>CM053566.1:68618843-68675430 GCA_028646485.1 Cryptoprocta ferox | reverse complement strand
GCACTCCTAAGCTAGCATTGGCTCTTCTGTGAGATTCCAGCATGAGGGTCTCAGTTGGGCTTGGATCTCTCTACTATTTATATTCGAAATACATCAAACTAATGAGAGAATTGGGCAAACCGCCATATGCTTATGTCCAGTAGCACTTATCAGAGGTGGTCACATCACGATTTTCTATCTTTCTTTGTTCTCCGGCCTTCCTTGGGCACAGTCCTGGAAAAAAAAAATCAGCTCCCTTGTGTTCTCTCTTTAATTTGGAAGAGATTGGTTTGGAAGGGCAACTAAAGGCACCCCCTTAAATAGCCCCTTAGAAGCCGGTGTGATTAGTAGATGGTACCTGAGGATTATTACATCTAGCTGTGGTGTGATGTAATGGATGCAGATGTATGATGATGAGGGTGTATGATGGTGATGACTATTAGCTCCTTGATTTAGTTTCAATCACATCATTAGAATTGGTAGTTGTTTGTTGAAGACATACCTCATGAAGTATAAGCTAGCTGATTCCTTTTTGGAAATAATACTGTGGGCTTGAAGTATGTAGACCTTACATTGCAAAAAATGATCTACTTCCCCTGTTTTACTCCTAATTACTTTCTTATTTGTTTGAATTTATTAATGGTATAAATGCAGCTTTGAAGTCATTCATTGGGGGCAAACTCTATTTAATAAAATAAAAATTTCGTACATTTTTGTCCTAAGCGAGTTTTATATTATTGACAGTTGGTTTTCTATTTAATCAGGGAGTAGAAATAAACTCTATTAACAGGTATGCCATATTATGCTCTCTGTTTGAAAATAGTATTTATTGGTCATGTCTGATGTTCATCAGACTAAGCAAGTATGTTTGTATTTAGTTGTCTGAAGAGGCTTTATATTCTTTTTAAAAAAATTTTAAGTTTATTTATTTATTTTTGAGAAAGAGCAAGTGTGAGTGAGGGAGGGGCAGAGAGAGAGAGAGAGGGAGAGAGAGAATCCCAAGCAGGCTCCCTGCTGTTGGCACAGAGCCAGATGCAGGGCTCAGACCCACGGACTGTGAGATCATGACCGAGTCAAAATCAAGAGTTGGACACTTAACTGTCCGAGCTACCCAGGCGCCCCATGAGGCTTTTTATTCTTAAACACTAATGAACTTGATAATAAATCCTCTAAAGTTGTACACAGCCAAACACAATTTATAATTTTTCTAGGCTCTCTTAATGCCCCTAGCCACCAATGAGGACTGGAATCATTCACATGATAGGGGAATACAGACACCATTTATTAAGTGATGATTATTGATTAAATTGAGTTGATGAATATTAGCTCTGATATATATTGCTGTTCACAAAATTGGAGTGATCATGTCAGTAGAAAAATTATCCTAATATGTTTATGCATTAAATACACACACATATGTATGTATGTATATCTGTATTCCTGACTGTATATGTATATATCAAAACTATGATTTGGAAAGTTTCCTTCTATTTGCTGTCTTTGTTGGGACTCATAAAATAGCTTTATTTATTTATTTATTTATTTATTTATTTGATGTTCATTTTTGAAAGAGACAGAGTGTGAGCCGGGGAGGGACCGAGAGAGAGGGAGACAGAATCCGAAGCAGGCTCAAGGCTCCGAGCTGTCAGCACAGAGCCCGACGCTGGGCTTGCGCCCACGAACCGTGAGATCATGACGTGAGCTAAAGTCAGATGCTTAACCGACTGAGCCACCCAGGCGCCCCAGGACTCGTAAAATAACTTTAATTTGTTCTCCTACCTCCATTGTCTACTTATGGAATCCTTTTTTGATGCCAACCATAGTGCTATTTAGAGAATAAAATGATCTGTGAGACACAGTTCCTGCCCTAAGGAGTGAAAGTAACTACTTATTATCCAGCCTGGGTAGCGTCAGACTATTGGTTTCAACTTAGATCATGATCTTACATTTCTTGAGATCGAGCCCTGCTTTTGGCTCTGCATTGACAGTGCAGAGCCTGCTTGGGATTCTCTCTCTCCCTCTCTCTCTCTGCCCCTCCCCTGCTCATGTTCTCTCAAAATAAATAAACTTTAAAAAAAGAAACCTATATAGAAGATACTCTGGTAGCCCAGAAAGTAATTCTGCCTCAGAAATGCAGCCCCAAAATTTTGGCAGCAAGTATCATTTCCAACTTAATGGTGGTGTCATCGAATGTCTGTTTCAAGAGGGCCTTTCCCTGCATCTTTAGTTTTTATTAGCTGTAATTTCTTCATGCTTCTGTACAGACTGTGTGCTGTTACTTTTGAACACTGTTTTCGTATATTTTTTAAGTGGGTTTCTTTTTCATTTTGTTTTACTTCCCTCCTGGCTCTTAAATATATTTAAAACATATTTTTATCCATATCTAATTTCTGCCACTTTTAAAAAACTTTCCAAGCAGTCACCTCCTGACCCTCTTTTTCCCTTAGCTATTCCCCCTCCCAGGGCCATCTCCCTTTCTTTAGAGCCCCCGCATAATGCTATTCCTTTACAGTCCAGCCATCTGCCTGTTTTAGCCTCTTCCTCACTCTCTCTGTTTCTTCTATATAGATTTCCCCATATGTCTGCTTCTGCCTTTATCCACAAGTCCAGACACTCCTCCAAGGCTTTCTAACCACCCCATCCTGGTGTCCCGTCTGTTCATAAATAACTCTTTCATCCGCTTTGGATCCCCAACCCCCACTCTTTCTAAAAAGAGTGTGCAAATAAACCCAAAGTGCACGGAGCCAAGATGCACAGCATAGTTGTGATTCAGAATAGACTTTCTCCTTCCCATCACCTGTTTCCATCCTGCTCTTCGCGGTTTGTCTTCTTTGTAAATATCTCCACAATTCCTTTTCAATTTTTGTATAGAGCTGGATGCGAAGTTATTTAATATCTTCATGAGAAAGTTTTTGCCTCTTCCTGGCAGACCATTTTGCCTTAACCAGTTATTCAATCTTTCTGTGCTGCCTAGCGGTTGCTATTCTTGGAGTAGTCACGTTTGAACCTTTTGTTCTTCAGAAATTAACGTAATATGTCAGAAACAGCAGTCTCCCTGCCCGGGTGCTTGGCAACCGGAAACTCTGTAGATGTGTTCTTTTGCAAGTCTGAATTCTAGAATATGTGCCACCGAAGGAGTGTCCCAGAGTAACCTGCAGAAATGGCAGTGTTGAGGGCTGTCAGATGTTCTAGATATTTACAATGTCCCACAACCTCCAATTAGCTTTGCGTACTAGGGAGCGTCCCTCCCTTCTCTCCGTTCAAGAGTAAACACTGGCAATTTGCTTCCCTTTAGAAATGTGTTACTGTAGCCATTGCAAAGTTGTTAATGTTTTTCGTTCCCAGTGTCAGTGATAATTTTACTCACAGAGTCCCTGCAGAGATTTAACTCAGCAGGAAGTAAATCTAGGTAAGATTGCCTTGAAAGTTGATCTAAAAAACAATAAATGCTAACTATATTACTCCATTTATTTAGAAAAGAAATCTGAGGTATAACTAACTTGATTATATGGTATCACTAGTGAGGGCTAATAAGTATGCAATGGCTAGGACCTGGTTCCCTACCCCGCCTCCTTCTCTGTAGGGAAAGAAAAGAAGTTTCGGATTAACATGATTCACACTATATTTCAGCAAGGGTGAAATGTCATGCTAAAAATGAAAGATGGAACTGTTTACTCCTGAGATGTTGAGAAAATCTAAACTCTGTAGCTCTCCTGGAGTCCTTTGGGAGCTAAATATTTTACCAGGAACAAAATCAAAAGTCTCTAAAGAATAAGGCATTTAGTTTTAAATGCCTCTGACTTTCTAAAGAGTTCTTTTTGTTTATATTCAAGAAACAGGTTTTAACTGCAATACAAACATCAGAACTCCAAAGAGAGAAATGTAAAAAATTGAAAAGACACTAAAACAACAACAAAGAATGCATTACTGATTCAGATTCTTTTTGGAATTTCAAGTCAGTCAATAATGAGGAAATGTGAATTTCCTGGAGAAATTTAGTTTAGGATCAGAAGTATTCCTTTTAATGACACTGATACATCAGCCAATTAATTATGTGTAATATTTTTGCTGTGGTTGCATTTCCATGGAATTCTGATCATTAGATGTGCAGAGATCCGAATGTGTGGGTTATATATATTTTTGCTTCTGCCTCATGGCAAAAATGTCCTCTTAGTACATCTTAGACTCAGGAGGGGGCAGCTGGGTGGCTCAGTCAGTTAAGAGTCCGACTTCGGCTCAGGTCATGATCTTACGGTTTGTGAGTTCGAGCCCCGCGTCGGGCTCTGTGCTGACAGCTCAGAGCCTGGAGCCTGCTTCGGAATCTGTGTCTCTGTCTCTCTTTCTGCCCCTCCCCTGTTCATGCTCTGTCTCTCTCTCTCTCTTTCAAAAATAAATAAACGTTTAAGAAAATTAGACTCAGGAAAATTCAAAAACTATCACTAATTTAAGAACAGTTGTTGGTTATGAACACACTTTTTTCCCACTGTATTTCTAGACTTACTGACTACTAGTAGAGAATATATTATAGGGAACCTCTGGGCTATTGACTAGATATGATAGATTGGGGTTATGGTGATGTTCTAAATGGGTGTACCTAATAGAATAAAGTTTTAGCCTTCTTTTTTATTAGATGAAGTTGTTTTTCTTACCCGTACCAAATTACTTACCAGATGTTAGGTATCTAAAATCTTGGTAAAAACCATCCTCCAGTGCATTTATTTGTTAAGTGTGCGCAGAATAACATGCATCTTACAGATCATGGGGAAAATATTTCTGTGCTCTTGAAATGGCAGTGGTTGGAGAAGTAACAGTCTCATGTGACAGATTTTTCAATTTCAGCCCTCTTGCTCTCTACTAATTAGAATCATATGGTCACACACTTTTGTTTTTTTGAAAGAAATTTCTAAAGATTCTGCAAAATAGTTTCAAGGTTACCTTTAAGCAGGTACAAATATCTTAGCTCTTCTGCATGCTTTCTGCTAACTTGGCTGTGGTCTGTGGGAGCTTAATTAGTTCAGGTTCAGTGCTGTTGATTTACACCGAGGGTGTGTCTATACTTAACATTTTTATAAGAGAAAATACATTTCGCTCTCATTATTGCCTTTTGTTTGTTTGCCAGTTTTATTTTTATTTTGGCAGTTGGAAATCTTGGGGAAGGTCACTGTAAAAAGTTTGTAGATTTTCAAATTGGATTCACCTTTGTTTCCCAAAAGGAAGCTCAATAATGTCTACATTTTGTTCACTTAGCCTGTATTTATTGAGTGCTTATGATGTGCATGGCATTGTGTTTTTTTAATTGCTATACTCTGAATATTTAGAGAAAACAAAGAACCTCAAACATTCGCTGTGTGTTTTCAGTATCATCTGGTTGAATCTGTACCAGGCTATGCAGGATGTTAAATTCCAACTGCCGCTGGTGTTTTCAGGTCTCAGAAGAACCAGAGAGGTGAATCCCATATCTGCTACCTCCTTATTTCCCATTCTTTGAGGGAATTTGTTTGTATTCATATAAACAATTTCTTACCAATTTTTCTTTCTGCAGAGAAAACGGTTGTGTTTTAACTTTGTTGCAGAACAGAGATCCTTCCAGATTCTCTGGCTGTTAGAGGCCCTCTTCATCTCTGCTCATCTGATTTAGATGAACATCCCTGTGACCCACTGGGACAGTGCTAAATCTGCCATTGCGGTTTTATGGACGTGAATGGGAAGGCCGTGTTGATTATGGTGTTACAGGTTCTTACAGGTTCACCTTAGTGAGGAGATGTCTTTTTTTTTTTTTTTTTTTTTTTTTTACAACTTAATATTTTATTGTCAGTGACAAAGCTTACAGATCACTAAGACTTGGGAAGACTCACGGCTTGGGCCCAACAAGAGATAGTACTTTCCCCCTCAGTTCAGTCCTCTGGGCTGTAAGGGGGCAGATTTTCTCCTACGTGGCTCTGGTAGGAGGTCCATGGACACACTCAGTACAAGGAGAGCCACATCTGAGCCTAGTTACATGAGGGTAGGTGGACAACGTGGCCATCCTCATTTGGATTACGTGGGTGTAACCCTGAAAACACAGATGTGGATGGCTGAGTTGTTGCATATGCGAGTCAGCAGCTCTCGTGTATCAGTCTCTGGTTCCAGCTCATCGACGAGCTCCACGGTGGAGGTATTGGCAGCCACCTGCAAGGACCCAAAGCTGCCCGCCTGAAGCTGTAGGGCAATGTTGATGTCACGGTTGATGGCCAGGCCCAAGCCATGAATGTAGATGTCACTGCATGAGTTCTGACCCCGAGTCCCTCTTTCTAGAAGCTTTTGGCAGCGGGCCAACTGGGCTTTAAAGTCAGTCTTCATGTTGATATAAATGTCAATGGGTCTCTGGGGCAGGCAGTGGGGGAGCCGCTTCTGAAGGGTATATTCCACCAGGTCCAGCTCAGCCTCGGCTGACACATAACTGAGTCAGCCACCTCTCCCCTCATCCCCTCTTTTCTCTACTGTTCTTTTATAGAAAAACTAGTGTCGGAGGTGTACAGCTCTACCTTGTGTAGGCTTCTCAGGTAAAATGCATTTGTTGAGACTCCCTGGGATAGTTTGGTTCTAGCATCTTGGTGGATTGAGCTTGGAGCAGAATGCTTGACTTGGGGTTCATGGAGGGAAGGGTCCTTAAATATATGTGTGCACTTTTAGGTTTGGGGGAGAGTGTTTGGAGTTTCTTAGTTTCTCAAGAAGATTCAGTGACCTAATGTTAAGGCGTCCTGCCATGGAAGAATGATCAAGATCCAGATTTAGAATTAGTTCTGGCCCCCAAATGGACCTGTTACTTATAATTAATCTGAAACCCTCGAAGCCTCAGAGCAATGAAAGGGGAAACATGTTTCCACACACCCTTTTCTCTGACTTGCTTCAAGGATTTTAGATGGAAATCCCTAGGTCCTCTGTAGAATAGAACATTTCCTTGGACCTTCCAAAGACAAATACCTAAGACTAATCTGGCCTCACACAGTGTAGGAGGTGAAGTGAGCTCCAAGCATGAGAAAGCAGAGCAACCTTTACCACCGGCCAGATCCCTTGTTAGACAGACAAGAGTGATGTGTGCAATAATGTTTCCTGAAATGTGACACATGTCTTTCCTCTTTTTGGGTCTGTACATGCATTGTCGAGTCCAGTGGAATTCCAAAGTTAGAACAGGGCTACTGATGACACAGAAAAAATATTGTATAGCTGGTTGACAGAGATACCTGTAATGGAGTTATGAATGATTACATGATGTCGATGCCAATACCTATAAAGGACAAAAGAAATCTGAGAACATACACTTAAGGCTCAGGAGTCTTGACAGTGGCTTTACTGTAACTTCAGGGAAGTGTTTGCAGATAATTATTATCAACAATAAGGACCTCAGCTTATTTTCTCTTTTCTCGCTTCTCATTGTTCCTGCATGAAACTGGGGGAACCTCATGGTAGTATGAAGCTGCCATAGACTGCTGGTTCAGCACCCAGGGCAAAGCAGTAATGAATGGAGTTTTCCATCTCTGTGTACACCAGGGTTGTTTACTACATGTACAAGCTTTGTGGGCCAGTGATCTGGGAATTGCGTTGTTAATCTAACTGGTTTTAGCCTTTTTAATCATATATTTTAATAGGGAGGTATCAGAGGGTAGAGTCCTCTTTGGCCTCTGGTGCCAATAACAGTTGGTTTGAATCTCAATTCTTCGTGATTTAATGTAGTTAGTTAACGTCACCATGCCTAGTTTTTTAATCTATAAAAGGGGGTAATTATATGTATTTTGCAGGGTTGTATCAGTGATTAAGTAAGATAATGCATTTCAGGTTTCTACTGTAAATAAGACCCTCAAATTTACTTTTCCTTATTACTAAAATGCAAAGTAAAACTGAGGAATTAGGAATTTCACCTACCTGGTCCTTAATTTAGAATGTGATATTTCTCCAGCATGGTCGGAAGGATATTTCTCTTTACAGAGGGTCATTGCCTTTCAGAAAAAAAGTCAACCAAAGGTTACAGGGAAGTAAAAAGCAATGCCATTAAATTGTTTTACTTTTTGTTTTTTAAAGTAGAGATTTAAAATATAAACTCACTTGATTTGGAATTGATCAGAGCATGTAAAACCTTATTTAGAAAACACGAGGGATAATTTAAAACTTAAACCTAAATCTGACATAATAGTTAAGGAAGCTGGCTGTATAGCAAATTTGGGGGAAATGGAGGAAGACCGGAAAGAGAGGCGAGGAAAAGCGATATGGCAGACATTCAAAAGAAGGGTAAAGCCACTGCTCAGACTTGAGGTAGGAAGGGGGAGATGAAGGGAGAACTCAGGATGAAAGAAGGGACCAGAAAGGTGAAAGGAGATGGGCTGGAAAAGTTCTGAAGCCTTAATTAACTGATCTTGTCACACACAGCTGTTCATTTGAGTAGTGGGCCTCCGAGTCTTATTCCTTTTTATCACTGCCTTTTGAAATGCTAATTAGATAATTGACCATTGTTCCCAGGTCTTTGGTTACTTTTTATTCTTAAACTTTTAGAGACTAGTCCTTGAATGGGATACTCAGAGCAGCACACCAGATGGGAAATTATTTTCTGGCTTATAGTTGCCAAATGACCACCACCATACTGCTTGGGGTCTGTGAAATCCAGCTGAGAGCCAGATCTAGCCTCAGGGGTGGTTAACACACTTCGTGTGATAGTCCTTCCTCAATAGGTTTTAATTTTGTAATGGTGAAGGGGGCCGCCTTTCTATTTTATACAGATTTATCAGATTTTCTCTAATCAGTAACAAGTCTTCCCGACCATGAAAAGCTAAGTTGAAGAATATCTACAAATGATTAGCAGGACATCTTTAATTTCATATGTAGAACACCTGCAAGCGTTTACGGTTTAAGACTATGTTCTTCTACTACTACTTCCCTGTTTAACTCGTACTTGTTTTTTTTTTTTTTAACAAAAATTGAATTAGACAACTTAGGTGAAAGCATTTTGGAGAATATTACATTCAACACAAATACAAGATTTTATTTCATTATCACTTCAGGTAATTATTGATAAATACCAAGTGATAGTAGTATATCCTTGAATCTTACAAGAAAACACTCTTGACCAACAGGACATGATCTAGTAGAAGGGACGCCCGTTTTGCACATTGTACAGAGGATTAATCATTTCTAAGTATGTACTCAGTCTCCCATCACAGAACCTCACTTTGGTCTTCTGCTCTGTGGAGGCAGTAAAATAGCGTGTCTGTTCACTCTATGTAATCATTATACATTATTAGACTGGATGTTATAAAATGGATTTGAACGATGTCTTTTAAATTTTCAGTGAATATTTAAATGTAAATTTTCAGAAGCTTTATGAGAGTAACTGACTTAGTGGTGGTCCTGAAGCGGTGGTCCTGGAGTATTGATGGTGTTTGCCATTTTAAATTTAGGTGAACTGAAATTTTATTTATCTGGTGTGAATATCACAGAAAAATTCTTTCCCCTCAGGCTACTTTTCAAAAATACAAACATGATTTTTTTTAAAGGAGATACATGTACCTTGTGGAACATTTTACAAATAATGAAAAATCAAAGGGTGAAAACAAAATTCTCTTTTAATAGTTAACCCTTATAATTGTGGATTGTACTGTTTGCTGGTCTTTACACATGCACACAGACATAAATATTAATGTAATTTTAGATTATTTTGCTTTTATTTATGATTATGTAATCTTTTAATCTTTGAAATTTTTATTTTGTAAATTTTTTAATTGATCTCTGTCAGAGATACATGTATTTTTGTTTCTTGGAATTATTTGACTAGTTTAGTTTTCCCGTTTTTCTAATTTATTAATATATTTTTAAAACTTTACTATTCTTTGGTTTTCTTGGACCTGGTTTTACAGAAGTCATTTGCCTTGAGTTGGCTTTTTTAGCTAAATTGTCTCATTCCTTTTATTTTCCAGATTATGAATTTTGTGCCGGACTATAAATGTGGCTGCATCCAATATGTTTCGTTGATATGAAATATTATGCTAATATGTAATATTCTTGTTGTTAATAGTTCCCTCATAGTTCTTATTTAGCAGTTTTATCTTCCTCTTAAAGTATTTGCAAATTTGGAATTATGCCACTCATAAATCCATCAGATTATATTTTTTGGCCTTTGAACTGTTCATAACTGATTTCTAAGTTTTTTGCAGTGTAGTCAGTAAAGAAATAGTATGGTTTCTTCTTAGAATTTATTTCATTATATTTATGTATGTATGTATGTATTTATTTTAACATTTATTTATTTTTGAGAGACAGAGAGAGACAAAGCATGAGTAGGGGAGGGGCAGAGGAAGACACAGAATCTGAAGCAGGCTCCAGGCTCTGAGCCATCAGCACAGAGCCCTGTGCGGGGCTCGAACTCCCAAAGTGAGAGATCATGACCTGAGTCGAAGTCAGATGCTTAACCGACTGAGCCACCCAGGTGCCCCTAAAATTTATTTTTAAGTGTCTTAATAAATCATGATTTGGGAAATTTTTAGTGGATATTTGAAAAGAGGGGGTCATTATAATGTGCATTTTAATTTCCTTTTTAATTTTTTATATTTTTACTTAACCGGATCTTTTGTGGAGTAGACAGATGTGTTCAATTCTCACCCTCCAAATGATATTTCTGTCATTTTTCATGCCTAATCGTTCATGATGCATATGTGTTCATGGTAGATTGTATTTCCATCTTACTGATTTTCAGTACTGCTTCTTCCATTATTATTATCTCTTTGTTCCTTTCCTTTCTATTCTAGGAGAACTCTTCGGGTTTGTCATCTCCATGCTGACATATTTTCTACAATTTTATGCAGATTTTAATTGTGTCAGCTCAGTTTTACTTTTCTGCTGGTGTTTTATCCATCTACTTTTTGTTTCTTCTTTCATGTTTTATCTTGGCATCTATTTTATAGAGATACTCTATTTTATATAACCATCAGAGGTAATGCTTTCCAAAATATACTTTTATTTTTTATAGGGTGAAAATGATTTTCAAAGTTGGTTTCTCTTGGAATTAGGAGAGTATGTCCACCCATGTTTTAATTGGTAGATAGTTCCCCCCTCATAACACTTTTTAAAATAAGTTGAACTTTAGGGGTGCCTGGGTGGCTCAGTTGATTGAGTGTCTGACTCTTGATTTTGGCTCAGGTCATGGTCCCAGGGTTGTGGAATTGAGCCCCATGTCAGGCTCTGCACTGATCATGTAGCCTGCGTAAGATTCTCTCTCTCTCTCTCTCTCTCTCTCTCTCTCTCTCTCTCACCCTTTCCACCTCCCCCCTCCCTGCACATACTCTCGTCTCTCTCTCACCGAAAAGAAGTTGAACTTTGGTAATTTCCAGACCCACCCTTCTAGATTCTTTGGGATGCTGGAGCAACCTGCGTGTATCCTTTTCCAGCT
The DNA here is from genome assembly GCA_028646485.1 of Cryptoprocta ferox. Lineage (NCBI taxonomy): Eukaryota > Metazoa > Chordata > Mammalia > Carnivora > Eupleridae > Cryptoprocta > Cryptoprocta ferox. Next base: position 68,664,038 of record CM053566.1, on the reverse strand, counting down.
AGTGTACATGTTAGCTTCTGCCAGTAGGAGGCACTAGAGGAAGACTAGTTGGTGGCAAGTTGGTGGAGCAAGAAGGGACTTCACCCTTCCTGTTGCCCTCACCATTCTGGCAGCATCAGTTGTTTCCAGTTTTTTGTTTTTTTCCCCCTTACATTTCTGAAATCAGCCTACTGGCACTTCTTCCTCATCGCCTCTCCTTTGAGCTTCTAGGCTCTACAAACTCAACCCCTTCCCTTTGTGTCCCCAGCCCTGGGCATGATAGCTGTTTCTAGTTGTCAGATCTTGGATGACTATTATATCTACACCAGAGAACTGTAGATATGCTGCTTAAGCCACTCATCCAAGCCATACTGGTTCAGTAGGGCAGCAGTCTTCCAATAGTTAGCCTTCTGGAAACTTCCTTTAAAACATAAGACTTTAGAAAAATGATAATAATATACTGATGTCTAGATCTTAAAAAAGTCTATCTAGATGTATTGTCAAAAGCCTGATTGTATCTTATAAATGCTGTGTGTGTCACCCTTTATCAAGGATAAAAGGGTTGATAAAATAACCTGTATCTTTTAGGGCGGGGGTGGATGGCCTAGTAAAAGGCACATGGTCCTCTTTAGTCAACTCTCAGTGGTGAAGCTAGAGAATAAAGTAGAGATGAGAGTAAGGCAGCAGTTGTGGTGTGGTTTTCTTGGAGGATAGGGTAGGGAGGATACATGTGGTTTTGAGAAAGGAGGTATTATGTCATGAAATTTGACTTAACATGCAGTTTGCTTTTGGGGTTGCAAGGCAGTAAAGAGGCTTATTGACAGCTATATTTGAGGTCATTGCAGTGCGTGAAATGTAAATCAAAGTGTTACTCTTCACTAGACGTGGAGAGATAACAGTTACCTAACATGCTTTTAAGGTAATGAGTTAAGTTCATTATTTCTTTATTACGTTAACTGTTTCGAGAAAGTTATTTCCATACTAAAAATACTTCCTCTCCTGCTCAAATCTGATTTGTCCTAATTTTTGCATGACGTTATAATCTATTGTTAGGAAATGATCATTCCATTTATTTTTGTTTCATGGGGAAAACTGTTAACCAGCTGTTTCAATCTCTCCAAATAAGCCTGCTTCCAGAATTCCTAGTAAGTAGCAATGCTGATTGAGTGGAGTGTCACCATTTTCCTGACCCTCTCTGCCTTGTCACTATGACATAGTACAGAAACCAAATAAGAAATTCGAGCAAAGGAAAAGGTACCACAGCCTGGATATTTCACAACTAGATAATTAGATTCCGAATGATGACGAATAGACTGAATGAAGAAATGTCACAAATCTATAGCGGCTTAAGGAACACAGTGATTTCGGAGTGAAATCTTTCTATATAAATTTTATGGTTAACGAGTAATAGGATAAAACTCGGAGCAATCTAACAACATTGTGTTATGATTTGAACCTAAGGAATGGCAGTTCCCTCTGTTATTCTCTTTAACCGACCTATTGCTTTTTCTGTATGATCACATTTTCTTTAACCAGTTCTTCGTTTGTAACTAAAACTGTGTTCCTGTTCAAAAGTGGCGTCTTCATTTATAAATTCACGGAATATGATCTTCAGGGAAAAAAATGTAACTCAGCTTTGCATGGTTTACATAATGTGATAGTCTCATATTTACTACGTGGTTAACAAGAAATAACTGTTACCAACAAAAATCAGGGAATTTAAAAACAGGGAACATTTTGCTTGGGAGCCTATGTATATCTCTATATAAATACATATAGACATCTATAAACATCATCGATCCTACTCATATGCCCATGCCATATATATGTGGATGTGGGATGATGCTTGTTTTTATATATACAAGTCTATATTTATATAGCTGAAGAAGTGAAACATATTGCTTTTTATTTAAGTGACTCAGTGCGTTTATAGACAAGCTTTACTTTACAGCTTTTTATCAATGCTGGGATGATTAACTATTACTAATGATTTGGTCTTTTGATGGTCTAAGTTTGACAGGGTAAGTCAATCCCTAGAGACATTCCTGTGATGTCAGTCCCTTTACGTTGGGTAAAGAATCTCTAGGAAAATTATTTTTCTTTGGTAGAAATAAAAATTTGCTTTAGGAAACTTGATATATTTGCATTATTCATTTATGACATTGCTTCCAATTGTTATGAGTATGTTTGTATTTGGAGGAGGGGTTTTAGGGGATGGAAAGGTGGAGGGATTAGAAGATTCTTATGAGCACTGAACTAAATGGTTGGTTCCCTGGTAAAGTGTAGAGGGAGGAAGTGAAGTCCTTAATTTCTTCCTTCCCAGAATTAGCTAGTAACCACAGTTTATACTTTATATTTTCTGTAGCGTATTTTTAACAGCTTGCCTCTGAGGTTGGGAAATAACACTTACCTGGATTTTCTCAGGTTCTTTATTTATGGCATCAGTGGGGACTGCTGCTAATTAGCTATAGAGGAGCCAGTGAGGATGCACGTGTACTAAGCCAGAAAATTCCAAGAAGAATGCCAAGACCCTGGAGTGTCTCAGTTCAGCAGAAATGTGAACAATACATACAGTAGCCCTGTTCTGCCTCACGGCTGGCCAATAATCTGTATTATGAATTTATAAAGGTGGGATTTCCTTAGGTTCTGAAATAAAAAGTATTCTTAAATTTCTCAAATTTGAGTATCTCAGAGGTAGTTTCAAATCCCTGTGGTAATTGAGACAGTTGGAGTGGCAGTTTCTCAGCATTGGAAGCCATCTTACTTTTTCAAGGTGGAAGATCTTGTTGGGAATCTTTGGGGCTGTTGGTAATGTTGCTGCTCTAGTTTACTTTCACACTGCCCTGCTTTGTCCCTCCCGTCCCGCACCCCACCTCCCCCTTGTGTGAAACCGTCAGAACTCTGACTAGAGCCATTGTAAAACAGTAATGTGTGGTGGGTTTGAGTCAAATACTTGTTCTTCCTTGTGGATCTGTAAAAATCCAGGGAACTAAAGCTTCATTTTCAAGAAGGTGTGGTGACATTTCTCCTTATTACAATGTTGGATAATTGTCAGAATATGCAAAAAAGCAAGTTGGGGATACTGACAAGTTGCTCTATTCTCTCAAATTTTATAAACTTTTAATAGACTTATAGCAAAAAGTCCTTCAGTGACTATTAAACACTTTTTGTATTACCAAATCAAATTTTGGTTTTTGTCACTGTACCTGCATACTGCGCACAAAGTTTCGTGTACTAAAGCTCATCCTCACTGTTGCCCGCTTTGTTTATCTCCGTCTGCCCTTCCAGCCCACTCCCCGCCCTGCTCCATGCTCCAAGAGGCTAACCTTTGACAAATGTGCAACCTGATTCTTTCTCTCAGTTTTCTGGTTTCTCAGTTCCTCCTGGGGAAGCTTTATCTTTCTTTTCACTTGGATTAGAAATGCTTTTTTAAAAAAATGACAGTGTATTGTTTTAGATAGGATTAAACTAAAATTTACTCAGCATTTTCTGTGAACCACTTTCTATACTTTCTATACTTTCAGACATGCCATTTTACCAAAAAAAAAAAAAAAAAAATCAAGCTGATTTCATTAGCTTCCTGTAAAAGTCAGGGATACTGACATTGAGATTAAATGATTAGGGTACCAGAACTAGAAAACTGGGAAACTCGTTTCTTAATCTCACGTTCAGCCATCTTTCCCATCAAGAATTCTGCCTCCATAATCTTCATCACCCTTCAAAATTTGTCTTCACACACACACACACACCACACCACACAAACACCACCACACACACGACACCATATACACACTATACACACACACACCACACCACACACATACGCTACACACACCACACCATACACACACACACACACCACAGTACATACACATAACACACCACTCTTCTAAGGAAACTTCTTTTAAAGCCAACGTGACTCTTTAAATCACCATGCCTAATTTGCTAATATCATCTATTATATTTATCCTCCTACTTCTGTGGAGGGGGGATATGTTTCCCTTGAGTCTTCCTCCCTTTTTTTCCTGAATCACCAAACACCCCTTTTCTTCAGGCTCTCTAGCATTTAAATATGTTCAAGTGTTTCCTGAACTCAATTACATGTACACACACACACACACACACACACACACACAATTTTGAGACTAACTTCCATCCTAATTTTGTTCTTTCCTTTACGCAACCAAGTGCTTGCACATCACATTCTCTATATGTCCTACTATGATCTGGCTTTTTTCCATCACACTTCCCAAAAATTCCACATTAAGGTTTCCAGTGACATGTCAAGTTGACATGCTTTGGCCTTTCTACTGCTTCACATCTTTAAAGCATTGTACCCTGGACCATATAACTTCTGTAACTCGTACTGTCTTTTAAAACTCACTTAAGGTCCACCTTTTCTGGGGTGCATTTCTTAACCCTGAGACTAATTTGGCTGCTTCTCTAATTTATCCTCTTATCTTCAGGGACATATGTTGTCTTAATAGTTATCACACCTGCTGAAGTGTTTTGTCTTGCTGATTGAACTATAGTTTATTTGAGGGTCAGAATCATGTCTTTCCATGGATTTTATATTCTTGTGTTCTCTTCCATTCTGGGGATATCTCACTTTTTCTCTCCCAGCTGCTTGCCTGCCTTTACTAGGTCCTTTAACTGTTGTTTGTTGAGCTCCTATTATTTCTTTATACCATTATTTATGCCTGTTCTTTATGCTGGTGACACAGGGTTAAACCAGAGGTAACGGTCTTTATGCAGGTTACAGTCTGCCTCTAAATTGAGGGAGATTTTAACCTTGTTGAAGTTGTTTTCATCCTTAGAAACATAGCATTTATACTAATGGGTAGGGTGGAGTGGATCAAATGCATGTTTATTAATCGATTGACATTGTGCCTGGCACATAATTAATATTCAATTAGTAGTATATGTTAATGTTAACAGTAGCAAATCTTACATTACACATACATTATGCATATATCAGGTAGTATATGAATTAATACATACAAATTGTGCTATTCTATCAATGTTACAAATAAAATGTAAATAATACATCAATTGCTTGCTTTGTGTGTCAGTATATTTTCACATTTATCCCTTTTTCAAAACTAGGATTTTGTTTTCCTTTTGTTCATTTTCTGCCTTTTACTTACAAAAAGCTTCTATTAATAAGTCATTGCTAAGGCTGCTGGGTGCAAAATTCACCATGGAGGAGGCTTTCACTGTAATGAACCTTTTAAGAACGTGTTTGAGAGTGAGATGTTAGCAACTACGGGTTTCTTTAAAAGTTTTCTATTTAGTGACTTACTTTAGTGATTTACTTGGGTTAACTGCCATCACTTTTTCATCTTCACCAGATTAATTTTCTTTTTGGCCGTGGGTACTGATCGGCACGGTGGTGCGTGTGACTGTTCTCTGTGTACATGCACGCAAGATGTTTCCAGACACACGCTCAGTAATCCAGAGGTAGAACTGGATACCAGGACACTCCTGTTATTGTCACCACAGGATGCCACCGAAATATCGTGATGGAGAACATCAGTATTCATTAATGTGGTCTTATTCGGAGAACACTGGCAGAGGGGCAGAGAAACAGAAATCTGAGGAGAGCTGTAGGATCGCAGAGAAATCTGGTGTTTGCAGAATGATCTTTGATCTTTCAGAGGAGGAATACGTATCAACAGTTTATCTATGCAAAAGAATTTACATGTGAAGCAAATCAAGGACGTAGATCTTGCTTATCTTTGTCGATTATAGTTTGGTCTTGGATAAAGGAAAAGCCAGGCATCTATAAAAGGGGATTTACATGTTTATGCTAACTCAATTAGCATTAACAGGGGCTACCACTGATGCTGGCTGTCTAGCCTCCAACTTCCATGCATGCATATTTTTTGAAGACAATAAAAAGATTATTGAGAATTTACATAAAGAAGAATTATCAAATGTGTGGATCTATTTTAAAATTAAAAAAAAAATACTGTTTGTGTGCTGAAATATTCCTTGTGGCATAAATAGCTTTTTTTAATAGAAGAAAGCAAAATCATATCTTACAGCCATTAAAGCTTATTGCATTTTTCTAAATTTATAGTTGGAAGTCAGGCAGATTTTCTTTAACAAACTGAAGGATCCATTGGTAGTCTAAATGGTGGCTTTGAGAATAGTTAGATATTTATGGAAAAATTATAAGAAGCAATGTGAATTTAAAAAATTCAAAAATAGGTGTTTGTTAGGAAAACTAGACTCTTTCGCTGTTTGGTAATGCATATTCTGACTCATTCACACAGACATTGTGGTACCTAAAGTGTTGCAAAATTGGACATTTATATGGAGATGGGCTATTGATGTAAAAAAAAAAAAGGCTGAAGGCTGGGAAGGATAAGGAATGAGTGCAGTTTTTAAAAAATGAGCTCTTTGTCTTACATCCTTCATCATGCCTAGATCTCAGAGAGGTTTTGTCCAGTGAGAATAAAGAACCCATGGGAATTACCCAGGAGTCACCCACCAGTAAAAGGGACAGTTTTACTTCAGTGAGCAAGGGTGGGACCAGAAGTCTGCAATAGTCAATGATGCTTTTTTATCCTCTTCATTGCCAGGTGAACATTTGCATATTTAGAATGCTGACTCATTGGGGGAATCACAGCCTAGTTGAAATCCATAAGGTGATGCCTCTTTATCCTCTGTTAGGAGATTTTATCTAACATGAGTGCAGCAGTTAGAGTCCATGGGTTTGCTACCAGTTTACCCACTGACCTGATGCTCAAGGCCAATCACCTTGCCCCACTGTAATCTTGCTCATTATTCTCACTGCTACCCTCAAGCACTGATTTGCCTGTTGAAATCTTACTGGTTTATTCAAAGAGAGGCCAGTACCTCCTCCACACACAATCTTTCTCATCTCCAAACTTTTATAGTATTTATTGGTCTTACTCTTATGACACTTATTACATTTTCCATGCTTTTTAATTATTCTTTTAACTTTTTATTTGGAAAATTTTCAACCTATAAAATAAACAGATTCGTAGAATAAACTCCCATGTATTCATCTTATAGCTTTGACGGTTATCAACATTCTGCCATTTTTGAATCACCTATATATCACACTTCACACCCCCACTTGATTAACTAATTTTGAATAATAGATTATGAGATCATTCAAGTCAGGGACTATATATGTATATTCTATACACACTATAGTATGTTATATATATTAAAATACATAGTGTAGTATGCCATATATACTAATATATATTACAACACATAATAATACAGTAAAGTATATTTTTTTTTCTGGTTAGATATATATCCTCTTGGAGATATCCAATGTTGTTAATATTTTGAACACTGTGTACCTTCTAATCTTTGTCTTAAAAAACTTAATATGAAATTTATATATTTGTTTTTCACTTAAAATTTTATTATGAGCATTTTTCAGTATCCTTGAATATTTTTGAAAGTAGGATTGATTCTTTAAAGGCAGCATAATATTCCATCATATAGGTCTTCCATAATTTATTTAAACAGTTTCCTTTTGTTGACCACTGTCTTGAACATCCTTGTACGTAAGTACTCATTCTCATTTGCAAAGATACTGTTAGGATAGTTTCCTAGGGATTTATTAGGTGAAAGGGTCTTCACATAGTTTGCCAAACTGGGATCCAGAAAGTCCATGCCAATTTGCATTATTTTTATCTTATTAACTCGCTCGTTGAAAAATGGTATCTGGGTGCATTCTTTTTAAAATTGGTATTTTCTAGATTATTAATCACATTGGGCATTTTTCATGTTCAGAGTTCTTATTTAGGTGTTACCTAAAATTGCAGTGAATGGTACATGCCATTTAGCTTAGCTCCAAATTTAGTGCTTTGCAGCAATGATCAATTATTTTTAGTATTTCACAAATCAGCTTTTGCTGTGTTTGGAACCAGAATGTCTTCCTAAGCACAAATTATGTTAGTTGAGGATTGGTCTTATTTTACTTTTTGAATATTATTTTTCAACATTGTCACTGTAATTTTCTCTCTTTACATCATATAACTTTATTGAGAAATGTAATTTTGTCTGGAATTACTTAGTTTTGGTAAAAATTCTTTGTCCAAGAAATATGCTCTCAGGTCTAAATAAAATTTTAGGTTTTGAAAAAAAATCATTTGTTTACATAAAAGTTTTAAATCACTCATTGTATTCTACTGAGTTTACAGTATATTTAAACTTATTCTGGACTGAGTTTAGAATTCTGTTTTTAAAATGCTCAGTGTAATTTTTATAGCCAGTAAAATAAAAGTTGCCATTTTCACAAGTGAGTTTTTTACTGCTAAGATTGCTCTTTTGCTGTGTGAAATTTCCAAACCCCAGCATAGGAATTGAATGAAAACATTTACACTAATAAACTATTGTAGGTAACTATTTTCAGTTTCAGAAAAAAGCATAGAATGCTATTGGAGTTGTTTTATTACCTTAATCTAGGTTGTAAATCCAAAAGTCAAACTACCGTTTTATTAAAATCTCCTGTCCTTAGCCACTTCGAATCAAATCAGACCTTGCCTGAACTATGTTCAAATATGTTGACAAATAATTTACTGTGTTGCACTGAAAAATAGTATTACAAGTATATGTATTATTATGTAGAGGGGACACTGGACAGATCTACCCAGACATCAACAGGATATTATTACCCCAAAGAAATGACGACAGTTTGCCAGCTTGATGCTTAGAGGAAGGAAATTTACAAACATCTCCAAGAGAGGCATGTTGAACGGTTGAAGGAAATGAGGCACGTCCTGCTTTTATTGTGCTTGTTGGGGTGGGATTCCCAGAAGACTGAACAAGGCTGTCCTGAGACCTCTGTTTGGCAAAGATCTTGTTGACTCATATTTTATTTTTGTTTCGGTAAAGGTCTGCTATTGTTCTCATTTCTAATGTACCCCATAAACATACAGCCAATATCATTTCCCCTTCTATTCACTGATGTATACAAATAAATGAAAATCTACCATCATAATTAACTTGTGTTCTGTTTCCACGAAGCAGAGTTACAGGGACGTCTCCTTAAAAGAAAGACCCTTTAAATGGAGGACTTTGGAAGTTCATGAAGTTTTATTTTAGAGTTTTAATCACCAGATACGTTGGGGGAATTTATCACTGCCTATTACATAGGGAAGAGGAAAGCAGAGGTAAATATTTACCTAACTTGTATTTTGAGAGCTTAGTTTTGATTAAAAACTTTGATCTGTCAGCTCCTGAATCCTGTACTTAGAAGTTGAATTGCTGGACATTTTGGACTGAGATAGTTAGAAAGACTTCCAGTTTGAAATGCTCGGTTTCAAATCTTAGACTCACATAATACTTTGATATATTTAAATTTTTCTATCAACTTGTATACCTATATATAAGAGAGTAAGGGGAGATATTATAACCATTTCTGCTTTTTAAAGGTCTGACTTTTTTGTCGTATCTGTGAAAATGCCTAAGAGTGTCACAACTCTTTAGACTGAAAAATACCCAAGTGGAAATCTTCCTCGGCCTTCTTCTGTGACTCAGTCAGTCTGAGGGGCAGACTGAGGGCTATATCTGGAGTTTGGGTTATGAATCTGTACCCTTAGCTTTGAGTCAGAAGATGTGGTTCCTCTCAGTCTTATTCATTGAGTGACATGGCATAGAACGTCAGGGGGGACTTGGATTTTATTTAGTAGAAATTTAAACGAGACCAACATGAAAGAGAAAAATAGTGTGAGGATGTGGAACGCTAGTGTTGGTTACAAATCTGGTTTTGCTTTCATTTCTCTTAGTTATTCCTTAGCGTTATTGCTTTAGATAATTTTTTCCAGTCATTTTAATGTATGAAAAATTCCAAAGAAGGGTATCATTTCAACCCTTCAAAGGTATGTTTCAGGGTGAAGATAAGGGCTGATCACCAAAGGAATTTCCCTGGCTCGAGTCCTAACATTTTAAGTTCCTGTGATTTTTTCACCCCCTTTTCCTTTTATTTTTGGCTCAGACCCCCCAGTAATGTCTGGTTAATGGAATTCCTATGAGAGACAGGTTTGGATATATAAGGGTCTCACAGTGCTTCTGAATTAGGATTTTGAGGAATGGTGTGAACATAGAGATAGTCCTCTATTGTTCTAGTGCAAAGGGACTGAGGATTTGGGGACAGTCATTTTGGATGTTACATTAAACCATGAGAGATTTTGTCTTTAATGACCTGAATTGCCTTTAAACTATTTGCTGGGGAGAGTGAAGCCTTCCAGTTTCTAAAAGAACTCAGTTTGGTTTATAATCTTGAGGGCTTCTTTTGCACACTAGACTGGCAGGGAACATCAAACATTTTCTGAGTAGGTCTCTACATTTTGAATTAAGGCTGGAAAATAAGTAGTAGTATCAGCATCTGAACTGAGTGTTTGTGTGTGTGTGTGTGTGTGTGTGTGTGTGTGTGTGTTTACATGTGTATGCTTTTTGTTGTTGACCTGCTTGCTTTTAGGTAACTGTAATTTCATTTATGTATTTATTAAATTTTTTTAATGTTTATTTTTGAGGAGAGAGACAGACAGACAGACAGACAGGAGGGGCAGAGAAAGAAGGAGACACAGAATCTGAAACAGGCTCCAGGCTCCAAGCTGTTAGCAGAGTCAGATGCGAGGCTTGAACTCACGAACTGTGAGATTATGACCAGAGCCAAAGTCGGACGCTTAACTGACTGAACCACCCAGGTGCCCCTAGGTAACTGTAATTTTAGCCAAGAGTAACCTAGATAATATCAAGGCTTTGGATGCCTTAGTTCTGTAGTAATATGATTTAAAAAACTGTGCTGTGTCTAACATTGCTTTAGGAAATCCACAATAACTTAGACATAGTAAGTTGACAGTCCCTTCTTATTGTTTCTTGAATACTTATAGAAATAAGACACATAGGAGCACCTGGGTGGCTCAGTTGGTTGAGCGTCCAACTTTGGCTTAGGTCATGATCTCAGTTTGTGAGTTCGAGCCCCTGTGTCGGGCTCTGTGCTGACAGCTCGGAGCCTGGAGCCTGCTTTGGATTCTGTGTCTACCTCTCTCTCTGCCCCTCCCCAGCTTGTGCTTTCTCTCTCTCTCTCTCTCTCTCTCTCTCTCTCAGAAATAATAAATAAACTTATAAAAATAAAAATGAAATAAGACACATAATAGGTACATTTTAATTCCAATTAATCTAATTTTTAGTGTGAAATATTCAAAGGCCAGCAACTTGAGCTCAGAAATGGAGTACTTTTCTTGTTTAAAATATATTAAGATTTAATAACACACAGAGTCTTCCTGCAGTTTTTGAGAGAGGATTTACTCTGAGGTTTACTTCAGATCATCTGTTTTAACAGTTAATCAAAATACAATTTAAGTTTGGTTTGGATTTTTTTTTAAGTTAGGACAGAATGTTTTAAAAAGTAAGCTGGTGTCTGATAGGAATTGTGAAGGGAAGATTTTTTGTGGCACTAGCATGCATGGCGATTTTGTTACCTGCACTCTGTTATTAAGCGTTCTCTGGAATAAAAGGGTATGCATAGCAACTATGTTGACTGTATAGATTTCTGGTATCTTCAAATGAAACTTTAAGTGTAAGGTGGGAAGGGTGGGCTTTCCAACACGGATCCTGGCTTTAAATCTCAGCCCTGCCAACTTACTACTTGGAAGCTGAACAGCACAATTATTTAATTTCTGTGTAAAATGGAAGTATCGCAAGTACCTACTTCATTAGATTGTGGGAATTAAGTTAGTACATTGAAAGCATTTAAAGTATTTTTTTAGCTTATTTATTTTGAGAGAGAGAGAGAGAGAGTGAGCGAGTGCAAGTGGGGTAGGGCAGGGGGAGAGAGAGGGAGAATCCCAAGCAGGCTCCACACTGTCAGTGCAGAGCCTGATGTGGGGCTCGAACTCACAAACTGCATTTAGCTCAGAGTAACAGCTCAATAAGTATTTTAAAGATCTGATCATGGTCAGCTTTAGAGAGGAAAAATATAATGGGGCAGTTTCTCAGTCCTTAGACATTATAATTACATTTGAAAATTGAATGAAATACTGACATTCAGAAATTGTTCTCTGCCATGGCGGCGGGGATACGCTTGCCTGTGGAACTGTCTTTGTGTGTGCGCGCATGCATGTGTGCGCACACATTTTAACGTGTGTGTTATAGCTGATGTTTCTCCATTGGACATTTGGTTTCATCTTAGGAAGAACAAGCAGTTCTAGAACCAGGAAGCTGATCAGAGGATTCTCAATATATATATATTTTTTTATCCAAAGTGATTCTACCTGGGAATTGGAAAGTTGCAGCCACAGCGCTTCCTGGGTTTGTTGAAATTAACTTATTAGACAGTAGCTTAATCCTCTCTGCACAGAGAGGAAGCGCTGTTTTATGACAGAATCACGTGGGTTGAGGATCACTGAACTAGAGAGAAAACTGCTGCTGTTTGACTTCCACTGCGAAGTGATCAGACTTCCTAGATCTGGAACAATGATCTCAACGATCTGGTCTTTAAGGAAAACTGAGATTTAAGGGTTTTGCCTGAGAATCTAAAACCCTTAAAACTGGAAGAACGAGCTTTCCAGCTTCTAGTCCACTCTTTCATTTCACAGAGGAAGAAACCATCACTCCAACCAGTGTCTCTATGGACTCCACATATTGAATAGCAGGGACTAGAACTCGGGCCAGTTGAATCTATCCATGCTCAGCGTTCTTACAATGCAAATGTCCTTTATTTCTACCCCCTAATCCTTATATTAAATAAACCTACTCTCATACCATTACCGTGGGTAAGCGCACAGACTGGATCTGTACATCCTGGACTTGAAAATTGGTTTCCCATGTCATAGTTACTCGTTCTAGTTGTTTATCTCAGTTTCCTTATCTGTACAATGGGGGTAATGATTTTATAGAATTACTGTGATTATTAAATAACTTCTTGTAAATTGCTTATAAGAATGCTTGACATAAGTGGAAGCTATTATTATAGCTATTATATTATTAATAATCATATAATACTTAATTAGTAATATATTGTTTTTAGACACTTTAGCTAGCAAGTGAGCATACTACAATAAAAAAGCGGCTTTGTAGAGGAGTAGGAGTCCGTAGATATCTAGTGAAATCGGGGCCCTACATCATTGGACATCCTGCTTCATTTTTGCGTGAGCTATGTGGATTGACTGGGTGCTCTTGGTACTGAGCTGGGTTACCATCTGCTGCGCTTCGCCTCCATCATTCCGGCTTATTCTCCTAGGGAATGGCGAGGTAGAAAAAAATGCCAATAACCTAACTCCAAAATGTACCCTAACTGTCTTGTTCACATTTATAGGACAGTTTTATTGCTGTAGGTAAGACGGATAACTGGGCATTATTCCAACATCTTGGCAGTTTTCCTTTTTCAAGGTACTAATATTAGGATTAGCATGTTGTTTTAAAGCCATTGCCTTTCTGCACCTTATAATTGCTTGTTCTGGAGGAAGGCTTGGGAGATTTGAATGAGGGCTTTTCTGCCAACTATGGGAAAGGAGGTCTATTCTGTTTTAATACTTTGCTTGGTTTTTAAAGTTGGGATCATGGTTCATTTTACCAACAGAACAAATCAGAGGCTGTGTGGGCTGGCTGTGTGTATATATGGGGTGGATGAAGACCGAGCTAGTGAGGACCTGTGTGTGAGAATGGTATAGCTCTGTCCGTTTATTTTTCTGTGTGCTTCCGTTTGTTTTGGTATTGATATCAATGTTCAGAAGTACAGTGATTCACCTCATCTGCTCTGTTTCTTTTTTTTAAATTTATTTTCTAGATTTTCTTTAATGTCCTCTATTTTAATAATGAAATAATACATTTATCCAAATTAAACAACATCAACAATTTTAGTTGCTTCAAAAAATGAGCGCTCAAATTGAATGGCATTAAATCTCTGTAGATTAGTTATATTCTATTTAATTCTTATTGAGATCTAATTGGCATATATCACTGGCCAGTTTTCGATGTACAACAAAAAGATTCGATGTGTGCATATTGTGAAATGATTACCACAATAAGTTTAGTGTACATCCATCACTTGACATAGCTACAGTTCTTTTTCATGTGTTGAGAACTTTTAAGCTCCATTCGCAGCAACTCTCAAATCTACAGTACGGTATTATTAACTCTCATCACCATGCTGTACGTTACATCCCTGGGACTTATTTATCTTAAAACTAGAAGTTTGTACTTTTTGACTTTATTTTTGGTATTGGTACCAATGTTGGAGGGTAGAGTGATTTGACTCATCTATTACGTTTCTAAATCAAAGCTTAGATGGATTAAAATTATAAGATTATGTTGTTTATGAAAGAATCATTTTCTCTTCTAAAGTGTTGAAGAACAGAGTGTTTGCACTTACCAGCGTATTATAACTAGTGATTAAAATGTTTTGCTATGTTTACTCAAATACTGGTAGCATTTCTACTTTTCCTAAGAGAACCTGGTACCGCAAAAGTTATTAGTAATTACCACTGTACACGGGACATAATCAGTCCTTCTGAACTCATACAACACTTCTTCTGACCTTTTCTTATGGACTTAAAAATTTTTGTTTTACCCTGTGTTATTGTTTTTTAAGGAAGTTTAATAGGATATGGTGAAAAAAGCATGTACTCTGTATTCAGGCCTGGTCATCAATTTTAGCTTCTGTGATCACTTGTTTATGGAACCTTGGGCAAAATTCAATCTAAGTTCTTCCTGAGGCTCAGTTTCCATCTTCATGTAATTGTTATAAGGATTCAGAGAGATAAGCTTGAAAATGGTTTAGTTCCCAGACGTGCTCAACAGATGCGAGGTCCCATTTCTCGCATGTGTCATTTCTTATCTTTTTACAGACTTCATGGGAGTAGCATTTATGGATTCAAACGTATATTCTTGACAATGGCCATACTACCTACCAGTTGTTCAGTAAGTGTTATGGAATATTTAGAAGAGCAGAGGAGAGAAAAGTCCGTTGAGGGGATTAGAGTAGATTTCAAAGAAGGGTTGGCTATGCCATTTCCTGCTCTCTGCTATATGTTGTTAATTCTCCGGGACCTTGTTACCGTCATTGCTTAATGAAATGGCGTTTTCCAGGAATGTGCTAGAAGGTAACTAGACTTCTATAATTTGACTTAAAATTTGTGGTACTTGAGCCAGTTATTTTCTGAGTTTTCGTGGAAGTTATGAATCAGAGTTAGGTCCTCCTTTTTGGAGTCCCATGAGGAGTCTGCCAGAGACCTGGACACTGTTGCCAATATTGACAGTTACTCTCTTGAGGCCTAGTTTACTCATCTATGGTGTATGGTGGGGAATGCCTGTTCTGCCCTCCTCAGAGGTGGTTTTTGAGAATGAATGAAATAATACGTGAGAATTCTGTTCACAGTTTAGAAAAGTGTTGGGGAAGGTGATGGTGATGATGATGAAGTTGATGATACCAAAAGTACAGAGAATTCATGCCTTTTCTAGCTTGGAATTTCCAGGAATGCATGGTGATAAAAAATTTTCTCGGGGCACCTGGGTGGCTCAGGTCATGATCTCGCAGTTTGTGACTTGGAGCCCCAAGTCGGGCTCTGCGCTGACAGCTCGGAGCCTGGAGCCTGCTTCAGATTCTGTGTCTCCTTCTCTCTCAGTCCCTCCCCCACTTGTGCTCTGTCTCTCTCTGTCCCTCAAAAATAAATAAATGTAAAAAATAAAATAAAAAATTTTTCTCTTTTTGATACTCATTGCATTGTATCCAAGTAGGAAATGGACCTTTGAAATTTGGCCCAAATAACTAAATTATTTTCTTTTGTTGGTGCAGATTGCTTTAATTTTAGAGGCATATCTGGTTAAGATCACCTCACATGAGGATTCTCAAAAGTTATACTGTGCCTCACTGGTAATGAAAGTGGTTCAAATAAAAGACATTCAGAATGAATGAGGATAATTCAAAGGTATTTAATATCTATTGGTAAGGAGTTGGCACATACAAAGTGTCAACAGAAGACATTTTTTAGAAATTGAAATGTTACCATGGAATCACTATAAAGTTGAATATCTGAAAGATACCTACTTTCAAGCCGTCTGTTGAGATGAAGTTAATATTCATTTTATGTATCCTGCTTGAAACCTCTTATGCTCTCAAATTTTCCTGTCTATTAAGAAATAGCTTTAGAAAAAAAATTAGTTAATTCCTTAGCTTGCATGTAAGTTCCTTTCCTTGACTTGTACGTGAGTCATGTCATCTTTGTGAAAAATGGGAGATGCCGTATACTTACTACTATAATATCATTGGTTACAGTTTCAAAGTCAGAGCTTTATATTTACATTTCCCTATATTGCCTGACTTTGTAGTCCCTGCTTTTAAGTGACATCCCAAAATAGCAACAGAAGAATAAATTGTGAGTTGGGTGTATTAGGTTTGTGTGATTTGTTTATTGAACTGCTTCTTTATCTGGTTACCAAGGATGGTCTATACTGCTAATCCAAGTTTCCTTTATTGTCCTATATTGCCCTTTAAATGTCATGATAAACTTAATAAAAATATTTTCAAGGTTCCAGTGGGGCAAATCTATATGAGGTACCCAATAGATAAGTTTAAGGACTTCAGATATCCAAATGTAGTGAAAACTAGAATTCGATGACTTTAGACATAAGGTGTTGGAGGAGGATCCTGGTGAAAGAGCTAACATCTAATTCCTTTTCTCCCTAATGAAAAAAAATGGGGGAAAAATTATAGATAGAAGAAAACCTCATAATTAGTATATCCATTTTGGATGGTGTTTTTACTTAGGAGGTTTCAAATCATACGAGAATTGCTGACGGAAACAATTCGGTTATAAGAAATATTCTCCTTTCATTGTAAAACCTGTAAAACACTATTTTTGAGTTGCTCCTTATCTATGGCCATTTCTCTTTTACCACTTCATTGTTAGCGTATGTATGATGGGGGGGGAGGTCTTCTGGATGGGGTTGCTCACAATCCACAAAGCCTTTTCCTCCTTCTGTTGAAAGAAGGCACAGCTGAAGTCAGTCTTTGCCTTTTCGTGATATGGGGATGCAGTGGAATCAAAGCCTGTAGGATAAAAGCCCCAAAGCTTCCTGTTTCCAGCTGTTTTCCTCAGCGAAGATTTTTTTTTTTCTCCCAAAGATGATGCTTCCTTTCAAGGGGTTTTTAATCTGCAAACTGTTTCCTCAGTTTATTTCACTACAGTAAATTGTGTTCTCTTTTAAAACCCAACCTGTCCTTTTCAGTGGTGTTAGTCGCTACTCAAAAGAACAAACGTGATTTATAAAGTCCCTTTAATGAGGTACAAAGACCAATAAACGTTCACCACTGGAGTTTCATCTTTTTAGTTGCTGGATTTTCATTTATGACAAATTTTCGATGCCAAAAAGCCATTGAGAACACTATTAATTTGACCATTTAATATTTGTAAACAAAGCAGTTAAGAGTAAAATATGTTGTCATAGCCTTAAGGTTTATTTTGTGTTTTTTTTCCTTCCAAATGCAGTATAATGATCTGTGATTTGTTTAATGTAAATGCCTAAAATTAAAATGAGGGCACTGGAAACTGCATAAATGCTAAAATGAATATTAAGAGTGGTTTGATTCATTAAGTAATGATAGGAATACAAATATGTCTCTTTTTTACTGATGGCTCTTACTTCACTTCTAGCATCTATGTTGTTTCTGAATTTACATTTGTAAATGCTGCTTCCTTTGCAGATAAAGGAAATTCAGAGAAATGAATTCTCTTGATCACTCACTAAACACAATCCAAAAAATATTAACTGGGCCTTCTCCCCATTTCCTGGCCCCTTGTTCCAGGCTTCTCGCTCAATGATAATAGCCATTACACCTTGACTGGTCTGGACTTAGTGGAGTGAGCTATGCTTAGATGAATACCAGCATGTGGCAACAGTTCCTCATTTTTTTTTTATCTCTTGTCTTTCCCCACGTATTTACACTTACCTCCTAAAAAGTGGGGGAACCTGCCACAAAAGGCTTCACATTGCTACCCTCTTATTTGAGCTCATTCTTCATGATAGAAGGAAGCCAGGAGCAGATGGGGGAGAACCATCCCATTTCATCTCATTTTAATGCTGACTCTGACATATGCTTTTGAACTTAAGTAGGGCCCCAAATGCCAATATATGTTAAAAGAATTAAACACTAAAAAAAAAAGATCCCCCTTATTTACTCCTGTTGCCCGCTTCTTTGAGGGTGAGCCGCTGATAGGGCTTAAAATCATGAGCATGCCTATTTTATCTGTACTGTTTAATAGAGAGCTATGAAAAAAAATGGCAATTAACATATTCAGACAGAAAATCATCCTGGCTGAATGACTCATTAAATAGTCGTATAAACAGGATGTGCTGAAATGAACTGGTACAAAATTTAGTTTCATTGGTCTTTTTGCTCATTATCAGCACTTTAAGAAGCAGACTCGTGGGTGCTTAGAGGACACTTAAATTTCTTTTCTCTTTATTTTTTTCTTAAATACTTCTCCCCTCCTCCACTCTTTCCTCCTGCCATTCCCAGTTCTCTGGCAGGCTAATATTACCCATATAAACATGAAGCATTGTATTGGAAATCAACCAAGTTAGGGGTAAGAACTCCCCAATTTTGTCTAGGCCAGTGGTTTTCATCCCAGTTGACAATCAGAGTGTACTTGAAGATTTATTCTTTTTAATACACAGACATTCCAGAACCTCATTTCATGGGATTCTGATTCAGTAGGTCTGGGGTAGGGTCTGAGAGTCTGTACTTGAATAAAATATCCCATGGGATTCAGATAGCGAGCTAGGCTTGAGAGCTACTCACTGATTTGTGTCTTCAGAGTCAAACTCCCTTCCCAAGTACCTGGTTTGTGGCCATCTGGCCTCCATATCAGTGGATTTTGGTTGCACATTAGAATCACCTGGGGACCTTGGGAAAATGCCGATGCTTGACTCCACTCTCAATTAAGTTGGGGAGTTTTAAAACCTGCCTGGTTGATTCTAATGTACAGTCAAGTTTACAAAGTTTTGTCTGAAAAAGTTCTTTCTAGTTTTCTTCTACAAGGTGCGTGCTTCGTCCTGTGCTAAAACTCCTCTTTCGGCACATACCCCACAATGAGACACACATACACACATACACCACTTAAACCTTTTGTCTCTACTAAGGCTTTCATCATTTATGGGTACCCTGTTCCTAGGTAGGAATGTAATGTGCTGCTCTTATGTCATAGCAGATTCCTATTTCTACATGAGTACCACATCTGTGATGGACAGATGTGTTGGTATAATGTTAGCACCCCACAAAGGCTAAGTAAGAAGGAAGGAGAGCAGGATAGCAGTTTAGCAAGGGAAAGGGTATCCATCTCTTGAGTCCCTGTATGCTCCAAGAAAAATTCTGAATAAATAGATGTTTTCTTTAATAAGCTGTGACGTTAGGTTGGAGCCTTTCATTACATTGACTAAAATGCTAGTATTTCTTGGACCTGTTCTGTAAAAGGTCTGAGATCACCCATAACTGAAGAGGAAGAAAAATACCTTCCTCACTTCAAGTGAAGGAGGACGAATTTCCACCATAGTAACCTCTTATACAGATACATGAGAACTATACATCCCAGTTGTTCAAAGGTATTTAATCCTTCCTTGGCTTTAGTGGTATTTACAAATAGAAGGGGAAAGGTACAACCGTTCATGTTGCTCATTATCAAGGAGAAACCCATCATCTGTGGGAAGAAGTTCTTTCTTACATAGAACCTTCCATATGCTAAATCCCCTTGAAATTATTGAGGAAGGGCACCCTTTAAACATCAGGCAGGCAGATCCCAAGTTGGTGACAGAAGGGAAGGACGACTGAGCCCCTAAGGTCTTAAGTACCTGGGCATCTCTGACCTCGTGGCAGAAGAAAAGCCAGCAACCACTCCCCTTCACTAAAGAGGGAGATCCCAGGGGGAGATTCACTAACTCCTATTGATTGTTACATCTCTTGTGGCAGAGTCCTGTGGTAGACCCCAGATTCCTAATGACTATAGTGCTCATAAGTATATGTAAGGGTTTCCATGCAGACAGGGCCAAAGAGATTTTGTTAGGGAAGACAGCTGACTTTGGCCATAGCACTAGCAAGAGTTAGGACTCTTGTCTTGTCTAACTGTCTAGCAGGAGTCCTGGACTCCTAGGTAAGGAAGGTGGTCATGCTTTAGAGTCTAGGCTTGCAGCCTGTGTAGGGGCAGAGGGCTCCCTATCAGGATCATGCAAGGGGAGGATCAGTGCATGCAGGCCCCTGAGCATGAGAACCTCCTTACCCGCTGCACCGAGGGGCTTCATTTGTCTAATCCCAGACCCAGCCCTGGGAGGGAGCAACAGGGGTCAGGAGAACCATTGGTAATTTAGGGTTTCATGCCTTTGACTTTTTTTACTACGATTGATAAAGGGCTTCCTTGCAAAAATATCTTGATAGACTCCCAGGGAAAGAAACACTTTTGTGTGTGACTGACGTGCTGGCGGTGCCCAAGGCCACGTGTGTCACCCTGGTGGAGGATAATCGTCCTATTATTTTTTGTCAGTACGTATAACAAGTGGGTAGTGCTTTGTGCATTCCACTGTGATGAATTAATTTTGTGTTCATTGTAGTAGCACTGATCATAATGAATTAATTTGGTATTCATGTGGATGTCAGAGTTTTTTCTCTTCCAGTTTCATGTAGCTTTAGTTAATGGATACTTTAGAAGAGTAACACATAGCACGTCTGATCCTATTCTCATGTTAACTTTTCAGAATCACCCACTCCTGAGTATTGTGTGGTCTTCTGTGTTTAAAAATATTTAAGTTAATGTTAAAAATAATCTTTTAAAAGCATTATATTCACATCAGCATTTTCCTTGCAGTGATTTTACAAAATAAGAGAAGTAAGTAAATAGTTATGACAGGTTGAATGATATAGTCCGTAACTTGTATACTTTAGTTCGGTTTAAAAGAATCTAAGCCAAATGTTTGTAATTTGTAGCTTTATTGAAGACAAATAGTGCATTCTCTTATGCAAATATAAAATAACGAAAACTGCATGCTGTATATAGTAATTTGTTCTTCTTTTTAATTTCTTCTCTCTTCTTTTCCTCACAGACAAGATTGATAAATGTATGTGCATATATTATTTATCTGTTCATGTAAGGACACATAATTGGCTATTAGATATGGTAATTGCATAAATAGATCTTATTCAAACTCATTTCCTTTTCTGTTTATAAAATAAATGTTTTCGTTAAATTGGAATATATACTGAAATAGAAGTGCCTGATTTAGGATTGAGAAACCAGGTACCCAAACAAAAATCAAACTGAATCCTGGGAAACTTTTTACCAACTTGGGCTTTAACCTATATGCCGCTTCTTAATTTGTTCATCATGTTGGCTAATTATTGAAGATATTTATAATAGAACAAGGGTTTCCTTCATCACTCACCCACCTGCTCGGCTGATTTGCTCCCACTGGGAATGTGGTGGAACCTTTCGAGAAGAGATTTTTGTCCTTATAAGCATCGAGATGCCATTTTGGGTTTTTCTTTAAATTTGAACTTGGAAATGGTATCCTCCACACACTCCCTGAGGCTTTAAACTTTTCTTTCTTTCTTTTCTTTCTTTCTTTTTTTAAAAATAATTTTATGGCTCCTGTGTACTTTCCTTCTGAGCAGCATCTGTATTCCATTCTAGAATGCTGTGTTTCAGTAGTTGGTGGTTCCTGTATATATTTTACTACTATGAGTATATAAAGAAGTTGAGACTCTATTGCAAATGGCAAGGGCCATATAACTGGGTTGCTCTTGCTTTCATTATTTTTGTTATTATTGTAACAGCTTGTACAGTAATATGCTAACAAAGATTTATGGCTTCATGAGGCAGGAGGAAATGTTGGGATGGAGGAGAAAACTCGTGTTGAAACAAATGTCTATAATAATAAGAAGAAAACAAAACTCAGAAAGTAAGCTCTAAGAGAATTGTTTCTAGTATAAATATTTTTATTAACATTTGCTATGGTTTGAAGATCTTGAAAGTAATTGTTTATGCATTTCTGGAAGTTAGATATGTTGTGAGCCTATATGTGCATGGTTATTCTTGGAAGGAGATCTTTCTTTCTTCCTTCCTTCCTTCTTTCCTTTCCTTTCCTTTCCTTTCCTTCCCTTTCCTTTCCTTCCCTTTCCTTTCCTTTCCTTTCCTTTCCTTTCCTTTCCTTTCCTTTCCTTTCCTTTCCTTTCCTTTCCTTTCCCTTTCCCTTCTTTCGGTTTGTGTGTGTGTGTTGTTGAACCAGAACACACAGCTATTGAATATGCAATGAACAGAAAATTTATGGAGGGAAGAATTATGAGTATCTGAGGAAAGTTTAATTACTTTTATAATTTAGATAAGCTTCATAATTTATTGTAACACACCGGACTTTGGCACAATTTGTAATAATTATAAAGCACTTGAATTTAGATTCTTTACTTGGCAGCTATGAACAGAGTTAGCTGGAGGAAAACTTTGAGTATTTACTTTTCTTCCCAGCCTTGCATTAAAGGCTTATGTTCCTAGTGCTTTTGTTGCTCCCTTTTTCATTGACCATATCTCTGGGTTTTATTTCTCCGGAAAGCATGTATTATAGTATAGTAGGCCTGTGGTTGTAAACATAGAAGGAAGCCAGCTAAGGAGGGACATGAAGATATCTATCAATGCCCAAAGCAATGAAAGGAGAACCTCAAGGCAGAGCTCAAATTATGCTTGCAGATGGTTCCTGCTGTAACAGAAAAGAAGAAGACTTCACCGCTCACCTCCTTGCAAAGGACCAACCCTGACTAATGCAAACGATTCAGAAATCCAGCAAATTGTTTTTTCTTTTTAATGAATAGAAATTTCTTTTCTTTTTTTTATGTCTTTATTGTATTTTGAGAGAAAGAGAGACAGAGACAGAGAGTGAACAGGGGAGGGGCAGAGAGAGAGGGGGGGTGGGGAGACACAGAATCTGCAGTGGGCTCCAGGCTCTGAGCTGTCAGCACTGAGCCTGACGCGGGGTTCGAACCCATGGACTGTGAGATCATGACCTGAGCCGAAGTCAGACGCTTAACCAACTGAGCTACCCAGGCGCCCCAGAAATTTATTTTCTTAATTAAATAAGGAGCAGTGTAAACTAGCTACTTCTCCTCTCTTAGGTCTGGATTACTTTGCTATTACAGAAAAATTGCTGCCCGGTATACAATTTTATGACCTTACTGTTTTCTACAAAGTCAATCTTATTTATTGTATGTTTTTGTCATGCCTTTGAATGTGTTTTCCTTCTTTATTTATCGTGCTGATATTGAACATAATCAATGAAAGCAGAAGATCTCAGCAACAGATTTTGACGTTTCTAAAGACATTTTTCTTAAAAACTGTTTGTGGTCTGGGAATTTTTCCATTCACATTTGCCTCTTAATAACTAAACAGTAGAGCAGAATTAGTTCTCATAAAACCTCATACTTGTTCAACATCTCCCCTAATTAAATGATCATAACAGTTTTGTATAACACATTGAACTGTCAGAAGTGCTTTTATATTTATTGTATGTTTAGGACAAGATTAAAAAACTGAGTTATTCTAGAGGTGGAGGGAGAAGTAAGTGATGAGCCAACTTAGGGACTTTTGTACCTTGAAAACCTTCCTGTATTCTCCAGCTTCGTTGTGGGCTATTCTGGTGTGACCTACCAAGACTTCGACTCTGGTTTTTGATTCTCTTGTGTTAGTATAGGTTTTTGATAAATCACTTGGAGCAAAACACTGAAGCAACTTATCCATTGGCTTAAATGCATCAACAGTCTGAGTCAAACAGGCCTTGAATTGGTTAAAATAATAAAACCAGTAGCCCTGTGGTTGAACTCTTGATGATTAAAGAACCAGGCCCAGGAATGTGTTTATTTTCTTCTAAAAAGAAAGTCAAGACTTTTACCTCTTTGAGCTGTGTTGCTTTGTATAGATTTCTTTCCTTAAAAGAAAGGCTTTATTATCTGTTTCAGGTCCATATAGGTATTGCAATAAGACACTCTTTTCTCTTAACATAGGATTGAAAGGATCAAAGTTGATAACTTTAACTCAGATACTTTAAATAAAAAAAGTTTATTATCTCCATTTTCCTTTCAAGATCTATGTTCTTACAAAGTTACAATGTTCCTGACTGAATGTGATCATACAGGGGAGGAGGGTCACATGTATAGAATAATAGTTCTCTTGTCTGGCTTGCTCCGGGTTGTTTTAATGTTGCAGGTGAATGTGTTCTACTCTGCGAATCAATGTACTTCTCCTATTCATGTTCCGATGGCTTGTATCCTTAAACCCTTTTGTTCGGAGTATTATTGTCCTTTATCCTGAAAAATGTCTGTGATTGTAGTGCCCCGGTACTGTAAATCAATGGGGACTGAATTCAGTGGCTGCTAAGTAGTGTAAGGCAACCCTTTAAATGCAAATGCATCAGGGCTAGTTTTAATGTAATTTTAATAAGGCTGAAACCATTTTGAAGTAGACTTAAATCATAATACTAATCTCAAAAGACTCTCTGTTTAGCTGAGAAGGCCCTTTATTCTCACTGGCCATTTTTTCTCCATGTGCATCCAAAGCACCTTTCATCTGATTCCATGATTTTCATTCAGTATATCTTTTTTCCCCCCTAAATAGAATATATGTACAATGCGTGGCTACTTTGTTAGTTGGAGATGAGCCTGTATTAATTAGCTAAAACTGTTTCACTTCTTTTTCTTTGTGGTTGTACTTTAGTGACCAGTCGTTTCTGTAAAAAATAAATAAATAGATTAACAAATTGCTAACAGATTGCTATGTTTTGATCAGAGAAGTAAAAATCCAGCTGATAATGCTGATTAGAAAAGTTAAGAATAATACTTAATATTTAAATAGGAGAGTGACTTGCAGAGTCACAAAAATGAAGAAAACATTTGCAAATTGAACTCTGACCTAAAGCCCAATATACCGCAATTCTAAGTTTCTTAGTTTCACCAACTTTCAATATTCCAGTACTCTATATGGAATATATTTTGCTGTTCATATTTGGATTGATGGGAAAGGTACAGGAGCATTGACCTGGGGAGATAAAACAGATTAATTAAATTAATTAATCCATTAATTAATTAATTTTAATGTCACAAAAGATCATAGAGACTAAAGGCAAGAATGGGGTGGGGTTTTCCCATATGATTTACTATCATATTCTAGAGAAGCAAAGGAGTTTTGATCTTTGGATATTTAACTTTGGATGTGCATGTTAATTTATAACAATTTAATTAAATAATGTAATTACAGCATACATTAAATTATTTATAGATTAACTTTCCCACATTTTTCTGTGTTCAAGAATTATCCAGGGGAGGGGCACCTGGGTGGCTCAGTCCGTTAAGCGTCCGACTTCAGCTCGGGTCATGATCTCACGGTTCGTGGGTTCGAGCCCCGTGTCAGGCTCTGCTGACAGCTCAGAGCCTGGAGCCTGTCTTCGGATTCTGTGTCTCCCTCTCTCTCTGACCCTCCCCTGCTCACGCCGTCTCTCTCTCTCTCAAAAAAAATAAATATAAAAAACATTAAAAAAATTAAAAAGAAAGAATTATCTAGGGGAGATGTGTAAGTACTAAAGTTCATACTGTATTCCATTGATTAGCTTTTAATATAGTTCTTATAATTCATAAGATGGTAATTTATAATTTCAGTTACTTCTCTTTTCCTGATGAGCTTTTTGAAATAGTAACTCAGACATGCATTTTTTTTAAACTTGTGTTAAGACATGTGAATAGAAATTTTATTTTGAGTACATTGTGTCTTATGTATTGTAAAACTACCTCAGGAAGGTGATATAATTTGTGGTGATTCCCAAACTATTTTCACCAAGAGAACTCCCTTTTTTCATAGAATACTTTGCACGTGGAACATTTTGCTGAAAACAGTTTTGAGAAATGCTAAGTCAGCCCCCAATTTGTTTTTTAGTCCTTGAAAATTGGTGGTGGTATCTAGCCTCTTGTTTTTTGAACACTGGTCACTAATCCTTTTACTTTGTTTAGGACAGTTTCCTAGGATAGATGTACTCTGCATGCTAACGGTGTCCTCTTGAAACACTACTTGCAAAATGTGAACAGATAATGAGGTCAACTACCCCAATATTTTTACAGCAAATGATAGCTGTATCTTAGAGAGATTGGCAACTATGTCCATCGAGTTGTTATAGCTTCTTGCCATGGCTTTTGTCTGTTTTCCGAGAGAGGAGCACACATGCACGTATGCATGTGTGTACCCTTCTCTTCCTGTCACAGCAGTTTGGTCACACTGGTGACCCCTGGATCTAGAGTAGGGCCTTAAAAATGAACCTGACTTTGGACTCCAAGCAGATCATGTAAATGGGTGAAGCAGACATTAGAAAGAGGTGGGAATAGGGAAGCAGGGCATGCACGCCCTGGCTGACATTCAGACAACATCTTCAGGAATCCTGTGCAGGGCAAATAAAATATGTTTTGAGGCTAGTAGTGTATCATCCTTGGTGTGAAGCAAGAAGTCCGGAGACCTGAGCTTTGGGCCTTACTGCCTACCACCCCTCTGCCCTTCATTTTGTTTTTATTAGAGCATGATTGCTTAATTTATACCAAGCAGAAAATAAGCTTTGTCTTGCTTAAACAACCATGTTTTAAACGTTGTATGTAATATTTGTCAAAAAGAACATACAAAAATATAATTTTAGAAGCTTTGGTGCGCTTTGGTGGCTCAGTCAGTTAAGCATCTGACTCTTGATTTGGGCTCAGGTCATGATCTCAGGATTCGTGAGATTGAGCCCCATGTCTGGCTCCACGCTGAAAGCATGGAGCCTGCTTGGGATTCTCTTTTTCTCCCTGTCTCTCTGCCCCTTTCCTGTGCTGTCTCACTCTCTCTCTCTCAACATAAATAAAATAAACTTAAAAAATGAGCTTTTATAAGCAGGAACGTACCAAATTTAACCCCACAACTTTCTTCTTTCCTAGAACTGCAAACTACTGCTACCATTTTAGTTGGACTTTTTGTTGTTGAAACTATACATCTGAGAAAATCTAAGAAAATTTAAAAAGGTGCATCTAAATGACATAGAAGAACTTGAGCATTAACTAACTTCAAATGATGAAGAAGTGAAAGTTAGACACATTCTGAGACATTGGATATCTCTGCATTTATTTGGACCTTGTTTTCTATTTCTATGATTAATGTTGGACTTGATGTCATCTGATGTCCTATTCAGCTCTCAGGTTCTATGCAGCTGAGTCTGAGATTAACTCAGGTCTCAGATTGACATGAAGGGGAAATCGGTCCCCAGATGCCTTCAGCACTGAGACGTTATTGATTTCTCACGTATAATACAACTGCACAGTACAGTTTGCACCCATCGGGAGAAATGTTTAACAAGCGCTGAGTGTATGTAGGAAACCACTTTCTATACTCCATGATTTCCAAATTCAGAGAAGATTCCTTTTTGTTAAATACACTGCCCTCAGACATACATGCTCATTTTCTTTGTCTTTTACTTTGACATTCTGTTTCTTTAACTTTACTGGGCATAGGAGAGTTTTAACTCCGAGATTTTAAAGTCCATATGTAGAACTAAAACGTGTCAGAAGAAACCTATGGACAGATTCAGCAAAGATGTTAGGAAGCACACTGCATGTCCTTTAACATCGAGGTGTAAACTGAGCCCATTAAATCATTAGTTAAGTGGTAATAGGGAGCAAGAGCCTGATTAGATTATAAAATCTTCTGTATGTGAACACGGTCTGTGAAAACATAGCACTTGATCTTCACCACAGTGCCACGAAGATTCAATTAGAGGACTGGTATGTGCCCAGATTTGGGGACATAAAGGGCAACTGGATTTTGAAGGAAAGATGGTAAAGAAACACCTGCAAAAATCTGCTTTTCTGTGCAACAGACTGGGTAATTGCATATGCAGATGGATAGTTAGGGATATAATTACTTGATTTGTGAACACAAATGCCCTTTCGATTGTGAGAGTGTTGAATTTTGCAGTGACAGGTGCGTGTGGATTGCTGTGTGTGTATCCTTTGCGCCCCTGTTTAAATATTTGGCCTGGAATATGTCTTCCATTCATTCTGAATATAACTGCTCTCCCTCACTGATGGTCTGGGGGAATTGTTATAGCTCTTAATGTCTCTCCAACTTTTTCTCATAAATAATAACCTTAATTTGAAACCTTGACTAAAAGAAGGACGGCATACAGTCTCGTGGTGTAAGGGCTTACGAATTATGCACAGTAATTCATTTTTTAAAGCTGATGGATGTTACTCATTAGTTTTCATTGTTTTCTCAAAATAAGGAAAACTATTAACCAACACTGCAGACTAATAGCCTGGAATTTTTTCCTCATAATCAACTGAAGTTTAATGGAAAATCATCTTTTGAAAGACTTCTTTTTTTCACCCTGCTTTTTCTTAACCTTTCCATTAATACTTTTGAGACATCTTTTCTAATTTCCCAACTAAAAAGCATTCCCAGGCATTCCCTTTTGATGTCGATGTGTCTATGTCACATTGAAGATGTTAGCCAAAATACCAATGCAGTCCAGGGGTGTCTGGGTGGCTCAGTCAGTTAAGCATCTGACTTTGGCTCAGGTCATGATCTCATGGTTCGTGAGTTCGAGCCCTGCGTCAGGCTCTGTGCTGACAGCTCGGAGCCTGGAGCCTGCTTTGGATTTTGTGTCTCCCTCTCTGTGTCCTTCCCCTGCTTGCACTCTGTCTCTCTCTTTCAAAAATAAATAATAAAAACATTAAAAAAACAACTAAAAACATACTGGTGCAGTCCAAACAGGATTCTTTTTAATTGAAGAAGATGGTAGCACCTATTTATGTGGGGGTCCAGAGAGTTTCATTTCTCTGTCATTATGAGGAAAGTAGATGTTGGCACTGCTGTCAGCTCTGACAAGGTTACTAATGTGACAAATTGCTGTCATGCTTTATATATAGACTACTCAGTTTCTTTTTGCTTCATGCTAAATCAAAATGTACCTAAATTATTTTTTGTCAGAAAAAGGTTAATTTCAGCAGTTCTTAAGATTTGGAAAACTTGCATTTACTTCTATGTGCATGATACTCTGCTAAGTATAGGGCATCGATCATCTCGTAATCTGTCAAAACTATATACTATCATCCCCATTTCACAGATGAAGAAACTGAGATAAAACAAGATTAAATATATTACCCCTGCCATATAATTAATAGACAGAAAAAGACTAGAGTTCAGAAATAAGTGCCTCTATAGCCCATGTTTGTTTTTCACTGAGGTCAAATTTGTTTAAACATACACACACACACACACACACACACAATAATCTTGAACCTGCATTAAAAGGGACTGCATCCATATTTACCCAGAGAGAGTCACTATAACCACAGAGATCCCAGTTTGACTAGCTTTAATATGAAGCCTTCACAACAGGTCTTCTACATATAAATATTTTAATTTCCAGATATTTCCTTGTGCTTGCTGCTCTTCTAAGTCACGTCTTCTCAGTCAGATGCTTTTTAAGCTTTTTCAACTAAAAATGTAGGCATTAAACTTTACCCACTAAAAGGTTTGAAACCTTTCTTTCTGGTTCTTCATGTGGCACTAAATAGCACACGCATGTATGGGGGTATTGCGTCTGTGTGTGGGGAAGGAGCTGGCACACTTTACTCGAATAATGTGCAGAACCACCTGCTTTGAATGTGGTCTGATTGAATCAGATGACGGCTGCTTTTCATCACCGCATAGGGATTGGGATGTGGGGGGAAGTGTTTTGTTTTGATATTTCGCATGTGCTTAGGTGTTAGTGGTTTCAGATTGTTTAAGAACAGGCTCTCATCACGGAGTGTTGCCGAATCCTGTGGGGGAGATCTGAAAGAAACCTTGAGTATTTCTGGGTCTGTTTAAAAATTATGTCTTCTTGTGTGGTGCATTTATTTGTGTTCAGGATGCAGATTGCCTTGTGGAAACTGGCAGATCATTTTCCCTCACAAAAGGTTCTTTTGTGTGTTTGGTTGGGTTTTTTTTTTTTTTTTTGTATTTAAACTATTTTTTTTATCGCCCCTCCTCATGAGCTTTGATATTGGTACATTAATCATTAATACCACTAGGTTCTCTGGAGTTCCTGGTGCTCTGTGCGTTTGTGTGTCTTCTTTGAGGGTGATGTAGCATGCGTCCTGATATCCATCTTGTACTTGAGGTTCTAAACATTAGTGTTTCCTTTTGAATTACAGTGTGTGGGCACTTGTAGGCAGGGTGACCCCCAAAGAACCTGAAGGAGGGATTGCAGTTCAGAATGTGTTGGGGGTAGTGTTTGGGGGAGGACACAGGAGAGACTTGGTGAAAGTGCAGATTTCTTGGGCCCATCTAGAAGATTCAGATGTAGTGCCTCTGGGGGGTACCCAGGAGTATGTTTTGTTATTTTTTTTAACTGGTGTTCCAGATGACCGACACAGGTTGGTCTGAGGATCAGCTGGGATTAAGGGAACTCTGTCTCTAATTGACACCCCAGTATTTCCCAGAGTGGGTACCCCTGCCTCCTAATATACTGGATGTTTTTTGTAACTTGCAAATTCCTGGGCTCAGAAAGTCGGGTGCTGTGAGACAGACATCGTTAATGTGCCTGCCTTAGGATGCGTGCTTATACTAAATATTGAGAACTACAACTACAGAGACTCCTAAGCTACAGGAAAAGAACTACAGAGGTTCTAAGTTACAGGAAATCGTGGAGCAAATCGGAGGATTAGAAATCAGCATGTAATATCTGTACAGATACACAGACTCCTCAAAGTAGGGGACAGGTGTGTTTGGAAAGCTTGTTTTGTAAAGAAGAGTCTTTTCTCCCTTTGACTTCTCTTATTTACACTGAAGCTACATTTCTGAATTGAAAAGGAAAAAAAAAAAAGGAAAGAGCAATAACAACAAAAGATTCCCAAGGCATACCAAAGCTGGGGGGAGCCATGGGTAGGTTCCCTTTGTCTTCCTTTGTGACAACTATTTGACCAGCCTTTTGCTTTATAACCCTGCCCTCCTCGCCAAGAGGATGGAAGACCATGAGCATTAGAGTCACTGGATCAGTGGGTTCCTGCTCCCGCCCAGCAGGCTCTCTGGAGACAGCCCAGGATGGGTGGTGGGAGGGTGCTGGCATGTTGACATGCAAATATCAATTCTTATCCTGCACAGTTGCCCCGTGGTGCCTTTTTTTCTGGCTATTACTCCTTCCTTTTCTCCATCTCCTAATTTTTTGTGGCTAAAAACTGGTAAGAAGGACTTTTAAAAACCAGTTTCATCCTCTTGGTCTAAATGCTCTGATATCACAGAGAGCCATGGTATAGTTTAAAATTTATACACTTGGGGCACCTGGTGACTCAGTCAGTTGAGCATCCAACTCTTGGTTTTGGCTCAGGTCATGATCTCGTGGTTCGTGAGTTCGAGCCCCACGTCTGGTTCACTGCTATCGGTGCGGAGCCTGATTTGGATCCTCTGTCCCCTTCTCTCTGCCCCCCCACCCCAGTTGCTCTCTCTCAAAAATAAGCATTTAAAAAAATAAAATAAAATTTATACACTTATTTCTTTGCTTTCTCTCATTGAATTTTCAAAAAATGCTTGATATATGGGACACGAAAAGAGAGAATGTATGTGTGTTACATTTAAATGGAAAACTTTGTTTGGTATATTAGGCCATAGCCAATGAAAATCCAGGAACTAAGGATTTTTCACAACCACAACTGAATATAGAATTTCATAG
Organism: Cryptoprocta ferox; assembly: GCA_028646485.1. Taxonomy (NCBI): domain Eukaryota; kingdom Metazoa; phylum Chordata; class Mammalia; order Carnivora; family Eupleridae; genus Cryptoprocta; species Cryptoprocta ferox. The sequence continues at coordinate 68,632,316 of CM053566.1, read as the reverse complement.
TTGTTTTGCTATGAGTGTAAATATTGAGAATAGTTTAGTTTGTTTATGCCTGTGCAGTTTTATAGTAAATCCTTTCAAATGGGTTGCAAAGCCATCCATGGATATTTGTAAAGACTTTGCAAAATCATACATACAATAAATTATCCATTTGATTTGAGCAAGTTTTGCAATTATTTGTGGCTTTAACAAGAGCTTTTGAAGGGTGTTGTATATATCTTCTGGATAGGTCTACTTTTTTTGTTGTTTTCAAGAAAATGGGGAGTTTTGTATATAATCCCTTGAAAAAATCAGTAGTAAAACTATATATGAGGCAGTCGAATTACGGGATTTCAAATCTGTTTTTTTTTTTTATTTTAAGGGGATAACAATTTGTGAACTTCATCTCATGGACTTTTTATGTTTCAAATTAAGTTATTATCCCATCCTTGTCCGTTTTTAAAAATAAATACCCTGCTCAATGTATTAGAAAAATAAAACATATAATGACATAATTAAAAATGTATAAAGTCCTTACTTGGGGAAAATACTTTCTTCTTTATTATAATGTACCTTGTAATAATATATTTCCATTGACATTAAAAATAATTCCTTTTTTTGTTGATATTTTTGTCAAATTTCATGATTTTTTCTATGATTTTATGACAAAGTTGTAATGTTCACAACATCTACTTATTCACTCAACAAATTGTCACTGAGGCAGTGGTCTAGGGTCCGGGCCACAGGTGCCCCATCAGTGCCGTGTCCTGAAGGTTGCATCCCAGTAGGGGTCAATAAACAAAGATACCAACTGCCAAATATATACGTATCTACACATACATAAAGATGCAAAAATGTGTATATATATTTATGTACATGCATTATTATGGGCATGTATATAAATACAGAATACTGAATGGTGACAAATATTGTGACAAAATGGGGCAGTGTAAAGGGTTAGTGAGTGTAGTTTCAGGGTGCGTAGGAACTGGGTATGTTCTTTTATCTAGGGTAGTCTGAGAGGGCCTCTCCAAGAAGGCCTTCTCCTCTCCACGTGTATTCTAATCCCTCATCCTATGGTAATGATGCATGGTTATTTAAAAATATAAGCCGTGTCCCATTGACGACAAAATTAAAGTTCATATTTGCTGTGAGAAGATAATTTACTTTCTATGAAGAGGTATACAAATTAGATGTACTGTATATAACACCTACATAATTAAAACCTTGATGTTGAACTATTAAATTATATGTAAGAACTTTTGTTCTCATTCTTTAATCTGTTGATTCCACATGCATTTACTGAGTGGGAAGGAATGTTTCTGAGGTGGAGGGAAGACATGGCGATCAGGTAACCAGAGGCATACTGGGTAAAAGTGAGAAGTAGGATGTGATTGGAGCACAAAGGGGAGTCGTCTGTGTCCTCAGGATAACAAGAGAACAAAAGGTAAAAGATCACCAAGCATCTTAAATTCTAGGCTAGGAAGTTTAATTTAATTATTTATTTATTATGATTCTTTTTAAGTTTATTTATGTTGAGAGAAAGTATGAGTGTGCGAGTGAGGGAGGGGTAGAGAGAGAGGAAGAGAGAGAGAATCCCAAGCAGGCTCCACTCTCTCATTGCAGAGCCTGATGCAGGGCCCGATCCCATGAACCGTTGAAATCAAGGGTTGGACGCTTAACTGACTGAGCCACCCTAGGAATTTAAATTTTATGCCCCAAAGCATTAGGGAGCCACTGAAAGTTTTTGTATGGAGAAGTGACAGTTGCCAGTGGCTCATGAGAGGTTGGAGTGAGGCAGATCTGAAGTCAGGGAAACTGGTTTTCATGGCCTTATTATGAAAGGTGGTGGTAAGAGAAGAAAGGAGAGAACAAATTGGTAAAAGCGGCAGTAGTAAAATTGAATAAGTTTGAGTGAAATGTTTGTAAGCATTGCTGATGGAGAAGATCCAGATCTCTTTTTATCTATCACTTACTATATTACACTTTGCTGAAGTAAAACCGGCCTTGATTCTAAAGTGTATCTTATTTTATAATTTTGTAAAAGTTTACTTATTTTTGAGAGAGAGAGAAACAGAGTGCGAGCAGGGGAGGGGCAGAGAGAGAAGGAGACACAGGACACAGAATCCGAAGCAGGCTCCAGGCTCTGAGCTGTCAGCACAGAGCCTGACGTGGGGCTCGAACCCACGAGCTGCAAGATCATGACCTGAGGTGGAGTCTGATGCTTAACAAACTGAGCCACCCAGGCACCCCCAGTGTACCTTGAGTTAACGCCTGCCTTTCTACCTGGGCTTCCTCTGTCTCACCTTTTCTCTCTCTGCACCTTGTGATTCCCTTCTCTTTGCTCTCAAACATTTGAAATCAAACTTACCTTGGAGACTTCTAGCTCTTTGTTGAGTGTATTTCAAGAAGTAATCTCTTGATGTTTATTTGCCATTTCTAGCTTAACTTAAAACTTTTTGCTAATATTTGATATGTGTTCAAGTGCATATTTTGTCTCCTTAACTAACTTTGAATTCAGGATTCATAATTCATTTGGAGAGGCCCAAACTTAAAAAAGGCCTTGTTCTATATTTTTAATAATGAGACTTATTTTTCCTTCTATTGAAGTGAGGTATGAATGGCTCTTGAGGGCCCAGGAGGGTCCACAAAATTCTCTTTAATCTAACATATTGTAAAGCTTTGGTATTATTAATACTTAAAGATAGTTTTCCCGGAGCAAGAAATATAAAGATCTGGAGAACGCGTTCTCTGCTGTCCCCTCTCTTACTGTAATGACAAGAGTGTGTTACAGATCCAGACAGCGTGGTTTGCTGGTTGCTTGTTCTTCTAGAGCTGAGGTTTTTAACCTTCTTAGAGTCAGAGGCTGTTTCGGAAATCCAGTGCAAACTATAGACTCTCTTTCCAGAAAAATGCAGATAGCTAAATGCATGAGTAAAATTTTGTAACAATTTCAGGGAGTTTCTGGATCTCCCTAAGGCCCACCCACGGGCCTGGGGCCTGAAGAGTCAATCCTTTCCCATCCCTCAGCCCCCGCCTTGGCATTGCTGAAACCATGTATGTGTGTAGCATTTTTATAGGGCTGATATTGGTAAATCAAGGAGAACGTAGTCTCCAGTACTTTCTGTAGACATTGCCTTCACTTGGTATACTGGCTGGTATTTCTGAGTGGGCCATGGGGGACAAGAGAGATAAGAAAGAAGATACATGTGCACATCTAGAGGAGACTTAAATGGGGAATTATAGGGCAGATAGCTGGTTACTGCTGAAAACGCTGCCTCTGTGGGGCTCAGACAAATGTGAGTGGCCAGGAGATGATGGCCTTTCAGTAGGTAAAGTCCCGATTTATCCAGACTTGGTATTTATTGTTGAAGAATCTTAATGAGCATTAAGCTCATTAGCCTTCTTCTCGGGCAGCAGGGGGTGGGGATCTGCTGTAAATTTTGGGATATTTTCAGCAACAGCAGCAACAACAAACCCTGACTCAAATTGCCTTAAACATAAGGAAATGAATTGCTTTATGTAACGTATCCTGAAATCCCTGATGTTTTTCCTCCTTGGTGGCTGGCTTCATCCTAGGACATTCCTGCTGCTTCATGTCCAGACAGGAATATGCCCAGAGAAAATTTAGAAGTCCAGCTCTTAATTTGTGGCTTTCCTTGGAGCAAGGAGACCTTTCCCAGGGTCCCAGTGGCAGACAGGCCTTTGTGTCTCAATGTCCGTTTTAAACTGGTCCCTGTGATTGGTACCAGTACTCAGGCCCTAGGTCAGGAACTGGAGATGAGGTCACCTTCCCCTGATCCACGTGGAGGAGGAGTGGCTACTGAAAGCAAACAAACAAAACAGCACCCCCCCCCCCCCCCGCTCCAGTTCTGTTATGAAGGAAGAAGAGGGAAATGGATATTGGGTAGCTAGAACTAATGATGTCATCTTCTAGTAAGCTAATGTTTAGAATAAAGTAGAAGAAATGATGTTTGTAATTTTGCAGTCCAGCTAAATCTATGTTATTTTCTGTACCACAGCACACAGGAGACACTCCTGTGCTTAAGGCTATGTAAGTGAACTTTTAGAATAGAATTTCCATCCACGAGGGGACTGGTTTCCACTACTTCCTCTCAGTTCACTTCTGGCCCCTTCTGTCATTCATGCACAGTCAAGAGAAAGGTGAGCTTTTAGGACCTTGCAGCGTGTGGACAGTTTGTGTAAATCCCTTATTTACAGCAACGCTTTTCTTCATTGGTGGGTTAATTGTTAATTGACTTGTACGTATTCATATCTTTGAGAATTTTCAGTATAGCTTACAAAGTAATGTGTTCATCTTTTCATATGTACTTTCAATTTAATAATATCTCTATGTTTCTGTATAAGTAAGTGGGGGGAAAAGTACATGGAAATGCTTCTCAGAGTCACTATTAATTTAAATAATAGAACTTTCCTCTGGGACATAATTAACCCAGAGGAAGTCTTGATAATTAGGATGTTGGATTCTTAATGATTGATTTGTGACACGAAAGGTAACTTTCTCTACAGAGAGTATCCTACATTCAAGTTTGGGATTTCAGCTTCTGAAGGTGTCGCTTCTCGTTCGTGGCACAAGAAAAGGGGTGAGAATCAATTTGGAAAGAGATGAGGTTACGAGTTCTCTCAGCTCTGCCAGTGACTTGACTCGAGGACTTGCACAAACAGCCCCCGGATTTCTTGTACCTCCACAGCTGTGGGGGTGGGGCGAAGCAAGGTGTGTGGAAGTGCTTTGAAAAGTCAAAAGCAGTAAACTGCTATGGGCTGTTGATCGTTCTGACCGTGGTGTTCTGATTCTTTTACTTGAAGCAGAACTTGAAATATTAATGGTACCCTTCTTCATCAATGGGGAAGTCGCAGTGGGAAAGCTTTCAGAAAATATTGCGCTGTAACTGCCGTCTAAGTAATGGACACGGAATGCCTACCCTACATTCTGTCTTGCTATCACCAGATCGCAGAAAGCTGTTTTACTGTAGAGATAACAGTCGTTTGCTCCTCTGTCCTGAGGCCAATGATTATTTAATATATATCAAATCACTAGGGTGCATATCAAAGTGAACATAAAGAGGCAAATATTTCCCTTTACAATGACCATATAAGAGATCATTTCTATCAGGGGATAAAACATACATGAAGTCTGACTGTTTCACTGCATTTTTACTATAGAAACCATTGAGCCTGAGATTCGTACATTAACTCCTGTCTCATCATGTGACTGGAAAGTGTTTCAATGTGTTAAGAGTACTGATCTGCCTGTTTCTCACTGACTCTTAACCCATACTTGCATCTTTGTGAAATGGACTATCAATTAACTTGTGGAGAACACTGTGCGCTAAGCTGATCTTGATGGTCTGCCTGTGGGTGAATTGCTTTAGTTAATAGTAGAATGAAATTTGAGTTTCTGTCATATGAGGTCATCCTTCTCAAAGTCATAGGAACAGTACAGAATGTTTCATAACCTGAGAAATTCTGTTCGTGTTTTTGATATTTTCCTGTGTGTGCATCTGAAGAGCTCAATGCCCGGCCATACAATTAACTAAGATTATACCGTATGCTGTTTCCTTGTCTTGCAAAATGATGGGTACAGAGATGGGCTGGAAAGCAAACAAGATACACTTCTTGTCTTCATGTAGCTTATTGTTCAGTGGAGAAGAAAGGAATCACTTGAGAATCATAAACATGTACAATTCCATCTGTGACAAGTCTAGTGAAAGAGAAGGAAGGACAAGACACCTGAATTAGGAGACAAGGAAGGCTTCCTCCTAGGATGATTCAGCTGACAGTTGATATGGGAGGGAGGGAAACAGGCCATGAAGTGTGTTTGAACGTTGTTAGGAGATTGGGGGAAATGGAGGAGAAAAAGAGGGCCTGTGGGTACATGACCAAAATGGCCTTGATTCCATAATTAAGAACTTTTCTCTTATCCTGACACCAAGGGGAAGATGTTGATATGTTAAAAAAAAGGAGTGGCATGATGGGATTTGCATGTCCCTTTACAAAGACCTCTTTGCCTGTATACTGCATACCAGATACTGATTCACCAATGGCAGTTGGGGCTCTGTCTCCAGTTGTGGTTGTCTCACTAACATACACCCCATTTCCTCCTCAGTGTGTGGTGTCCTTGTACTTTGTATGGGATTACTACATCTCCAGGGACAGCTATGATTGGACTGTGCTGATCAGGGTAATCCTAACTCCTTTGCTGTGTTTTTTAATTTGGGTCATTCAGATCTTTGCAAATCCATGCAGGTATTTTGTGGCTTTAGGGATTGGTTCCATGATGGTTCCAGTCAAGGCAAAGTGAGGACAAATTTTGCTCTTTTGTAAACTGAACTCTCTGCAAGTAAGTACAGGAATAAAGAAGCAAGTAGATCCAGAAATTGGATGATGATGATGGGTTTCAGCTTTAGAATAAAGGTTATATGAAAATGGCAGAGTAGAGGGCTGGGAAGGAACTTTGGTCTTTTTGACAGGGTGGATCCATTGGATAGATCAGTCCTAAAACCTGCCTTGTCTCTGGACTTTCCACTTATCTGGGCCAGCAAATGTCTATAAAGGGACTTTTATTTTTTTTTAACTTAAAATGTTTAAAGTTTATTTATTTTGAGAGAGAGACAGCGCAAGTGGCAAGCAGAGGGGACAGAGAGAGAGGGACAGAAAGAATCCCAAGCAGGATCTGTATTGCCAGCACAGAGCCTGATGCAGGGCTTGAACTCATGAAACTGTGAGATCATGACCTGACCCAAAACCAAGAGTTGTATGATCACCCAAGTGAGCCACCCAGGCACCCCTGTAATGGGACTTTTAATTAGACTGCACCTGAAATTCCCTTTATCTATATGTTTCTGTTCTGAGCTCCAGACTCACATGGTCAGTTCCTTTGCTGGATCTTATACTTGGGTGGCCCGTGGACACTTAGAAGACAAAATGTCTAAAATGTACTCTTTTTTTTACCACCAACCGCTAAACCTGCACAAATACCCATCAGACAAAAACCCGGGAATTGTTTCTGATTACTTGCCTTACCTTCCCAAGTTAGCTGTCAATCCCTGTCTATTCTCTTTCCTCAGTGTTATCCTGAATTATCTGTTATCTTTGCTATAACAGTAGTCTCTTGCCTCCTAATTAGTCTCTTTATCTCCAGGTTCTCACCTTAACAACCCATTGTCCCCATGGCTACCATTTCCAAAATGTAAATATGAAATGGATGCTTTTACACCCAGGTGCCTGCCTAAAGCCTTTAGATTGAACAATAAACTTCTTAGTACTTTGTCTTCCTCTGGCCCTGCCCACATTCAGCATTTCTTCATTGATGACCCCTGCAACTTTAATACCTTTATTCTCCATACTCATTGTGTGCCTTGCCATTCCCTGCATGGGGGATGTTCTCTTGTGCTTCGCTGCCTTTGCACATTTGTTTTTCTGTCCTTGGAAGGCTCTGGGTCTTGTAAGATGGCCAAACTCTGGTCAGGCAGAAAAGGAGTGATGATGTATTACCAAGATGGCAAGCACCTATTGCCATTTAAAGTCACCCTTGGTACAGGCTGGGATCTCAGGCTGCACCTTAAATCTGTTGATGTTTCCTGGCTTTTCTCCTGCCTCAGGCTCATACCCAAGCCTGACAGCAGCTGTTGATAGCAGTCATTATTGAACTAACGTCAGGGACCTCTTCTGAATCTCGGTTCCTCCTAAACCCAGACTTACCTTACTCACTGCACTGCCCACAGCTTAGCCCAGGATAGAATAGACTATCTCGGTGAGGACAGGTGTACAAGAGAGCATTGATTTAAAGATCATTCATAACTTCTCTTAACCCATAGGCACAGGTCTATTTCTTGTAACAGTGCAATGGGCAGTGCTTGAAAGGCTCTCTACAAAAAAAGCTGGACTTGGAGGTGTGAAGGAAAAGTGTTGAGAAATGAGGGCTATATTGTTGAGAAAAGTCAGTGGAGTGGGGGAGCAAAGTGAGGAACAATGGGAAAAGGGTTGGAGGGGCCTGCCTGAATTCTGATGTTTTTAAGGACTAGCTTTCTGTGTTCATGGGAATATATATTTGATATGCTGAGATAAAGAAAGCTAGATGCCCTTCACTTTTGTAAGCAGCATAGGTATTAGTGCAGGACACATACAGGCAACAGGATTCTTTGCCAATCCCTTACCACCATGAGGCCCGATTCTTCATCTGTGAAATGAGGATAATACAGTGTACCTTGGTAGTGACTGTGGGAATGAAACGAGGCAGTTTGAGTAAAAATTCCTCACAATGAATGATTGTTTTTTTTGGTGTGGTTAGAAATGTTTAATAATCTGCTTTTCCAAAAAAAAAAAAAAAAAAGAGCCCTATTTGTAATGTTTGCCAATTTCCATGGTGTAAATGATCTCACCAGTGCTGATTCTGAGTTCCCAGTGTGACGCCATTGAACGTGGAGTTGGGTAGATGAGCACATAGTGCGGGCACCACTCACCAGAATGCCGCCGCCCGCTTCCTCTTTTCCACACCCGAAACTGTCAGTCTTTTGCATGTGGTGATTCTAGCTCTTTTCTCTAAAATTCCGTAATACTCAAATACTGCTTTTTACTTATGTGTGATTTTTCTCCCAACCTAGATTTTATATTTCAGGGAGAAAGCCCTATTTTAGATTGAGTTTTTTGCATCCCTTTGGTGTCAAATATCACAGTGTGATATTAATAGTAATAATAATAAAAACAGGAGTTATCTCCTCATCCTCTTTTTGAGATCCTACTGTGCCCCAGATTCCATGGTGACATTTTCCCTAAATTCTCTTTAATCATCTCAACAGTGCTAAAGGGTGGATGCCATTATTCCCATTTTACAGATGAGGATACCCAGAATCTGAGATGTTAAAGAATTTCTCCCAAATCACACAAGTATCAAGCAGCTCAACGGTTATGGCTGAAAGATAGTGGCTGGAAAAAAAAAGAATGGCTAATGAATGTATTGGATTTATTTTCCTGAGGCAGACAAGACTGAGCAGCCTGAGAACATTTGGTGCTCAGAGGGAGGAAATGCTAAGAGGGGAAAACAAGTCTGAAAGGGAGAGAAGGATAGTTCAAAGGCCAATTTCCCCTGCTTCACAATTCTGACTAGTGCCAGCTCTCTAACTGCGTATGTTTGCTTTGCTTGGAAGATGGAATCATAGCGCCAGAATTCTCGGAAGTCTGTTTTGGAGGATGCATTAGTCAGGGTATGCTAATTGCTGGAACAAACAACCCCCAAACTTTGGTAGCTTAACACAGCAAAGGGTTCTTTCCCGCTGGTGTCACAGACCCCTGGAGATAGGTCTGTCCTCGGGTCTGGGTTCTTTCATTCCTTAGCTCTGCCATCCCCTGGGCCCTGGGGGATTCACCAGATTCTTTGTATGGAGCTGAACAAAGAGGAAAGAGAAAGTGCCTGGAGGGCCGCAGGAGGTTTTAAGGGCCAGGCCTGGAGGCAAGCAGTACTTCCGCTCACATTCTATTGGCCAGGTCTTAGTCACATGATCCCACCCGGCCGCAGGGGAGGATGGGAGAGCTCAACTTCCTGTGCGATCAGGCTCAGGAAGCAATATGGGCTGATGAGCAGAGCCTCGTACCCCAGGGCCTCGAAAATTTGGTGACCATTCGTCTTCAGAGGTATTGGATTTTCAATGAGGCACTACCACAAAGAGCAGCCTCTGGTAGACGTTGGGTTCGGGGCCTGCTGATGGCCTTTACCTGAGAAAATTGTTTAAGTTCTCCGAAAAGAAGGCAACAGTGCGTTTCAGGACTCCCGTAGGACACCGAAGGCAGTCACCAAGGTGGGCTGATTAGTTCACCAGAGGTGGATATCCAAACAAGAACTACCAGTCATTGGTTTAAGTTGAAACCTGCACTATTGCTGAGGAAGAAAGGAAAACTGCTAAAGCAGGAAGGAAAAAAGTAAAGAAGGGTGGGAAGTAGGATACAGGCACCTTTTCTTGGAAGGACCGTTGTCATGCTTTGTGTAATTAAATTTCATTCCTTTCAATGAAGCCGCTTTTATAAATAACGTGGAGGCTTTCCATAAACTGAATATTTAATATTTAAATTGTTTTTACCGTAAAGATTGTAATGTTTTTTTATTTGTAGAACTGATTATTATTTCTCATTTGTAAAGCCGATTAGATCTCATTACGCTACCTAACGGTGGACTTTGTCAGAGCCACAGCTTTGCGGGGCCGGCACACTGCCTTGAGTTACAAGTGGTGGAGAAAAAAAAAAAAAAAAGCTGAGGGGTGGGTGTACCTTTTAAAGATAAATTACAAGACAGTTGATACAGTGAGGAGAATTCATTTTATCTTGTTTCGCATTGTCCATATATTGCTTTGATTTCATTCGGTGTTTATGAGGCTTGCAGTATCTCTTTCTCTGGCTTTCTTGTTTGTAACTGCAGATATAGTGGTTTCTTTTGTGTACCACTTGCCTCCCAGAATTTGGCCTAGCAGTTTGGAGTAGCTGAACGATTTATCGAGGACAGATCAGCTGAAATGTGGCTCAACTATAGTAAAGCAGAAGGAATGACATAAGGTTAGGTGACTGATGTGTGAGTTTTTGAATTTGATTTGGTTTTACATGGAAAGGTTGAAGCAATGATCCATGTATTCTAATAAAAATCATCAGTACAAATCAAATAAAATCTGGCTTAGTGGCTATTTTCCCACTGTATCACTCATGGCTAGCCTGTGCTGTTACAGGCAGCATTTGGCAGGCACTGTTTTTTCCTACAACAAAATCTTAAAGTAGTATTACAATCTTTGCTATGTTAAGAAGGCATCTTTTCTAATCAAACTTTCTGCTAATCTCATCAGATAAATCATTATTTTCTACTGACAGCTGTGGCTTCCCTGGACCCGTTCCCTGCTCCTTGTTTTCTTTCAAGATGCCTGGTTATTGTCATTCTTCAGGTCTTTGCTTCTATCTCCTTTCAAACTAACGACATTTCTTCCATTCCTGAGGAAGAGTTACAGCTTTTTACCATTCCACTTCGTGAATTTGTGAGACTAGTACATCTGAGCAGCTCATCTCTTTCTGACCAGTGCTCCATGGCTATCAGATGAGCAGAATGCAGGCCGCATCCAAGTTGCAGACCTTCTAGAAGAAAACAACGGTTATTCTGGTGAATTTGATGCCATTAGGCTTAAGAAAATACCAGTTGATGCTTTCTAATGCATTTCAATTTCTGCCCCCAAAAGCTGGACGGGGAAATTCATGCAGATGAATTTTGACTGCCTTGGTTATGAGAGTGCCTTCAAGCACTTGAAAGTGAAAGTAAGAGTACAGCGTATTTGGAGAAAGCTACAGTCCATTTTTGTCATTCCAGACCTGCTGTCATAGCCCTGGTCTTTTTCAAACCAGTGCCAAATTTGTGTTGTGTTGGTGAAACGGCCTTGTGTAGGATTGCAGGGCAGCTCAGAGGGGACACCGGCAATTTTGTTTTCTTTGCTGACATGATTTAAAAATGCATGTTGCTAGGTACGAAAACTCAATCATTGTAATTACTGTCCAACTTTCCTATTTCAACAAGTATTCTAATAAACTTTAGCATGTATTCTATTACCTGTTAGAATTAAACAGGGGAATGGAATGACCTCTATTATATAGGATACCTGCCAATCTTGTGATTTTTGTTTTTATGCTTTTGAAAAATAGTGGTACTGTGCTCATACTTAAGTACGCAACTTCTTTGGATCCCAGCTTCATACTTCCTGTGATTCGAGATAAATCATTTAAAGCAAGATGAATATAAAACACATTTTGGAAAGCAGAAAGCAGAAGACAAAACTGTAGTTCCATTACTGTGAGATAAAAGCAAAGCCCCTAAGTCACCAGGCAGACTTCCCTGACGAGTCTGATCAAAAACAAGGTGATGTCAGTTGAACAAGTTGCAACATCTGGGAACCATTTTAAACACGATCATTATATCAAGAAATGATTAGTAGATTCAAGTGTGTGTAGTATATTTGTGTGTATGCTGATTTTACACACACATACACACAGACAAATTATTAAACACCATACGGAAAACCTTTGCCCGTGTCTGCCAGGCATCTGTCCAAAATGGGATTGTGAGGAAAATTTTCTGAGCATTTACAAGTCAGAGTTGAAATCCACCAGCACTGTTCAGTTTACAAAATGACATGGTCTTCACCCCAAGATTAGGGGGACTGTTTTCACCTTCTTTCGATAACAGTAAGTTAACTTACTCAATATTGTATGAAACACACATGTTCTATCAGATGGCCAAGTTCCACTTGCAATCTTTTCTGTCCTCAAGCTTTTCTCTTCAGTTTTTGTTCATTTGTATATACCTGATTCTAGATGTGAGAATATGTGCTTTTTAATGTGTCAGTTTACTTCCCACTTTTAAAAACTTTTAGATCTGTTTCCCACTTTTTTTTTTTTTTGCCAGCCTACGAAAACTGCACTCGATCTTTTTTCTGTCTGTCATGAGTGTACTGATGACACTGTACTTGATTTTAATTGGGAAGTGCTTCTGCTGCAGCAGATGACCTTCTTGCACAGTGGTTTGTGCAACGTGGTGGAAAGAGACAGTGAACGAGTAGCCAGTCAAGGCACCATCCACCTCAGAGTGGATTACTTAACTTGGCTTGATGCATGGCATTGATTCACAGGTAGGTTGCTCAGTCTTGTCTTCATTTTGGCTGAATTCCTTCAAAGCTAGAAGTCAGTCTTCATTTCTTCTAGTCTCTGTCCTCCCAAACCCCGCCCAGGTCACAAGGCTGCCGCTAATTATTATATCCCCTGAGATGTCATAAGAACCTACATAAATGATTGAGAATCTCACCCATTCTGATAGAACAGAAATTTTAGTCAACATTTATTGCCCTACATTTCTGTGGTTTAAAAAAAAAAAAAAAACAGTCGATCACAGACCAGAAGATCTGTAAGGCTGCCTAGGAAACTGTTCTGCGTTTTCACTGGGGCACAAGGATGGGGAAAGTGGGCACTGAGGGAATTTTCGCTTTTTACTTTATACACTTCTGTATTTTGATTTTTTTTCCCCAATAAGCACGTAATTGAAAATTAGTTGTAATGTCTTGAAGTATCTCCCCATAGATTGTTGATTATTCACACAGGGAAAAGTTGTTAATTGTACAACGATGAATTCCCACAATACCTTGAGCAGGTGATGAAATGAATATGGTGGACGGAGGGGGCAGACGACCCTGCCATCATATGGTTCTGTATGTGATACCCTAGGAAAGACCCAAGGCCACTTTTGTGATCTTTTTAAAAAAAAAAATTTTTTTTTTTACATTTATTTATTTTTTGAGAGATAGAGTGAGACAGAGCATGAGCAGGGAGGGTCAGAGAGAGAAGGAGGCACAGAATCAGAAGCAGGCTCCAGGCTCTGAGCAAGTTGTCAGCACAGGGCCTGATGCGGGGCTTGAACCCACCAACTGTGAGATCACGACCTGAGCCGAAGTCGGACACTTAACC
>CM053566.1:68573415-68618743 GCA_028646485.1 Cryptoprocta ferox | reverse complement strand
CTTTTGTGATCTTATAGTCACCTGAATAGAACCACGAGGAAGCATCAGATAAACCCAAATTGAGACACATTCTCTAAAATAGCTGGTCTGTCCTCTTCAAAAATGTCAGTGTCACAAAAAGAAAAGACTGAGGAACCATTTCAGATTAAAATAGATGAAAGAGAGGTGAAGAGTAAATGCAGTGACTAATCCTGGATTTTGTTTGTTGTTTGTTTTTTGTTCTTGGTTAAATGCTTTTATTATTCTTGAGATCAGTTGTCATTCATGGAGTGGCAGCACTGTGGCCACCACAAAAGGGGGAAAGAGTGGCAAATTAGAATATGGAGTATGGGTTAGATAAAAGTATTATATCAAAGGTCATTTCCCTGATCTCGATAACTATTCTGCTTTTGTTCTTAGGAAATGCACACAGAAGAACTAAAGCGATAAACAGACCTGACCGATGTAACCTACTTGAAGAAGGTTCAGACACAGCAAATGTCATAGTTTTAAGTGCATTGTAATGAAAACCATTTTAAAATCAAAAAGTAGAGAAATATAAGAGAAATTTAAAAATATGGTTTGCCTTGACTTTGACCCGTGATCTTTTCTTGATTAGTTTCCAGGTGGGGCTGGGATATCTCTGTTTCTTGTTTTTCATTAGTTTGTTTGTTTGTTTGAAGTTCCCCAAGGATTTGGATGGCCAGCTACATTTGGGAATCATAACCCTTGATTCTTACGTTATCCTCTCGGAAAGAGTTGCTAGAATCATTTTGAGATTGATCAGGTGCCACAACATAAGCAGCAGAAACTCCCTCAAAATTGGAGCGGAAGGTTGAAAATTGATTTTGTTTGGTTTGGGGATAGGAACATGGTGTAATGTCGAGTTCTTGGTGGGTTTCAGCCTCGGCAGAGCTTTCTTCAGTTGACCCGGTAACTTACGGTTCTCTAAATGTCACAAAAATTAAATGTTCTTCTTCAAATTCCATCCTCTCACAATTCTGATTATTAAAAGTTGTGCTGTATGCTTGAGTATCAGACTGTAAATTTTGGCAAAATGCATCCTGTAGAGCCCATTTAGTAAAATAAAGAGATTTTCCCCCTGATCCAAGCTATTACAATTTCACATTTGCAAAGTATTTCAAATTCATTTTTAATGGACTGCTTCCCTTCAAATACATGTGGAGATAGATTTATAAAACTGTAAACAGTTTATGCATTTTTACAGATTTCCATTGTATGTGTTTGATACTGATTTACCTCTTTTTAATTGCAACAGAGATAAAGAATTAGTAGTTTAAAACAGTAGGAACTACATGTTCTGCTGTGATCAAGGAATTAGATAATCTGGCTTGTTTGCTTAAGGGGTCTGTATCTTGAGACTTTTATAGGGCAGTATTAAAGCTCTGAGCCTTCTTATTATGCCAATACCCAGAAGATTGCTTTAATGAGAAGTAAAGGGCCTTTTTCCAATTACAAGGGAATAACTGTATTAAGTTCCTGTGTTATGTCAACCTGCTTTGATTTGATTACTGCGAAAGAAATGGATTTATCTGTCAGTGTTACTTAATTAAGCCTTCTCATTGATGTTTTGCAGAGTAATATAGTGCGGTTTGCACATTTGAGCCTAAATACAAAGAAAATTGGCCTAAAACTAAGGCATGACCCCTGAAGATAAAATGTAAGATTGATTGCTTGTCATTGCCAGGTCAGAGGCTGCATGTTAAACACAGGTAGAAGATTGGGATGTTGAAAGAATAAAATGAAAATCATTTTAAGGGAGTGATTATTGGAAGCAAGAGGGACTGTACTAGAAAACTGGATTTTAGGGAAGATTTTTGAATACTTAAAACTGAGTAGCTTCCCCAGTATCAGTCAAGCGTCTGTAAGTAGGGGGTGGGATGAGATTAAGACTAGAAGAAACGGGAGAAGTAGACTTGGTTGGAGTACGAAAGGAAATAGAAGAAGGAGAAAGCACAGGGAACAGATGTCATTTGGGAGAAGTGGACCATTGTGGTGATGCAGAGCAATTACAGCCTACAAATATTTCAATTAAGCCAGCAGCCCTTTCCCAGAGCCGCAGGAATGGCACCCTAGGGAGAAAAGAGGTATGGGGGAAAAAAAGAAGAAATGATAAAACTGTTACATGTTTTCTGTTGGCTTTGTTTTCCCCTGCTCTGAAATAAATTATTTATCAAGTGGGCATTTAAAAAAATCAATTTGTGCATCTTAAGTCATTACGGTATTATGGACCTCGCAACATAAAAATTACATGTGTGATTTGAAAAATACATGCATAATTACATGTACATAAGAGTTACATAGTCTGTTCTATTAGGAAAGGAAGCATATTTTAGCTTTTTCGTTGTTGTGTAATGTTTTCTAAAGTATCTGTCTTTTATTTCTCATACTTTGTGATGTGTATTTATAAATACATCTTTAAAGGTACCAAGCACCTCATTAAAAACTTCCCCAAATATATTCACTTTTAATTTAGATATTTTGACAAGGCTGATCTCTGTAATATTGGAGTTAGATGGTATGTTGGTTTTATCTTCAGTCATTTCTAATTGTTATTCTCACCTGATTTGAAATAAGTTAAGAACATTGTCTTAGAAAAATTGATCTTTATTAAGTGCTTTTAGATTGGTTAGATTTCAAAAGTTCAAAGGAGGCAAATACAGTTCGTATTGTACTCTTGCCTCAAGTTATTTGTGACTCTCTGCTTTCTGGGTTCTTGTTCGATTGATGAGATCTTGGAAGGATTAACTTCTCTTTAAGAGGAAGACTCTGGTTAGTTTCAAACATTTGGAATAGAAGATTGCTAAAACATACGCATCTCTACATGTTGCACGTTAGGTTATTCAAATTGGAGTATTATCCAAATTAGATGATCTATCATACTTCCAAATTGTACAGATTGATCTAAAGACTTCAAGGTACTTTTTTTCTCTATTGCATAATAGAAACGTTTACTCAGCTTGGGTTCTCAAGATGGTTTATGAATTTCAGAAACACCAGCACATTTGAAATGCAATAGTTATGCATTTTATTTTGTTGCTTTCATATGATCTGACTTTCATGTTATATGAAAATGTGTTTCCCATTTTATAGCACTGCAAAATGCAATTAACTCCATATTTTAAATATCTGAGATTATTTCGTTTTCCTTTTTGAAAAATAGTTTGGTTTTAACTTAAGGAAAATAATAATTGTTTAAAGTGTGTTCTAAAAGACATATTAATAATGCAAGTTTAAGGTAGAGGTTAATAAAGCTAAAATATTAGAATAATTCCTCTCTGAACAACTTTTTCTAGTATACTTTACCCCTTCTATTTTCATATTTTACCTTTTTTATGCATATATATACACACAAATAGATATTTATATAGAGATACAAGTCATCTTGTACTTGACTCTTTGAGTTGGAAAACCCAGGTCTCCGTTCCTTATATCAGAAGTATTTTCAAATTTGTGTAGATGCATCACCACAACCTTCATATTTTGCTCAGTCAGCTTTGGAAAGTGCTGGAAGTTTCTTGTTAGTGCTCAGATCACTCATCATGAGGCATATCTTGTTTCTTATGGAAAAAGAAAGAAATGGTCATGGTTCTAGAGACATCATCCATCAGTATTTGAAGCTTTTCAGCTCTTCCGTCATCTGTGCTGATACCCAAATTTGACTTCACATTACTCTACTTAGAGCTCTTATTATACTGGGTGCTAATGAAAATGTGCACATCCTTTAACACGCTCTTTGCTGATGAAATATTTTGAACTCCAAATTCATCTGGCACTGACGGAGAGCATATGCCATCTCAGTTTGTGTGGAGGGCTCAGCCAAGGGTTCTTCCTGGACTAGGAAATTAGTAGGAGCCACAGATGTACCCAGTCTGTGAGTCTCCATGATGGTGTGGAGGATATTTGGTGGTGTCTGTTGTTGTAGAGTGAAGGATTTGAGACAGTATAGACCTCAACCTGTTTCAGAGTGATTATCTTTCCAGGAGAACTTAGTCTCAAACTCCCAGTGCATTCTGAATGTGTAGAAGCTTTCATCAGGAATCAATATATTTCTCCAAGAGTAGCAATTGGTAGACTTTCAAAGCAACTCAGAAAAACCACTTTAGTTGTTTTCTGACTTCATGAAACTCTAGGGCCTACAGCACAAACATGTTGCTCTAAGTATGGAAAGGACCAATACACAACTCTAATTATCCCAAATCAACAGAGTTTGGTAACTAACAGTTGTTTATTTCAAGTCAAGGTTAAACCTATATACCATTTAGTCTGTGTTCTTAGCTTGGGCCTCAGGTCAGCATACATAACCTTTGACAGCATATCATTTATATAGAACACAAACATATGTTGCAGTCATGAGATGTAAAGGGGATATTCTGAAGGTAAATTAAGTCACTAAACAAATGTAACATGTACTGAATTCATACTGTGATTTTGCTATAGAGGTTTATGAAGAAGGTGGGATTTGTTTACTCTAACCATATTGGCTATTTCTAAAATCCAGGAGAATATTTGAAAGTCTCTAACCTGTTCAGCAGAACTAAGAGTTATAAAACTGTGAGACTCAGATTTCTTTGGATAAATCATAATTTTACAGATTTCCATGGTTTGATTATCTTAGATTTTGGAGCATACTATTAAGTTATGCTCTCATGGGTAGGTGTTGGTTACTGAGAATTTGCTATGGGCCAAGTATTCCCCTAAGTGTTTAACAAATATTAATTGACTTATTTACTTTAACAATAACTCCTTGAGGTTGGAAATCCTATTATCGCTGTTATCTCCTGTTAGATACCTACTTTGAATGAGTCCTGGGTTTTTGCTTCTGTTTTCCTTGACCTAAGAGGCCATTAAATTTTCTAGGTTGGCAGATGTCCTTAGGGTAAAAATGTCTTCTTTTCCTTCCTGGGTTCTAGCTTTCACTTTGAAGTTGGCTTGATAATTCCTTATATATTATCTTGTCAGCTTATTAGCATTTTAAAGACAATTTTAAAAAATTTACCCATTGTTTTTAGTTTCTTGTGGGAGAGTTGTCCAAATATGCTAGCCTTCTCTATTTCCAAGAATGGAACTCAAACCCACTTATTTTATAGTTGACAAAAGTGAGTTCAGAGAGGCCAGTGACTAGGTCAGACCATTGAGCTGGTTAATGCAGAGTGGTTGCTGAAATCGGAGTCTCTCTTCCAGCTCCCAGAGCTGTGTGTTCTGACAATTGTCCAGTCTATCCAATAGTTTCGATCTTGCATGTAAACAAAGTGGAGCTTTGAGTAATCAAATCATAAGTTTAATGAATGTGGATGGGGAGTCTTAGAAATTAAAAAATATCTGTGTTTTTTTCCAAATGGAGTGTTTGGCCCTAGTTCTGCCCAAACTTTGCTTTTGTGTTTTGGTGCTGAAGTGTCTGATATTTTAGAGGGGTTTATGCAGAACTACTCTAATAGAATGAAATTTTGTGGATTGTCAGGTTGCCTCATAAGCCACTGTCAATCTCATAGAAATTACCGACTGTGTCTTCATTTAGGGTAAAATAAATTAGAAATGTCTGGAGCACTGGAACCCACTTTAGGCTTTTGGAAGAATAATTTCTGCCATCCACTTGCTTTTTTCCTTTCCTTTCCGCTGCCCAGGTTATTGTGTTTCTGTTCTTTATTTCCATCTTGGATGGAGAGTGATGGTCCGGACAAGGGAGAGGCAGAAACTAAATGTCGAGACAACCTCCATCCCAGGCAGTTTTTCATTTGTTACTATGTTGCCTTAATAAATTTCCTGAACTGTTTGTGTGCTTTTATCCCATACTCATTGTGACTCTTATTTCCCTCTTTTGTTTTTCATGTAGAATTTTGACCCCTTGCTAGCAAATATCCAGTCCATCACAGTGTACATTTTGATAAGCTTATCATATTTCTGGACTTATTGTTCCCCCATTTTTATTTTCCAGTCTCTTGATTTCTTCAAATATTTACTTTTATATATTTGTGTTGTATATAATTCTGTAATCTTTTGTGGACCCAAGAATAGGCATAAATTCCCAAATGCTTTCACTCTGCCTAGGGAGACATTTGAGAAGTAATATTCAAGATGGTCATGGAAGGAAATGACGTTCTTTCAGGGAGGCATTTACTGTGGCGGAAAAGAGTACTCCCTGGCTTTGGCGCTGACAACACCTGTGTTTGCTGCGTACTTGGGAGACTTTCCTATTCTGTTGAAGCCTCAGTGTTTTCATATATGAAATGAAGGTACTGTTAGTGCATTGACGTGCTTTCTACAGTGTTGGACACATATTTAAGCTCACTAAATGTTAGCTGCTATTGTTCCTTGAGAGATAGGACAGTTCAGGCAGAGAGACTAGCAGGTACAGAAACGCGGAGGCATAGATGTGGGTGCTGTGCCTGTATACACCTGCATGGATTAAGGAATGGCCAAGGGACACGTGCAAGTTTACTAAAAAGTGACTTAGGGCAAGATGCAGACTGGATACAGATGTGATGGGACTGTGTACTGAATGCTGCTGAATCCGGCACCCTCGGCAGGAATTTTAAGATATGGAGTGAGAGAAGCAAGTGGTGGTGGTGCCTCTGCTCTTGTGTTCCTGATAGGGCAGGCTGGTGGTTCTCAAACTAAGGTGCACATGAAAATGACCTGGGGACCTTGCTCAAAACACAGTTTTCTTGGGAGATCTAGACTCAGTAGGTCTGCAGTGGGCCCCAAGATGCTGATTTTGAAATGCATATACCAGGTGATTCAGATGTAGGTGGTCCTCAGATGCCCTGGGAGATGGACTGGAATAGTTGTTGAGGAAATGCTCTCTAACTAACTGGCAGGCCCGATGAAGCTCAGTGGGAGGGAAGATGGAAACAAATGACTTAAAAGCAACATGTTTACATTCATTATGAGTCACAAATATCAGTGCTCTCTCCCTTCTGTGGCTTCTTGCTCTGGATAAATGAGAAGCAGTTCTACAGGTATTTTCTTCTTCTTCTTCTTCTTCTTTTTTTTTTTTTTTGAAAGAAAAAAGTATATCAGAGATTGTACAATTGTTCTATTAGATTTGGGAGAGCTAGAGATTGGTCCTTATCTTTCAGATCTAGCAGGAGGCCAAGGGGTGGGAAAGCCTGTTTAAAAGAGATCAGTGAACGGGAGGAAGCAGAAAGGAAGGTGGAACAGCATGAGGTCAGGAAATGAGAAAAGAGAGAAAGGAGAAGGGATGGGAAAAGAGCAGTCAGACCTGATTGGTTGGGAATCTATTTGCGAAGGAACCCAGCCAGTATTTAACCTGTTTTGAAAAAGCTAGACTTCCAGCATTTTTAATTAGTGGATTGCTCGCTTTTGAAATTGCCCAGTTGGGAATACTCAAGTTTTGATGTGTTTTATCTGCCTGCTAATTAGCAGGGTCATTCTCCCTTTATTCTGTGGACTGAAGATGTTTGTGAAGGTCTCCTGAAACGCTCCAGCTCAAGTCTGGGTTAAAAGGCATAAGCCACTGTGTATTTAGTATGAGTTCACTAAACAAGTTAAATTCTAGTACATCTCTTCTCCCAACTCAATGCTTCCTTTTTGCTCTTTAATGTAATTTTCCCTCAGCACAGGTCTTCTCATGCTAGACACAGTTGAGACTTGGGGACGGAACATTTTTTGTTGTGGGAATTGTATTGTAACATTTATAGGACGTTAGCAGCATGCGTGGTCTCTACCCACTAGATGACAGTAGCGCGGCCCCCCCACCCCCACACCCCAAGTTGTGACAACCAAAAATGCCTCCAGACGCTGCCAAATGCCTTCTGAGGGCCAAAATCACCCTGATGGGGAACCATTCCCTTTTCCTCCTTGTCTTTGCCAACTTTTTGTGTTTAAAATTTTCCTTGAAAATTGCGAAGATAAAATAGGACCAAACAATATGAAATCTTAATGGAATGTAGGGATCCAACTCTGTTCTTTCATTACGTTTTGGCCAAATATAAGAGGACAAAAATCTCTCAAATTAATCTGGGCTGGCTGTTTCAGGTGAAAAGGAAGTCAAGACATGTGAGACTTCTGAAAATCTGCACTGGTTGAGAGAGTTTTGTCATTTATACCTTTTGTTGCCGAACATATTTGATTTTGGTTAAGGATGAAGGGAACCACGTAGGCTTAGAAAAACTCCCAAATCCAGAGGGTTTTAAGTCACTTCTTCAAGTATTTCAGTTCAGCATACCCATAGGCCAGGAGTGGGGTTGTTAGACAGCAGGTTTGGGGAAAGTGTTGCACCTTCTCTCCAGACTAGATGCACTTCCTGGAGCTCTCTTGATTTCCCTTAAAGCTCATGGTCACCGAGTCTAGCTGTCCCCGGGGACCAGGTGCATGATTTTATGAAGCACCAACAAAAGAAACAAATATTTGTTTAAAAAAAAAGAGAGAAAGAATTCAAGTTTCTTTCTTTATTTCTTGTGCATGCAAATGGGGGATGGACAGAGAGGGAGAGGGAGAGAGAATCCCAAGCAGGCTCTGCACTGTCAGTACAGAGCCTGATGTGAGGCTCGAACTCATGAACCACGAGATCATGACCTGAGCCAAAATCAAGCATTGGACGCTTAATTGACCTAGCTACCCAGGCACCCCAAGGATTCAAGTTTAGTGGTAATAGTAACTTGGTTTTTGTTGTTGCTATTCCATCTCTTAAGATATTCTAAAATACTGTGTGCTCCACTATACCCCCAAATAAATCAATTTTAATTATACTATGATGACTTCTGCTGATAATAAAATAGCAGTAATAAAAGGAACGACAGTAGTGCATTTAGGGGAATAAACAGTATCACTGAAATGGTAGGAAACACAATAAATGGGATTATGTCTCCTGAACCAAAGTTTCACACCTCCTCCTCCAGTTCTGTCAGAGGAGGTGTGTGATGGCTGTCTGTTATCAACCATGATCAAAATAATAGAACAGTGAAACTTTGTATACTTATAAAGTACCTTTCATCAGCAATATCAAAGCCATTTCTATATATAGAGTGAGTGATCTTTAAATCACTTTTATATTTTAAGCAATTAATATGATAACTTAGCTGTTACACACTCCATCCTGAGTGTTCGCCACCGGATGCACTCACTGAGCATGTAGTAATCTGGTCAGGACTAGAACTCTGCTGGGACCGAGTTCAGAAGAATTCCAGCTTTCTGGCAGTCCATCGAGGTCTCTTAGCTATCACTTAGCAAGATAAAACATTGCTTTAACAACTTTAATGTTTACATCTCAGTGCCCAGATTAAGGATTGTAGTCAAGTGGTAAGTCTATTAAAATAATTAAAATACCGAGACAGTGGTGTTTTTACTTAGAACATTTAAAAAACAGAATTCTAGTCACCTTGTAGTGCACTGGTGGTAACAGATCACTGAATTCTTTTTTGTCTTGTATGTTTGTTGCATGTCTGTTGTCTGGTGTAATAAACCTTGACTTGAGAACAACAAAAAGATATCCAAGAGCATGATGGTGCAGGGATTCCTAATGTTAGTGTGAATATTTACCTTAACTGGCTTTTTGAAGTATGCATTAAGGTTGTATTTGTGTATTTTTAAA
Source organism: Cryptoprocta ferox (assembly GCA_028646485.1). Taxonomy (NCBI): domain Eukaryota; kingdom Metazoa; phylum Chordata; class Mammalia; order Carnivora; family Eupleridae; genus Cryptoprocta; species Cryptoprocta ferox. The sequence continues at coordinate 68,609,190 of CM053566.1, read as the reverse complement.
CTTACTTTGTCCGAAAGATCTTCTAAAACTTTAAGTGCAGTTTCATGTCTATAAAAGTTGAGGCTATGAAACACTGAAGGATGGAAGTAATTTTTATGTTCATACCTCTGCTTCCTGAGGGTCCAGTTCATTTCTGCTGTGAATTTAAATGAGTTAATTTAAGTAGATGGGTCAGAAGCCACTGTCATCGTGGTAGCCCTGTGCCTGATTCTTAATTAAAGGCAACAGGAGATTAATTTGAAACATTAATTTAAAAGTGCATATACAAAAAGAAAGAATTATTGCAAGAAAGCCTAAAGAACTTTTCTCTTGTCCCTAGATGTAGAAGACAGAAGTAGCTCAGGGTCCTGGGGGAATGGAGGACATCCAAGCCCATCCAGGGTAAGTATATCTAATCTTTTTCCCCATAACCAGACATCCCGCATATGTAAATTGACAAACTGAAGGTGAGTTTCTCTCTCTCTCACACACAACTGCACAGATATATACATGCATACTAAGTTTAATGAGGATCAGCTTATGTTTGCAATTTTTTTTTCCATTCTCTTATTGGGTGCTGTTATTGAATTTGACACCTGTTCCATTTCTGTGAACCAGAAGAAAAATCCTCCATTAAATATTTGGCCTTACTTTGCCAGTTATTGATCCAGTATTACAGAAAGCTATTTGTTGTAGGTGGCACAACTTTGAAAAAAATCCTAGTATCCCTGTAATGTGATGGTATAAATAGACTAGAGAATAATTCTGAAGATAGAGTATGAAGTTCTATCCTGACCAGTATTATCTACATAATACATCAGAATTGATTTCACTTTGTAAACATGGTATTAATGCCTTTGGGCACCAGTTGGGTTCATTCATTTATTTGGTTTCAGATTTTTACTACTCTTTTTCATGGTTTACCCTCATGCCTTAGTTGTTTGTTTGGGTGTAATGGGAAGACCAGGGAATGGGTGGGAGTGGGGTGGCTAGGCAATGTGTAGTTTTGTGTGTATGTGACCTTGGGCATGTCATTTTACCTCTTTGGTCCTCATTTTTCTAATTTGTACAATGAAAAAGTAAAGCCAGCAGATCTTTTATGTTACTTCCCACTTAAATGTATATGATTTTATGTATAATCTGTCTTGAATGGAATCATCGCTAGGCCCTCTAAAATCCATGTCAGCTTTTCTAATGTACATATAAATACCCCAAATTAAAAATAGACTGAGAGCACATAGTCAAACAAACACGTGTCCCTCCCCCAGCCAGCTGTATAAATGAAGCATTCTGCAGGGAGGGAACATTTTGCTGTAAGTATTCACGTAAATTTGAGGGGGGGAGGGGTTTCTATTTTGGCATAAGAGGCAGGGAAGGTAATCAGGCTATCACAATGAAGACATTTCAGCAAGCCGCTCTTGTCCATTTCCACCTGTCCTTTGACCTCGTGGTTCTCACTGTGGCCTTCATGGTGCAGCAGGGTCTCTAAGCTCTAACTTTGTTGAGCCATTGCACCAGCTGTCGGGTTTGATATCCTAATGCATTATATGGATGGGTTGAGGAAATCTTTCCTCCTCCTCACATTACAGCCTGCACTTGCAGAAATAAATCCATTCCCCTTGACAGCAAGTGTCGGAGATGACAGAATTTCCCCCCATTGTTTAGCTTATTCACACGTGATTTCTTATGATTTCTCACTTTAACACACATAGTACTTTTGATTGTTCTTCTGAGAACAAGGTCCCTTAGTATCGTCCTGACTTTTTTTTTTTTTTGGATTTCAGTGACTGTTCTGACATTTTTTCAGAGAATATTTTGGTGAATAATTTGTAATCAATATTTTGTAATTTATATTTTCTAAATTTAGGGAGTTTGCATGCAGCCGATTTCTGTGGCTGATTTGTACCAACCCATGTTTAGTCTGTGTTCTCTCTTAACGTGGTGATATTATCAGCCACCTTGGGACACTGTGCTGACGTTTAAATTAGAAAATGTATACTAAGCTTTTTGTACACTGTTTGGGATGAGGACACTTAATAAATACAAATTAGTGTAACACAGGGCCTGGTATATAATGAGTGAGTATAAAACCCACGCTAGGTATTTAAAATGTGACGTCTTTTTATACACGGACATACTGGCAGTATGGGATTACAGTATCATTCAAGTTCATTTTTCTAAATGAGAAAGGTGATTAAAAATAGGATTATTCGGAAACTTACAGGTTCCAATTATTTTTTAGTGAAGTGATATACAGACAGTACCTGTCTTTTTTTGTGTGGACAGATTCCGCCCTTTGGCTAACCTGCCAACTGCCACCTCTCAGTAGATTTGACTTGGTCTCTGTGGGCAGTCCACCAGCCGAGCAGACGGACTTGTGGTTTTTTTCTTTTTGGTTGCTTTATGCCCCTTAGTCAGAAATGTGAACCCTAAAATATAGATGATTTTAACTTTTCCTATATGTTACCAATTCCTCCATTAATAAGTGACTGGGCAGTTTAAAAACATTCTTTTAATTTTAAATTCTATCAAAACAATGAGATAATCATAATAATGACAGATTCCTGCCAACAATTAATGCCTGCTTTAAAACTTTTTTGTGGCATACTTTGTCCAAATCTGGAAGTACTAATTTATGCTAAAGTTTTGATGTTCATTCATAGTCCTGCTGTATTAATTTTAACATTCTTACATGTTCATTACCTGTGGAATGATCCAATTCTCTTATAGCCGTAATAACAGCTGTAACAAAACACTGAAATTTCAAAAGTGTAAGAGCAAATGTTGTTTAAAAGGCTGTACTTCTATAATTCATTATAGGCTATGGGTAATTTTCCCTGAAAGCACAATCCTTTTTTTTTTTTCCCCTTAAGTAATGTGGGCTTACTAAAGTAATAACTTTTAATATTTATAGTGTACTTTATCCGTGTCAGGTGTTATGCACATGTTATTTCACTTAATCATGTCAACAACTTTATGCAGTTGATTCTATTACTATTATTATTTCTAAGATTTCATAGCTGTTACAAGGGAAACTTGAACTCTGCAGCCTGGTAGAGCCCTGTCTTACCCACTGGACCTGTGCAGATGCAGGTTCTTTATAATGAGTAGGGACGTAACTGGAAATGTGGACTTTAGTGTCTCTGGGTCACAGAGGTGTCAATAGGGTATTTATATGCTGATTTCTTCATGCAGGATGAAAACTTAGGATGTTGTTTTATTTACAGAACTATGGAGATGGGACACCCTATGACCACATGACCAGCAGGGACCTTGGGTCACATGACAATCTCTCTCCACCTTTTGTCAATTCCAGAATACAAAGTAAGACTAATTTTAAATTGACCTGCACTTTTTGAATGCTTGTATTTTACCATAGAAAGGGGGAGAATATAGCCTAGACAAGAGATTCTGTTTTTAGGAACTGGGATCTTTAGCCAGTTCACTCTAGTAATTTTAAATTGCAGAAAAATACTGACAGTTATTGCTTGGTAGTAGCGCATTAAAGGACTACGTTTTATTAACATGTGGAATCACAGGATTTCAGTGATACTGAATCGCTGTGGGGATTTTGTCTTCCTTCGGTGTAAAAGCATTAATCCCAATTTCAGTGTTGTAATACTTGCTTTCTGATTTAACGTTGACAAAGTCAAAGTGGTGAATTATTAAAATAAAAATATCTTTGGGCCTGTCCGTTGGCAATGATATATAGTCAGTATTACCTGTGAATTCTTACTAAAGGGGTTATGGAAACCCCTTTAATAATAGGTTTAGAGCACTTAAATCAGAGCAGTGCATTCAAGCTGAGTTAGGAAATCTGGTTGTGTATTTATTGAGGTGTGAGCTCTTTAGTGCTGATGGTCTAGGCAGACTGTACCTTCCTTCACTGGAAGCAAGCTACACTTGAGATAGTGTGTGAGTTTCCAGCCCGCCCTTTACACTGGCGTCTTTAGCATACTTTTCTGTTTTGTTTACCTTGTGGGGATGTGTGTTTAACAGTAGTAACTGGTGCAGTGGGCAATAGCAGGTTACTTCAGTTTTGTGTGAAACAATGATCTTTGTTCTAGTAAATGTGAGTTTTTAACAATATTAATAAATCTCACCTTGGTCAAATTCTATTGCAAATCCATCAATAAATGAAATGAAATTTCCTGGCATGAGGCATTGGGCCATACTCCAAGAAAAGCACGCAGCCATAATTATATCATTCTCAAAACATAATTGCAAATGCTTCTAAAGAATGTCCCCATTTTTAAGCCTTGGTAGCTATACTTGTTATATTTAATGTATAGATAGTCCTTGAAGCTCATTTTTTCAAAAGTCACCATCAAATCCATCTAAAGAAATTTCAAGTATTTAACATAAAGTAGACAAAGCGGAGAAATACTAGCAACTTATTTTAAATGGGTAATATCATCCGTGCCTGTAAGTATCATTCCAACTTTGAGAACCATGAAGTGTGTTTGATCATAGGTTGTTATATATTTGCATTCCCTTTTACTTTAAAGCGGTAAATTTCATATTTGTATTTTAATTTTGTAGCTAAAGCAAGCGTCCTGGTTTTTATCAGTTGTTGATAGGGAAGTTGAGGATACAGAGATACGGAAGACTAGATATATTCATCAACTTAGATTTTAAAGAAAAGCTTTAGACTCTTCAAGGACAGTAGTACTGACATTAAATTCTAACACCTTGCTTCTCTAGTGATCCTCATTCGATTTCATAACACAGAATAAAAGATTAATTTGAAAATAATAACCTTGGGAAGTAGTACTTAAAGGGCATATTAAAGAACTCCCTTAGAAGATTCTAAAACTATTTTCTGATGAGTGAAAGTACAATAGAATAAATGAGTTACTACTCATATTTAGAAGTTTATGTAATGTACGTGAAAAAAGAAGGTTTCCTAAGGAACAACTTGATAAATTAGTATCATGGAATATACCAAGCAATACAAGGGCATTAAATATTTGTTCTTGTTCATCTGTCCTCATGGGCAACTGTTTTACAAGCCAAATTTGTTTTTCAATCCAAATAGTATTTGAAATATAAGTGGGCTGAGAGCCTGGAGCTAGAGCAGAGAGAGCTGACTCTTTTCACTTAGTTGTTGTTTAAGCTGAAAGTCCATGTCAGCTGTGTTCTTTTATCCCGTCTGCCCTCCTTCCCATTAAACTCTTAAATATGGAGGCCAAGACAGTCTCCTGCATTGTGATAGGAAATGCTACTGTGTCCAGGAGGCTCCCTCCCACTGTTCCCCATGAAAGGACTTCTCTGTTAGATAAGCTGTCTGGTCTGAAACATGGCTCTTTATTGTTTACAAACTGCTACATTTTCCACCTCAAGCAGATTTTTGCACAGAATAGAATTGTGCTGGGGCTAAATGGTTTATCTGACATTAACGACGCAGTGTCAGACTGGGGTCAGGAAAGTCACCCTCAGAGCGGGAGGGCACAGTGCAGTCTGCAAAGAAGGGAAAAAGACATTTAAACAACTATGAAATACCTTGCATTTTTAGTTTGGAAAAGAATTTAAAAATATTTTTGGAGAACTGCCCCTGATGCTGCATGAACTCTTCCAACCCCTGTAATTTCTCATATCCCAAATGCCTTCTTGATTGGCCTGAGTATTTCAGAGCTAGATTAGGGGAACAAAGATTCTCATTGATTTTTGCCCAAGCCGCTGTTTATTTAAAATAAAACCACTTTCGAGATGTAATGCTGCACTTTTCCAAAGAGAAGATAGGCCTCTTTCGAGAAATTAAAGACAACCAACTTACAAATGGAGATGTAGATAAAATAAAATCTATTAGTGTGGCCACCAATTTGAACTCACAGAGTACCTGGCATGTTCCGAACTGCTCTTTGTGTCCAAATCCATATTCTGTGTCATGATCTTTGTGGAAGTTTTCATTCTACCAAAAGAAGGTATTAGACTTCATTGTAAGTTTTTGACTATAGTCAATACCTGCTTTCAGAATCTCTAGTTTTCATTAACACTACAAAGGATTTCTTTACATGTTAAAGATTTAATTCTGCTATGATGTCACGTTAGGGTAAAAGCTATAGCATACGAAATAAATCAGCCACTTTATTGGACCAGATTCTCTGTTGTCAAATCAATCAAGCCTGTGACTGAATTAGGCGTCTGCTACAGAAACAAGTGACACTAATTTTACGGGAAAGAGTTATTAACTGCAGATGACCCGATTTTTTTTAAGTAAACTGTTCACTTAGCAAGGTTTTATTTTCTTGCAAGGAATGAAAAAAGTAATGAACTGCTCTCTCCTTTTGGGAGTGCATCGTTGTTATGTATTTTGTCCTTTACGGCAATACAGTATTTCAGAGAGACTGTATAGGCATTGCTAACATTTGCTCATGAACTCTTACGGTAATAAAACCCTTTGTCACAACTCTGAACTTTTTGATTTCACATGAATGGTTTAGCATAAATGTTGCAGTTTTTGTGATATAAATACTTATGTTTGGCACCAAAATGCCAAAACTCAATTTAATATATGCATTTCAATTTTTTCCAAAATGGTATATAATTTATAAGAGTAATAGACTGTCTTCATTAATTTATTCTTTTAGAAATAAGCTTGCATATCTGAACGTAATACCCTATTTGATAGTTTGTGAATCCCTAACGTAAAAACAAACAAATGAATACAAGTGCACTTGCATGCCTGCATGGGTTTGTGCACACATGCGTGTGTGTGTGCACACACCTACACCCCCCCCCCCACCTGCCTATACTGTTGGAATTAATGACACCACTTGGTTTACAAGGCTGCACCACTTCCATTAATGTCTGTAATTACGGTTGCCGTACAAAGTTTTGGAAGTTGATATTGTGTAAATCCTTTAAAGGAAAACATAACTACAATAAACAAAAAAGCCAGCCCCTAATTTTTTTTTAAATAAGCATGCATGACTTTTTGTTTTCCTTTTTGTGTGGGGGAGTCTCGAGGAGTGGAGAGATGATAGCATTGAGTCATCTAGCTGACTGCCTACACTGACCAGTTCATAAATGTACTCTCTTTTTAAAATGTTGTTTATATTTTCATTGAGGTATAATTGATATATGACATTATATTAGTTTCAGGTGTATAACATAGTGAATCAATATCTCTGTGTTACACTCTTTTCCCTGACATTTCCGGAATCCTCACTCATTGCTTTCTTTGGGTGGAGACAAGCAAGCCAGTTTGCATTTTTCCTTGTTTGAAATGCCGTGTCCTGTTTCATGTCTGGAAACAACAAACCACTTTTTCTCTGTGATTAGTTATGATTATTAGTAGCAATAATGTACACTTGATCTACTGGAAACTTGTTCACTGCAGTTTTTAAACAGTTTGATTAAACCTTTATAGGTGGTCAGTGAGTAGCTTTCAGAATATGCTGATAGGACAGAGGGGCCGTGGGTCTGAGGTTTGCGTTTTGAGGAGGATTTGATGCTATGGAATAGTATGAAAATACCAGCAAGAGCTATATGCAAAGAGTATGGATTTTTTTTAAGAGTATGGATTTTTTAACATTCCTGACCCTGTTTGTTTTCTTGCAAGCATTAAACTTTTGCAAGTAATTGTGCAAGTGCTTTTACAATGGGAAACAATATATTTTCTAGCTACAACGTTTTGATCCAAGGAAGGATCTAAGCATGCATTTTCCTTCTATTGTTCCAGAGGCTTAATTGAAAACCAGATTGTTGGAGTGAGCAAGTTGCCAGTAAGATTTTAGACATGCATTGGTAACTGGAGGATGTGAAAAGTGATACTTTTGTACAGTTGGGTGCAGCTTAGTTCAACATCAGCTGCTGTGTTTTTACATGTCCCATTGTGAATGGTTCAGTTTCCTTATTGTGGTATTTAAATGGTTCTAGCCCCACTAACGGTACTCTACCAGTGCCCTAAATAATTTCCCACCATAGAGTAACTGGTTTCTAAACGAGCTCAGTGGAACATTTTACTGCAGGATTAGATCGGGGTTTCAGGCAGAACTGAAGAAAGCTGCTGGCTTATAGGATGACCTTTGAATCTCATCTGGGTTAGCAGTTGATATTTTGATTTGGTTACTGTGGTCATATTGTGACAGCTGCTAGCTCATTATAATTCGGTTCCACTGCTCCGTTTGCCTAGCAGGAATATTTAGGTTTGTATTACTTCAAAGTGTTTATGACTACCCTGAGTTTAGCCCAGCATAAAGGTGAAGTGTTGTGAGTGTTCTCAAATCCCAGTGGTAGAGGCCAGTGGCACAGTCTTCTTGTAAAATGGTGAATGTGAGTAGATGCTAATACAGGGAGTTTTTCTTTTCGTTGTAAAACTGGAAATAAACCTAAATGAAGAGGCTCTAACCAGGAAAACTGTTGTTGAAAACCTTAACGTACAATAACCACAAAGAAACATAGTTTTTTTTCAAAACATGGGTAGGATTTAACTTGACCTCTTTGTCAGATGTTTTCTTTCCATTTAGGAATTTAAATATTTGATTAAAAAAAATAAAACCTGTACAACAATGGCAAGTGTTTGATTTTCTAAAGTGCCAGAGGTCAAGTAATATTTTAGTAACTTCATGAAAATGGAACTGTGAATATGGATGGCAGCTCTAGAAATTTTAGTTCACTTCTAAATTGTTCTGAAGTTTGATAGTGATAGCAAGCTGTTTGCAAGTTCATGAGGTAGGGACGTCTGTGTACTTTCAGTATCTTCTTTTTTTAATGACACTTTTTTTTTTTTTTTTTTTTTGCTTGAGGTTACCATGATATCATCTGTTATCTATTGGACTGATGATGTGGTAACAAGCAATTTCTGAGAGAAGAAACATTTAATTCTGGTGTTATTTGTTGTTAGCTTTCTTTGTTCGGGAGTTGTGTTATTTGACTATATTAACTTAAAATGTCTTCCCGAAGTATTTACCAAAGAAGACTATTTTAAGTGTCTTCCCAAGAGATATTATCAATCCTGATTTTGAGCTAAGGACTGGAGCCAGAGAACTGGCTTTTCTCCTCTCTGTTTTGCTGCAACTGTGGGTGGCTTCTCAGGTCAGGTTTTTTCCCATTTTTAAATCGAGGGTGGAACAGACCTTTAGATGATCCCGGAGGTAATTTTCTCATCTAATGGTCCATTGACCTTTCAGGTATGCCTTTTTATCCTTCTGCTATATTTTATCTTGAGAGATGTTTTATCACTGTTTCTAATCCATTCATCTCTATTTTATGATACCTTCAAGTAACTTTGCTAGTGATGTGTTTTCCAAATGTTATTCTTTAAAGCCTGACTCAAATGGATGTTTCTTTTCTACCTCTGCTCATTCTATGTCTATAGTTAAGGGATTGGATTGATTGAGGCTAAAATAATAACTCATTAAGTTATATCACCAGGAGAAAGTGTGATACATGGGCCAATGCGTGGCAGAGAGTTGTAGGACCTCAATAAATGACTGTTGAATGATTTCATTCATGTATAAATCAGAAAATCATGTATATGGGGTTTAAATCCTGAATGAAAAGCCCATAAATTAAAATCAATCCTACATTTATCTCACTATATCATGAAGGAAACCCTAAACCAGAGCCAGTCTTACAGAAATTAATTCTCTAGTACTATATCCTTGACTGTGCTGAATATTCTAATATCAGGGAATGGATCATATTACATTGTGGTAGATTTCAGTTTTCAGTAAATATACCACAAAATATTTTATTTATAAAAAATAAGTAATATCAGTCTTCTTTTGAAAGGCCATTGAAAAAGTTAAGTGTTTTCAGTTTTCAGACAGGAAAACTCACTTCTTGTCCACTCAATAAAAATTTCTGTTTGCCTTTCATCAGTCTTGCTTCCTTTCCACTCAGCCATTTACTCTATGGTATGCTATAATTAGTGGTGTGATCATCAAACATTTTCATAGTCAGGTTTTATAAAATTTAGAAGAACTGATCGCAGAAAACATTACTTGAAAATGATAGCCAGCAGGAAAGTGTAGATCTTCTAAATACTAGAGGAAGGTTTCTTACATAGAAAGTTATGGACTCTAAGAGAAAATAAATCATTTTAGAGTTAAATGAAAGTACAAAGTAGTATGTATCGGGAGGAAGGAATGCTTTTACTTAGAAGTAATGGAAAATGTGACTAACGGTTGCTTAAGAGGAATTACTCTTTTACTAGAAATCTGGTGGTGGGCTGCTGCTAGAATCAGTTTCGGCTCTTTGATATCAAGGCAGGTGCCTGGGTGCTTCTTCTGTGCTTTCCCTCATTGTCTCAAGACGGCTGTCACAGCTTCAGATGTCAAGTGTGGGCTTGATGCAGCAGCAAGCAGGGAAAGGGAGTCCTGCAGTGTGATTCCCTCTCCTCCATATGCAATGGCATCTCCAGCTACAGAGTTTGGGTAGTGGTGGGGGGTACACAACAGCTACTTTGGCCTAATCAATAGGAAGAGACAAGAGGGAGAGGAGCTGAGAGTGCATATCCGGCTTGGTGATTGACAGGGTTTATTTAATTTCTTCTCAGAGAAAGATACATAATTTTCAACTTAACAGTTTGGAAAATTAAGAACAAACCTCAAACTTTCACATAGTAAGAAAAATATAAAAATGGGTCTCAACTCTAAGTTCTGGTCAGCAAGTTAGAGAAAGGGACAGAGAGACGTGGGGTAGAACAAAAAAGGGTGGTTGAAATGAGGAAGGTGGAGAAAGTACAGATGTGAGAGTCAACCCACGGGAGGGAGTCTGAAGCATGCTGTTCTCACTTCATCTCCAAGGCTTGTGCCTTCATTGTCCTCATCCTTTGTGCAAGATGGTGACCAGCCAGAGTCGGTGCTCTCCATGTTCACATCGCCTAGAACCTTCCCTCTTAGGTGTCTGGCTTGAGTTCCTGCCACTCTGAGCAGAGCACCCTTGTCGTGCAGTGGACCCTTAGCTCCAGCCATCAGCCGTTTCCACAGTGCCTTTCGTGGTCTTTGGCAGTGTCCACTGCTAGTCCTGTAGCAGCCATTCAGAGCAGGCCTGGCATCCTGGAACCACAACGTCCCATAGACCCCATTACAGGTGCCATGTGGAGATCTTCCCCCGCACCACTGCAAACCGTCTTTTGTGTACTTACCTCCAACCACCTGCCATGTCCTAGTGAAGCACTCACAGAAGAGTGCCCCTTGCCTGCAGAACAAAAAACAACCACCACCCTCTATTTTATTTTAATATGTACACAGTCGTATTTGTTGATCTTTAATGTGGAGGATTAAGTGCAGCCAAAAGACATTTAATTTTAGTTAACACGCCAAGACTGCATGAAATTGTGGTGAGAGCTGGATTCAACTTTTGGCCCAAAGTCTCCCACCTCTGTCAAACACAGTCATAGCATGAGTCAGGCCAGTGAGAGCACAGGCAGAGGGAAGGGCCATATGTCATTAAAGGAAAGCCGGATGTGAAATCAACAGTGTTGTTTTTACTGAGTACGCAAGTTTTTCTTGAAGTTTTTCATTGGAAAGATGGCTTCTTGGGATTTTGCATAAGCTTGATATTTATGATATGCCTGTGATAACATTAACCAGTAACATGCTTCTTGACTGGATCCTTGAGTGGGGGATTAAACACTTGGAGTTTCTCAAACCTTTCATTACCCCTTGGCTCCAGGAGAAACATCAGTACAGTTACAGGATCTGTGAACTAATAATGTCCGTGAAAGTTGCATGTCTACCTTCAGTGCCATGTGGATGAAAATAAGCCTATTTTCTCTGTTCACGTTACAACCTTCATTAGGGCCACAGCAGCAAAGGAACTCAGTTTTAAGCACTACAAGTCTTGAGAGGCATCGTGGAACAGTAGACTAGGCCAGGGGTCAACGCAGCCTTAGTCTTGACTGTTCCACTTCCTGGTGGCTTTGGATAAGTTGATCCCCAACTTTCTCATTTCTGTGAGGATAGTAATCCCTGTCTTACTTGATACATAGACTTAGGGTCTTGCCTGTTAGCAGCTTTAAGACACCTTTACCTTCTACGGAGATTGGAACAGAAGGCAAGAACAGATAGAGAGAGTATAGAATGTTCGGTTCTCTAAACATCAAGACCAGAATGGAAAGATTTCTTTTTCAGCCAATTCACAAACACAGTAATTCTATAAAATAAGTACCTCTTTGGGGACAACTTTGTTGAATTCAGATATGCCCTTTGTGAAATGTTTGCCTCCAGCCATTTGTCTCTCCAATTTAAATATTCTCAAGTTTCGTTCTTACACACGGCTAAAAACATCTTGCTATAGTATTCGAATGGTGGGGCAAGGCGGCCTACTGGCAAGCCAAGATATCTTTGCCTGCATTGTAAGTCATCTGGATAATGAGCAACCACCAGGTAGGTTGCTTTTCACCAAGGTGATACTGTTACACAGACCTTCCACGTTCTCAGGAATGTGGTAGAGACAGAACTCATCCACCTGGGTTTGTTCTTCTGCAGAGGAGCTTGGCATAGAATGTTGCTCTGCATGTGATTATTCTCTGATTCTCTTCACTTCAAAGGGTTTTTGGGTCCTTCCTAAGGAACTGTGTATTATTTTTGAGTAGAAAGAGGTATTTAGTGGATCTCATTTCATTTCCTTTTGCAGAATCTTAGGCCTCCGGACCAACAGTTGCAAGATGCGTGGAGCATAGATTGGGATTAAATTAAATTTCTTCCTAAGCACTTAACAGATACAGGCCAAACATTTTTCATCTTCCTGAGGATTGCTTATTAATTACTCCTCAATTCCTTGACACATGCTTATTAATAGGAAAAACTGTAAGGAAGCTTCCCTTTAAATTGGTGTAAACTATCACTGGTGATAGTGTTTCTGTTTGAAATAAAACATTGTGAGCTTTCTTATAGGTTGAAAATCCCACTAAAGCCCTAATAGTGGTGAGGTGGAGGATGGTAGGCTGAGCAAGGATTGTTTCTAGCTGGGCTTTGGGTTGATGCTTACCTTACTACTCCCCAATGTGTGACCTTGGGCAATCTTTAGTGCTCTGATGGAATTTCTCATCTGAGTTGTTGCTCTGTGTTTAAGTGAAGTAACATGAACAGAATCCAGCACTTAAATTCGGTTACTGTGAGTTATTATTCCACGCACTTTTATTTTATCTAGATGTTTCTTCTGTTTTTTTGGGTCTGACTAGTTTAGCAAAAGTTGGTATATAAACTTGAGGATCATGTCTCGAGTTTTGGCAGAATGTGGAAGTGATTAATTAAATGCCACCCCCCTCATGGGCCATATTAAAGCTGAATGAAAATACAAAGTGTGGAATATCTGGTAACATTCGTTGGAGAAAGAAGAGACAGAAGAGAAGGATGAGAGAGAAAGAGACACGTAAAAATGTAACTTTAGAGCATTCTGATCACACAGTACAGTTTTCTAGCCTGGTATTATCAGTTGGTGTGGCCAACTCTCTGCAATTACTAGGTCACTAATTGCTCTCGCCTTTTCCTTACCTTGGCTATTCAGACCAAACTGTACTCTTAACAGTTCAGCAGCCAAATCTGAATGCTTCAGATGCAAGCAGAAACTCTTTATGTGTAACTGATTGTACTTAATTGGACGATACCAAATTGTGGTGGAAAATTTATTAGTGACCCCGTCTGCTTCAGAAATTTTGGAGTAATTGGAAGTGAGCCTAGTATCCGTATTTTTGGAAGCCTTAAACCCTGGTCTCCTGACAGGATTAAGTTTATACTTTATATTGTGTGTGTATGTGTGTGTGTGTGTGTGTGTGTGTGTGTGTGTGTTTGTATTGCATAGTTTCCCTTGTTCTTATTTATTAGTGGGTTCACAAATATTATTTGGAAATTGAGATCCACTGTCATGGCAGACTACTTAAGTAGCTGTGGACAACCTCTGTTAGGCATTCTAGTAACTAGTTATGGGAGAACACTGACCTACTCAATGGTAGTTTGCTTGATAATCTAATGGTGATCTAAGTAAACCATTTTTCATTTTACCCTTTGCTTCCTTATTTCAATTACTGACCTAATCCATGGAGATGTGGTCAGGGGGAAAGAGCGCTCTGAAATTTTTCATTACCTCCAAATAAAATGTTCTAGATAGATATATTTTGTGATTGCATTTTCATTCACTGCGCAGTCCTATATATAGTTGGAACACCAAATTGGAAATAAAACAAAAGAAAGCAGCCTTGCTCGCAGTCTTTTAAAGGCATTTTAATAGTTAATGAGATTTTGCCCCATACCCTCATGAGTTTCATTTAGTTCTGAAATAAAAATTTACGGCTGTTCTCTCAGCTGAGCTGATACTAGTTTTAGAGTGGAATTGAGTTCACACCTGCTCTAGCATAAAAAGAAGCCTCTATGTGACTTCTTTAAAATACTCGCAGAGCAGAGTAAGAGAACTCAGTATTCCTCTAATTGTAACTACGCGGTAATGTTCTTTGCAAACACTAGAGGAACGGCTTATAAATTGGTTCTGATTTGCTGGTGGTGTCCAGAGCTAGATGGCCTCCCTAAGTTACCTGTGTTCCTCCAGGTGGAATGTGGTTGCGGAAATGCAGTCGGTTTGCGTAGGCAGTGGATCTGCATTAACACTGTAAAGTGTACATATGGGAAAATCTTTGCATTTGCTAGGCCATTTAGCTGTTCAAGACATGGTCTGTTAGTCAGGCAAAGTACGATGGCTTTTCTGAGTGCTTTAGTTAAGGGGCAGGATGTGTAAAGCAGTGTACACTTAGGGTGGATAGTTAATAACTAGTGTAGGCTTGTAAGTCTGTACTATAATATATAAATTTCAATACCTGTGAAAGTTTTATCAGAGCAAATCACGTTTCCCTATGAGGAGGAAGGATTCCTCTATAGAAAAAGAAAGTGCTCTCAGGTCATTTGAAAATCTTATTGACTAAGGGAGGGCTGGTTTTTGTATCAAATGTGGTTTTCCCTGGTCATTGCGTTTAGGCAACATATTTGAGTGGTTGAATTTAAATAGCATGCCTATATAATAAATCCTATTTTGTATGAGTTTGACCATCGATGGCAAGGCACTGCTTAGAGAAAATATTTTGGCTCATTCTAATATTTGGAGGCTGATGACTTGCCAGAGAGGCCACCCTCCCTCTGACCCCCGTGTTATCCCCTTGCAAAACAGTGGGGATTGTTCACTTTATAACTTCATCACAAGTAAATATTCAGAAAGAGAGCCTTTTCTAAAGGCGAGTTGGAAGGGGTAGAGGGGATGGAACGTGGATCCCGAGTTCCGTTTTTGGCTTGCTTATATCACAAGCAGGTTTTAAACCTCCGATCTTAGCTGTCTGGATTTTCAGGTGGAGAGGAAGTGCCACTCCCCTATGGCAGTGAGGAAGGAGCAAATTACATATTTGTGAAAGCAAACCAGAATTTCTTACTGTTTTAAGAGTTGGATGGGCTTCTTGGTAAATACAATTAATGTGTTACCATTATGTCTGCAATCATATGGTCATCAGTATATGTATTCCTTTAACCATCTATATAAATTCTATTTGTGCTAGAAGCCAGCCAAACTGATAGACTTCAATACTCAAATTAGTCATTGGTTCATTTATTTATTAATTCGATAAATCTTTGTGAAAAGCCTGTGCCACACAGGCCTTGTGTTAGGTACTAACTACATAATGACATGCCCTTTTTCTTGCCTCTGGTGTGGCTCATAGTCAAAGGAAGGAATCACGGTTGTATCAGATGGTTATAAATCAGGGCGTTAGGGAAATAATCATGTGCGTAAAGGGTGCTGTATCTATATCTGGGTTACCAACCATCCAATTCCTCATAATAATGTCTAAAATGTTTTGGTGCTCACTGTGTATCAGGCATGGGCTTAAGTACTTTACACACATTATCTTGTTTGTTCTTACAGTAAAACCGTGTTAGGCATTGCCATTCCCATTTTATGGGGTTGGCGGGGGGCAATTGAGGGTCAGAGAGATTAGGTCACCTGTCTGGGGTTGTATAGTAAGTGGCAGAACCCAGATTCTAAGTTCTATCTGCTGAACGCCAAGACCCTTGTTCTTAACCACCGTGCTCACTTGTGGAGAATACGGAAAGAATTCCCTGAGGTGCAGTAGCAGTTAAGCATGTGTTCAGCTGCAACTAATAGAATACCTGACAGTAGTAGGTTAGTCAAATAAGGATGGCTTTTTGGATGGCTTTTTTCCTCACTGAATGGAATGTCTGGAGGGAGGATGTTGTCTGTGTGGATTCAGCAAGCCAGTGCTGCCATCTTTTCCTCTCTTAGCGCACTGATTTCATTCTTCAGCCTTTTCTCTCATCTTACATTTTGTTCAGGATGGCCGCTGAGCCCCAGACAACATCAGAGTTCATGAAGCGGGAGAGGCAGAGGTTACAGTAGTATCTATACCTACATCTATCCTATTCCGTCAGGAAGGAAAAAAGCATTCCTAGGAACTGGTAACCTTGACCAGAATTATGCTCATGATGCATTGGCCAAATCCATAGCAGGTTTACTTGTAGCTGCAAGGGAAGCTGAGAAAGCGAGCACTCACAGTGTCCATTGACTTCGACTTGAGGCAGACAAGAGAGAGGGGGTTGGGGATTGTCACTGGGAGAATCCACATGAATTTAGTTATATGATTAGTGATATTGCACAAACTGAGTCTTGAAGGATGTGTTAGAACTGTCCAGGTAAAAAGAAAATGGCCAGTTGAGAGAACTGCTTGGGCAGAGGTGTGGGAGTTAGAGGGTGCTACAGGGAGCTGGCATAGAAGTCGTTCCGTGAGGCTGGGAGACTGGGAGAACTCAGAGGAAGGGATGATCGGGGAAGTGGGATTAGAATCCTGGCCCCAGAAAAATGGGTAGGTGGAGGAAGTTGGTTTTCATTGAAGCATGTGGCAAACTACTCAAAGACTAATTTTAAATAGTGGGATAACATGATCCGATTTATGGTTTAAGACCGTCACTCCAGCAACAGTGCAAATGGGAGGCAACAGGAGAGGCAGGGAGATTACTAAGGAGGTGATTAAAGCACTTCCAAGAGGAAATGATGAGAGATTGAACCGGATCAGGAACAATGGGGATGAAGAGGAGGATATGGATTTGAGTGATAAACACTGAAGGAAATAGTTGGAGTTGGTAAATGATGGATAAGGGAGGAGTCATCCTTAGCTTCTTGGCCTTGGTCTGGCTTGGGCTACCTGGTAGTCGGTGGTGCCAGTCATTAAGATGAGGAATATAGGAGGAGAAGTAAGTTATGGGGGACTAAAAGTAAATTCAGTTTTGGACAGAATGAATTTTTGAGATGACTGTGGGTGGATTGATTTGTGGTTCTGGGCTGGGATTGCAGGTTTGGCATACAGCAGTCCATATTTGGTAGTTGAAGTCATGGGAATGGATAAATTACCAGAGAGAGAAAAGTGACCCTATTTTCTGATTAATCATTTTTCTGTCTAAAGTTCTTAAGTTGAAGGCAAAAAAGAGAGAGAGAAAGATAAAAAGTGCCTCTACCTCATCTTTTCCTCTCTACAAATTTAGTACCTTTGAGAAAACTGGACAATTCTTGATTTGATCATAAAATCATTCTCAGTATTATATTCAGTCACTCATCCCTAACATAATATTTTGAAATTCTTTTTTCCTTCCCTTTTCCTCTCTCCTCCCTTTCTTTTCTCCCTCTCTTCTTCTTTCTTTCCTTTCCCCAAGATAGGTTAGAATGAAACTCTTGTTTCAGAGCATTTCTTTATCCACCATTTTGGAAAGATACCCCAGATCCTTAACAGTTGAATGGAACATACAACTCTTCCTCTGTTCTTTCTGGTTTACATCAGCTCCCCTCCCAACACAGGAATCCTTCTAGATGGGGCTCTGGCAAAGCTGTTGGCATACAAATGACACTATGACTAATGTATGAATGAAAGTATCCCCAACGGGCACTCATTCCTCTGCTGGGGGCTTCCCTGCATTGGAGAAGCTGCCACTGACAAAGTGATTCATTGCACTTCGACAGCTCTGACTTTCATAAAGTTCTCAATTGTGTAGCTGTCAGCCTGGGGTACCAGTTTCCTCCTCTGAAGCTACCTGGGATTGTGTGTTGTCTCCCTTTCCACACACATTTCTCAGGAGGATAATCGTCACTTCCTTCCAAAGTGCCGTTGGAAGGCATTTCATGTATCATACAGCATGGCTTAAGTACATCTCGTATTCCTGGTCACTGTCCTCTGCATGTGCTTTAGTGGTCTTTTTCCCTCTCCAAATGGGAATCCAGGACTTACCTTAATATTCCAGATCTGGTTTAATCAGTAGTGGGTTTGCTTTCGTGGTCAGTATTAATGCAGCCTAAGGTTCCATTTACCCACCCATGTTTTAGCATTGACTGAAAATTGAGCTTGCAGTCCACTAAAGTCATTGTGTTTTTAATATTCATGGTTTTATTTTTTTAAGTTTGTATATTTATTTTGAGAGAGAGAGCACCAGGGCAGGAGCGGGGGTGCGGCAGTGAGGGAGGGAGAGAGAGCATCCCAAGCAGGCTCCAGCTGTCCGTTTGAAACCTCAGAAACTGTGAGATCATGACCTGAGCTGAAATCAAGAGTCAGATGCTTAACTGACTGAGCCACCCAGGCGCCACCCATATTCATTGCTCTACAGTCAGGTCTTCTGCTTCCCTGTGTAGAATGGGACTTTGTATCTATTCTTACTAGATTTCATTGTTTTGGTTTTTGTCTCAAATGTGCCAAGTCCACCCTTTGGCTCTGTCAGGACTGCAGACAGTTCAGTGTGATACCTAGCAGTGTGCACTCTTGGGTTTAAATCCTGGCTCTGCCCTTTCCACTAGTTTCCTCACCTCTGTGTTGAAGATAGTGGTAAAATCTACCTGTTTGGATTGTTGGGTCAAATAAATGAGGTCATGCATGTGCAATGCATGGACAAGTGCTTACAACATGGTAAGCATTCAGTAAATATTCAGCGTTACTGTTGTTGTAGGGATGTGGGGAGTTACTGGGGGCCATTTCTATAATTGTGAATCCCTTTCTTTACTGTCAATATTCTGCTCTCTGGAGAGGAATCTTAAGACAAATGGTTTTTCTCTGACCAACGGAAGAAGCAAATATGGTTCTTGGTATTGAGTCATGTAATTAGCGTATTTACCAGGCAATAGATAGGATATGATTATGAATAATGTTGCTGTTGACTGGTAATTATTAACTGGCTAACTTTGTTGAGCTTTATGAGAAAAGAACTTAAAATGAACAAACAACAACAAAAATCTTAAAATCGTCTGGACAAAAGTCCTAGGTGTCCTTCATCTGTACTAATTTTAAGATAGGACATTACAAGTTGAGCCAGATATTAAATTATAGGTGCTGAAGGTTAAATGAAAATTTGGGTTAATACTGAAGATAAATTGAGGAGTAACTGTTCTCTTTACAGAGGGTTTGCCAGAAGAGCCCTTTAAATGTAGACTATGAAAATTAACTCATGACAACTTTTCAGAAACACAGTTCTTGGGACATATGAGATACGTGAGAGCCATGTGTGAGCTCCTGGGGACATTAACCTGATAGTGAGGCATACTCAAAGAGACGGAGTGGATTAGCATCCAGTGACCTGTTTTATAATCAAGCAGTAGGACCTCTCTGAAGGTCTAGGTTGACCTGAGCCAGGGTTAGATCAACCTGACTTGTTTTCATAATAAATGTCACAATGGTGACAAGTCATCAGGGACATCAGTGTACTATTTGCAGTTGCAGTCGTCTTTCTGGACAACTCATTCTTTGACGTCTTCTGTTTAGGCATAGCCACAAGAAGTACAAATGGTACCTAAAAAAAGCCAACTCATTTTGGTTCATCATACCAGTGTGGAAGGCTTCTGTAGACTCCTAGTCCACAAAAGTCCTCCCGTGCACCTGACTTACGTTCTGGTCATTTCCTTGTGTGTGGATTTTGATCTGGTGCCTTTGGAAGAGGGAAGCCAGACTTCCGAGAGTGGAACTTTCAGATTTCATTGGGTCCAGTGTAAGATCTGAGAGGTGCTTTATTAGTTAGGAGACATTCAGTTTTTTTCTGTAGCTTTTAAAAAGCATCATGACTTCCAACATGTTATTTTTGTGTTGGCATCCATTGCCAGTGCTGTGTCTCAGAAGAGCTGAGCCTTGTGGCTAGTACTTCTCCGAAATTGACGGGCCTGTAAAATTTATTCAACTACCACCCTTTTCTAGACCAGAGTAAGTTATATCTTTCACTTTTATAGACAGACAAATTAAGGTATTTAAAATAAAACCCACTTCCCCTTTTCTTTATTTTTCAGATAATCTGTAGCAAAAAGCTTATTGTGTTTCTGTAGAACTGCCTTGTTTTAAAAATCAAATTGAAGAGCAACTTGATTCTGCCTGCAGAGCAAAGCTATCTGCCTGTTTAGAAAATCTGGATGGTTAAATTGGAAGCACGTTCTGCACATGGTTTAGCAGTTAGTAGCCTGGAAAATGACCCAATAGCCAAGATAGTTTTTTTTAATCTTCATTGTAAGTGCTTGTTTAAAGTTTAAGCCTGTAATTGACTATTTTGCACATTGTTCATTGTTAATTCTTTTCAGGCTATTATAGTTTGTAAATACATTGCCTGCTAAGTTGTGTCAGTGGAGGAACATTAGTGCTATAAGAAAATCCAGTTAAATGTGGTGCTTAAAAGCATTACCAATTAGATCAGATCGCCATGATTTCTTAGTGATCCTAGGAAAGTCACTTTCTATTTGTGCAAATTTTTATGTATTTAAAATGCATATTCGATTTTTTTTCCAGCATAAAGACAGTATATATAGTCATACTATGCTATGGCCTGCTGAAGAGTTTGTACTGACTGGTGCCTACATTACTCAGTATTGTTATTTGGTGCCCTTCATCTGTTCCACACTGGAGGGGCAAAATTCTTCTGTTTTGCACTTTTTGTCATATTTATTAGCTGGTATTTACCGGATAGCTTAAGCTGTTCTATTTTGTATAATTTATGAAATAATTTTTAATATGCATACCACATGCAATTTACTCTATTTAGATGGCTGTGATAAACACCGATCAGAAAATCAGATGACTTGCGGGTGTTCATTCTTTAACTGTTTAGTTTAGAAAGAATGGACATCACTTGAAATTACAAGCTAATACTGGCTTTTAACTAAAGGTTATAAAAATTGCAATGGAAAAAGTTAAATTCTGCCTATCAGGTAGTAAGGACGACTAGAATATGGACATGATAGAGAACAACAAGACAGATGAAAGGTAATTTATCTGTGTATGATATAGAAAGAAAAATAATGTTTGGGAATGTACGGAATGTAGCTTAAGCTATTATGAACAAGTGGAAACTTAACATAAAACTCCTCTTGATTAAGTTTTATGTGAAACAAAGGATATGATTGGAAGTGTAGAATTGGAGAGTATTTTAAGAGCATGATGATAATCCAGCTCAGGCTTTAGCAAGTCTGTGGTCAAACTAGAGAAGAGGAAGAAAGCACAGGGAAGCTTGATTGGGTTATGCAAATTTGCGACACATGTAGGAGTTTGGACCTAACGGGTTGTTGCACTGGATTTGGTCATCAAATGATGCTTTTCATAGCAAATATTATCTGAGCCATTGATTTAAGCACTGAAAAATGCCAAATACATGAAGGCAGAACTGCAGCCTCTCTGTCCCTTGAAACGAAATTTAGTAGTCAGCCTTGAACGTTTGACGCTGTAAAACAGAATGAGAAAAGGAAGGGAGAAGTAGTGAAAGGAAGAGCACTGACAGTGGGAAGGGGCATGCATGTTCAGAGATGAACTCAATATGCAGATGCCCCCAAGTTACGCTGGGTAAGAAGAAACACACGAGATTATAACAACTATCAGGCTAACAGAGTTGGAAACTGCAGAGCATAAGGCAATTATGTATTAAGAAAGAGTCACAGTCAACATTGAGGGCTATAGAGGAAGAGAATGGCATGATTGCAGGAAGATGTTAAGAATATTAAAAAAATATCTGAAAATTAAGAGTGAAAAGGCAAGAAAGATTACCTATGAGATGATGATAAATAATAATGAGTTATTTCTGAAAGCAGCTAAAGACCAGGAGGTCTGAAAAGTGGTTTCTCAAGCCTCGAAGAGATAGAAAGGGTAATTTATTGACAGGCAATGGAGACACTGCTAAAAAATAAATGAATTTTTCACCTGAGTGTTCACAAAAAAGGATGGGAGACAGATGCCAGAAACAGACATAAATTTCCCAGGGGAGTGAAAAATACAAAGAAATCAGGATCATGTCAAAACAGGTGATCAAGGAGTGAGAAGAAAAACTAATAAAATCCTAAAGCTAGCAGTCGTCACCCAAAAAACCTTGAAAAAAGTTGAAAGAATGAAGAAGCAGCTGGGAAGGAGAGGAAGGACAATTAACTGTGGTTCTTAGAATGGTTGGAAATAATTTTGTGGATATGTTTTTATCTAATTAATTAATTAGGCTAGCCCCTTTGAAATTTACCCTCACAGGGAACAACAGGCTGTGTGTGTGTGTGTGTGTGTGTGTGTGTGTGTGTGTGTTTTAATTATCTTAAATAGCCTTTGAATAACCAAGACATCTTTTTCGTCCCCCAAGATCTCAGTCTAAGAGTTACTCCAGTCTGCCCACTGTTTAATGTTCGCTAAGTGTTAAGTGTTTATGAAGTCTTGCTATTGTTTCCAGGGTATTCACTGAGTCACTGATGCAGCCGGTACATATTGGACACCTATTAGTGCCAGACAGTGTGCTAGATCCTGGAACGCAGCACTGAAAAAGACAGACATGCCCTTAGGGTTTTTGAAGTTACTTCTCCCTCACTCCTATAAGCAACCCTACCTCCTGCCAGGTAATGAAAGGCCATTGCTTTACTTTTCTCATCATTCCTAGTCTTATTTTGTTACCATTCTTGGCGGCACCTTGATGGAGAACGTATGGAGAAGGGCATCCTCTTTATTACTGGGTCTGTTTGGTGTGCTGTCCTCAGTGTGGGTGCCTGCTTCCCTTGCTTGGTCTTCACATATGTGGATATTTCATTCCAAGCTTGCTCACCTCCCCGGTTCTCGAAACCAAACTTCGTGCTTGTTGATTCCCAGCAGCTACCCCTGAATCCTTGACCTCCTATGCTGTTTGGGAATTCAGAGTTCTTCCCTTGGGCAGATGAGAGGGTGTACCTTCAAATGTACTTTTTCCTTTCTCCGTTTTCCCCGCCTCTTGCATTTCGACCCTGCGGTACACACGCCTCTCATCCTGGGCTGACAGCCATTGTCTCCCTTTGAGCTACCTCCTTTCCCGCTCTTTGCCTCCATAAACTTTATGGCCCGATACACCTCATTCAAAAGACCCTCTGTTTCTCTTCCAGAATTAATCTTTCTTTGCTTTCTGTACAAAGATTACTTTAAGACGCTCATTCATGCAGATACTCTTGTGAGGAGGACTTCACTGTGCTCACTTCTTCCCACTTTCAGGTATTGTTTTAGCAGCTACATAAGAAGGGAATATGAAAGACGTTTCAGAGACATTATTTCTGAGCCTGTTGGACAGGGACAAATAGACTTTCATCTGTTGCACAGTTCTGTCCTACAGTACCTTTTCATGGCCAAAGTCTTCTCAATAAAATTAATCTCCAGTGCCGCTTTTCCTACCGGGACTTTCAGTGGAGGTCTTTGGTTGGAACAGCCGTTTGTGAGCTCTTGATTCTCATATATAATTGTTCTGTGTTTAAGTGTCTCTGAAAACTGGCAGACCTAAGTTCATCTATAGAAGAAGGATCCCCTAAGCTACATCCCTATTTCTTTTGTTATATTTTCATCATTTATATAGAGCCAGTTGCAGTTTGATTGGTTATTCCCAAGGAATAGACAATTCTTCTGGGGACTGTCAGACTTGGGTGAATCTGCCATCTTACTGAGGTGGGCGGGGGGAGACTAATACGCACGAGACACCGTAAACATGGCAACACCAACCTCATCTGCAAGTGCTGTATGACTAATGAGAAAGTAGAAGCGCTGGACAGAGAATGTCAGAAAGAAGCTTTGGTACATCTCAGCCTTTATTTACTTTGAATATTGTTTCATCCCACTCTTTCCTAATGTCTTTATATATCTGATATAAAATTATATCTGATGAGTGGCATTCTTTAGCTGTCAGCCCACGGCCCCTGAACTCCCTAAAGATATATGACCAAATCTTGTAGATCTTCACCCTTGCTGTACATGTGAGTTACCTCTGGGCCATTCACGTAATACAAATACCTGGGCTCCACCTACAGACATTCTGTATTTGGAGATCTGGGCTGGGATCCAAGCATCTAATTTAAACGAGCATTTGGCGACACTGATGTCCTGCCAGGTTTGAGAATCTCTGACCTACACATCACATCACAGAGCTGTCATTTTAGTTTTCAAAACTGCTCACTTCTCTTGAACTGAGTATTTATTTTTAAATCCTTCTATTTCTTTCTCACTCAGTAAAAGTGAGTCATCACCTATTTAGCACCTAACTACTTACCATCAAGATATTTTTATGTTATAAATTAATAAATTTTTTAGGTCAAAGAAAATGGATAGTTTTTAATATGTTAAAATTGTACATTCTTCCAGAAAGGGCTGAAATGATATCTATTTTTCATTCTATTTGTCCTTCAAATCAATAGGCTTAATCTAATGGCCCTAAAGATTTGCCTCTGTAATAATGATGTGAGTAACAGACATTGTTGTAAATTTATAGTTAAACATTATGTATTTGCAGTGGGAATGATTTTTCTTATAGGAAAAATGTTAACAGATTTTTACTAATTTAGAGGAAAGACAAGCCAAATTAGCGGAAAGCCGGCACTATAAATATTTCAAAAAGAACATCCGTTTATTGTTGTTTGGTAATATACAGCTAAGGCTAAATGACATTGAAGAAGGAAACTCTGTTTTATGCAGAACAATTAGGAAAATAGCTAAGAATGCTATGAAATTAGCCTGGAAATTGGTTGTAGGCAAGTATGTTTTTCTCAAGTAACTTGGGTGATTTTGTTATACTTTGTGGTATTATTTCTGCCATCTAGTATGACTTGCGGTACACGATAAAATATTTTTTAGGCTACCTGTTCAATAAAAGGAACGTGAGCCACAAGTTGCTGTAATTTGTTTTTATGAGTTTTTTTTTTTCTCAGAGTCTGTTAAATGGTGAGGTAATTAGGGTATTTTGTTATATGTTCTATCACCTTTGGAATGATAGAGCTGTTTTTGTTTGATTTGGGTTTTTCTTACACATGTGCTGTTTTGATCACATTACGGATGCAGACCCGACCTCAGGCTGCTCAGAGCCATAGTCTCATAGCCTCTTTCCACTAGGCTCCCAGGTAACACGCTGGCCATGGTGGTGGATAGACTTCTGTGCTTCTATTATATTCTATATACTTAATAAAATTAAAATGCAGACAGAAAATCAGGTAAGGGCTTCTGTATGTTTTGTAATATGTTAAAGGAGTTAAAGAAAATGTATGGAATTTAGGCATTTGCTTGTTTTTGCACTTGTCATAGTATATTACATGTTGCCTTAGAAATTAATGCCTGATTTTATTTAGGAATTTTTGGCAAGTTGAAAATGTAACCTCTAGAGAGAATTAAAGTCTTATATTTGAATGAATAGTTAAATCATTAATCACATGGAATTATTTCTTGGGATGTTAATTATTTCTTTACCTGTGAACCTTTTTTCTAATCACAGAATCTTGATTGTCAAAGTTTTATTTGAAGACATACCCCATTGTTAACAGGCCGGGGATACTTATAACTTGTGGAAAGGACCAAAAACTCATTGATTGGTTGGTTTTTAAATTACTTTGTGAGTTTATTTGACTTATTTCATGTGTACTGATTAGTGTCAGTGCTCTGGATATAGACATGGGCTTCTTACAATTCTTTCATATGTTAGTGTTCAGGCTTTAAGTTATTCATTAATTCCATTTATCAAGTATTATGGAGCACCAGCTTTGTGCCAGATACTTGGCATGTCTTGGTGCTGGTGATATCCCGTGAATACCATGTGCTCAGAGTTACTTTCTGTCTAGTGGAAGAAACAGCAAGTAAAGAGGCCAAGGGAAATACAGGGTCCTTTGGCAGCTCCCAGCAGGGAGGGACTTCACCTAGAGGAAGTTGGGGAAGTTGACATCCAAGTTCAGATCTGAATGATGAGGAGGAGACAGGCAAAGGGAGCTGGTGTGAGAACGAGATGACGGAGTGTTCGAGGCTTAGGGATTTATATCTGCAGAACGCTAGAAAGGAAAGGATTGGGTATCTCTTTCAGAGCACTGAGAAAGGGAGGGTATGAGGCATAGATTCTCCACGTCTGGTGACAGCCAGCTCATGAAGGACCTTACAAGCCATGCTCAACATGTGTCATTCATTCAGCAAATATGTGCTCAGCATGGACTACGTGTCAGGCACTTGGGATACATCCGGAAACAAAGCAAAAAATAATGCCTGCCCTTGTGGAGCTTTTATTCAAGTGGGAGAGACAAATAATAAACATGTTGCTAGTGGTTTTGAAAATGGGCCAGCAGCATGTGTAGTCCAAATGGTTACAGTCTCAGCGTTTGCCAACACCATTGAGCCAAATCAAAGACTATTTAATAAAAATAACTTTACAATCATTTCCAGTCTGATGACTGTAGATAGACTTATTGATAACTCAGTATATTTACAGGGAATGTTGAAGGTTACCTAATATTTATATTTACTGATCACTCACTCTGCACCAGGCATTGTGCTAAGCAGTGAGCACACCACACTGGAAGGAAGGCACTGAAGTTCCCAGGAGTCAGTATTTCCAGTTCATCAGGTAGTTATCCCTTAAGAGCACAGGGCTGATCTGTGATGTGGGATGAGAATATTCGAGAGGGGATCAGTATGGAGTGGTTGTCCTATATTCCTCTTTTAAAACACATTGCCAGAACCAGGATTCCTTCTTGGAACATTTTGACAGTATCACTAAACAGAAAAATTGCTTGAATTTTTTTTATGCTGCACACAGAAAAAGAAACATTCTACATAGTTATTGAAATGAAACTTTTGCTTAGAATTCAACATGAATTATTATAAATAAGTAACTTATTACAGTGAACACTTTTTTATGGAATGAAGAAAGAGCAAAGGGGATACTAGAAGTCAGTGTATGGAAGCAGAAGGAGAAATGTCATTGAACAGAGTGGATGCAGAGATTTGTTTGAATTTGCCCCATAGTTACAAGTGCATTGAATGAAACTGTTTGATGTATGAGAGGTATTTGAAAAAAAAATTATTGGACTCTGGCAATCTCAGCCTGATTTGTTTTGCCTCCTTTAGAATAAAAGTTGCAAGTGGGTAGGAATTATGCCTTTAAATGTTAGCCTGTAATGGACTGGGAAGCTACTTAAGGGTAACAGCTGAGGAGGAAATGGCTCTGTCAGCGTCGTGCACATGGATGATTGGGCACATAAGGGAGCAAGCAGAGAGAGAGGTGCAGAGGGAAAAGGTCATAAAACAAGAAGGCTCGTTTGTAACTCAAATATAATAGCAAAGCAAAAGCCTTGGGAACCACCGAGGTGATCTATTTTTCTTCTTAACATAATACAAATATGTACAGTTGAAAATGTGGGTGCTTCTCATGCAGTCATCTCTGTCATCAGCAACACACGCAGTTTGATATATTTGGAGGAACATTGAATTTCATGGTTCTCCATTTCTCCCCATGTGACCAAAGGCATGCATTTTCAAAGTAGTCAACATTAAGTTCTAGTCTTTCTATCTGGGATACAAATATAAAGCGTCCCTGTCCACATAAGAGCAAATTACATCGGTCCTTCATCAGCACTAAATTCTAAAGAATGCTAGTGACCTTTGTCCAACCATGTCCATAATGCTTACTGCTAATGTTCAGAAATGTTTATCGATATCCTGTCATGGTCACAATAGCCACTAGCTAGTTTGTTCTTACTATATGCCAAACGCTGTGCTTTGATTTGCAGATTATATCTTACAGAGACCTTTTGTGGAAAGCGTTTCTTATCCTCATTTTACAAATAAAGAAAGCAAAGGACAGAGAGGTTAAAATAATCCAAACAGAGGGCACACTCCTAGTTGCTTAGTGATCTGTTTGGGATTTGCACACAGTCCTACCAGACTCTTAGAGCATGTGTTCCTAACGAGCAACCCTGACTACTTCCCTAGACAGGGCAGGTAGATGTAGCCGATTAAAAGTATTAGAAGTAAATATAAGCTAAGATTATATGTTAACGAACACGAGGGTTAAGGACTACACTAATGACTGCTGTACTTTTTTTTTTTTTAACATTTCAGCACACTGTTAAATCACAATGAGAAAGAAAGAGAACTTATAAGAAGAGTGGTTAAGAGAATTAGAAGTCAAGGAAAAATACTATCATCATTCTTATTTTTTTCTTTTCCTTTTTTTAACTTCTTTTTTTAGTGTTTTTTTTTTTTTTGTTTATTTTTAAGACAGAGAGAGAGAGAATGGGGGAGGCCAAAAGGGAGGGACAGAGAATCCGAAGCAGGCTCCTCACTGACAGCAGAGAGCCTGATGCGGGGCTCGAACTCACAAACCGTGAAATCATGACCTGAGCCGAAGTCAGACATTTAACTGACTGAGCCACCCAGGTGCCCCTATTATCATTATTTTTTAATAAGGGATAATTGAGAGGAGTATAGGACCTTTCGCTTTATTAATAGGCATGCAACACATCTGGTGAGGACTGAATTTGCCAACTGCACTGCTGACCTGGAATTAGACTCCTCTGTGGAATTCAGGTCAGTGCTTACACCCACGTAGTTTACAATCTTTGGCAAATTGAAGCAATATAGTATGAAAGCACTTAGGAACAATTTGGAGAATCAGAATTCAAGAAGAAATCAAGGTAACGTATATTCTCATTGGAGAGGGGTGAGGGGAACAGTGGATTTCTTTGACATATTGTTGATCTAGCTCATTCATTTGTTTACTTTCGGAAAGACCCTGCTTCAGTACTCACTCAAATCTGGTTTGCATCCTGACTCAACCACTTACACTTCTGGCCTCCTTTTGTGTGTGTGTGTGTGTGTGTGTGTGTGTGTGTGTGTGTGTTGTGGGGGGGGAGGGAGAAGGATGGAGATAACAAGGCCCACTTCACAATGTTTTCAGAGTTCCTTTAGCCCAATCTGATTTGATTTGACACATGGGATGCGTCTTCAGTGAGCCTTAGTTTTGTCTTCTCATCTGCCACTTACTTGACCTGATGAGGAGGACAAATACGTACAAATCTTTGTTCAGTGTTGTCGGCGAGGATTATCATTTCCACGTGCTGAAAAGCTAAATTTCCAATCTCCCTTCCCTGTGGACTTTCAGAATGTTGATTTTCCAAGCTGTTCCACCCCACAGCGTTTTGTATCTTGATTTCCTCTTGCTTCCCTTGTTGCCATTTATTTGGAAGACTCTTCCACTTTCCTCGTCCAATGGTCCATGAGCGATTTGAGTATCTGTTAATGTCACATTAGGATTTGTTGGATCCAAAGAAGCATTGGATCCTGGGAGATGACCCCAGTACCTCCAGTTGAACTTTGATTTTTCCAGTTGAACTTTGATTTTTCCCGAGACCACAGGTGAAGATGACCTGTGTCTAACTCATTTTTTCCCCATCCACCACTGGCTGTCTTTTTTACTCTAGACCTTTACTCTTCAGTCCAAGCTCAGCACCCTATATGGATCCAGTCGTCCTCAGAGAAGAAAAGAGATAGGAAAGAAAGTGGCAACAAAGTGAAGCAGGCTTTTAGAAGAGATGTCAGACTTCTCAAACGTGTTGCTTGATTTGAGGTAGTTGATCTTAGAATACCTGCTACGAAATTTCAACTGGCTGCTTCTTCTGTCATGACTTCAAAGAAAATGTGGGCCCCTTCCTCATTCTCTGGACAAACCTCAGTACGTGCCTCCTTCAGTTTATTTTAACTTCCTTATCCTGGAATCTATTTCCAGAAATCTTTCCGTTTCTATTTTCTTTCATCATCTCTTTCTTCTCTGACTCCTTTTCCGTGTATGTAATGTTGTGAGAGTGGATCCTCTACTCTCTGGCAGTGATTGTCCGGTGTGGATCGTAGATGCTTACTTCAGGTTTTGTGGGGTCATGTTAAAATTGGGATGCACTTCAGGCCTACGAACCAGCACCTCGGTAGGATGTACTCCATGAGTTGCCCTGAAACTACTTATTCTCCAGGATAGTTGATCTTCTAAGGGAGGACAAGCTTCACGTTCCAGGTTTTGTTTTGTTTATTTCCTAGCCTATTCTTTTTGTCTTTTGAAACCCACCTCCCTCTACATCCACAATGTCAAATTCGATCCTCTTTCTGGTCCTCTCACTACTCTTTTATTAGCTGTTTTCCTCCTTTGTCCTTATAAGTATGGGCATGGGAAGAGTTTGGAGGTTGATGTTAAAGTGGGGTTTGACTTCCAGCTTCATTGCTTATTAACAAGGTGTGATACTGGGCCACTCATTTATCTTCGGTCGGGTGTCTGTCTTAGAGATTGCATGACTAGCAAGTGGCATTAAAAATGTTTATTTATTTAGAGAGAGTGCATGAGTGGGTGAGGGTCAAAAGAGAGAGGGAGAGAGAGGATCCCAAGCAGGTTCTGCACTGTCAGTGCAGAGCCCGATGTGTAGCTTGATCTCATGAACTGTGAGATCATGACCTGAGCCAAAATCAGGAGTCACTTAACCAACTAAGTCATCCCTGTAAGTGGCATTTTTTAAATTTGGGAGCCCAAACATAGTTGCTTTGTTCTAAGAATCTGCCTCTCCCAGTTCGCTGGTGGAAAACTTGGAAAATTATACCCTTTGCCAGGGTTGTGGCTGCTGGGTGACAGCCAAAAGGTGAATACCTTTTACCCATTTTGCCTCCCTCACATACCCACGATCCTTTCCTACAACAAATCATGATCAGTTTGTCATGACAAGTACTGGAGGAGAGAAATTCTCTCTAGTGAGCCAGCAAATGCAACAGGATCTGTCTGAGATTGATAGAGATGAGTGTTTGATCCACTTTACTTCGTGCCAGAAAAATATTTTTCCTTGACAGCTGGAGAGATCAAAGGTCTAAAACTGTGGATACAGGGAGATGAATGTTCTAATATTAATATTATATGAATAATATCGTCTATAACATTTAAGGTCAACATGTCTAATTCTCTTTGTCTGAGAACCCCCAATCAGCCAAATGCAGACAGAGGAATTCCAATCACAGAAGTCTTCACCCCATGGAGACAGGCAGGCATTATCTGCCTTTGAACAGCTGAGGAAGCCAAGCTTGAATATTCTGTGAGAGACCATGTCAAGAATGAGCAGAATCTGCAGGTTTGGGGGTTAGGGGCAAGTCACCTGGATTGAGGAAGACTTACTAGTGATCCAGTCAAATGAATGGGTTTTTCAGGAATTATCATGGATGAGATGGAAGTCTTCCCTTAAGTGAGAGCAATATAATGGTCTAGTATGTCACCTGTTATGAAGAAAGGTGACATGTTGTACCCTTAGCCAGGGTAAGAAGTGTAGTGATTCTTGTGGTGCACACATATCACAGGACTCGACTTCTGCAGGGATTCCCAAAGGAGAGAGGGAGGAGAAAATGGTGAAATGGGTGGTACTGGTGTGGTGTGTGGCCCAGTTCTCAGGTTAGAGAGATTTAGCCACTGAAGGTTGTTTTCACTTTGGACAACCCTGTCAAGGATTCCTTTCACATGTGTCCTTTCCATGGGCCTCTGGGGATTGTTGTTTTTGTTTTTTCTACTAGGGATATGCTGACTTATTTAAAAAACATTCATCTTTGTAGCTTTTGACTGAGAGCATAGATTTAATATCCTTATTTTTTTATAGTTCTTTTTTAATTAGCTTTTAACTTTTTCCCCATTTATATTTCTTTTCTGTGAGTTTTCTACCTTTTTTATTGACTGTTTTTATCTGATTAAGATGTTACTGTATACATCCCCTTCATCCCCTGGATATACCTCTCATTAATTCACCAAAATATCTCTTTAGTGTGAATCAGGAAGTATGGCTTGAGCTTAAAAGCTCAAACTAAGGGAACAAGATTGGTTCTTGACACCGAACATTATTCATTCTCTTAATTTTGAGCTTTGTAGCCTGAAATCCATGGTCTGTGATTAAATGGAGGCAATTTCTCTGAGCCTTACTACTCTCTTAAAAGTGAAGATAATGATATCTACCTCAGAGCATTGTAATGAAGATTAAATGAGATATATGCATGTAGCACAGAAGCTAGAAATAGGAGGTTCTTAAAAAATGTAATTTCATTTTTCCCCTCAATGTTTGTAAAACTGCAGGGAACATTAGTACATGTGTAGGTGTGGTAGGAGAAGATCATGAGTTTGGTATTGAGTGTGAGGTACTTTTAAACCATCCAAATGAAGATATCAAGTGGGCAGTTGGAGTGTAAGGATATGAAGCTCAGGGAAGTGTGAGGTGAAGGTCTGTAACTAGAGTCTTGAGCATGGAGACACCAGTTGAAGGTTCGAGATAGCGTATGGAGGCTTGAGTAACAAGTGGACCTAGGACCTAGCAATTGATGGAGTCTCTGCATTTCAAGGCTTTCGGGTGAGAATGAAAGAGAATACCTAAGGAGTAGGAGAAAAAGGACATGTAATGTCACGGAAGCCATGGTCAAACATAGTTTTAGGAAGGAGGGGGGTAAGAGTGTTCTTTCTGGTCACTGGGGAATATGAGAACTGAACACTGTCTATTGGCTTTAACTACTTAGTTGCCACTGTTGACCTTTTCTGAGAGTTTTCTTGGAGGAACTGTGGGGTAGGAAGACTTCAGTGCTCATCCCCCAGAACTGAGCTACCCTTTCTGTGACCTGGCAAAGGATTCATCTTATATACTTCTAATGTGATTTTTTCCTCTATGATTCATAATGACAGTTGTTTGTACTTAGCTTCATTCCCATAATAAATTATCAGTTTCCTGAAGACAGGGGTCATGCAAAGTACCATATAAATTACACCTAGTAAGTAGTTAATTGTTCAGTGTTAGAATCATTGGTTCTTACAGAACAGGGCATGTTTCCTTGTCTGTTCATCCATCCATCCATTCATTCACTAAACAGTTGTTTATTTACCAACTTCATACCATGTGCCAGGCACTATTATAGGCTGTATGCTATATATATAGTGGTGAACAAAAAATATTCCCCTTCTGCATGAACTTTACATAGTGGTGGAGGTAGATGAGAAAGAATATATATATATATGTATATTCTGAGTGCCTTTAATGCCCTAACATTTTGTTCCTCACAACCACAGAATGTAGATGTTATTACTAGTCCTATTTTTTTTAAATAAGAAAATGGAGCCACCAAGATATCCAGTAATTTTTGCCATATCATTAATTCATTAGGGGTGGGTTTGGGATTCAAACCCAGGCACTTTGACTCTCAAATCCATGCTGCTAAGAACCTCCCCTCCCCCATACCCCCTATACTGCAAAATATTCACCGTGAAGTAAATTATTATTACTACTAATAGTATTAATAGCAATTTTTCCTTAGCTTCAGGATTATTTACTCCAATTCAGATAAGTAAACAGACTCCCACCTAGTTATTGGCAAAACTAAATTTAGAAGCCAGGTTTCCATGTCCCCAACCCAGTGCTTTTCCCTTATAGAGAGCCTCTTCTTTAAGGGAGGGGGGTAGAGAGGGAGGAGGAGGAAGAAGAAGGATGGAAGGATGAAGGAACAAGCAAAGAGAAAGCAGGATGTGTGGTTGAGATGTAGGAATTAAACCTGTTTGATTTTGGATTTTTAATGCTACCAAACCATGTCTGATTTTTCAAGTTTCTATTTTCCTGTATTCTCAAGAGTGATATCCTTGAAAGTAAGGATATTTCCACACAAAATAATCATATTCTATTTAATAGTCTAGCAAAAAATAATTCAGGAGCTAGGAGGCCCTAGCTACTTAAAAGTAAATGCTGTATTTTGGAAAGGGCATTATTACTGGTATTTATATTTTGAAGGCATTGGTTGGAAGATCCACTAGAAGCTTTGTTTACCAATGGCCAAATCTTTGAGGAGTGTGTGTGTGTGTGTGTGTGTGTATGTAAGAGAGAGAGAAGTAGAGAGAGAGATGCATATAGGAATACATGCTTATTTTATAAAACCCTGGTAACACTGAATTTATCTTGTATATACATTTTGGGGAAGAGGATACCGAACCATTTTTCGGGGATGGGAAAGTTTTTGTACTTCTGTGCGAGGCTGCTCTAATATCAAGCACCATATTTAAGCATCACAAATATACACTAAGCAAGGGACAGATGCGCAAGGAATTTAAGCAGAGTTTTTCTAAATGGCAAATAATTAGAGGGGAACAGATGCCTATGGGCAGCAAAGGATGAAATGAGGTACCAGGAATTTTAAAAGGGAGACAGAAATACATATGTAGAATGCAGTCCCTCGCAAGGATCTTTAAGCCTAGAGGGTGTTCTCTCCCAAGTTCTCTGTTTTTGTGGGTTTTGACATTAAATTTTGTTCTCTCTTTACCTATATTCCCCAAAGAAACAGATCATGCTAATCACTCCAAAGTGGAACAGATTTTCTTTCTAACCTCAGTTTTGGATGACTTTGCGGTTTGCATCTCTTTCTTCTCCCTCCCCAGGGCCTTGTCCTTTCCCGGGACTGCCAGGATATGACATTTCATAACAGTGTCACTCCTCACTGTATTTATTATTTATACCCCATCTACCAAAAGGGTTTTAGGTAGCCGACCAATAAAAGATGCCTACAAATGTGGACTTGTTTTCTTGATGTGCATTTTAGAATGGGCATGGCCCTCCTTTAGAACAACCCTGCTGTAAAATGGGTTTTGTCCACCCCAGAACTATTCTGTGTAGTTTTGATGTCGAAAAAGAAGCAAGTCTCCAAGAAAAAAAGTAGAGAAGAGCGTGAGACATTTCCCATCTTCCTGTGGAGTGGTAGTTTAAACAGCAGGGGCCCTGAGCAGAGCAACTCAGCTACCCAGCAAAGCTGAGCTATAGCACCTGATCATTATCCTTCAGGTTTAAGATTTACCTGTTGTGCTCATTGTAACAAAAGAAATGAAATCTCTGTAATTATATTGGAAGGGGGAGGAGATCATGTTTTAGTTCCTTTGATCTTGAGCTAGAATAGGCTCTGCTTTTGGAAATTTAATTTGAAAGAATCCAACGTACACATCTGCTTTTTGTACTGCAATTTCTATTGAGCTTGAAAATAGAAATTTATTAATGCAAATGTGTAGAGTCTGTTCCTTGAGGAGAAAAAAAAAAGATACACTTCCAAAATGCAAAGTGATCCTTTCTACATAGCTATGGAAGATTTTAATAAATATGTCCTCTGTTTTTCTTTTTTTCCTGGAATTCAGAGATAAGGTTCCTTGTTAACAAGGACCAAGCATAAAAATTATAGGATGCATTGGGAAACAGAAAGATTCATGATTACTTCAATATTTAAAAGTTTCCAAAGGACAAATTAGATGGTAAAGAGATGAGAAGCGTACTAAATCCTCAAAAGAAAAAAAAACACAAAAACAAGTGCGTCATCAAACCATTTGGAGAACATGTTTGAATTGATGGTAGGGCCCATGCTAAGAGACAAAGCTTTCATTTCAACGAATCCAATCTGCCTAGTGTTCTGTAAAATTGCCTTTGCCTGTAAATGGAATGGCATGCGGATTTTAGGTAGGACACTTTCTCACCGAACTTAGCCTGCACTCTTTATTTTATTTTTGAATCATTACATGAAACTGCATATAAATGACACTTGAC
>CM053566.1:68550915-68568415 GCA_028646485.1 Cryptoprocta ferox | reverse complement strand
CAGCAGCAGCCACATTTTCTGGAGTTATTGAACTCTGAAATAGGAAACCTGTGGGCGCTCCGTTTTACCCTCCCCAGAAGCTGCTGCTGCAGTCCAGGGGAATCACAGCCCCGTGACTGAGAACGTTACAGTAGTTTCACTAAAGCATCCCAAGGTCTTGTTTCAGGTATTGCAACAAAATCAACATTTGTTTGTGGCCAGTGAATCCAGGGTTCCTGGCAGGGTTCTTATCCAGTTGTTTCTCATATTTCCCTTGCAAACTTTCCCATTGGTTGGGGTCTGTGGAGAGATTTCAGTGGCTGGCTGGGGGAAATGTTTGGGAGAACATTTGCGTATCAAAGCAGCCTAAATATTTGCAAAAATGTTTGCTTGAGAAAAAAAGAATCCACTTAGGATTAGGAAGTAACTTGCTAAAACATTTTAAAAGCATTTGTCCTTTACCCAAGTATATTATTCATGAAGGAAGGCCTCGCCTGAATTTCAGGGGTCATCCTAGAATCTGTATTTTTAAAAAGCAGATGAGATGATAAATGTTTTTGCTATGATGAAGGTCTGTACCTATATTTGGCATAAAAATGTAAAAAGAAAAGAAAAAGAAAAAGACATGCATTTAAAAATTAATTGGTTTTTGTTTAGTGAACCCATAAAACAAAAGATGCAGAGAAAGGCCTCATGAAATGGTTAGGATTGAATAGCTATTGAACAGCTAGCTCTAACCTCATTTTCCCCCTATTATGTATTTTTCCCCTATAAAACACAACTGTATTGCAATGATATGGCGTTCGGTCTGTTGAAGTTCATAGGCTTTCTCTTAATTGTAATGATTTAAATGGCAGATCTTTCTCCTTTTTTTTTCTTGGTAAAGAGTTTCATGTCATTTTTTGGGCTCAAATTATTAAAGATTTAACTGCATTTCACTTTTGGTTTGGAAACAGAATATATAAAACTCAATGCAGGCCAATTTTTCCAATTTGTTAACAATGTTGGAGTTGAGCATTGACAATTACTGTACTTAAAAGCCCCTCAGATCAGGTGTTATTTTACCATCTGGACATTTTAATTAGTAATAAAAATGTGGATCTGGATACCCAGAAATAGGATCTACAGTACACAATGGCCCAGTGCACTCTATTGGTGCCGAGGTGTGCATGGCTACATTTTACAAGTGCATGTATGTGTGTGAGTGTGTTCATATGTGGTTGTGTGTTGAGTATGTGTTCATTCCTCCTAGAAAACTCAGGCCTAGGATTCTGGCGCCTTTTTCAAATGGGGCATTATCGCAATACTAGAATATTTGGCTACTTTTCTTCAGTATGAAGTAAAAATGTATAATATATACTTGCATTCCTACGTAACACTTGCTTAAATCTTTGTAATGCTCATACTTCCTCCTGAAGTGCGTGGCATGGCGTGACCATACTATGCTGGCATCAGAAGTGGATTTGGGTAGATGTGGCTCTGTATCATAGCTGTGTGCTCTAAGGCAATACATTAACCTCTCTGAATCTCCTTTTTTCCTTACATATTGAATAAAACTATTAATGATCATAGTTAATGCTACCTACCTAACAGGATTATGATGGAACTTATCAGAGCATGTATGTGAAAGCTCTTGATAAAAACAAAGAACTGTAACAATTGATTTTTAATGCAAACGACCAATTCTTAACCCACATACCATCTTCATAATTCAATGCACTGTCTCAAATTCAAAAATAAGAGAGATGCAAATTTAAGATTATATTAGGTTATTAACAAATAGTAACTTTGGGACCATCAGAAAATGTGTTATTAATTATATACATTAAAAATTGACCCATTTTTGTAAAGTGTCTGGATATGCTCTTTGAAATAATGTTATTCTTAATTAAGGCAGAAGCGGGTACATTTGAGGGAAATAGTGACCCTCTGGAGAAATGGAGAGTGAAAATAGTTTAGGGAAATGAGTCTTAGTGTCTTCTCTTTCGAAAAGATGCATACATGTTTCTCTCAATCATCATGAATTTTGTGTTTGCAAACGAGTGTGACTACTTGAATGATAATCACTATTGTTAAGAAGAACCCACCCATTACAATTTATATATATGTATACCTACCTATATATCAAATTATATATAAATTTCCTTAAGCATGTGTCATCCCCAGGAATTGAGGGTGTTAAAATCATTGTTAGACACTGGACCAGATGCATTTGAACACTTTTGTAGAAAGCTTTTTGAAGTCTTACCGTGGGTCTAGTTCTCTTCCCAAGAATTCTTCAGGAGAAATATGAATTTAAAAGCATGACATACTGAATGGTGGTACAGCATGGCATACTGATACCATTTTGGTCATTTCATGTTCCTTCCTTTAATGCAGTACATACACACCTTGGTCATAGTCCAGATATTATTTACCTGACATTGTTTCTAACAACAAATATTTATTATTATGAACCACCTTGTTTTAATGAGTGTCTTAGAGAGCTTGTGAGACTTGTCTCTGGAACATGGGATTAGCTGGTTTACGCAGAGTTGCTTTCTGGTGGCTTGCTACGAGGAGCTAAATTCACCTGAGGTGGCTGTCGATGAATTCATTAATTTGATAAATATTAAGTAGACCATTGAAGACACAGGCCCATGCCAATTATGACTGTACAGCTTTTAAGATTTTTTTGACTAAAAATGGAAACTGATTTCAGTGAACGTTCTATCAGTTTCACTCACATGTCCCAATCTGATGGCCGATTTCATTTACATATCCTAATCTGGGGAACAGATAGAATCTTCACACTGTTTGTCCAGAAATTTTTTAAACGAGGCTACAGGTCTTCCTCTTTGAAACTCCCAATTGATAAAAATGGCCACGTGTACCTCAGCCTTTAGATTTCAGTAGCCACAGTCACAAGGTGAGAAAGAAATCGTGGAACTTCTTTAGAAATTGTCTCATAAAAGGGATTCAGTTAAAAATTGGGGGGGCAGCATTTAAAATTTAATAATAAAAAAAAGTAATTCAAAGTAAAGTCTGCAGCCAAACTCCTTAATTGTGATGCATTTGCCGAGTTCCCCTCTCCCATCGCCGGGCCTGCTCTCGTGCCATATGGCCTACCATGGAACATTTAACTTGTCAGATATAATGGATTGTCCTGGAAGCAGATTTTTGCTTTGAGCACTCGGCTCCTTTCTTGCATTTCACTCTCAGCTCCAGGCTGCAGGATGAAGGATTGTGGTGGAAAATGCAAAGGAGAGACACACAGTTGATTCCCCTTAAGAGAGTGACCTATATGCCACAGAATTTTACCCACGTAAAGAGGCATTATCCCCATCACTGGCCTTAGCAGGCTGCATGTCAAAATCATTTAAATTTGCCTGGACTTAACAGATTGTGCAAACATTTCAGAATTGAGTGCTTAGGAATAATAAAACATCGTCAT
Organism: Cryptoprocta ferox; assembly: GCA_028646485.1. NCBI lineage: Eukaryota > Metazoa > Chordata > Mammalia > Carnivora > Eupleridae > Cryptoprocta > Cryptoprocta ferox. Next base: position 68,565,003 of record CM053566.1, on the reverse strand, counting down.
TTTAACTTATGCAGAAATGGTGTAGCCACATCAGCCAAAGGATAAGTATTATTTATCGTGACCTACATGTAACCTAAGCCACCTGGCTTGTGGACGCTGTAAATTAGGTTCAACTCTCAAATCTACTGAGAATGCTTAAGAAAAATAAAATCACCTTACGGAGATGTTACATGGCTTCGTTGTTTCCGTTTGGTTTGTAGATGTGAGGTTGAATTGATATTTAGATGTGGATGGACAAGTGGCTGTTAATTATCTTACCAAGCAGGCTCTCCATCTTGAAACTTAAATGCACGCCTTCCGTTTATTCCAACTTACTTGAAATTAGACATTGAACATCCTATGGATTACTTAATTTTTTGTAAACATAAAATCTATAGTATTTGACGTCTATTTTAATTTGGTGCTTTCATGAGGTAGTTCATTTTTCTTCAAGTTGTGACACGGTTTCTGGAATCACAAGCTTAGAAAGCTCTAGGAGGAGCGTGTGACTTTTGCATTCATAGGAAAATTTCCTTAAAAGCATAAAGTGTCCATTTCTATACGTACATGTACATGGTTGCCAGGTATTCTTCTAGTACGACCTACTGTGACCCCAAATATTGTAACACAGAAACCCAAATAATCAAGCACAAACAAGTGGAAAAATAAGTAACTTATATATTTAATTTAACCATAAAAATGATAGGTATTTGATTGCTCTAGGATTACAAAAATTCATTAGTAGATTTGTATATGACACATGGAAATACACTAAAAGAGACTCCATTTACAAAATTTAACCTAACATACTCACCAGAACATGTGCATTTATGTTTTAGAAATTTAATATTTAGTTTACTCCACAAATTCATGTATTACAGGTCATTCTTAGTATAGAACTATAAAAACTACAGTGACCTTGAAAACTGATATAACCACACTTCCATACAAAGAAGAATTACATCCTTTTAATGGACAACTTCCCATGAGGCAGCTAAGAAATCGCTGTTAAAATCAGAGTTTAATAATAAAGTGTACTTGTGTATATTTCTCACTGATCCTAAACTGAGTACACTTATTTTATTAATGCCACTGATAGGATGATTTTTCCCCCCTCCCTGTATTCAAATTTTAGTCAGGCTTAGTGAGTTTGGGTGGTGGCAGACCAGAGCCAGCGCTTGTTGGGGCCTGTGCGCCCTCTGCTGGCTCCTCAGATCGGAACTGCCTGGTGTGTGGGGCTCTTGTTTCACTTTTCAAGGGTGGGTTTTTTGGTGTGTTCTGTTTTTGCATTTTTATAAAAATAATCATATATTTGTAGTGATTATAAAATTGTAGGCTGATATGGAGAGTGGTAGATAATTTGTTTCTGTTGGGAAATAAAGTTTTTTGGGTTTTTAAATTTGTTTGTTTGCTTTTGCTAAATAGACCCCCGAAAGCTCAGAGAACATGTAGCGTATATGCCAGTCTTGAACTTCTAAGTGGTTGATGTTATATTACATTGACCGTATTTTTGTTGCTTTCATAGTTCCTCCTGGACTGGTTACCCTTATGAAGAAGGCTTGTTTGACTAAGTTGGGAATGGACTTAAGAAAGATAAATCACTGAAATTTTGTAATATGACCCTTGTAGGTGATGGATGTGGTAGATAATCCCTAGCAGAAAACTCCCTGATAGTGGCAATAGTTTTCACTTGCCTCGTGAAGGGAAATGAGCATATATTTACATCGCAATGTTTTATAAAGGCATTTTTGGTTTCCTTGCAGATCAAGTTAAGCTACCCTCCCTGGCAGACTTTGAGGATGGTAGTTTGAGCAGAACCTCTTTTTGTTTTCTTTTTTTCTCTTTTGGTTGTTGTTTGTAGAGTGGGAGATGTTAAAAGAGCAGATTGCCAATGGTCCCTTTCTGTCCCGGTCACGGGGCTAACTAACTTCCACAAGGGCATTCACAGCGGGAACACCCTGGCCTCTCTACCACCGCTTGGATGGAGTTGTGGGTCTGGTGGTGAAGACCATGGCTCCATGTAATGGATATGTCTTTAAAATAGCAACGATTTTTGTTGACAAGTTTTCACCAAATTCTTTATAATAATTAAGTAAGTAAAAGTGATTTCTACATATCTCTTCAGTTGAAAGGACTTGATTGAATCAGTTTGGTAATTGTGTCACAGAGAGGACAGCTTAGATTTTTGCAGCTCTTTTGTCTTACATTATAAACTTCTCTGATTTGTAAGCTATTGCCTTCAAAATTCCCCAAACCAGTTCTCTCAAATATGGAACGATCAAAGAGTTTATAGATAAGGAAGGGGGGAAATGTCATTTAAGTTTTTTTCCAGTTTTCTGTCTTTCCAATTTTAGGTACCGGTTGTCTTAAAGTGTGTTTTGAATAAATGATATAAACATTTCTCATTTGTTTAACATTGTCAGGTAACTGTGAACTGTATTCTAACAAATATCAAGTTGCCACTTAATCAGTTACAATATCATCTTGCACGGAAACTCAGATACGCATCTCTCCTATTGCCACCTACTTCCGTGATGGGGTTCTGTTAGGCCTTCTCTTCCTCTGTGCTTTTCAGTATACCCATTACACCCCTTACCGATGCACATTGTTGGGTTTGCTCCCTAGCATTTCAACCATCGAAACCCTTAACCTTTTGAGAATAATGTCCATCATTTATGTACCAGCAGCCAACACATGGTACACAGAGGCACCAACAAATACTTATTTTCATATCTCACGTTTTTTGGACCTTTTCTACAGTCTTTCAGATGATCATTTTTGCAAGTTTCAGAACTGAACATTGCTGTCTGTGAACATCTCTTCCATGTCATGTATTTGATTTTCTTGCCTATTTTGGTAGTATGAGGTTGGTATTCTGACTACTCCTCGTGTCCTTCCTCTGTTCTTTGCCTTGACCATTTTTCCCACAGCCTCTCCTCTTCCTTCCTGTGCCCCCTGCCTTCCTCTCCTGATGTGGTCATGCTCATGTATTCCGTAATTAGGAGGCTTTTCTTAAACATCATTGTGTGGGACTCAGTGGTTCATGTGATTTTATCTGTGAGCCATCGTCTTCCTTTAACAGTGACTAGTATCACAGAGGAGTCAGACTCTGAGGAGTCTGGTCCTGTGTACCTTCCACTTTGGTTGTTGTGGGCCCAGTCTCTTAAAGTTGATCTTGAAGAGCAGGTTCAAGAATTAGCAGTCTTCTTACTCGTTGGATGCTCTGAAATGTATTTTGAATTTTGGGCTATTAGCCCTAGCTTCTCAGTGATGTATGTTTAGGAAACATAGACCTGGTGTAATTCAGTGCTAAGGATGGAGAAATGGTCATCTAATATATCAGTCATCTAACATATATTAATAAATGACATTTGTATTATCTTCCGTCTGGGGTTTACAATGGAGGCACCGGGCCAGCTCAATCAGAAGAGCATGTGACTCTTGATCTCGGGGTCCTGAGTTCGAGCCCCATGTTGGGTGTAGAGATTACTTAAATAACTAAAATGTTAAAAAATTTTAAATGTTACTTATATAGATGTGCATGTATGTAAGTATAATGCCTGTATATATTATACACATGTCTGGATGGTATTTAAAATATTCATGAAATTCTCATCCGTCTTACTTTTGTCCAGTCTTGGGTACCATATCAAATGTATGTGTGGTTTCTTTGAGAGATGATACTTGTTATATTCTTGTTAGTTGTAGGCTCAACTTAAAAACCAAGGCCATTGCCTATGTGCCACAATTCTAAATATATGTAATTTTCCTTTGTGGACACTATAACAAACACAATACTAAACTCTGTTCCACTTTACTCAGAGTTTGGTCAGTATTAGACTCTACACTTAAGACTCTATTAGAACATCATCTTAACGGACAGCAAATAATTTGTTGTTAGAAGTGATTTGCATGGTGGAGCATAGCTCTAAATTTTCTTAAATTTTGCTGATAAATTCCAGAAAATTTAGCCAGGTAACAGAATTATCACTTGTATGATGCATCTGACCAGAAATGTCACAGATCTCCCCCAGAGGGATCAAAGGGCCAGATTCTCTCCCTCTGTATGGACTTGGAATGCCTTCAGTAAGGAATGGAAAAGGATAAATACATGGGTAGAAGGGCCCTTTTAACAAATTATGTTTGCTAGAGGCTGGTCCTGAAGTGTAAAGGTGACTTTTGTCTTGGGATAGAATGGGGGAAAGGGACACGTTCAGAGCTGTGGCCAGTGGGGCTGATAGAAGGGGAGCAACCTATCACCTCTAGGACTCTCAAGTCTTGGTATGCTATCATTTATTAGAAGAATATACGTGGGGATGTGAGACTAATTTCTTTAAGACAGCCAGTCTTCATTAGTGGAGATGAACAAATTTAAAGGCCAAGTATGCTGGCAGAAAAAAGGTTTCTGAAATAGAACTGTCAGAAAGGACTCCAGAGATCAACAGTTGTTTGTTTGTTTTTTAAAAAAAAATTTTAATGTTTATTTACTTTTGAGAGAGAGAGAGAGAGAGAGAGAGAGGGAGAGAGGGAGAGAGAGAGACAGAATCCGAAGCAGGTTCCAGGCCCTGAGCTGTCAGCACAGAGCCTGACATGGGCTTGAACTTCACAAGAGATCATGACCTGAGCTATGACACTCAACTGACAGAGCCACGCAGGTGCCCCAACAGTTTTTTTTTTTTTTTAAGTCCAGTTTAATAGGTTGGATCAGGTAGTAATTTTTTTGTTGTTGTTGTTGCTATTCACCAGGCTACCAGGTTTATTGGTTTCATCTAACTTTAGAGGCTATGCCTGTCACTTTAAATTGGTTACTGTTATCCCTGGTTTGTTAGACTAACCAGTGGAATTTTATTAAAAAAATAGAATACCGGATTCTACTCTATTGAATGCAGATACCCTAGGGCAGAGAAGCCAGGAATCTGTTTTTAAGAAACCTCTCGCTAATGGTTCTCATGATCAGCAGGGTTTCTTAGCCCAGAATAGCCCAGAATAGCCCATCCTGTGTCCTCCTTTCCTCCTATGAATCTAGTGGAAGTATTTATTTCACTGGCTTTGATACCTGTAGTATATAGTGCAAGACTGACCTTTCTTCATTTTTATATAAAAACAATGATGCCTCTTCAAATAAATAAGCTTTCAAATGCATATGTTGTTTCTTCAGAGGCCACAGAAACCCTTAATTGCTGTGGTTATATTATAGCCAATCATCATACACACAAACTGCGGTAACAATATAAAACAGGGGAGGCAGAACTATTAAGATCTTATTCACATAAAGCCAGTGGTAAGTTACTCATTAGAAGTAAGTTGAGTGATTTCGGGGTTGCCCTAAGTCCTTCAGGTCTCCAGGGGACCCTTGTACAAATTGCTGATTCAGAAAATCATTACTCTGGTGGCTGAAGTGGCACTTTAGTGGCCTTAAAGAGTTATTTGACACACCTCCCCAAACAGCTAAGTTATCCCCGTGATTATGTTGATTAATTGCACACTCTGTGGAATTAGCGTTATTTTCAGTGAAAGATTTTCCTGCATTTGGAAAATAAAGCATAAAACTCATGTGCTTTAATTTGATAATGTGTGCACTTCTCCTAAGCATGACACTGAGTGAGGGGATTATTTTGGTTGTTGTCTAGGGCACAGGAAATAATCCTAAGGCAGTACATTTTATCTTGCATCTAGAAGGTAATTTTTGGTGTACCAGAGGATGGTCATTCAAAATGCCTATCCATTATAACATTTTCATCCATCAAAGGACTTGAGGACTCCTTCTTGCCTTACAAATGGAGGTACAATGTTTTGAGGGGAGGGTTGTGGTACACATTGAGAAGAAGACAGGTGGAGGTATCTTTGTTGGCACCACAGATATTGACATTATATCTAGAATACTCCAAAAAGAAGTGGAATATTATCTAAAGGGACTTTGATACTGGAATTCGAAGTTTATGTTCTTGCTTCATCTCTTGATATCTGTATAATGTCTTCTACTCGCCTAAGTTAGTTGCTCTTTCCTTATTTTAGTGACAAATCTATAAAACTAGAGAGGAAAACGCCCCTCTAAGAAGTTCCTAGGGTGTGTTGTCTTAAGTATGTATGTTAAATTACTTTGCATACCATACAGTGCTTTACAAATGGGAGTGCTTTCAGGAGAATTGAATATAGATTCTGAACCATAGTCAGTCCCCCAAAAGGAAGAATTTTGGTGGTGTCTCAAGATAGTTGGCATAGCTGGAATTTTAGTCCACCCACTGTTTTGAAAGTAGCACAGTGTCTAGACGAGATGAGGTGAATCAGTGACAGAATGCAGCCAAAATTCATAATTTTCCAGGATCAGAGCTATAGATCATCACTGAGTATTCTGTGTTTATGACTGAAGCACATCCCTGAAAGAGGACTGATGCAGGTCTTTTCTGGGGATATGGATAGCTCCCGACTTCCATCATCTCTTGCTACAAGCCATGTGCATAGCCACCCCTCACCCCAATTTTCTTTCTGGTCTCAATTCAGGAAGAAGTGGAAGAAGAGAATTTTCTAGGATGTGGAATGACTGGTTTATCTGCTGAAATTGAGTTGTAATTCTTTTAGCATACAATTTATTAAATAGGGATTTTTTAATGCCTATAGATGAAGACAGAGTTGTCCTGGTACAGCAAGATTCTGTAGGAGAGAAGGAATGCTTTTTGAATTGTAGACATCAGAAGAATAGTGTCAACTTCTGATTTATTGCAGATGTAGGCTGGCACCACCAATCAAAGACCAGGGGTAATTAAAGGTGACCAGCGAGTCAGAGCAAACAAAGGTGTATCTGCATAGAAACATCACCAAAAGTGAAAAATGTTTTTAGTTCAATTTAAAATCACATCCAATTTTTAGACATACTATTTATTTCATAGAAAATGACAAACCTATATTAACCCAATACGTTCTTAGTGTTGTTTTTTTGATAATAGTAGCTTCCGAAGTTCCTCATGACTTGTATTTAACGACAAAAAGGTGGAGGCAGCATGTGTTCAAATAAGTTTAGGAAATATGGTATTAAGCTAAATTAAATGTCTGCACTGCAAGACTTCTCAGAGGCTTTAAACATGCTAGGATATAATGCAAATTTCTGGGGGAGGGATATAAATAGCATGTAACATTTCCTAGGCCCTTTAAATTAGCCTTCCTTTTGTTTTTTGGAGCCTATTGTGGGGTTACTATTTTAGAGAAGACTCTTATAAATGATACTGTGTTGTCCTATATTATAATTATATTTTTTCTTTCACTCTTCTCTGTGCATCTTAATACAAAGTTATATTCTTCACATAGGGAATGTGTACAGATGCAGTTTACTGCCATGTTTTTGTTGATTAGTTGCTTCAAGTTAACATGGAGATGGTTGCAGTTAATTGTATGACGTCACAGTTCTGGTGTCCATCAGTTGCACAGCTATAAAGTACCAAGAGACCTTTTAGGGATAAAACACCATGTAAATGTAAATTATCACCACCTATAAGACACTTTCATTAATTTCATATCAAATTCATGAGTGTTTTGAGCTCTGGGATTTGAGTCTTCAGTATTAGACTTCTTGCTTATTTATAGGTGTTTTTTTTTGTTCTTCTTCTTCCCTCAGAGTTTAAGTACCGGCAGCACAGAATAGTGCTAAGAGCACAGCCTTTGGTATCAAACTGCCAGGGTTTGAATCCTGGTTAGGTCACCTAAGTGCCTCTGTAACATTAGGCAGTTTTCTGTATCTCAGTTTCCTCATCTATGAAATGGTGTTTATGTTACCTGCCTCATGGGATTGTTGTGCAGGTTGAATATATCAGTCTGCATATGCCCTTTGTGTAGTGGGCAGTAATACATGGCAAGGGCTCAGCTCTCCTTATCTGGGCAAAGGAGGGAAAAGCGAGCATGGAAAAGATGAAAGGTCTATAAATAATAACCTCACTCATGTTTTCAGAACCACCAAAAATTTCAGTCATTGTTTAGTGAAATAGTCTTTTCAATATGCAAAAAAAAAAAAAATTAATAGGGTAATCGGGGATGGGTTGGGGTTGGGGACAGAGATTTTATTCTGATCGGAACATGGTTATGATGAGTTCCCTAGTCTGATGCCAGGGAACAAAAGGCTCATTCTTCAGTTCCCAGAATGAGGATTAGCAGCAAAACAGCCTTGCTTGGCTTGTCCTGAAGCATCAGATAATTTTTCATTAAGGCTTTTCATGGGATGATATGTTCCACTGGTATAGGTGCATCTTTTTCAGTGGTGAGTGAAATACCTACCATTTGTACACAAATTTTAAAGTGGCCTTTTAAGAATGAAAGGCCAGAAACCCAAACATGACCTTGTTATTACCCTACTGGTCAACCACAGATTATCTCCAGAAATCGTATTATCAGTAAATTGTTCTTGTCTGTTTCCATGTGGATTAGAATTGTCCAGGTGTAATCATCTACCAAAGGTGATACTTCTTGTATGTATCCTTGTACATGAATGGACTTCTGAGATCATTTTTTCTTCAAGTAATCTTTTCATTCTCATCCAGTTCCCTTGGCATTCCCTTATAATAGGATACCATGGATATATTGAAAGAAAAAAAATTAGAAGTCAAATGGAAAATGATGTAAGAACATAAAAGTATTACCTTTGGAATTATATAGACATTTGTTAACAATACTGCCCCTAAACAAAAAACATTTTTTTCCACTTATCTTCCCGGGGATAAAGATAAAGGGTTTATTGACTAGATCAACAAAAATGTTGGCCTTTAAAAAAATTGGAAGCAGCTTATATTTTCTGCTTAGGTTAGTGTTTCAAGGACAACAGAAGAAGCAAGGGAACCCTTTATTGATTATCAATTGCTGCCATTTTTAATAGTTGAATTTAAATATAGGTTTTAGCAGCTGAGGGGTTCAATTTGGTCAAAACATGTGTTGACTTTCTGGATTATTTGCTCACTGTAGATGCCGACTTGTTCTGGAGAAGGGGCTGTGCGTTGATCTCCTTTGTCTCCGGAAGGATTGATTGACGGATGTTGTGTCTGCTCATTTACAGCGTTTTCCTTGCTTAATTTAAAAAATTGTGACATAGTATTACATGTTCCTTGTATACATCATTTTTGCAGAAGAAAGTTGTTTAGCCAATATGTCGACTTAGTTTATGAAATCCTCTCTATAAGCTTTCATTCAGCCTTCAGTGTACTCCATTAGGTCATATCATTCGTTTCGTGCGAGGCAAATCATCACCAGCAGCAAAATTTAACATTTGGTCCTTTTAGGTATAAAAATGAATCAAATGCCTGACAAGATTGGTTCCTGGTATATATTTCAGAATCCCCCCCCCCCTTTATGGGCACACAACAAATGCTACTAACGGGTACTTTTAGTTTCTAAAATATGGACAGCAGTACTCCATGCAGTAAAAGACTTGAGCGATTAATGCTACCCTTATGCCTCTTTTGAGGAGTTTTAGCCATGGGGCTTGGCACTGCCACCATTGTCTTTGTGCCAAAAAATATCCGCAGCGGCTGTCACATCGTCGTACTAGAGGGTTGTCTCGAAAATTCCGCAGTGAGCGCGCTGGGTTTGTTCATCACTGCTATCTCTTTTAAATATTGGGAAAATAGAACCTTTAGCTCTTTCAAAGCTTCATTGTGGTTGTGGGGATGGGGGGAGGTGAGTGTCGAAGAACGGAGAAAGGAGGAGAGAAGCTGTCCGCTCCAGTCAGTAGGTATAAGTGACAAAAATCCATGCCTGACATAGAGTAAACGCAGATAGTTAGGGGCTTTTGTGTTCATGAGCACGGATAGTCACTTAAGAATCCTACTCAAACGTTATCAGCGCTCTTGAAAATTTTATTATCTGAAACGAATGTTCCAGTGAATTTTAAGCAGAAAATCAGCATCAAAACCATAGCTAATTTTTAATGGGCAGTTTACACAAAAGATATCTATATCTATATCTATAGATATAGATATAGATATAGATATAGATATATTGTTTAGAAACTGAGATGTCATTGTAAAATGGCTGCTGTTTGTCATTAGCAAATGATAGGGATAGATATAATATGTTTGAGAAGGTGCTTGGGTTTACCCACAGTCCCTGATTATTTTGCTCCCAAACCGGGGTTTGGGCTCTGAGGGCAGATTTATAGTTGAATTTGGGAACAAAAAGATGTAATAAAGTTAAAGGCTTACACTATCAGAATGAAATGTGTTCGCTCATGCTCTCTGGAGCGATCTATTTGATGGTAAAAGTGGATGCTACAGATGAAATCTTTACAAGGAGCATAATCCTAAAAAAAAAAAAAATTAAAAAAAAAAAAGTGCACCTCCCAGCCTCCTGCTGGCTGCGCTGCCTCTTTGGTACCTCGCAGACTTCGACAGAGTCCTGGACGGGTGCCCATTGATGTCATGGAAACACTCAAATTACTGAGAATGATTCATGTCTATGCTGGTCTCTTATCCTCCCCCACACAAACAGGAGTAGATTTTTAACCCTGACAACTTGTAATTTGCAGTGGGTTTATTTTTGTATCTGGATAAATATTTTTTAACAAGCAAAATTAAGATTAAGCAGTCTGTATCTGATATGATAGTAAAGAATGCTGGGTCTATGTAGCCAAGAGTACTTTGGGGACTCTGTGCCGCGTGAATTCATATTCTTCTCATCTCTCCCTCCTCCTTCTCTCCCTTCCTTCCTACCCCCTTGCTCTTTTCATTTCATTCTCCCTCTCTTTATTTCTCTCCTTTCTCTCCCATTTATTTTCATTCATATTCTCTTTCCCTCCCTCTCTTCCTCTCTCTCTCTCTCCCCCCCGCCCCGCCTTTCACCCCCCTCTCTCCCCCTTACTGTTTGCACTGACCTTCTACCTTTAAAATAATGGAAGGAATAGCCCCAACTTTATATATATGTATATGTGTGTGTGTGTGTGTGTGTATATACATACATATACACGAATCCTGGTAGGAACCAGGTCTCTATGCTGGAGTCGGGGTGGGAAATAATACCAGGTGGTGAAATTCTATAGGGGATAGCTTCAGTAATTCCTTCTAGAGAAAAATTAGATAACCCTTCCTCCTTGCTACTGTATTTTGCAATCCAATTTTTAGAAATTACCCAAACAGACACTAGATGTTTGTTCACTTCCCTGGGAAGTCAGAGTAAATTCTCCTTTATCCATCTACCTTTCTGTCTGTCTGTCTACCTCCCTACTCCACTTGGTTTTCTGATTGTTAAATAAGCGAATATTACATCAAAGTGAACTCTGTGGTGGTTGTATTGAAGCTTTTTAGAAGTAAGAGCGTAAGGAAGGACATACGTCATTTGATAGCTCATAAAGATTAAGCTTTTTCTGTTAGTAATATTTATAAAGAGAAATTAAAGAGTATAAGTAGTTTACATTTGACTTACACAGAAGAGTACATATGTCTATATGACCACTTATGCTTCTGAAACGGGTAAATGCGTCTTTTCTTTAATGTAAAATCCTCATACAATGAAAGTTATTCTCTTAGATCTTTCATGACTGACAGTCTATGAGATATCCTGTTTCACTGGAATTGAAACTGATATGGACATTGATTTTCTGCGTTGCCCTGAACACTATACCAGAAATGGCGGGGGTGGGGTGGTGGGGAAATGCTTTCCTAAGTCTGAGATTCACTGAAGCTAGTAGAAAAGTTAATACCGAGAGAGAAATTTTAAGACTCAGGTTTGGCTTTTTTTGAAAAGCATATTCCGTTTTATGTATATAGTGACTTAGATCCAAGATATACTTTTGACAAGATAGAAGATTTATTAAAGATATGTTCTTTGTGTGGTGTCAGGAAGGTAGACTCTAATAGCATTGTCATTGAACCAAAAGATAAAAAATGACTACTGTTACTTTTAACATTTATTTTAACTGGGGTTGAGAGAAGAAAACTTGGGGGTTGTAAACTTTAGAAGGATTTCAATTCAGTGTCTCAAAATACTAGTGTTGAGTCTTCCCATTGGAAAAAAGAACAGTAGAGTCCTGGGTGTAAAGTACTATGTACCCTTAAACTGTACTCTTGAAGAGAGAAATAACCCTCCCTCTTGGGGTGGGGCTTATGTTCTGGGCACTGAGTCACGTCACTAGTCCTTTTTAATGTCCTAATATGGATCAGTTTTCTATGACAACTCTTCATATGTCACTAAATTCTACCGCTTAGATCTCTTGTAATGTGGTTTCATTGTTTCCCTTGCAGATTATTAAGGCTAAACATACTTCTACAATAAACAAATGAGCAGCCTTGATGTTATCCTTAGATGTGGCCAAATAGCATCTGAGGCTGTATACATCTCTGTAGAGCCATCTACAGATAAAAACTTAGTTGTTAGAATTAGAACCAGACATTGAAGTTCCCTTATTCCTTGTTCCACTGGGTCAGTTGGTAGAATCTGAATTTGGGTTCAAAGGGGGTAATTTTTCAAAAGCCCCCTTTCCCAAATGTAAATTCCATCATCATTTCGGTCATGATGGGGATTTACCCCTGGGAAAGAGAGTTTTAAAAAGAGAGAGAGAGAGAGAGAGAGAGAATTTTGAGTCATTTCTTTGCTATATTCACCATCTGGAGAGCCTTGATTGATTAGCTTTGGCCTCACCATTAAGTGTCAATATAATCAATGGGAATTACTAGACTAGGGTCATTACATAGATAATTTGCCTGCTGTGTAAATAAAAATGAAATTGTTTAAATTTTGTGAGAGAAAGAAAGTGAAAATAAGGGCTGACAATTTGTTTGTTAGAGAAAGTGGAGGCCATTGGAATGACAGTTTTTGGAAGTGTGGAGCAGTTTGGCTAAGAATAGGAATGAAGGATATTTTTTTTCCAGTTTATCATAGCCAGAGTGAGGAAGTGCTATTCCCTCTCTTGCTTGCATACATTTGCCAGTAGTGCCTACTTTACGTATGTAAACATCGGGGAAGAGAAGTAGATGTCTGTTACCTGGAGATTTTTTTTTTGAAGGAAAAACGTAATTTATACTTTTTTGTTGTTTCTCTTGGCAGGTAAAACAGAAAGGGGCTCATACTCATCTTATGGGAGAGAATCAAACTTACAGGGTTGCCACCAGGTAAGTGAGACGTTTGCTTGGGGAAGGGTTGAGAGAATTAACTTGGTAAATCGGTTTGTTTTGTAAATTAGGTGATGCATTTTAGACTGTGGCACTAAGATGCACTGAAAGTCTGCCGATGCCTCTCTCTTCTAAAAAGTAACGAAATAACACAGAGCTTGGAAGTAATAAACACCTCGTCTCTAGATCCCTGCCGTATCAGAACTACATTCACTGGCGTGTTTTTATTTTTTAATCCGTCAGCCGGTACCAGTGGCACTGTTTGTAAACCAGCAATGTCCGTTAAAGTGGTTCTATCAAAAGACTTTATTTGCAATTAAGAACTTAAGAATCTCTTACACTAGAAATACTTTGTGAAGCCATGTGTCAGACCTTGGGTTCGGGTGGTTATTGCCCTAAATTATAGTTTTCATAGGGGCTGTATGATGTTGTGTGAAAACAGGGTTGTATGGAGGGATAAAAATGTCTGTGAAAATATGATTTGTTGTCCCTTTTTGTTTCTGAATTGTTTTTGGCTGGAAGTCAAGGCCAGCAGGCTAACAGCAAAGCCGTCTCAAGGGAAGCATGCGTGAGCTAGAAAAATAAGAGTACTTTAATTAAATAATAAAATGCCAGTGTAATACAAAGGTATAGCATGTGTGTGTTTGTGTCTGTGTGCACTGTGCATTTGCACACTTTTCACTGCCCAGAGAAAGCCCAGTTCTCAAAATGATAGCCAGAGCCCCAAGTGTAAGCTTTAAGACAATTGAGTTTTTATTGATGTTTTCTTTTTAATTTCAGTATCAGAATTAATCATATGTTTGAAATCTTTTGTTTGGGGTTCCGACTTTCTTTTTTGTTAAGTGCATTTGATTTCTTACTTTGGAAAACTCTTGATAAAATTTAATAATCCTCTCTAACATTCAGAGCTTTCTACTGTTTTATTCCTCATTTAAGCAGAATATACCTTCTTCTTGTGCTAGAAAGGGAATGCTTGCTCTCTGGAACCCTCTCACCCTCCCATTTTCTTGAGTGACGTGGGGAAAAAAAA
>CM053566.1:68473836-68550815 GCA_028646485.1 Cryptoprocta ferox | reverse complement strand
AGAAATTTACAGCCATTCCAGCGCAACGGAAACATCTTTGGAATGTGAGTGCAAATGTTCGGGGCAGATAGCTCGGGCGACAAGCCTCTTAGTGCCGAGTCTCTAGTGTAAAGCTCCCAATTCCTGCAGAAGAGCCGGTTCCTGTGTATCTGGTTTCTGAGGGTCAAGGCAGAGGTCATTTGAGTTTTGGGGAGAAGAAAGTTGACAACATCCTTCCTTTTCGCAGATGGTCATGGCAGAGGTCTCTGTTTTCGCTGGGCCTCTTTTTCTGGTCAATGAGAGAATAGGCTTCCTCGCCCCTGTATCCTTTCTTACTAATAGGAATTGGCGTGATTCCTCACAGACACAAAGATTTCCTCTGCTGAGTAAGCGCGAGGCCCCTTAACTTGTTAAAGCATCACCCAGACCGCGTGAGTCTGTCTGTGTATGTGCAGGGACACAGACCCTCCCTCGGTTTGTGGGAAATACTTCCCTCGGGTGAAACTGAAGTTGTTTTTTTGGCAGACACAAGGTGAGGAGTGGAAAGGGGCAGAGGGTGGAGTAGAGGTGGACGGACTGGTGTGTGACGGCTGAATTTCTGGGCCTTTGGGAGGCTCATTTTGAGACATTCATGTCCAGGAAAATTCTGTTGTGTAAAGGAGTATGAGTGCGTATGCTTTTCTTAAAAAGTCTTCATAATGTAGCTGTGGAGTGTGGCGATTCTGTCATTCTTGTTTCTGCTTTGTGGTCGTGAGTCTTGCAGGAACCGACTGTCTCTGTGCTTAGCATGGTCTCAGCAGTATCCATAAACAGTGTGAGCACTTAAGGATAAATAAAAGAGCCAAATTTTGGAAATTCCCTGATTGAGAAAATAGGGGCTAGAGAGGAACAGTGCACGTACTATGAATTTCTTCTGCTTTCCGTGAAATTTGAGAATAGAGCAGACCATAGTGTGTCTCTTCCAGTGAATGTTTCTCTTGTGCCGAATTGCTTTTTGAATCCCCGTCTCCAATACCAGCTATGCAAACCAAAAAGAAAGGCAAAGTCTCGGGTACCTTGGGCTTCAAGTCTAAGTAGCAGATCACAGCTGAAATGATCCCCCACGGTGTCTTAAGGTGAGTGGCTTTCTGGAAAGAAAGCTTTTGTTTTCTCCTGTTGACTACATTCTGGAGATGCTGGGTGGAAATCCTACAGATGATATGCCCCGAAGAGCTCCAAAAGCAGCTTTATCATATTATAACAATGTATCCTGTGGACTTGGAGGGATGAGCACTGTTACATGGGAGCATGCTAATTCGAGTCCCAGGTAGCCTTTTGTTTGGTTTAGAGAAATAGCGGTGGTAAGCAACAGGTAGCTAAATGCTGTCCTGGAGAAATAAATTACTATTTGGAAGTGTATGATATTTCAAAAAGGCATCAGGTTAAAAAAATATATACATGTATCGATTATGTCTCTCTTGAGGATTTAACACTAAGAGTGACAGACATGTGGCTTTTTCAAAAGTAGTATTTTAGCCAAAAACCAAAAAGCTGGCAGGTTCTTTATTAAGTTGTTTTCATTAAAAATAGTCGTATGAATTCATTAATGCATTTCCACATAAAATTATCAGAAATAAACATGGTAACTGTTTCAGACTTTTGAAACTGTGTAGAAAATGAACCAATAGACAAAAGCAAAGCGGCCAAATGGACTTTTTTTTAGTCCTCTCTAAATATGGCAAAACTAATTTAAATCAAATTGGGGTACGGAAATCACACCCAGGCTTAAAATGTTCTTGCCAAATTGCAACCTCATAATACTTTTACTGGCAGAGAAAATAAAATTTATAATGGAAAGTCTGACAGAAATGAAAATGAGCGGAAATGAAGTTTTTCACAAGATAGTCCAACCTTTAAATGATAATCAATGGCTAATACCTAATGGGCATCACTAAAGATCACAAAAGGAAAAAAAATGTCATTTTCTTTTGGCCTCGTTTGCTGCTTTGAATAGGGTGTTTGGCGAATGCAAACTTTGTAATCTTGCCGAGTTCTTCTGGTTTTGAATGGAATGATGATGCCAACACAAATGATTGTTATTAAAGTAAAAGTTTTCTCCTTAAATGAAAGTTCAGGATTGGTTATTAGGAATTGTTTGTCTTTTCTTTTTGGGATATAGTCCAGATCAAAAGCAATCGTTTCATTATTAGTATCTCCTGGGCAAGTTGTGTGGAGTGTGTGTGTGTGTGTGTGTGTGTGTACGTACACTCTATGGAAAGCTGGGCCCTATCTGAGACCAATTAAATTAGAATCTTATGAGTTGGGCCTTTGCTTTTCTGACAGTTCCCCAGGTGATGTACTGTGTAGCTAGGTTTGATGAATTCCTAGAATGTTCTATAGGAATATACCATATTTTAAAGATGTGTTCAAAAACTGGTATTGCCACTGACCTTGAAAGAGCTTTTTGACTTCTTACCTTAATTTGATTATTCAAGACATGGAAATATACTGCATAAATACTTCATTTAAAAGGCAGTGAGAATTAGTGATTTACTGAAAATCAGAGAGATGCCTTGAAGCCTTTATACAAAATTCTGCAACTGAATGTCCCAGCCCATATCTTGTTTTCTCTAGTGAAGTCCAAGGCTCTAATCTCAACTGCATTCTTTTTCTTTCTCAACAAGTAATCAAATAGGACTCTGCTGATAAAGTTATTTGATGTCAAGATCTTAAAACCAACGGGATTTAAGAATTAGGCTTAATCTCAGATACTTTTGTTAAATTCCCGAAACTTTGAAACTATAGAAAATGGATCTTCTCTATATGAAATTTGATTTGCTCATAAACTTCGTTTTTGAGTCATTGAAATTAAACATTATAGTTGGTTCTGAAATGAACTCCACATTTACGAACTGCTTGTTTTTCTTTTGATTATTTTTATTTTCGATACAGACAGAATTAGAAGGGACTTAATTCTACAACTTTTGGCCCCTTTATGTTTTCCCTATCTAAAGTCAAAATAGAAAGGATAGAAGCAAAAAAAGGCATGAGATCCTTTGTTCTTTAGAAAAAATGGCTACTTGGATCTTGTGGAAGCAGAAGTACATCTTGTTTTTTACTTTGACATCACACTTAAATGTTTGTTCCTAGTGGACAGTAAATCAGTCCGTGTCCAATGCATTCTTCCTAGGACCCTCTACCACCCACGTACTATGCCTGTGTGTTGCCTTATACTTCCCCTCCAATTTGTTGAAAGCTGATTTCCACCAAGATTCTGTAAATTCCTACAGGGCAGGGGTTGCATTGGCTTTATCTTGAACTGTGTGTACTCTTTGCCTAGCAGGGTGAGAATTGTGATAACCTAATGTTTACTCACCCAGCATCACTTTTAGGAATCATTTTGAGACCGGGAAGTCTGAATGGCAATGTATGGGAACCATTAGTTAGCATTGTTTCCTTGCCTACAAAAATAAGAAAATCCATACTCTCTCAGAGAAAGTCCTTTGGAAGTCTGCCCTTCTAATGTGTTGTGCAGACCTTGGAATGACACACAGGTCATGTGGTGAAGAGTCACTCATCACTTACCGTCAGGGCGCTGGGTACTAGCGCCGTGATGGTCTCAGTGTTCTAGGCCTGAACATTCCCAAAGGGATGATGAGGGGATTTTATGTTCTGTGTTTCTGGTGGGCATGTTATTGGAACCAAAGGTCGGAATCCAGTCCCATCCTTTTTGAGTATGCCAGTGAGGACAGTGAGACAGATATTTATAATCACGATGACTTCAGATATCGCAAGGCCTGAGTTTACCGTGTGTGTGTCATTGTGACTCTGCCCCAAGCAGCTTTTCACGCAGCAGCCTGTTTGTTTTGGGGGCATTGCTCTGGGTGGACCCCTCACCCAACAGCCATCCCAACACTCACCAAAGTGGAGAATGGAGCCATTCTTTCATCATATTGGTGAGCAGGTATTTATTGGCCCTGTACCTATGTGTTAGGTACTATGGAGAAAAACAAGGGGAGGCTCTTACATGCTTTCCCTTCAACTTTGAACAGAGGCCATCAAGCTTCATTTATTTAATTAAAAAAAAATTTAGACATCTTATGTAGTATAAATTTTCAAATACTTAGAAAAGTTGAAAAAAAAACCAAAATGATGTGTCATATACCCACCTCTTGTATTAAACAGTTATTAATAGTTATTATATTTGCTTCGTGTATATAAATGTATATGTACATTTTTCAGTGAACCATTGTTAGGTGGCAGACCTAATAAGATTTCACCCATAGATTTTTCACGTGTCTTTTAAAATTAAAAACACTTAGCCATTTGAAACGCTATTAACACCCCAAAAGAAAATAAAATAGTTTCCTAATCTAATACCCTATTTGTATTCAGATTTCTTAAATTGTCCTCCCATGAAAATGTCCTCAATAGCTTTTTTTTTTCAGTTATTGCATTCATGCATGGTATTTGGTTTCTGTGTCTCTTTATAATTTCTTTTAAACTAGAACAATTCTTGTAATTAAAAAATATGATATTTACTTTAAAGAAATCAGGCCAGTTGTCTTGAAAAATATTCCCATATCTAGAATTGTCAGCTTATTTTTTTTTGTCGTGCTTTTTAATTTGTGACTCTATCATTTGTCTTACCTACAGATTGAAAATTAGGTCTAAAGGTTTATTCATAGGGATGCTACACATTTTTGGCCTGAGTATGTCATTGATGATGCTATGTGCTTCATGTTATATTCCATCCGGAGGCATATAATGTCAAGTTATGCTGCTATTGATGATGCTTGGTGAAAGTGGGGACCCCCAGATTCTTTCTATTGTTAAGAAGTCTTTCTCTTCTTGCAATCAGTAAACAATCGTTGTGTTGATACTTTAGCACAGGGCAGATATCCCATTTCCTCAGTACTCTTTGGCTTGATGGTTTTAGCATACAGTGATGATGCGTGCTTTTGAAGTAGTGATTTAAAAAAAAAAATCTTATCATCTTAATTTATAGCTGACATTCTTCTGTAAAAAGCTTTCTTTCATTGCTCATATTTTAGCACTGGTAATTTAAATACTTCATACATATACAAGTTTAATGCTAATAGTCCTTGTATTAAATATGGTACTGGAGGGAACTGGAAGCATTAAAACATTCTGCACGTCTCTTAAGGTATATTTATTAAGTAAAAAACAGATATGGCTCAGGCTAATGGTCAGAAAAGCTTTAATTGCAGGAGGAAGGAGGTAAATATAGGTATGTTTCCTTGCAAGCTAAACTCTAGTATTTTGCTGAAATTTGGGACCTTATGACAATGTCTGTATTGCTCGCTCTTAGATTAATCTTGTTGTAATAACTGGAGTTTCTCTAGATTCTCATATTGTCCTCTCTCTGCTCCAGTAATTATTCTTAAAGACCTCAGAAGGCTGACCATCAGTGATTGACTGACTGACTCCGGCAGGCAGCTGTGACGCTTAAAGTTGTCTCATTGATGGTCATTGAGATATTGGGTCTGGTCCCTCCCCAGTCCTTGCACAACCTGAATGCGACTGATAAGTGGATATCAAAATGAATGGATTTCTTAAAGTTAGTCCGGGCTCAATCTAGAGGAAGGCTGGGAACTAATATTAGGTGCCAGTATAAACTTCTGTGCTGATTATTATTGTCCTCATTTAATGATTAAGAAAATGAAGCCCAGAGAAGTAAAGCAAGCAGGCCTAAAGTCACACCCCAAGTGAGCTCAGAGCCAGATTTTGAACTCTAAGATATCTGATTTTAAAGCCAGTGCTCTTCCAGTGTGGGTTCCCTGCTGCCCCAACCTGTGACAAGGTTTCTAGGCTCAAAGATCCATATTGCACCCCATCCGGAAAACCACTTTTGGTAGATACCAGGCCCACTGGAGAGTCTGGGCCTAATATGGTGCCTAGAACAGTAGCTTCACTTAGGTCTGTTCAGGATGTGTTGGAACTCTGTACCCATGGGGGAGGTTGGGAGAAGGGAGGGGACCACATGGCTCCTGACTGCCTGGTCCTTTTCAGTTGTTCTTATTTTTAAGTAAACCGCCTGTGTCTATATGCATGATGCATTCTGCACCATCCTCCGAATTAGCATGCGTAGTTTCATTAAAACCAATAAAGCTTCCCTGTGAAAAGGCTGGGGTAGAATATGCCAATTCACATTTTAGCAACAGCATGAAGATTCTCTAAAAAATGTATAGATTATATCTGGGCCTTGCTTTTTGTGCAATGCAGGCAGAATATGGTTTGCTATTACATAAATTTGGATTCTTCATAGAGCAAATTAGTTTTCCGAAAATACAAGAACTACAGAGTGAAATTCTCAGGCTCTTAAATGTGACCCCATAATTTTTCGATTATGGCATTTAACTTCACTTGTGAAATGACATATGTGTGTTAGAAGCACAGGCAAGTTGTATACAACAGTTCAGGACAGTGAGTGCATAAAAAAATTAAAATTGCTTTGAAATTATTTATGGGACACCAGAAAAAGAAAAAAAAATGGAGTCCTGATATCCAAATGGAAACTTCACTAGAATCTTCGGATTAACTTCTCTTTTCTTATAAAACATATTTGGAGGTTTTTAATAGCCACTAGCAATTAGGAATTTAATTCATCTTTATATTTTTGATTTTTAAAGAGAAAGGGGAAAATCAATTAATGACTAAACAATTGGTTTAACACTGAGGTGTACTTGATAAATATTAATGTTGAAATGTGACTGCCTATAGTATAGAAATCGGGATTGCCCTAAGCTTCTTTCCATAAGAACGGAAGTATATTCCCAATGCAGCATCAGGAAAACTTTTCAATATAAAATGGCAGAAATATTTATTCCTTTATCTATGGCGATGTTTGGAATGGTTTCATCACTAAGGAGGTATCTTCTGGAATTCTTAAAACAGAGACCCCTAAGTTAAAATAGTGGGAACACTGCAAGATCCCAACGAAACCCCATAATCTTTTTAGAAATAAATACTTTAGAAAGGAGTATATACCGAGTCTGCTGCTGGGCCTGATATAGTAACCTGCTTAGAATTGAGCCTCATCCTTTGAAAAATTGTGCGTGTTCTGGATGTTTATGTGGATTTCTTTACATATACTTTGACTCACAGATAAACTGAACTGAGCTTCCTAAAGCCTGGACCTTTTATGTTCAGTGTGTTATTTATTATCCAACAGAAGTAGTTTCTTGGGAGAAGAAAACCGGCAAGAATACATAGTTGCATTTGCTTTAGGATTTCTAGTGCATAAATGTTTTTTCATAGTATGGCATTTATTTTTGTACTTAATAAAGGGAGAAGTCAAATTTTGGTGGGATAGCATCCTTGACCTGGCACTTCCCCAGATTTTGTTGAGTAGAATATATTGTCACTGTTTAATTCTTATGGTAACTTAATGAAATGTATATAACCGTTGATTTCATTACCTTCTCCTTTGAAAAGACGTCTTCCAGTGAAGGCTTTCTGTGACATTAAAAAAAAAAAAGCCAGATACATCTTATTTTCAACATATCTCAAAGCCACATTTGTGTGAATTTGGGACAACGACAGTTCAGTGATAAGAAAGTAATTAGGAGGAATATCATTGAGGTTTTCAAGCAGTGACCATTCTCTAGAGCTCTAGATATGGGGGTCCCTGTGTGTCGGGGTCTGACCGTGCATGCACATGGAATAATCTGAGCTCATTTGTACAGTGATAATGAACAGCAGGGCACTGAATCTTTTCAGTTTTATTGGTATTGTATACAGTAAGTTATTAAATTTCATCTCTGTAATACACCTGCAGTAAAATAACAAAACATTGCTGCACTTAAGGAACATGTGTGTGTGGTACAATGCCCTCCCCCATCATTTCAGCCCCCCCCCAACAGCTGCTTACAGATTTCAAGACCCATTGTATATATTCCCTTGAGCCCACCTCTAATAATCGAGACACATCTGCCATTGCAGTATTATAGGCATATGTAGTTTTATTGAAAACTATACCTGTAAAAAAATTGAATAACTCCTACCTCAATTAAATTGGCAAGCTACCTTTTGCAAAGATCATATTGCAGACCTCCTGAGACCCAGTGAGTTCATTTTATTCTTATATTACAAATCACTAAATATGTTATTTTTATTTAGCCAAGTGGCTCATTTTTCTCATTCTTTGATAATAAGTCACTTTCATCTATTCTCACTTTTGTTTTCCTTTTCCCCCTCATCTTCACACATTAAAAAAAAAATAACCATGCAAGTTGTACGAAGGAAATACTGAGAGCCTCGCTGCAGTAAACACAGGATAAATAAAGTCAAAGAGAAAGGACCCAGCATGCAACTTCAATTTTTAAGTGATTATTAAATAGACATAAAGGTTAAAAATCAGGTTCAAAATCTGAACTCATCTTGTGCTTTGATAGAGATTTTTACAATCTTTTTTGAGATCAATTTGATCACCATAATGGCAGAAAAGGAAATAATAAAGAAAAAATGAGTTAAGAGGTCATACAAAGCATACCTAGGTGATCAGATTAAATTCCTTACCTTAACATTTACATTTTTTTTGAAGAATGGGTCAATAGTAAATGTCTGTAAAATAAGCTTTTATTCAAACAGAAATAAAACAAGTATGTTGGGTGTCTACATAATTATTCATAGTCAATTAATCATGCCACAAGTACAGTGATTTAGTTAAGAAGAAAAGTTTATAAGCTTGCTTCCTATTGTCAGAGACCATTCCAAGGACTAGATGGCCACTATATGAATAGGAAGAAAACTATATACCCTTTTAGGAGGATGTGAAGGTTCCTCATTGCATAGTTCCTTAGAAAGAATGTTTTGTGCTATTCAGAGGGTGGCGTGTGAATGGACTGAGGGAATGAGACTTGGGTGCCTGTTCCCCAAGTTAGGGCAGACTTAGGGAGTAGATCCTCCGATGACAGTTGGAAAGTGGCTGGTTTTCATAGAAAAAAGCTCCACATTGGGCGTGGAGATTACTTGAGAAAGAAAAGAAAAGAAAGGCGGAGTCCTAAATAGGGTCATTGCTGACAACGAGGATCCCAAACCCCAAGAGAATCAGAATTCAAGATCTTAGAAGGATTTCAACTTTGTGAGTTTGTTTGTGTTATAGAAAAATACATTATGAATTCTAAACAAACTTTTTAAACAAAACTTACGCACACGTTGGGGAATACTACTTAATTCAGGCCATACCATTCCTTGGAAGCCTCATCAGCAGAACTTTCTTCTCCTGGATGTGATAACCTTCTGCAGAAATATCTATTACCAGTACTTTTGAACTGTGAATTCTGTTTCTCACACTGAGCTCTGCAACACAGAGCTGTCATGTGTAGAGTGACCGGTACGACACAACATCGACAGTGGTAAAAAATTTGCTGTGGACAGTGACATGTGGCAAAGAAGAATGTCAACAGCTGCTACTACTCTGACATTGTCCCTCAAGGAGTCTTATTGCATCTCCACCATTTAGCTGTCTCACCCAAAGAGAAATCACTAATATAGACCTATTCTCAGTCTTACTGACACTTAGTTACTACGTAAGATCTGTTTGGATTTGTTTCCAGAGTACAAGTCCTGGGTGTCATATTCTGGTAAGAATATTAAAGTTTTGGGTTTTATACATGGAGGAAGGGACTATTCTTGGATTTATTTCTAGGAGAGCTTGTTCTCTATTCCCTTTTGCAGGTAATACATACACCCTATCCTATCATTCCTAGAGTCCAGACTGTCTCCATTTCATACTTCATTACAAAGCAGACTTTCATCCCGTTGTATCCTAGGTGAGTGACTACAATGTCATCTGAAATTTCATAGTGTACCTTCAGAAACTCAGATGCCAAGATTGGGGGCTCCTATGGAGTTCTGTTCCTTGGATCTCCCTTAGTTACCTGGTGCAAATAATTTTATCTGCATTCTAGATATTTGTAGATACTGCTCTAGAAATAGGTTGGAGACATGCTAAATCAGTTCTGTAGAACCTCAGCCAGCAATCAGAACATTCCAGAACACTCACCAATAATATATTCTACCATATCTTCATTTGGGTGTTCAGTACATATTTATCATGAAATAGCACCCCATTTCTCCCCACCTACCCCTAGAAGATCATGATATCACTACCCTGGTAGAGAGTTTCAGCTAATAGTACAGTCATCTCATTGGAGGCTCTAACTCATAACTTGCCAAATGCATATTCTTACATTTATTTACATATATTTTTCAAGGAGATAGAGTAAATTTTGGCAATTAAGGTTTTGTGTTTTTGACCTTGAATTTTACGGATTGAACTTCCCCTCAAGATTAGTCCTTCCATCTGTGTTTGCTTGGTGACTGACCTCCAGAGGCCATCTGAGACTGCTCTGTCTCCCTCAACCCCCAGAAGCCCTCAGTTTTCAGACCTCATGGATTCAGCTTCCTCTACCCATACATCTGCCCCATCTCCCACTCTCCCAGTCACCACTGCTGCTGTCTCTACTGCTCTAGTTCCTCCATCCCCACCTTCTCCCTCACATGGCGGCTGGAATGCTTTTCTCCACAAAACCCTGATGCTGTCTATGCCCTTGCTTAGCCTCCTTTCATGGCTTCAGGGGTCCATCCTTACCATGATGTACAGACTCTTGATAGCCTGGCCCTTGTCCTGGCCTCCAGCCTTGTCCCACACACTCACTCACATCTGTTCCAGCCATACTGAGCCGTGTGTCGTTACCTCAAGGGCTCTTTTGTAATTCTCTCTGTCTTTACAAGAGCCCTTCCATTGGCCTGGAATATCTCCATCCTGTTTCTCCTTCTCCTCTTTTGTTTTAGCAGGTAACTCACACTCTTTATCCAAGATTCAGTTCATGCCTTGTTTTCTTCCAGGGACCCTCACTGTTATACCCAGGCCACAATGAGGGGCTCTCTTCTCTGCACAGGTAGCCACTGGTGCACTTCTTTCTCCTGACAATTGTCACACTCCCCACAGCCAGAGAATGCCAGGGAGCAGGCCTGACATCCCCATTCCTGGTGCCTAAACAGAGGACACTCAGTGAGCGTTTGCCCAGATGTCATTGATGGATGAGTAAATGAATAAGTGCACCAACAACAGTAACAAATTCTATAACTGTGAGCAAATAATCTATTTAAGCACTTTCATGCAAATTTCTTGTCTTAATCATTCCAGTGTCCCCCAGTGAGGTAGGGACTATTTTTAATCCCCATTTTATTGATGACAAAACAGAAACACTCAGAGCAATTTTGTCACTATTAATAGGTGGCAGAGACGGGACTAGGGGCAAAGTCCTTTGGCTCCAGATTTATCATTTTCCCTATTGCTGCTTTATTTCTGGATAAAGTTGGTGACACTTTTTGTCAAAGCAAATAGCACACAGAGTCTTCTCATCGATGGCTCCCTCTCTCTTTTCACTGTTAACTTAGGTATCATCCAGCTTAGTGCACTGGGACCTCTCTCTGTCCATAAGAAAGACTGCGTTTCTAAGGAGGGTGTGATGAACCTGGCGATCTGTATATTTAGAGCATTGTCCTTAGAGGCCACGAAAGAGAGTATGTGTTTTGAATATTTCCCATAAGTAACTACAAATTACAGACAGTGTGGTGCATATTTCCTACAGTATCAGTTGCCTGTCATTGGTAGTGACTCTACTCCACTGGTAGAAGGACCATGAGCCGCCGGAGCATGGCGAGGCCTTGAAGCCCATGGATAAAGTACGACATCAACTGTGGCTCTGGGCACCTGGTGGCTCAGTCAGTTAAGCATCTGACTCTTGATTTTGGGCTCAGGTCATGATCTCATGGTTTGTGGGTACAAGCCTCACATTGGGCTCCACACTGACAGCAGGGAGCCTGCTTGGGATTCTCTCTCACTCTCTCTCTCTTCCCCTCCCCGCCCTTAAAAGAAATAAATAAACTTAAAAAAAAATTCCAACTGCGTCTTGTCTCCCAGGTTTCCCCCTTCATTCTCCTGGTACATCTTACTCACAGAGGCTGGGTGGGAACACGGAAGAAGTGGATGAGCTGTGTAGACCATGATTTGCTTCTTCGCGTTTCCTTCACATGATTCTTCTTCTTTTAACCTTGAGGTTGGACATGGAAAAAAAAAACACCTAATGATGATAATGAGTTTAACTTTTGTTTATCTTACTGAAATCTTTAGGATAGAATGTCACAGAAAGGACTCAAATGCCACCTGGTACCTAATGGTGCTTTAAATAGCAAAATGGGAAACCAAAGCTCAGAGATGTTAAGAGACTTGTCAGCTTTAAACAGCAGACCTCACTCATATGGACCCACCCAAAGTAGTTAACATTTCAGTAGCATGTAACATTGACATTTTTCTTTGATGCCTTTGTAGCCTTTTTCTTCCAAAGAACATAGGGCTACCTTAGACCATGAAGTAGTAGCCAGTAGCAGCTGGAAGTACATCCTGAAGAAATTTCTAGACGAATATCCCTTTGTTCAGCAACCACTGAATTGCACCATCACAGAGCCAGAGGGTGTAGTTTGCTTGTAAATACTGAGTTTTTGAAATGTCACTGTAACATTGGAAAAATGTTGTCTCAGAAGGTTGCCAAAGTGACAGAATCCCGACATTGTAAATACCAGCCAACACGAGTGTTCATAAATGACAGGAATAAAATATATTTGACTAAATCCATAATAATCACTGATAACACTGCTTACCTTCAATGACCAGGAGCTGTGAACTTGGATAAAAAGCACATGTGTGCAGATATCATTAATGTGTCTGAGCCTCTAGCCATTCCAGAATATTTTGATGGAAAACCTCCCTAAATATGTAAAAGCTTTACAATAACTAAGAAGCAAGTGTGCAAGATAGGGTGTCAGGCAGCCCTAATGGAACTAGAGAGAGTCTTGACTATCTTCAGCACCCCAGAGGACTGATAAGGGCCCCATTGTTCTGGTAAGAACCAAACTGTGAGCCAGGCAAGCAGGATAGTCAATACTCTATTTTCCATAGATGTGATTCCTAGAAGGTCCATTTGCCACGAGCAAGAGCTCACACATAGGCCATGTTCTCCAGAGAAAGAAAATGTGGAATGAACTTAGAGATTAAAAGTCTCAGAGCAACAAAGGCAGGATTCCATGAGAACCTGAACTACACTTTCACTTGAGAGGGATGGCAGGGTGGCCAGAACTCCCTCCAGTCTTAATATTTCTATAGCCCAGGCTTTTCTCAATAACTTCTCCCTCTGTAGAAATGATTGCCTCCTTCCTCTTCTGTTCTAGCATAAAAATGGAATATAGGGGCACTTAAGGGATATGTACAAGGTGGCAATCCGGTGTCACCCGAGCCTCTGTGACGTGGCTGTTCTTTCTGCTCCAAGCACCTCCCCTCTCTCCCTCTCCCAGGGAATGCTCTGTGACAATGCTCTGGGACAGTGGAGGCTGCATGGCAGAGGGCTGGCCCCTTCCGAGCGAAAGCCAGCCAGTGAAAGAGATAGGGGAGTATCATGTCAGTCCCAGGAGCTGTTCCCACCACTACTTTGAAGCTGGGCATGGGGACGAACTGGGGTGGCCTGGACCTCCTTGGTTTTCATATGTGTGCAAAATACTTCGTCCTTTCCCTTGACAGACTCCTACATTGTTTGATTTTTTTTTTTTTTAATAGTGAGCATTGCTTTCTTAACTAAAACTAAAAGGCCACATTCAATATTAGAAATACTCAGTACTGACGAGATTTGGGAAAAGCTACAAAACAACACATTGCAAATTGACGTTCAACCAAGAAATTATGGTGATTGTGCCTCTTGGATCTTTAAGCTTAGGAAAGAATTCATAAGAGGGGAAAAAGCTTTCAGTCAGAAGGTGTCCATTTTAGCATTAGCTAGAATAGTAGTGAAGAGTCTGAAATGATTGGTGCATCCAAGGCTATGTGATGTTGGTATATTTTGGTGTCCATGAATAGGCTCTATGTGGATAACACAGCTTTCAAAGAGTATGGGCAGAGCAGGGAGTGGGAGTATCCCAAGTCCTTAGGAACTCAGTGATTGGCCAGGTATCCTGGTGACATGAAACCCAGCCAGTGGGATTCCCTGGATGGGGACCCAGTTTCTTGAGATACCTACCAGCTGACAGGAGGCGGGGCCTGCTGTTCTGGTTCTTTGACTCAAGGGATTGAAGGAGTTGGTGTTGGAGAAGGAGTGGCTGGTCTTTGGCTCTGTCCTGGCACTGCTCCTTCCTGTTGGTCATGAATGTAGACAGAGATTGAATGGCTGCTTACATTTTTCTCAAAGAAAGACAGCTTTGTCTTCCAGAGATGAGCTAGAAGGCAACGGCCCTGTGGACATAATGCCACTCGGGTCACCCTGCAGTGACGGTCTGATGGCCTGTTCTTGGGGCTTTGACAACTGTGGGTACCTCCAAGGCTGTGAGCACTGAACCAGAGCTCGAAAAGCCTTGAAGTCTGACATTTTCTCTCAAGTCTTAAAGGACGCTTATCCCCAATATGTACTCTTTCCACTTCTCCTTTTCACTTTTTAATGGTTTTAAAAATTATTTTAGAGAAACCTTTTGGGGGTTTTCTTTTGGGTATGGCAGGCATATTGAACTCTTGTTTCCATGGGTGAAGAAGAAGAGTTGCATAAAAGTGGCCAGGGTGCAGGGTGGGTGTGGAGGCTCTTTGCTACATTATGGTCAATTTCGGTGAGGCTGCATTTTGTTAAAATTCATCTTTGTCTAAAATGAACTTCTGGTGTTTTGGCTTCTGCAAGGCAGGTGGACAGCTATAGATTTGACTTTGTATCCACTTTGGTTATCACAACCCTGTTTTTCTTCCTGAATCTTCTGCTTCCAACCAACTGCTCTTTTAAAAACCGAAGAGAAGTATGAGAGGGAGGGGGAGGAAGAAGGGGGGGGTGAAGAGGGAGACAGAGAGAGAGATTTTTATTATCAGTGGGTAAAAATACCTGTCAGTCTTATAAGGTAGTTCCTTAGTGAATTTAGCGTTTAATTATTAGTTTAGAGGGGATATCTTTGAGCTTAAGAGTTATTTAGCTAATTAACAAAATAAGTGCAAGATTTGGGGAACTCACTTTTCTGCTCTCTGGGTCCCCTGGGTTTCTCCCTTTAGTCCTACTTTTAGATTCACTCCAACATAATCCCCCTCCCTCAAATATTTAATTATTTGTTAAAGCTCAGATTTTCAGCTTCCTCAATGAGTCTCTATCCCCAAATTGCCCCCTGGTGGCTAGAGGGGAGAAAGACAAGATGGAGGATGGGGAAAAGGTAGATCATTTTGCTTCTTCATTTCTAACCCATATTTTCCTCTACATATCTATATAATTCAGTCTCAGTATAGACTAGCCCTGGATAGGTTAGTGTATCACTGTTTCCTTTTGAGTCATTTGGCTGCAGAGATTTCTCTTCCTATTCTTGTGCCAGATGCCTTTAGTCTTATTTTTGTTTCTACACATATTGTGTTGACCAGAGCCTTTGTAACAGTACTAATAACACTGGGGTGAGTGAGAGAGAGAGAGAGAGAGAGAGAGAGAGAGACATGCACACACAGAGACTGAGAACAGGATAGTTGAAGACGGTACATGCTGTCACTCCATGTGCTTGTGTGAGCAGCACTGGGAAGGGCTGTGATTTTATAGGCAAGCTGA
Organism: Cryptoprocta ferox; assembly: GCA_028646485.1. Lineage (NCBI taxonomy): Eukaryota > Metazoa > Chordata > Mammalia > Carnivora > Eupleridae > Cryptoprocta > Cryptoprocta ferox. The sequence continues at coordinate 68,535,219 of CM053566.1, read as the reverse complement.
TTAGCCAAGCACTTGTCACCTCCATTGCTGCTCATTGGCCTAGTGAGTGTGAGCATGCCATCTCATTGACAGCTGTCTGTTGTCAGAGGGCCATCTTTTCTCCTTTTCAGTTTGACTGAACACAACAGAGACATCTGCAGAGCTCTTTGCGGCTCTGACAGTGTTGCCCTGCCTGCCAGCCCTCTCACTCAGAAGGCAGCATAATTGAAGAGCTCAGAATATTAACCCATTGACCATCTTGGTTTGGGGATATTTTAGCAAAAAAAATTTCTCTTTTTGAGGTGACCACAAGTCTTTTCTAGATAGAGGAAGACATGAGATCCAGTGTCATGATGAATTAGTCTAGTAGAGTGTACAATGTCTTGGTAGTAACTGGCCATGGGATGGCAGTTGATCTGAGTATATGGAATAGGATGAGAGGTTCATTTTGAAGATAGACCAGTAGGGAGATATCTCAATTGTAGGACCTCCCCATTAGTGTCTTCTTTGAAGGTGACAATGGCACATTTGAGTTGTGTAACAACAGTAGTCCTTGGGATGTGTGTGCTTTTGGATGAAGTGTAGCTCTTATTCTTTTCAAGCCAAATCTGACACTGCCCTGTTTGGGGCAGATTCCAGAATCTTCAGAGATCGTAGCCTCTGCCTTTCATGCAGTGTGTCGCTAATCCTATAGAAATATGGGCTGCCTTTCTAGGACATTACCTATAAATGAGAGATACCAAGTTGGACTTTTGTGATGGGGAAGTAGTTTAAATGTTTATACAGATGTCAGCACGGGAGTTTGAATGTTTAATTCTTTGCTTCTTCATCATAGTGTCTTCCAATGCAGCTCTGTTTATTTGAGCATCTATTAGAGCTGGTACTACATGGAGACATGTGTCACAGGGATGCTTCCTACATTTGGAAATGATCCAGTGGTATCTTAAGTTTAACAGGAGGAAAATATTTTACTGTATTTGTTTAAAAAGTATTTAGAAAGGGAAAGTATGGGAGTATATTGAATACTTTGCTTTTTACTCTTTCTTTGCTCTATGCAGGTCCCCCCATTCATTATTTGCAACATAAAAAGCCTTTGTCACTGAACCTGGATGAGAAAGGAAGATCTGAAAAAACTTGACTAATTTGTTTCCGATTGTCTATACTTTAATGCTATACAAAGGCCATACACATGCTATATCAATGCTGTACAAATGGGAGATAGTATTAGAGAAAGTACCATTAAACTAGATGGAGAAAATTCAGCTAAGTAAACAAGAAAGACTCTTCTTCTAAGTTGTTGCGTTTAGACTAAGTTAGGAATAAATGAGCAGAATATTTTGAATCTAGCATCTCCTAGACTCAGATAACTGAGTTCTTACCCTGCCCCCAACTCTACATAGCACCATTTTGAGGGCTCAGTTTTTCCTGAGGCGTGGTCTAGATGGTTTCTGAGCTCCCTTCCATTTCCCAGTGTCTGTGGTATCAGAATAGGGAATAAGAAAGGAGAATATCCACGGGTAGCCCTTAGACATTTCAGAAATATTTGACACATTCCCAAAACAACATGTATAAGGCAGCAACTCCTCACTCTTGAGAAGAATAAGAAATATAGAAAGTATTCAAGAGATATACAGTTAGCCTCCATTAACTATTTTCTTCTTAATTTCTGTTTACTAGAAATGATAAATAATTTTAAAAAAACGTTTAATGAAGATGATGAGAGTAGAGAGAGAAGATTGAGTCTAATGGGACTTATGACTCACTCGCATGGTTATGATTCCTCTTGGAAGATGGTAGCTTTGTCCAAGATACTAGGATTGTTGTGTCAAGGCCTTATGCATGCTGCAATATTCAGTCCGTTCTCAGACTTTTTGTTCACACTTTTAACACCTCAGAAATTTTTGGTATGCCACTTTTTTTTTCTTCTTTGGTGGTAAATAGACAATGATGTCTTACCTTCAGTGACCTCTTCTATTTGGTGAAATACACTTCTGAGAGGGGGATGCAAGTTTTTTTGTTTGTTTTTGTTTTTGTTTTACTAAGAGAGCCTAAGTGACTTCTTTACTTCATGGCTGACTAAGGCTGTGAATGTCCTTTTCAATCACTTTGAAGAATCCAGATTGGACAGAGCTCACCCTCCCAGAACTCTGCACGTAATGCCCATTTCAGGAAGGAGGGAAGTACATATTAACACATCCTCATGTAGAAGGAATGTTCTGCAACCAATTTAACAACTGCTATTTGGCTTTTATAACATTTTCTTTTTCTAGAATTACTACAGTTACATTGAATCAGAAATGCCAGCTATCTTCTCCAAAGGAAGGTCAAGAGTCTTTGCTAATTTCCAAGCTGGAACAGTTCTCACCTAGTCTAATATTAATCAAGATTGTCAGTAAATCACTTGGACTTTATTTTTTTCACAGACTTTTAGAGTTTGTTGATACTTTAGAGATACTCTAATTCCAAATTCTCATTTCACGGATGAGTAAATGGAGGCACAGTAAGTCTCTTGCCCAAGGTTTCATTTAGATAGAACATGGGTAGCCAAAATGCTCATTTTTGACATTCTCGCCCCTAAGCTCCATACAGTGTAAGGAGAACAGGATTAACTACAAAACAGCCTTTGTAGTTAATATATATATACAGGTATATATTCTGTATATTTTTGCTTGTACATCTGGGTGTTACACTTTATTTATATGAGTGAATATGGTTGGATTCCTTTGGTTCGTGTCTCTGAACACTACACTTGTTCTTCTGCCTGCTTCACTTTTAAATTCACAGGTGGTTTAACAAGGGACAAAAACCAAACTTGTCAGATACAGTGTAATATATACCACACTTTACATTACAGTAACACCGTGTGCTCATCTCTTAGTGAATTACATGATTGGTGAGAATGGCAAAGCAGCAGACAACTGAGAGGCTGCAGTGCCGGCCGGCCCTTCCTCAGCAAGTTCGGTGCTACTGATGTTACAACGACTTACTGAGGCCTTGGCCTGGTTCTGTTATTTCTCCAAACTTGGGTGTTTTCACCTTTGAAATGTGAATCTGGATTTTGTTTTTCTTAAAAAAATAAAACACAAAAACAAAGCCCTTTAATGTCTTTAAATGTGAACACACTTGGAACACATTACATGCTAATATCATATATATTCGTTTATTAAACATTCATGTAAGTAACATTTTTAAAGTTAATAACGATTTCCCAAGACACTTCACCCTATTTGCTTCAGAATTGATGGGACGAGAGGAGAGTTGAATCTTAATTGTTTATTTTTAGTCAATGACTGTGTGATTTTAAAAATAAAGGGATTTTGTTTCAAGTCTCTCATTGAAAGAGATGTCGTAATGCTAACAACTTTAATTTTTAAATCCTTCCAGCCTTATAACTTTTAGTTTTGTTTTTACCAGCTTTATTGATGTATAATTGACAAATACAATTGTACATATTTAGACTATACAGCTGATGATTTGATAGACATATACATTGTGAAATATTTATCATAATAGAGTTAATTAACAACCATCTCCTCACAGTTATTTTATTTATGTGGTAAGAATGCTTAAGATCTACACTTAGCAAATTAAAAAAAATTTTTTTAATGTTTATTTATTTTGGGGAGAGAGATAGACAGACAGACAGAGTGCAAACGGTGCGGGGGCGGGGGGGCAAAGAGAGAGGAAGACACAGAATCCGAAGCAGGCTCCAGGATCTGAGCTGTCAGCACAGAGCCGGATGCAGGGCTCGAACCCATGAACCATGAGATCATTACCTGAGCCGAAGTCAGACACCTAACCGACTGAGCCACCCAGGTGCCCTTATGCTTATTAGCAAATTAAAGTAATAATACGGTATTATTAACTGTAGTCACCATCCTGTACATTAGATTCTCAAAACTTAACTCATCTTATAACTGAAAGTTTTGCCCTTTGACATCTCCCCATTTCCTTCCCACCACTCCATACCCCTGGTGATCACGTTTTGCCCTTTGACATCTCCCCATTTCCTTCCCACCACTCCATACCCCTGGTGATCACCAATCTAGTCTCTGTTTCTTTGAGTTCAGCACTTTATAAAAAGAATTCCACATATAAGTGATACCATACAGTGTTTGTCTTTTTTTCGTCTGGCTTATTCCACTAAGCATCATGCCCTACAGATTTGTCCAAGTTGTCTTAAATGGCAGGATTTCCTTCTTTTTTTATGACTGAATAATATTCCAATGTGTGTGTGTGCGCGCATGGCACACACACCTGCTACATTTTCTTTATTCATTCATCTGTGGATGATCTCTTTACCTGGACTATTATAAATAATGCTGCAATGAGCATGTGAGTATAGATACCTCTTTAAGATACTGATTCTGTTTCCTTTGAATCTATACTCAGAAGTGGGATTGCTGGATCATATGGTAGTTCTATATTTAATTTTCTGAGGTGCCTCCATACTGTTTTCCCAAGTGGCTGCACCAATATACATTCCCACTGACAGTGACCAAGGGCTCCCTTTCCTCCACACCCTCGTCAACATTTGCTATCTCCTGCCCTCTTGATACTGGCTGTTCTAAGAGGTGTGAGGTGCTGTCTTGTTGTGGTTTTGAATTGTGTTTCACTGATGATGAGTGATGCTGAGCCTCTTTTCAGATACCTATGGCCATTTGTCTATCTTTGTAAAAGTGTCTATTCAGGTGTTCTGCCCATGTTTTAATCAGATTGCTTTCTTGCTATTGATTTGTAGGAGTGCCTTATATATTTTGGATATTAACGCCTTATGAAATGTATGGTTTGCAGATATTTTCTCCCATTCTGTAGATTGCCTTTTCATTTTGTTGACGGTACCCGTTGCTGTGCTGAAGCTTTGTAGTTATGTAGTCCCCCTTGTTTATTTAAGCTTTTGTTGCCTGTGCTTTTGGTGCCATGTCCAAAAAAAATCCTTTTGCCAGGACATCTGTCAAGGAGCTTTTGTTCTGTCTTTCTAGGAGTTTTATGGTTTCAAGTCTTACAGTTTTTAGGAGTTTTATGGCTTTAAGTCTTATTTAAATAAGTCTTTAATTTACTTCAAGTTAATTTTTGTGAGTGGTATAAGATAATAAGTCCAGTTTTACTCTTTTGTGAGTGGATGCCTGGTTTTTCTGACACCATTTATTGAAGAGAATGCCCTTTGCTCATGATGTGTTCTTGGCACCCTTGTCAAGTATTATTTGACCGCATATGCTTGGATTTATTTCTGAGCTCTTTATTCTATTCCGTTAGTTTATGTATCTGTTTTAATGCCAGCACCAAATTGTTCTGATTGCTATAGCTTTGTAATGTACTTTGAAATCAGGAAATATGATGTCTCCAGTGTTGTTCTTCCAAGATTGCTTAAGCTATTCAGAATCTGTTGTGGTTCCATACAGATTTTAAGATTAATGCTTACTTCACTTTAATGTTGATAAATGAGGGTAAGATGATTAAAAATCATCATCCTGGAGATCGCACAGAATACCAGGATTAAAAATCAAGGGAATAGCTTCAGAATTTAAATTTCCCCACATAGTTCCTTAAGTAATTTAGTCTTTAAGAACTGAAGCTGTCAAGTATCTTATGAAGAAGGAGAGCTACTAGTCAATATTCAGGAATTTTGTAGGCTGGCAGTTAAACCATTGGTAGCTTGAAATCAACTGCAGTGGGACTATTTGCACCATGGAAATGTGCCTCCCCACCTAAGGTGATGTATCAGCACACCACTCCAAGGGTAAAGAACTGATATCTATTACATACCTGACCAATTTCTATTACTGTTGTTATTAATTGTTATTAATTCAGTTTTTAAAAAGTTTAAGTTCTGGCTCTCTGGAATAAGTATGTTGAAATTGTCCAGAAACCTGAGTAAAGTAACTATTTCATAATGAAAATTGAATTGATCATGGTCTTGAGGGATGAATCCACTCTTGGGGGCTTGTCCCCTTTCCCTTCTTCCCTTGTCCTGGTGAATTTCCTGCCTTTTCTCAAGCAGGTTTTGTGACACGGAGGCCTCCTCTGTTTCTCGGGGACACAATCGCCTCTCAGTGCTCCTGGATCTCTTTTTGCCTCTTCTGGAGATCTCTACTCCCTGTTCATGTGTAATTATTTTCCATGAGTTTGGCTCCTCCTCTACACTACAGAGTCCACACTGGACTGTTTTTTATTTGTGCAGACACATCGTCTAATGTACAACCCAGTTGACAAACTTGAATTGATAAATTATTCTGTAAATTATTATCATGTGGATTTGAATATTTTGCATCCTTTCCCGCCTTCCTCTTCCCACCCACCTCCTCCTTCCCACCCACCTGGCACCCCCCAAGATTCTACTTCTTAAAAAAATAGGTAAAAAGCGACTTGTACTTTTATACATTTATGTTTTGATATAAATAACTGTTACTGGTAAATTTAGCCACAATTAAACTAAACATGTTATTTGAAAGAGGGAGATTCGTCTAATGAATAGAAATGAAATAGATCAGAAATTGTTACATAACTGAGAACTTGTCATCTTTTGTGAATAGAAAATTGAGATAATTTTAGTACTAGGTTAGTTTTGTAAGAGACTTCTTATTTTGAGACTTCATTGAAAGCAACTTTTGTGGTTCTCAATCTAGTCTCTGTTCAAAAGACCAATTTCCTTGTTTCATCTCTCAAACGTTCCTTCTTTGTATTAACCTGTTCTTGCTTATGCATGCTGGTGTGGATAACTAAGACTTAACGTTAAATCTCCTTCCCAGATGAAGGAGTTTTCTAGAGCTGATAATAAATATTATAGTTTCCTGGGTATCGTGTATAAGGATAAAGAAGGAGTTTCAGGTATATTAGATATTCCGCGGTTTGGGCTACTTCACTACATGGAGGTAAAAGTCATTCACAGGGATGTATTAGGTTAGGAGATAGGGTGCAGCCTTTAAATCAGTCCTCTTAGCTACATTAGCCACATGTCTTGTCTGGGGCAAGTTACTTACACTTGCTAAACTCTACTCTCTTCCCTACCTAGGTAATAGTATTAATATTAGCACCTTCCTCATAGGATTTTGTGAGAATTAAATAATTTTCTAAATGTAGCACATTTAGAAAAGTCTGGTCCATGGAATGTGCTCAAAAATATTGGCTATGATTATTATAAAACTGAAAGTTGTTGGTCAAGCTATAACTTACCTTTAACTTTTGGTGGTCAAGAGTGAGCAGTATCTTCGAATAGGTGACTGTTTCTAAAATTGGTGGGCTAAGTATTCTTAGTGAAACATTTCATTTTAGTGTAAGTTATAAATTTGGTAATATTAATTCATCTCTGTAATTTCCTACTGAGGAGGTAGGTATATTTCTCTCTCCCTCTCTATTTTATAAAAAAAAATTCAAAGCCTAATTTTATGTAAAAAGAAAATAACATAAACTTAATAAACTATTAGGTGGTCTTCTTTCTAGTCTACAGAGTAAAAGAAAGAAAGAAAATAATCTTTCTAGAGCTACAAAGTAGCTCATGGTGGCCAGGATTTGGCCCTCTGCCCCCTCAACATAATGTGTTTTATTTTACAAAATAATACCAAGTTCAACACAGTACAGAATTACCCTTGATTTGAAATGTTAGCAGCATTTATTGAATTATTTTTGTAGATGTTCATTGCCCCCTATAAAATACTGCTTTCCTCTTAAAAGAATCATAGATGCGGAGGACACATAATCTGGTCCCACTCATTAGACACTGGTAACATGATGGGGTTTAAAGTTCTTCTTGAACTAACGAGGTTGGCATGGTCAAAGCTACGAGACTTCAGTAGCCTCTTTGATGACTTGATGGGATATACCCCAGGGGCTACTTGTATCAGTTAAATGTAAGCATAATTATTTGAAATATCACTTGTTCCCACTTATGCTTGACTCTGATTCCTATTTTTCCTGAAAATAATAAGATAAAGTGAATCATTTTATTCTATATTCCAAAAGAAAGATACCCGTCAGGTAGAGGGAAAGTTTAGGGATTGCCCTCAAGAGTGGCTTGTTTTATAGTTATCATATTGTGGGGTAAAGGGAGACTAGGAGGAGTCTGATAGTGATGTGTTCTTGTTTACTGAAACAAGAGTTGCCAGTTGCCAGCTCTCCAGAATTTTGCCATCTAGCCTCAAACAGAGAAGGTATTTTATCCCTTAGCTCCCATTGGGCACCTCTTTCTACATTTTTATAACATTAAGCTCACCACGTGGATCAGAGGCTCTGGCTCACTCAGACCATGTTGGTGGACAATCACTTAATTGAAAAATAGAAATGGTAAGATGAGACCTGAGCACTGGTGAGCAGGCAATCACTGTCAAAGTGTGAGGTGTTCGGTTTTACAGTTTACTGACACTCAAGAGTTTAGTGTCCTACCTACTTCTCAAGCTTGCTGTACTTTCCTACTGAACGACATTGATGAAAGGGCAGAGGTAGCCAAGTCCTTGCTAAAATTCTCACAGGAAAGCTAAAGTCTTAAATGACTATGTGAAACAGAGGTTTCTGTAGCGTCTATTAAAAAAAAGAAAAAAGACTTGATGAACTCTGGTGGTGAAACCTTCATGCTATGATTCAGGTTAAATGTCAGGGGAATACTGAGGTTTCCCCATCGGCATCTAAGATGTGCCCACCCAGGTTAAGTAGCCTGGCTCTAGAATAAGAATGGGTGGCCCTGGCCTGCCAAAGTAAAGTCTGGGCAAGTGGGATGGGGTGAATGAAGCATGCGCAAGGGGACAAGAAGGCACTTCAACTCTGAAGAGCCATTAGGAAAGCCACGGTTTTGAGTGGAAATTGAGAAATGGCACCTCTCCTTCGGATACTTAAGTTTGAGCAGGAGACAAAGAAAAGTGACAGGCTTCGTGTTGTGACAAGAAGAGTTTTGTGAACAGAAGTCAGAGTCCGGATTCTAGGCCTGTTTCTGACTTAGCATGTTAGTGTGGTTGCAGGCAGCCCAACAGCCTCACCTTCTTTTGAGCCTCAAAATACACTGCAATATAGTTGCATGGCATTTTCTTTCCCTTACCCTCATGTCTGGAAAAAACAGTATGAATTAATACATTAATACATTCTTAAAAATCCATACACTTAAGTATATTGAGGAAAATATAAAAGAGATAATGGTATTACATTTGTGGATTAGTTTGGAGAGAATTGCTTTAGTGTATAATACAGAATTGTGCTATATAAGAAATTTCTCCCACCCCATGGTTTCAAAGATTTACTGTGGCTTCAGTAAAATTTATACTTTCTAAACATATTATTGTTAATTTTATTCTTAGGTAATATGTTAATTTTATTCTTAGGTATTTTTAAAGTTTATTTATTTATTTTGAGAGAGAGAGTGAGAGCAAGAGTGAGAGAATGAGCACATTACAAAGTGGGGAGGGGCAGAGAGAGACTGACTGAGAGAATCCCAAGCAAGGTGCAGAGCCCCAGCGTAACTCAGGGCTCAATCCCATGAACTGTGAGATCATGACCTGAGCCAAAATTGAGAGTCTAATGCTTAACTGACTGAGCCACCCATGTGTCCTTTAGGTATTTTTTTTTAAAGGATTTTTTTCCATTACAATTTAATGGTTAGCTGATGTATAGGAAAGTGGTTTGTTTTTTGTTTGTTTTTTGTTTTTTGTTGTTGTTGTTTTTAATGTTGATCAACAAACCATAACATTACAGAACTTTCTTACTAGCTTCTGGTAGTTTTTGTTGTTGTTGAGTAAGATTCTCTAGGAAGAAAGTCATTGGCAAATATTGACAATGTTGTCTAGTAGATTATCTTTCCAGTTAATTTCCCTTTCCTAGTATACTGGCAAAGACCTCCAGTGAATTGTTAAAAGAATAGTGGGAATACAGGTCAGCTTTCCCTTTTCTGACTTGGGCCCCAAATCTTCTAGTGTTTCATCATTAAATAAATAGGCTTCTAGTAGATTAGGAAAACTTTCTTATGATCTATGACTTCTTAAGATGAATGTGTTGCGTGTGTGTGTGTGTGTGTGTGTGTGTACAAACCAAAGCCATATATATATATTTCAAATATATATATATATATATTTGAATTTAAAACTTGGAAGTTATACTAAGAAATTCCTGATAAACTCTGCTTTGCCATTTTGTATAAAATTTTGTATTTTATATATTTTTGTTAATTATGTGCATTTATATTATATTTAAAATTTTGTATAAGCTGGGAAAAACAGGGCTTCATATAAAATGGAAAATGGTTTATCCCAGAAATTTTGTGGCCAAATTCAGCATGCCCCATGTTATCCTGGGATTTTGTTTCCTTTTTCTGTCTGGAGAGAACGTAGCCTGTCATTTTCTTTTTTGTGTTACTTTGCCTAGTTGACATCTCGCCTTATGATGCTTACGTCGAATGCATCAGAAAATTTACCTACTTCTTTCTGCACCATAAAATAGCTTATGTAAAACAAATTTTTGACTTCTGGGAGAAAGTGCTTGGAGCTCGTTCTTTAAAACTGGATTTTTTTTACTAACTTTTCAATTTCAAATTCTGTGTGTCAGTTGTGACAGTATATTTGTCCTAGGAAACATCCATTTTTTCAGACGTTATAATTTATTGCATAAAGTTATACATACTGTTTTCTTGCAGTAAAAAATTTCTTTATCTATATATCTAAGAGTTTTATTCAGATATAGTTGGTAATCTTGTTGACTTGTGTTTTCTCTTTTTCTTTCTCTCTGTTTTTCCTTCTCTCAAACTTGCCAGAGGTTTGTCTTTTCTTTGGTATTTCAAAGAACTGTCTTTTGTTTTTATTGATAATCTGCATTTTGTTTTATTTTTATTTCATAGTTTTTAAAAATGTTAATGATTCATGACTTTTTTGTAGCATTTGAACTTTTTCTGATTTTTTACATTGTATGTCTGGTTCATTTAATTTTTATTTGTTACATTTTCTAATATGCAGATTCAGGCTGCAATTTTTCATTAGATTACTACTTCGGTGTATCTCATAGATGTCTGTATACACTACTACCAATTGATTTTTGTATTGTTTAAATGTCATTTTTAAATTCCTGGTTAGCCCAAGAGTTATTTAAAATCCAGTTTTAAAATTTCTACTTCAATAAAATGTTTTTCATTGTGGTGGTGTAAGTATGGTTTCATTTTTAATTTTTTGTTTTACTGTATTTTGGGTGGGGAAGTGGCATGGATATTTCCTACTCTGGGGTGATTCAGCGAGATTTTTGTCTGTGACTTTATCCACTATCGGTCTGTGAACATTCCATATGCATTGGAAAAGAATGACTATTCTGTCTTCTCTATTTTAATGTATTAATAGCGTCTTACTTATTTTCAGTCTACTTGCTTTAAATTTCTGAGATTTGTTCTGGTCTTCCACTTTGATTATGGATTTATCAATTTCTCACGTATTCATTTTTTAAAATATACCTCCAGGCTCTATCATAGACATTAGAGGTTCATGAATGTTTTATACTTTTGGTGGGCTAGAAGTTTCATCAATATGAAATATCTTTCTTTTTTCTTTTTATTAATTTTGGATTGGCTTTCAGTAGATAGTACTGTTGCTATACATGCTCTTTTGTAAATTTTATCTTAACGTATATTTTATATCTTTTTATGTTTCATATTCTTTGTTTTACTCTCGGTGGTTTCTTATACGCAGTGTGAGAGCCTGTAACTGTACCTTAGTTAAGAAATATAATATCAAAATAAACACAACAAAATAAGGTTACATATATAGTCATTGAAATATCTTCCCCTGTTCTTTTTCTTGCCATGTTCATTTTTATATTTTCTAAGTTTTCTTGTTCAATTCCTTTCTTTTCTTGGCTTCATCACGTTGCGTTTGTTTTATTTCTTTCCTCATTTTTTCTTCTAATGTTATGAGAATTATACATTATATTTTTCCTTCTAGAAGTTACTCTTTTTAAAAATTACTCTTTCATTTTTTTAAAAAAAATTAATGTTTATTTACTTTTGAGAGAGGGTGAGAGACAGACTTTGAGCAGGGGAGGGATAGAGAGAGAGGGAAACACAGAATCTGAAAGAGGCTCCAGGTTCTGAGCCTGATGCGGGGCTCAAACTCCCAAACTGGGAAATCATGACCTGAGCTGAAGTGGGACGCTTAACTGACTGAGCCACCTAGCTGCTCCTACTCTTGCATTTTTAATACACATATTTAAAGTTATGTTTTTCTAATAAAGTCTAGAATTGGTTGGTATCTACAGATTTCCTGAACAAGAATGAATCTTTCTAGTTTTTAAAATTTCTATTTATTTTTTTTTAATTTAGGGAGAGAGAGAGAGAGAGAGAGTGAGTGAGTAGGGGAAGATAGAGAGAGAGAGAGAGAGAGAGAGAGAGAGAGAGAGAGAAAGAGAGAGAGAGAGAATATCAAACAGGTTCCAGGCTCCACACTCAACTTGGAGCCTGACACAGGGCTCAATCCCACAACCCTGGGATCATGACCTGAGCTGAAATCAAGAGTCAGACACTCAACCAACTGAGCTGTACAGGTGCCCTCCTTTTTTCTTTTCTTTTTTTTTTTTATCTTAGCACTTTCTTTATTCACCAATTTCTACTTATACTCATCTCCTTTACCTAACATGTTGAGATCAATAAACTTCCTACTAGATTTTTGTTTTTTTATTGCATCAATAATCATGAAGACTCTACTGTAGGGTTTCTTTGCTGCAACTTACTTTTTCTTGTGAACTGTGCATTTTCTTTTTTGCTTATTTTTGCCACTGTGTGGTTATACACCTTTATGCAATTCTTTGAGAAGTGTGAGGGTATAAATTTTTGAGAATTGTTGCATTTTCTTTTTTGTTTTTACTTTGACCAGCTTTTTGAATGCAATTTGGCTAGACATGAAATTTAGATATGAGTTCTGAACTCACATGTTCTTTTTTCCCATCTCATTTTTGCCCTGACTTGTCTAGGCGTTCTTAGTACAGAACTTCACTTACTCACTGATTGTTGTATCAGAACTCCTTCCTGCTCTGTTTATGTATTGACCCCAAATTTGGGCACCGTGGACTTAGCTCTTTTTCCTTGCAGTCTTCTAGCTTTGCTTATGATTCATTCTTTCTTCCATTACATAGCCAATCCATCTACTTTTATCTTTCAAGAACAATTGAAACTTTTTAGTCCATTGAAGGCACACTTTCTTATTTTTCAGCACTTATTCGTATGTGTCTCTCTTCTAATTCTACACATATTTACACACACACACGCACGCATGCACACACACACGACGATTTATGAGGTGTGGGCTTGGAGAGAGAGTAGAAGCATATGTTCATCATCACAAGCCAGTCCCTACATAGAACTTAAAAACAATTATTGTGATAAAAAAAGACACATAAGGTAAAATTTACCATCCTAACCATTTCTAGATGTACATAGTTACATAGTACTATTACGTATATTTACATTGTTGGTCAACCAGTCCCTGTAACTTTTTTTATCTTGCAAGACTGAAACTCTACACCCATTGGACAACAGCTCTTCATTCTCCCCCTTTCTCCAGCCTCTGGCTACCACTGTTCAGTTTGTATGAATTTGACTAATACAAGTACCTCACACAAATGGAACTATACCATATTTGTCTTCTCTCACTTAGTGTAATGTCCTCAGGGTTCATCCATGTAGTAGCATGTGTCAGAATTTTGCTCATTTTTAAAGCTGAAAAATAATCCATTACATGTACCTGTCACATGTTATTTACCTGTTCAGCCATCAATGAGCATTCAGCTGCTTCCACCTCTGGATATTGTGCTGCTCTGAACAAAGATATGCCTGCAGAGAATTGTATGCATTCTAAATGCTTTTAAATACAGTAAAGAAGGGGACACTGATAGTGTCCTTATTTGTGAACGAGAAAACTGAGAAGTTATTCATTTACTCTTTCATTCATGTATCCATTGTTAAGCCCAGTTGTTAAATATGTATTGACTCTCTGCTATATAGAAGTAGTACTATGTGCCAATAGCACAGAGACCTCAAGTTCTAGACCTTCCAGGTGAAGGTGGAGGCAAGTGGGTCACAACATGGACTTGAAGCCGTAATTTCAGCCTCAGGTGGTTTTCTGCATCATGCATACTTGAGGCACGTGCTAGGTACAGGGGAACATGAGGAAAGTCATCTCTGTATGAGACTGACAGTTGAAGGGAGACTTCCCAACTTAAGTGTTGCCATTTATTAAAATTCATATTGTAAATGTAGGCACAGATTGACTACTATGCTCCCACCATCTAGTGCGGTTCCTGGCCTCTGGTCAGCATTTAACTAGAATGAATGAAAAAAGAAAGTTCTCTTGACTCTCACCATGGCACTCCTTTTACACTAATATATTGTCTCAGGGACTGTGTTTGACAAGTGCTCCATGGGTGTCATTTCTTTACGCCTCCAACTCCATGAACTGGGCCAGTTATCTCCATTCCACAAATGAAGAGGCTGTAGTTAGGGAAAATGCTGTCACTTGTCTAAGAAGACTTGGACCCTAGTCCCTCTTCCTTACCCTAAAGGCAAGACCCTCATGGTTCTTTGGCTGCTCTGTCCAGGTTATTTTGGTCTTTGTTTTCAAACTCTTTTCTTGCCCTCTGAACATCTTATTCCTACCAACACAGAGTATCCAAAACTCATGAAGGAAATATAACTTTCTGCCCCCTTGGAAGAGGTATTAAGAAGCACAAAGTAGTCAAAATGGAGGGTAAAGATGAAATCTCAGAAGTAATACCAAAATGGCTGGTTACACCGTAAATGAGTAAGACTGGACACTGCCTTTTTATGCAGCTCATTCAGTTGGACTCTCATTACTCATTCAGGTTTGAATCAGGACAGGTTAACATCACTTAAAATATTTCAATTCAGTGCAAAGATTATAAGAAGAAAGGAAACATTCCCAAAGAAGCATAGAGCATATTACAAAACATTCTCAAGTTGTTTGTAAAAGAAAACACATTTTGCAATGTAGCGCTTACATACATGCATTCCTTCTCTTCCCTCTCTGTTCTGTGTTCATTATTTCCCCACCTAGTAACTGGCCCTTAATTACTATTCCCTTTGCTTGATTCACAGCTTTCTAGTTGATCTTCTTGTCCTGCAAATTGTTACATTTTATTCTTACCTAGCAATACAATTTTATCCCTTTCTTCACACACTGTCATATAATTAGATCTCTGAGCTCTGAGGTTTGCTGGACAGTTGTCATTTGCACTGCTTACACATTCGGAGTATCCTAAAATCTGTGGGGAAATGATCTGCGTGGTGATTGGCCTACTCTGAATTAGGACTTCCTAAGGTGTCAGCTGAGGCTCTTTGCAGTTTTGTTCAGTTGATTAAATTCTCCTCTTATAACTTGAAGTTGGGATTGGGGGTCAGAATGTGCTCGATCTAGGTGAGCTGCTCCTTGAGTGATGGAGCACCCCACCCCTGAAGCCTCGTTCTCAGGTCACAGGATGACCAGTATGGGACCTGAGTTCAATGTAGGAAGCAATAGCTTCCCTTTGATCTATTGCAGATGCATTAAAAAAACAAAAACAAAAAACTTTGATGTTCTGAAAGCTACAGATGCACAGCTCTTTTCTCTTGCGAATGACAGGTTGGTGTTTGAGCAGTAGCCAAGTAACCCAGTGTAGTGAATGGCTGGATTTTGACTTTTATGAACACTTAATAAATACATTTTAATTTATGTTGGCTAAAAAAATCCAGCTGCTGCTATTGCCTCCCCCATACTTTTCTTTTTACATTAATGCCAAAATTAGAGTATTTAAAAATTTTTAAATTTCATGTGAGCAGGTGTGAGGGCAATATGGATTCATAGGGAGATTTTATGAGGTTGGTTGTCTGGTGTATTTGCTGGGAATGTGTATTTGTGAAGGCTGTGGCATGCTGCCTGAATGTTTATGGAGCTCAGTCACCCGCCTCTGACTTGCAAAGGAATGGAGCATAATGGCACAGGGGCAGAGGGACAAATTTATGAACCGGTCCTCAGATCAGGTGGGACTTCTAGTTCTTTCTCTGACCATCTGCTTGACCTTTACTCTAGTGTCTCCGAAGACTTTGACTCTATGCCAGTTTTAAAAGTTCTGTGACTCTCAGTCAGGGATTGAGTATAAATCTTAGAGGGGTCTGCAGCTTTTTACCCCACTGCCGGTGTTCAGAAGGTACTCTGAGTCTGTTTCCTTCCTTAAGTTTAAAAATATGTAGAATCTGTTTTATTGACATGTTAAACTTTTGGAACTGTTTTATTATGGAAATTTTCAAATATACACGAAAAATAGAGGAAATTGCAAAATGCTCTGCCATGTATCCATCATCCAGTTTCAACAGATGTCATCATTTTCCTATTTTTTTATATAGCATCCCTTTTACTTTATGTTTCTGAAATATTTTAAAGCAAATCCCAGATAGCGTATTATTTCACCTATAAATATTTCAGGAGAATCTCTCGCAAATAGACCCCCTCCTTTGCTTTCATAGCCACAATGCCAGTATTACAGCTAGCAAAACTATCAATAATACTTTACTAGCATACTGAGATTTTCCCCAGTTGCCTTGCAAATGTCTTTTTACAGTTGGCATGTTTGAATCAGAATCCAAACAAACCAAACATGTTGTATTTGATTATCATGTCTCTTAAGACTTTTAAAAATCTATAACTTTCTCTATCCCTCCCCTCTTTAATATTATACCTGGATCATTTTTCCTGTGTAATGTCCTAAAATCTGGATTTGGCTAATTGCTTCCTTGTGGTGTCATTCAACATGTTATTCTATTCTCCATATTTCCTGTAACCTGATAGCTGGATTTAAAGGTTTCGTAAGATGTGGTTTCCATTCTTTTTCATGGATTATCTTGTGTACATCATTTTGTTTCACATCAAGAGACAGATAATATCTGATGATTCTGTTTTCATGATACTTAGACTGGACAGTGAGTTCACACTCCATCAACCTGCTCCTCCTGTCATGAATTTGCCCATCCTCTGTCACCTGTGGGTTTAGGTACTATTGATGATTATTTCATTGGAGGTTACAAAATACTCAAGAAAAATTAATTTAATGAAGTTTCTTCTCTTTATTAAATCTCATCTAGAGTATAATAATCTATAATTCATTCATTTGGCATATTTTTACAGCTTCTCATTGTATTTTATATTCTTTCTTCTGGCTAAACATATAAGTTGCCTTGCAAATCTCAGTGTTTCTAGCCTACCCTACTACTTCTTTTATTTGTTCTTGTTTTCTTACACATCCACAGATGAAACTTTCTATGTTGTTGTACAGTGACTTATCCCCAGTGCTTCGAAGAGTTCCTGAAACATGATCATGATATTTATTGAAGGAATAACTTTGTGAGTTGTACATGTTCTCCAAAGACATACTTTGTACTCTTAGGTGCATTGATGAGGGTGCCACAAAAACATGGGAACCTGAACCTGAAATTTAACTGAACTGTGAAAAGTTCTTGATGTGTCCTAATTTCCTGAAAATTCCTTTAGCAAGTATTAACATTTTGGGCAAAGGAATGGAAGTTGCAGTAGCTGTTGTTTGTTGGCAAAAGGACAGAGGATGGCAGATGGGTTTGTAGGTGTTTGAATGGGGACAGTATACAAATAAGTAAATAAATATAAATATGTTCCTACGTAAATGTATACAATTCACACACACACACACACACACACACACACACACACACTGTTGTTCTGTCCCAGGTTGCCCTGACAGTTTTAGAACTATGTGCTGAAAAGCTTTAGAGAAACTTGGGTTTGAATGTGGAGCACCTATTTCAAAGCAAAGGTCACAGTGCGTCCTGCAAGAAGTGGATCTTCGTCCCTACTACATGAGTGAAACCTGAAGAGTTGAACCATTATTTCAGGTAAATAAAACTTTCTTCAAATGGCAGTGAAAATTAAGCAGCCAGTTATGTAGTGTACAAATGAAAACAACCAAAAATGTTCAGGATTAGTAGTTTTGAATATGAGAATGTTCTCCAGGAGAAATAAAGCTATCTCCAGGAGAAATAAAGCTACCCTATGGCAAATAACCAGTAAGCGTCTCCACTGTCTCTCTGTGATCTACTAGGAGACCTATTAGATATGAATAAACCGGGCATGTTCAAAGATATGTGCTGAACTTGAGCAGCCTAAGTGTGAATATTCTAAGGGAATTGAAAGCCGATTTTCTTTAAATAGGTTAGGTGTTGACAGTGTCCCCAGAAGTAATTAAAAGATGACTGTTCTAGGAAATTTTCTTTCAAACCATGCTTTAAGCATTTTTTTGGAAAAGAACTTTTACAGGTGATAATTTCTTAGTCAGAACCCTCAGAGCCTAGATGTTCAAGAATTCAGGAAGTCTTTGCATTTTAGGAAGTTACTATGGTGCATGTAACATGTACTGTGTAACCCCCATCATGTACCGTGTCACATGTACTGTGTACTGGACGCAGCATCCGATAAGGAGGCAGGTGACCATTCTGTAGCAAGCTCACGAGTAGTCACACTCAGTGGGATACAAACAAGATGATAGCTTTCCTCACATCAGTTCAGGTTAGGTTTGTCACAAAACTTTAGAAAGTCTGCAGAGCTTTTGGTAAATCAGAATGGAGGGCAAGGGGCTCTGGACCTGTCCATGGACAGAAAAAATAAATAAGTAAATGTCCATTCTTGCCAGAGGAACAAAAGCCAGATAACAAATAAAGCAAATATCATTGCTAAAGGATATTAAACCCATTGTATAAATGATTTGCTTCTTTCAGTTTACGTAAGATTTAGAAATCTAAAACAAAGAAGGCTTGTGTCCATGGCTAAAAAAATTTATTTGGTAATTTTGGAAAATAGGACCTTCCATCTAAAAAAGCTTAGACCTTCCACCTGTCTGTGTCTCTAAGCCATTGTAGTTGAAAGACTGATGGGCTCTCTGTGAAAGGTCTGCTGTGGCGTGGGGGGCAGCCTGGTGTTTGGTGCACGAGAAAAGCAGCATTATCACTGTGCTCGGCCGCTGTGCTTTGTGGAGTGGATTATTACAGTGCTGAGTTGTTCCACAGCAGTGCACTTAACATAGCACTTGTGTAGATTATTTGGGTAAATGCAGCATGGAGGTACAGCAGTGGGAAAGGCTACATATTTGCTAAATGCAGCTCTGTTCTATATATTTTCACAATGAGTATTAGTAAATTATAAGTAATTACATATTTGACACATGAAAACTATAAAGAAAATCCAATTACCTTTCATATTTAAAAAAATTGGCCGATGCTTCAAATTCTGTGTGTCTCTCTCTCTGCCCCCCCACCCATGCTCTGTCTCTCAAAAATAAATAAACATTAAAAAAAGTTGGCCAAGTGGTCTTGTCCCTTTTACTTTGCCGCTGAAAGGTTTGTTTTTAGTATGTTTCTCTAGAAAGCTCTCAAATATCTGATAAGTCCATGTGGCAGCTTTCACTTGGGCTGTGCATGCACAAATAGAATCAGATTATTCTTTATCTTGCTATAAACAAAGTTCAAGAAATACTTCTGAATAGAAGATAATCTTCATTCTTCCTTGCCTGCTATGTAAAATTATCTTGCAGAACTCTACTCCATGAAGTTATTCAAGATTATTACTTATATTTTAAAAAAGAGTATTACTTATTATAAATGTAAGCAATTGAACTTGTCAGAATAAGAAATATTCTCATAAAACATCATGATTTAACTAAGCAGTCATGGAGGAATTGTTAGAAAATTGTTAAATCTGTGGATACTTTTTGGAATAATTGATCATACCCTATAGGTGCTACATTTTTTTAATAGTTTATTGCTAAGTTGGTTTCCATATAGCACCTAGTGCTCCTCCTCACAAGTGCCCTCCTCCATGTCCATCACCCCTCTTCCCCTTTCCCCCTCCCTCTTCAGCCCTCAGTTTGTTTTCAGTATTCAAGAGTCTCTCATGATTTGCCTCCCTCCCTCTCCCTAACTTTTTCCCCCCCTTCCCCTTCCCATGGTCCCCTGTTAGGTTTCTCCTGTTAGACTTATGAGTGAAAACATATGGTATCTGTCCTTCTCTGCCTGACTTATTTCGCTTAGCATGACACCCTCGAGTTCCCTCCAAGTTGCTACAAATGGCCAGATTTCATTCTTTCTCATTGCCATGTAGTTTTCCATTGTATAGATGAACCA
Organism: Cryptoprocta ferox; assembly: GCA_028646485.1. NCBI lineage: Eukaryota > Metazoa > Chordata > Mammalia > Carnivora > Eupleridae > Cryptoprocta > Cryptoprocta ferox. Next base: position 68,515,097 of record CM053566.1, on the reverse strand, counting down.
CATCTTCCTAATCCATTCATCAGTTGATGGACATTTAGGCTCTTTCCATGATTTGGCTATTGTTGAAAGTGCCGCTATGAACATTGGGGTACATGGACCCCTATGCATCAGCACTTCTGTATCGCTTGGGTAGATCCCCAGCAGTGCTGTTGCTGGGTCATAGGGAAGTTCTATTGATAGTTTTTTTGAGGAACCTCCACACTGTTTTCCAGAGCGGCTGCACCAGTTTACATTCCCACCAACAGTGTAGGAGGGTGCTACATCTTTAAAACATGTTTTTTCTTTAAACGTGAATTCATCACATCATTTCATACTTATTCATTTATTTAACAAAACTCCTGCTAGGATTTTCCAAATTTTCATAAACACAAAGTTGCCATGGACATCTTTGCACATAGGTTTTTATACACTTATCCAAGTTTATTCTCTGGTTAAAATTCTAAAATTGAAAATTCAAAGTCATGTGCTTTTAAAAATTTGCTGTACATTTTATTTATTTATTTTAAGTTTATTTATTCAGAGAGAGAGAGAGAGAGAGAGAGAGAGAGAGAGAGAGAGAGAGAGTTTGTGCGTGAGTGGGGGAGGAGCAGAGAGAGAAAGAATTCCAAGTAGGTTCTGTGCGCTGTCAGCATGGAGCCCCGCACGGGGCTCAGTCTCACGAACTGTGAGTTCATGACCTGAGCCAAAATCAAAAATTGGACACTTCACTGACTGAGCCACCCAGGTGCCCTTTTGCTGTACATTTTAAATTTCCTTCCAGAGAGTTTTTACCAGTTTACATTCTTATTAGCTATATATGAAAGTGAACTTCCTCTCTGGCAGCTGAAAATTTATCTTATTGTCACTTGCCAAATGTCTTTTCATATATTTATTGCCAAATTTCAAATTTATTCATTCTATAAAGGAATGGTTCACGATTTTTTATTGCAACCAAAAGAGCTTTTTATTTATTGAGGGTATTTATCTTTCCTTTTCCTATTATTTATTGCAAGGATTTTCTGAACTTTTTTGTTGCATGCATGCTCTAAAAAACAATTATGTAGTCATAGGTTTCAATATGTTTCTTTAATTTTTGTATGTCTCATGCATAGACAAAGGTCTTCTCTATTTTAAAATTGAAAAAAATCTGCTTATATATATTTTCTTGCCTTTATATTTTAACCATTTAATTACATTTTGATGTCAAGTATGAAACAAAGTCTTGCTTACATTTTTGTCTTCAGATGCTGAACAAACTTCTGGTACTATTTATTGAATAATTTCTTGTTTCCTCATTGATTTTTAAATGACAGCTTTATCATAAATCTCTCTATACATACTTCCATTGCTGTGTCTGTCCCTTCTGACAACAGTACTAAATTGTTTTCATTTACTTCGCTTAAAATATGTATATGTATATGTGTATGTGTATGTGTATGTATATGTGTATGTAGTAGGTTTTCTCAACTCATTTCTTTGTAAAAATTTTCTTAGCTATAATTATGTATTTAGTTTTCCAGATAAAATTTAGAATCACTTCAGGATTCTGTGTTCTTTCCGTCCCCACCCATTTTTTTCTATTTGGCACTTTGTTTGGATTTGCATTCAAAGTCTAATTTAATTTTGAATCACCAGATTAATTTTATGTAAGTACTTTTCTGTAAAATATTTGTGTGAAAAGATTAAAGTAATCTTTAATTCCTTTAAAACCAATTTTAACCAATTCCTTTAAAAATTGATATATGAAAGTATTTTGGTGTTTTGGAAGTGTTTGTGCTGCTGAATCTGAATCCGTTTATGATTTTTGTTAAGCTGTCTTGTGAACTAGTTCAGAGAGTCAGTGTCATATGCTGAATATCTAAATATATTTATAATGAGGGATTTGAGAAAACATAATAAAATATATGCCTGTCCTACATCCTTGGGGAGAAAATAGAGTATAGTTGGATATAAATGCTCTACAGTTACTATTAGGAAAGTTAAAAATCGTAATCCTTTCCTAGCTCTGTAAAGCCAGTTGATTGCTTATTGTTAGAATATCGTCTTGCCCGTAAAGATTGAAGGCTGCTTAATAAAACATGCGTGTGAATATTGAGTAAACTGAAAGGTTGAAGACTGGTTCGTTTACTTACAGAAGATTCTATAGAGTAAGTGAGTTCTGAATGGAGTTTCAAAAGAAGGGGCAGGTCACTGTGCAGGTCAAGGCTGGAGCTCTGACGTTGGCAGTGGCTGGAGATGATGGGAGAGAAGGCAGTGGGAGGAGGCCCCACCCATGTGACTCTCATTGTACTTAAGCCAAGCTGAGGGGAGGATACGGGTGAGGAGGCTCTGGGTCCCCAGTGCCTAGAATAGTGGCTGGTTCATGGTAAGTGCTCAGTGCACAGTAAGTGCCAAGTGTTTGAGAGATGAAAGAAAAGCCTGAGAGGTAGACTAGAGCTAAATTGGCAGTGAGGTGGGTTTTGGGGATCGGTGAGTGTTTGCAAGCTCGGATGGGTTTTCTGCTGAGAACAGGGGCAGCTCAGGGCTTAGAATGCCTAAATTCTGATAGTAGTATATGAACATTCTGGGTGGGCCTGGGGTGACCGGGAGAGTAAAGGGTGAAGACAGCGTCCATACAACTTTATGGCATCTCCACCATGGCAAAATAATTGAAGTTTGGAGATGTGTCCTAAAAAACACTGTACCTTCATCATAGAAAATGGGTCAGCAAACTATGGCCTGGAGCCAAATCTGGCCCACAACCATCCTTATAAATAAAGTTTTATTGGAACACAGCCTCACCTGTTCATTTACATATTATGCACAGCTGATTTAGAGCTACAACAGCAAAGTTGAGTAGTTGAAACAGAGACCATAAGGCTGGCAAAGACTAAAATGTTTACTGGCCCTTTAAGAAAATATTTAATTACCCTTATCTTAGAACTGTGTTCTTAGTATTTAGTGGTGGCATTCTGGAAGAGTTCACTGAATTAGAAGAGTTGAGACAAATTGGTGCATGAATAGTCTAAGAAAGTTTAGGTTGTATCCCTTCCTGTGAAGACACATGCCAAACATTTTTATCCTGTGGAAGCTCGGTTCTTAAGTTGTTGCCTCGATCATGTTATTTCCATCTCCAGTCCACTATGGCCCATTCCACTAAGCTGCATTGAGCACCTTCTACCCTTTGATCCTGTCTGACCCAGCCTGTTGTCCCTAGTTAGGAAATTGGAATCCCAGTGCTAAATATCATGTCAAGACTTCCCCGCTATCTACTAAGGAGAGTAATTTTTCAGCCAGCCATTTCAAGTTCTGCCAGCCTGTGTTATATGCTATGCTCCCCAGGGTAACTGTCCTCTTTAAAACTCTCCACAACCCATCCCTCTTTTCCTCACTGTGTCTTCGATCGTCTCTCTCCTGCAGTGTCTTGTCTGCTGGAGGTGTGTGATATCACTGAATCTGTCCCCCCCAGGTGGTGCCTGCAGTACCCAAGCTGGATGAATGATAAAACATTTGAAAACATATTCAGGGCAGTCCAACCATTTTTCAACCAAATGTCAGCCATTATATGTGCATTGAGGCTAACATACAACTGATTTCTTCACAGACTTTACAAATTCTGACTCTTCTAATATATTTTAAAGGGCCGCAAGAATAATTAGGAAACAGCAGAAGTCTTGTAGGAAAGATGTGTTTAGTCGGTCACATATTAAGGATTAAATTTTAGGGTTTTTTTTTATGAAGCATTCAGGAGATGGTGTTTTGCAAACACACTTGCAGAGGCACACGAGGAGAGCTAAGGGCAAGACTGAATATACAGGTATAGGAGTTTTCTGTCTGCTGGGAGAGAGATGGGGACCTTATCTTCATGACAGTAACCAGTAAAATCATGTAGACATAGTTAGCAATCAATTTATGAATTAATTAACCTAATTGGCGTTTATTGAAAATATACTGTGTACCAGGCCTACTGTGCTAGATGCCAGGTATACAAAGGTGATGGAGGCTCACTTTCTGCCCTTGAGGAATGCCCAGACTAGCAAGGAGAAATCGGATGCCTGAACACTTACCATACAAGATGTGAAACGTTACAGCAGATGAATGTTTTCAGATGAAGTGGAAGGAAAAGTCTAGAAGGAAGTGGGTCAAAAATGCGAGAAGACTGGGGGCGGGGGGGAGAAAATAGCAACAAAATAGGAAAAAATGGAATTTGGACTTCACTAGAGGAGACAATTGACTGCACTGTGGAAATTGAGGTCTGAAATGAATGGCAAGATTAAATAGGCAATGGGGATTAAGGAGTGCACTTGTGATGAGCACAGGGTGATGTATGGGCAGGTCAAATTACTATATTGTACACCTGAAACTAGTATTACACCACATGTTAACTAACTGGATTAAAAATAAAAACTTAACAAAATAAAGACTAATAGAATTTTTTTAAAAAAAGAAATGAATGACAAGGGGCTGGGTAGAGCAGAAGCAAGGGCAGTGGAAATTTCAGACTAGAGAAATGAGATTTCCATTGTTCAAGAGGGCTTGTTTGTAATCTAACGTGTCCTCGTCCTCAGCCTGTTACAAATGTGCGTAATATACCTGTGTGTTACTTACAGCCAATAATCTATCATGTTATATTCTGAGTTACATAATGATGTTATGTAATATATTGTATTAATTTATACTGATTTATGGTAAGATATTTTATGTATACAACGTATATAACAATGCTCCTTCTCAACTAACAAAGGCTGAGTAAGTGATAGAAACTTTGCTAAGCACTTTACATATTATTTAGGTTAATTCTTGCAATGGGTAGGCTTAATAATATTATTCCCTCCCACACAAAGAACCTCAAGGTTACAGGTTAGGCAGATTGTCCAGGGTTATCCAGGGGATAAGTGGTACTCACACCTAGGTCTGTCCTCCCCTACTGAGTTAGAGGCTCCTCTGGAGTAAATTTGAGACAGCAACTTTTGGTGTTAAAAATGAACTGAAGAGAAACAGATTGACTCCTCCTAATGGTCAGAGGGAGGGCAAGAAAAACCAAGTGCACACAATGGAGGGAGGACAAGCACAGGCTTTGAAGTCAAACGTAACCGAATTCTCATCCTAGTTGTATTGCTTGCCAGCCACATGTCTGGCCTTGGTCAGGCCATGTTCCCGCTCTGAATGTCCCCGTGTGCACAGTGGGGGTTGTATCTTCTGCCTTGTTAGCACGGAAAGGATCTGCAGCCGTGGTTGGCTCTTAACAGACACTCAGGTATAATAGCCGCTACTATTATCCTTATTCCCCTTATCACTACTCTTATTTCATATTCCCCCTCCTCCTTCCTCTCCTCCTCTACTATCACTACTACTGCTACTACTATTATTATCAGCAGTAACAGTAATTGAAATGACTACTGGAATACAGCTGTACTAGAAAAAAAAAAGCTTAACAACACCACTCAGAATAGTTGTTGAAGTCCTTGATTTGATTAATAGCAATAGTTCTGCATTCATTTCAATATTTAGTGAGCATTTGCCATGGCAGGTCTCTATGCTAGGCACAATAGGGAGTTAAAACACGAGGAAGCCATTCTGTCTTTTAACTTGCATATATATTTGTTTGGCCTTCATGGCCACATATTCTTGATAAGCCATGTATTCAATCAAGAGAGAGCACTTTGGGAGTAAACTGTTCATGCACATCAAAAGCAGACCCACTTGAAGGATGGGACCATGCACAGCTTTGCAAGGATAGTCAGAACTTAAAGAATTTCACAATGATTTGAAGATTCCATTGTGCATTTGCTGCCTCTGCAGGCAACCTCAGTTTCCTCATGTCATGTGGTAGGCTTGTCACCTTATTTACAAGTTCAGATCATTACCAGGATACTTCATTTTAGTAAATCTTATACGTTGGCCATGAGACTTTGAGAACCTCTGTGAGGTGCTGGGTAAGCAGATGAAGGAGACCCTAGATCCTGTCCTCCACGAGGACACTCTCAACATAAAAATGTTTTTATAAATCCTTACTAGAGAGGAAGTCATTTACAACAACCTTGAAATGGAACCTTCCCCACCCAATACGAAGACGACTGACGTGTGACATTTTGATATCTTTTATTTCACTAAAATAGCAACCTGGCCAAATATACTTTTCAGCACACTTATTATAGGCACATGTTTATATTTATAGGAGAAGTGATGCTAATTCCCTAGTATGTTAACAGGTCTTATTCAAATTGTTCTATTTTTACTTTGGAACAAAATTGCTAAAGAGAAACATTTTAAGGCAAGTAGTGATTATAGCACACTTATCAAATTATATATTAAATAAACTTCCTGAACTGAGAAGGAGCATAAACTGAAAAGAAGGCAGTTATCTTGAATTATATATTGTTTATATAAGATTTCTTCAAATCCATTTTTATTGTAGGTTACTGATTGCTTTCCTGTTTTCTTTTGCTAAATTTCTACCTTCTCACTAACAAATAAAAAATCCTCTTTTTAATCCGTAATAGATGACTTGGGATTCTAGAATGGATTTTCAGAAACCACCGAAAGACCTCCTCACTTTATTGTATACAATAAATAATGTTTTTTTTTTTAATTTGAGAGGTAGTCAAATAGGGGGATGCATAATTCTCGCCAACCCTTGGGCAGCTGTAATTTCCATACCAAAATGCATGAGTTTTTTACTTGATATTACTCTGCTATACATTAAGTAATAGTTACCATAGCAACCTTTGCATCACATTATAACATTTAAATATAAGGTGTTGTGTTTCTTTATAGGAAAAAACAATATACTTAAGTTTTTAATGTTTGGTGAAATATAATCACTATGAAAATAAATAACTTTGTTAAAGGTCAGTTTAATTTGGGGGGGGGTATGCATATTCCCAGACAGAACTGTGAAGTGCATTCATTTATTTTTTGTGATGTCATGGGGCAATACAGATTTTTTAAAAATTATTCTTGATAAATATCCCATACTATTCATTAAATGCCTATAGTTGGCCTTGGAGGGAGAAAAACAAAGTTGAACCTGTTGAAGGTATTTGTCAGTGGCTAAAGCAGTAGTAAGAATTTGAATTTATTTAGCATCACAATGATTGATGAAATTTTATCAAATGCATTTCTTCGTTTTGCAGACCCAGTTGTGCAGTACTCAGTATGACTAGTTTTGATCTCACGTATAGTTGAATTAACAGTAGCAGTTCGCTCATGTTTGCGAAAGCAAAATTAAATGAGCCATTGAAGTAATCCTGGTAGCAGTTCCAGGAAAATGGCCACTTAAGCTGAAATTATCAGGATTGATTGTTGGCCAGTTTCTTTATTCAATATGGATCAAAACTAGCCATTTCTTGTTGCCAGCGTAGTTCTAGGCCATGAGGCTGTCATCACTGTTTATGTGGACCCCAATATTTGATTGTTTTCCATTTTTTTATAATGACTTCTCAAAATTATTATCTCAGTGTATGTTTTCTGAGAGTAGAAGACCTCACTGCCAATCAGTCGTTCACAACTTTTGAGGAATTGTTTAAATAGTCATCAGTGGATTGCAGTATGGAACCATGAGTTGGAGGGACATAGATAGAACAGTAGCTGTGTGTTGGACTCCAGCTTGCAGGACATTTTACATATGTTGTTTCATCTGCTTCTGATAACCCCGTATTAGAACTTTCATTATTCCCTTTTTACAGAGGAGGAACATAGGGTTTAGAGCAGTTGCATGACTAACCCCTAGTCACGATGCTTGTATGCTTCTGAGATGGGGTGCATTCTGATCTGTTTGACCTCTGAGCCCTCCCTCTTTCCTTGAGAGGTTTGGATTATTTTCCTAAGTTTGTTTGTTTATTTTGAGAGAGAAAGAGAAAGAGCAAGGGAGGGGCCAAGAGTGAGGTTGAGAGAGAGAATCCCAAGCAGACTCGTACTGTCAGCATGGAGCCCGAACCGGGGCTCCATCTCATGACCTTGAGATCGTGACCCGAGCTGAAATCGAGAGTTGGCTTCTTAACCCACAGAACCAAGCAGGCGCCCCAACAGTTTCGGTTTCTACTTCTGACTTGTTACAATGTGCACTGCACGTTCAGAGTAGAAATAAAAAGCATTGACCAAAAGTCCCTAAAAGAAAAATCTTTGTTAAATGATAATTTCAATAATTTACATTTCTCCACAGCACGACGACAATCTGTTAAGTCCCTGATTGTGAAAGTCATCCTTGCCATCTTATCCTTCTAACGTTCCACAGTTCGCTTTCGCTGAAACCAAGCATCAGACAGAACTGAAAATAAACTGTGAAGGTGCATTCCTGGACCTTCCGGTCTCGGGAATAGAGACTGTCCAAGGACTGACCTTCAGTTTTGAGTTTTGAAGTTCAGAAGTGGACACAGGTGGAAATACTGTGTTCTTCATTGCCCTTCGCTGTGAGATATATTCTGGGTTGCAGAGTAAGTGCCAACAGCAGCAAAATTATCGCCCCCTCCTGCTACTGGAGTAAGTCAGCAATGGCCCTTCTGTGGTCAAAATGGCAAATTCAGCAGCAGCTATTCGACAGGGATTTGCAAAAACTTCCCCATGGCTGTTAGGAATCTTATTCAGCAGTGTCTTTGAAAACCCGATTCTGTGCAGATTTCACTATGGAGAAATGATCTCCATTGCGATTTTTTTAATGTGTTTTAAACAAATATAATTGGCAATTTTGTTCAGTGTGTATTTTGCACATAGTACTGCAAAGTCTATTAGGTACCCATACAGATATCCAGCATTCATAAGTTTTATAGTGGTTCAGAATTTTATTTCCATGCTAACGTAAAGCCTTCCCAAATTCCTGGCTTTATAGAGTCAGTTCGCCATACAAAGCCACTATACATCACTTAGGTTTGTGATGAAAGAATGGAATTGCAGCTGTGTGAGTACGAGAATACCCAAACATGAATTAGACTCACAAGCATTTGGCAATAGTTCAGAAAAGGAGCTTAATCTGGTTTCATCTGAGACTGCTTTTCTCTGTTCTACAACATCCCCCCAAGATGTTGTGTCTGATATTGGATCACAACGTAATGGGAGTGACGCAAAATCAGAGAAAGCGCTAAGAAACCGGGGCACATTTGCTTTTCCCCAGAGATTATTTTTTCTCCTACTTCTTTTCTCTCTTTCCCTCTCCCTCTCTCTATTTCTCTCTCTCCCCCTCCCCACCCCTACCCCCAGATTCCAACTCTGAAATTCAAGGTCATTCACCTATTAGATGAATTAATTATAAGCCAAAGAGCAGCATTCATCGTACTCTGATCTCACTCATATCTATAATTAAGGGTAAATATAATCTTCCTTTTTAGAAATGTACCACCCACCCATTACATTTAAAGTGCTGACTGAAAGGAAATAATAGTTCAGAGCAAGATGATTTTAGTTTAACAAGAAAAAAAGTTGATAATTTAAGCTTGAAGCAGTTAGTTCTATTTTTGATTACCATTCAGTTATAAATCTAATTTGAGATATATGCTGCTTTTCTGTTACTCAAGTTTAATTCATAGTTTGCATTCTTGGTTGCATAAGCAAAGTTCAGTGGTTGATCAAAGATGTTAAGAATCTCCCCCCCACCCAAAGGAATCGGGACAGTGTTGAGAATGTGTTAGACTGAGACCCAGATCTGATGTAAAACAAACAAACAAAAAATTTAATGGAAAAAGGACCCTCACAGAATGCTGCATTTGGCATTTTAGTGGCTCTGACGGGGAATAGCTTCCTGCTGAAGAAATCAGTGGTAGGGGGGTGGACCCCTGAATTTTAAGCCCAGTTGACAAAGTCAGCAAATATATATATTATATTTGGTTAAGGTAGTTTTAAGTCTTAAAATTGTTTGTCTTTGGAAGAAAGTAAGGACTGAATAAGGGGGAAGGGCTCGTCTCCTCACATTGCAGACAGTTAGAGAAAATGCTAAACTATGGGTTTAAGATTTACAGGTTAGCTTTGTGAGATGCCACATCTCGCTTCCAGTGTTTCCTGGCAGACCCGGGCAGCTCTCGACTGACTGGGACCCAGCATAACCGCAGAGCGTGAGCTTGCACAATGTGAACAACCTGAAACCTTTGTAATCTTATTTCAGGCAAAGATGAATTTGCCCAGTTTTGAAAGTAGACTTTAGCTTTCAAACTTAACTTTTAAATTAAGCATTAATATGTGTGTGTGTGTGTGTGTGTGTGTACATGCAGGTGAATTCATGTGTAAATGAATGCCTATCCATTTTGTGCCATATGCAATTTACCTTATTAAATTGAATGCCATTAACTTTCTAAGTTCATAAACTCAGGTTTTTTTAGCCAGTGGAAATTTTTTTTTAATCTTTCTCTTTGCTAAAGAGAGTTAAATGTGTGACGTAAAGGCCAAACAATAGTAAATGGTTATTGTTCGTTTTACAAGTATACTCTACAATAAGAACACAATATTTTTATCTTAATTTTCCCTAGGGGGGTGATTAGGGCCCCCTTAAGTGTGAGGAAATGCTTATTTTTGTTGCTTTAAAAGAATGATTCTATTGTCTGAGAGAAAAAGAAAAAGGAACAAACAGGTCTAAAAAGAAAGCAACAGGAATGTGCTTTGTTTTAAAAAAAAAAAAAAGGATTAACATGAGCCACTAAATATAAGTGCTATCTGGTCTTAGTTCTGTGTCACTATCCATAGTTCATATGGCTGCACATGCAAGTGTTGGAGGCATGGTTTATTTACAACTGGCCCGTGAAATGATTTCTTTTACATTAACAACAGTAAGGTCAGCCACAGCCAGTTAGAGATCTTCTAGTTATCATTTTATATTTTTCACAGCTCTGTTGTGAATGCTGCTAAAACACAGTACAGCAAGCTTGTTTGTTTTTATGTTGACCTATTGAATGCATCTACTTTCTTGGGAGTGGAAACCTTTGCCACCAGGACCAACAAGAATTAAGCAATGGTTAAGCTCATTAGGAAGGCAAGCAGGCATTTCAACATATCTGCTCAGTCCTTGTTTGAGTATTTTGTATTATTTTAGAAAAAGAAAAATGAAGACAGAGGAGTAATGTCTGCCTAAGATACAAAGTTATCAATAATGTCCCCTTCAAACTCCTCTTTTCATGAAAGGGAGGCTTATTTGTAAATTTACCAGACTGTGAGGAGGCTGAAATTTAAATCATTCACAGCTTTATTGATGGAAATTTCAAAGAAAACTTGGGCTTTAAATGTAGATTTTGTTAGTAAGATTTACCAAGAGTGAAACTGCAGGTTGAGATTCTAAAATTGTTGAATGCCACTTGTAAAATGATAAAGGAATCATTTGATGTTGTGCTGGTTATAGATGTTATTCCTGGTTTAGAGAAAACTATTCCAAGGAGCTCTGTATTTTAGTTTGTCATTGGGTAACGTTTTGATATCCTAAGTTCGGAAGAGGCAGTAATTGAGCATGTGGATGTCAGATTTTTATCTGGTAAATGACCTGGTTTTATCTGGTGTTTATGTGGCAAATATGAAGATACTCGCAATGAGTTTTTGCTCAAAATAAGCTTCAAAACTAAAATCTCATCCTTAAAGTTTTACTTCAAAGTAATGTTGATTATGTATCCCTTGGAAAAGTCTTAAACTGGAAACAGTGAAGGCAAACTTGTCACTAGCTGATTAGTTCTTTATATATTACTCATCCAGCACTCACAAAAAATCCCTTGGAAGAGAGAGGTTCTCTTTATGATATTTAGCTATATGGCACTGGAAAGGGGAGGTTTGAATTTTTGATTTTCCAGCTTATGGGTCATATTTGACCAACTGCTTTCACTAGAAGACATGCCACTTTGTTGAGCTATTTAGGAATCAAAAAGACTGTCTTAATTTAAAACAAGGACTCTTTGTTTTAGTTGGTGACTGCCTTGTGAAATTTTTCAGTTCTCAGCGGGTTAACCAGGGAACAGGGGCAGAGTCATAATTGGCCTATTTAGAGTATTTTGCATGTGAATAGTGTGTTAGTGAAGCATCCCTAAGTCTGTTGTGAGTGACATGGTGATTAGAATTTAGATTAGGGAAAACACATTCTGTACTTTATCAAGGACAGTAATTAGTTCAGTCAGTAAAAGTTGATTACAAGTAACGATAAAGTTAGATTTTTAGTACTTAATTTTAAAATTTCTTTATTAAATAGTAAATTTGTTCTTAATATAAATGGTAGTATCTACACTTGTTTTCTTGCATATCAGACTAATTAAAAGAACAATGTGTTCAATGCAGAGTATAATCAGGCGATTTATATATTATGGGTAAGTTTTTATGTAGTTTTTAGAAAATGTAATATTATTATATGATCTTTCGTGTGTCATCATTTTTGAAAGTTTAGTCATTTATCACACCGTGATAAGTTAATGATATTTGTGGAAGTTTTCTAGTGCTCAGGTAAATGTTTAATCTGTGGGGATGTATTTTAACTTCCAGTAGTCCTCAAGAGGGCATTCTAATTTGTTCCTGTTCGCTTAGAATGCCTACCATTTCTATGATTTTGGAAGTTAGCGTGAGATTTGAATTTGCTCCCGGTACCGCTGGCATTTTCTCTTCTGTGGGTGCTATGTCAATCCGTGGAGGATAATGCCGAGCCGATGCACAGTCCTCAGTGGAGTGGAGCGTTCTACACTCACCCCCAACGTGAGCAGCCCGGGGAAGTTGTGTGCGTCGGAAAAATCAGATTCTTCTTGAGTTCTTGTGAAGGAAGGGCATGAATAGTTCCCAGATAGGAGCCTAAGTGTAGATGAAGAAAACATGACTCTTACATAAATGCCCTCTTCTTAAACAATCAAAATGGGAGTCGTCTTAAGATGAAAAGTACTGTTTCAAGAGAAATCACCTTCTATCTTCCTCTCAAAAGCAAAGAATTTGAAAAATCACAAACTTCGTGCTAGCTTCGCAGACTGCTTTTCTTTTCTCTTTTTGTTTGGTTGTGTTTTAATTGTTGCAGCTCGGCAGATGCTGTTTTCTTTATTGCGGTGGTTTAAGTACTAACAATCAGTTGGGGGGTGGTGAATGTGAAAAACTAACCTTCTATGTTTGTTTTCCCTTTTGAACCTTTTAGCAGAGTCTCCTTGGAGGTGACATGGATATGGGCAACCCAGGAACCCTGTCGCCCACCAAACCTGGTTCCCAGTATTATCAGTATTCTAGCAATAACCCCCGAAGGAGGCCTCTTCACAGTAGTGCCCTGGGTAAGGTATTCCTCTGTTTGAATGCCTGAGTGATTACTGGTAGTCTTTTTCTTTCTTCCTCTCTTTTTTAATACCACCCTTCTCACCCTATTCTTACCCCACCCCCCAAAACCATAAAATTTTGCTCAAATGTCAGGCTCGTGACCACCCCTCCCCAGTAGTACATTGGATGGGTATGTTAACAACTCCTAGTAGCAAGAGAACTATTTTGGTGTATGCTTATTTCTTGTTTTCTCTTGGCTGCCCATATAAGGAAACTTCAAAAAAAAATCAAAGCTTAAAAAAAAGTTAAATATCTTGATTTTTATGAAAAAGGCAGAATTCGATTTCTGCCAGAATAAAATATGATAGCGGTACTGACATTTTGCTAAGGTAACGATTTAAGAAAATCTGGTCTAATCTAAATGGCTTCGTGGTTTAATCTGTTTTAGTTAGGAAAATAGGCATGCGGGGACCTCACAGACTCTTCATTTTCTTTCAGAGGTGCAGACAAAGAAAGTTCGAAAAGTTCCTCCAGGTTTGCCATCTTCAGTAAGTACTGCTTGTTTCTGCTTTGTATACTGTTTATTTTGTTCCGTTTTGTGTTGATGCAAGGGAGATAGGAGCAAATGAGGTTCCACGCCCCAGAGCAGCATGTTTACCTAGACTGTGGATGAGGTAGGAATGACCTGCACGTCCAGCCACCTGACCCACGTTGGAGTGATTAATTGCATATCCTGGAAGACTGGGTGGTTGTGTTGATATTCAGCAGGTTAAGCTCTGAAGAGAGGCTTGAAAAGGTGCCTGAAGTTCGAGGAGTTTTACCTGTACAGGGCTTTCAAGAGAATGAGTATTAGTTTCATGTGTTGGTTAAATTCTTTGTCGGTATTATGATGATTTATGGATTTGCATGCGAAAGGAGATTTGTGGGAGAGGATTTAGGAAAAATTTACATGGGTTTCAGCCCAGAGTGCAGAGAGAATGTCTCTATTTTCTAGAGAGGTTACTGAATAAAAGCTGCAAAGGTAACTGCATCAGTAGCCATTTGTGTCTGGAATACCAGGTGAGGACTAGAAGAATCCAGCTGTAACCAAGAGCATTCTGGGTCTTTTTACTACCTGGAGCTATACTCAGGCGTTGCTGAGGTCCCTCCAGGCTCCAGCGTAGCAAAAGTTGGTTGTGATCCCAACTAAATGCGCTATCTTATTTTCAATTCTTATGTATATTTTCAAATCTGAGTTCCTAGATGATTTTATTTAATTTTGTTTAGAACCAGTCTTTGCCTAGTAATTTCCTCCTTACACAGAACAAGAATATGAGTCCCCCCTTCTTGTTTCTTCCTTCCCTTCTTTTTTCCTTTCTTCCTTCCTTCCTATGTGTGTGTGTGTGTGTGTGTGTGTGTGTGTGTGTGTGTAGAGAGAGAGAGAGAGAGGAGAGAGAGAGATACATCATTTTGATTTAATTTAATTTAATTCTGTGTTCTGTAGGGCACTAGTATTCTTTGAAAAGAATTCTAATAAGCCTTATTCCAAGTTCTCCTCTAAAATAAAATGGTATTCGGGTTTCTGAAAATATGTTACCAATCGATCCTCGCATATTAGTTTTACTTCGCTTTTAATAAATTACGGGAATAATAGGTTTTGCAAATGTGCTAAGATTAGATTAATCCAAACACCTGTGTATTTGACTTGATTTCAGTTCAGCTCATCCAAAAAATTATTAAGTGAATATATCAGAGTGAGTCTTATCAGGAAAAGAACACAAATTTTGTATGCTGATTATCACAGACGTGGTAATGTTGAAGAAGCATCACAAAATTATCCATAAATATAGAAAAATATTGTGTAAATAAAACTGCCAATGGCGTATAAAATAGTCACTTTGGACTACCAATAAGTCACTTAAAAATGTACCGAGTGGTTTATTCTTTAAATTTCTGGGCTGTATTAAAATTGACCAATATCCCTTCAGGTTTGTTTAAGTGTATTTTAAGCTTGAAGTGGGTGGTGGATTTAATATAGATGAAACTTTAGCTTTTAATAGCTTTTATGACAACCTCACATGATACAGTCCTCACAGCTGTATACATTTGAACCATGCCTGCACCTAATTCGGACAATATTAAATATAATCAGTGGACCTTTGGATGTTCTGAAATGATAGAACAGTTGCGTGCCATAAAAGCCGTGTAAAACATGAAGCTATAGAACCTTATTTATGCCTCGTAGCCAAAAAACTTTGTTTTTTCCAGTGCTAAAATTTATGCAGAAATCTACCCAATCTCTGAGGAGTGCTTTGGTGTGGCCTTAGATACTATCTATCTATCTGCTTAATCATTGTCAACAACAATCTCTCCTACTTCACTGTCAGTTTTTAAGTATTTCCCTCAAGTTAACTGACCACTATAGAAAATTCCACCGATACAGTTTTTTCTTGGCTATTTTGACAGTTTGTGTGTTGTTGATATGTTGTCACATCTTCAGAATTACAAAGGTATCTTTCCTTTCTTCTCAGGAGATCTAGAATCGGAAATTTAGTTTGTACTATTTAGTTTTTGGCTTTTAATGGTCAGTTTAAGATTTACTCTTCTTAGAGAATTTATCTTGGCTAAATGCTTTAATGGTCCTTAAGGAACATTCTCCTAAGGAGAGCCTGTTTTTTTAAAGACAAGGAGGAAAATTCAGTTGAAATGGATATTTTATCCTTGTGATTTTTTTGATTTCTCTTTTTTTTTAAGCAAGAAGAATAACTTAGTTTGGTCGATTTCAGAATTCAGTCATCTATTAATTGTCATTACTTTAAAAAAAATCTCAGCTCCATTTTAATAGCAATGTAAGTTAGTTTACATTAACTTCATTGTATGTATTCAATTGCTTATTACTTATAACAAGATTCATGTGCCTTCCCACCACATGAAATATATATTTTAATTTGATCTAAAGAGAGAGTCCGCAATAATCACTGTAACACATTTGCTCCAGTATTTTTAGACCTCTGTCATGTTTATTCTTTTTTTAATCTCAAATTAATATATATCTGATAAGGTATTTATAAAACTTGCTTCAGTATGTATGAATAGTTTTCTCACAAATAATAAGAAATTGGGGATAATAAAAGGTTTCTTTTCAAGTGATTATGACTAGGTAAAGACATTTATATGTTTTCTTCAATACATATTTACCATGATAAATAGTAATAAATCTGTCACAATCTGTGGTGTGAACTCACTTTTTTTTTCCTTTTTGAAACGGGCCCTTTCTCTTCCTTAACATAAAACAAAGAAAATTTAAACTGTAACATCTGTAATCAGACATTACTAATGACCTTACTAGAGTACAGTGGCTGGACCTCTTTTGTCGCCATTAGGCTGGATCTTCACAGGAAATGAGAGCAAGGGGCTTGTCTGGCCCTGTTTTTGAAAATACTGCAGCATCTGTGGGAGAGAGGAAACATAAGCCTGGCCCAACATCACGCCACGGATCTGGCAGGATCCTTGACTATGTTTGGGCTGTGCACTGCATCTAGAGACCTCAAGTCACTGAAGAAGCATGACAGTGATAGGATGGCGGAAGAGCCATCCTGAGGGGTCGCCTTGCACAGGCGCAGTGGAGGGAAGGAATTCTGTCCCTCTGGACCACAGAAGCCCGTCGTTAGGGCTAGGGTGATGTTTCTATAAAGGAAAGGCTGTGTGAAATGATGCCTCTCTGATTACCCACAAGAGCCCTGCTTAGCCCTGCAGAACATTTTCGTGTTCTCTGTTCAGATGGGTGGTATGTTCTTCTTTTCAGGCACATGCCAGTTTCTTGTAGCCCTCATCTTTTGATGAGAGTTTAATAATAAAGCTTTGTTTTTTTGTTGATGCCAGAATTTATTTCACCTCTCTGATTTCTTGGATCTGCATGTGGACTTCTTGTTTGTTTGATTTCTACATCTTGGTTTCCTTCTTTAAATTGTATATCTCAAACTTAATATTTTTCAAATACTTTTCAGTACTTCACTGTTCTTACCATCATATTTCTTATCTTTGTAGAGCCTAATAATTATCCCCCTTGAATCACGAATTCATGCAGAGAGAAATATACCCATTAAATCACATTTTTTGGGGGGAAATGACCCATAATTCTTAAAAATTTACATGGAGGCATTAAAATCTAGAAAGCAAAAATTTTTCACATTGTGCCATTCTAAAATATTTTTCCAAACACACATAAAAAACACAAAGACATGATCTTTTAGAAACTTTATTGTGCCCACCAATATGGAAACACCCATCTTCTTATAATTTGATGCATGAAATGATATACACTTAACCAGAAACTGGTAACAACTCCAGCCATTCTACTTTGAGCATTGATGAAATTTGTCTTCACTTCTAATTGAGCTGTGAAACTTTAATGAGAGTGTCACTGTCTTCCCAGGTGGAACCCCTGGAACTTCAGATTTCTCTCGAAATAAGAAATTTTATCTTTAGAAATAGTTTATGACCTGACTTATCACCAGTGATTTTTCCAAACTGAACTCTTCAGTAAAGTCTATTTTTTTATGTTAAATTTACTTTTGTTTTTGTCTTGGTTTGTTTGTTGTTTTCTAATCAGGAAGATCTGGCAAGCTTTGTACTAAGTGATCAGGAATAATTCCGGACACATGGATCCTAAGGACAGCAATCTCTGCAATAGTAGAGATTCTAAAATAAGATTTGGGCACTCCAAGAAAATTTTAGAGATGAATTAATCATTAGATGGACTTGAAAAATAAAACTTCAGTGTGTATGAGATACCAGGTTTACCAGTTTTCTTAATAGAAAAATTCTTAAAGAAAATAAAATCTTAAAGTTTAAATGAGACTTTTTTTTTTTTGCAGAAGAGATTGTTAGGAATATCAGGGAAAGTTGGATACTGCTGGTGGCATTAAGTGATCTGTGTGTTTTACATCATATAAAAAAACCCTTCATATATGAAGGTTGCAGAAATGATCTTGAGTTCATACCTGAAAATATTTTTAGAAAAGAAATGTTTTTTTCCTCAAATGCTTGAGGAAATCACAATTTAAAAGAGAAGTTGGTAATTGTTTTTTTTTCCTTCTTAGAGGCTCAGAAATTATATGTGATTGAAAAAGTCAGTACTTAAAATGTATAATTTCCCCCATCACTTTGAAAGTGATCAGAAATCACAGTGATGCTATTTCGCATCAGCAGAATTTTAACTTGACTGATAATACAACTTTCATTAAAATAAAATTTATATTAATTTTAAAATGAACTGTCAGCCACCTAGACTCCATCCTTTGTAGGAAATTCTAGAGGAACCAGTTGTGTGATAATATATAAAAGGAGGAGGCCTCATCAAGGTTCATTCTTGGAGAGGCAGATCCTTTGTGAAAAAGTGTAATTATAGGTGTTTACGTTACAATATTTGGTTAGCTCATACTAGTTAACTTTAAACTTAGGTTGCCCATTCTCCAACTAAAAATATTGGAATATGAAGTTTGGATATTAAAATTATGTTTACTAGTTATAAAAACGTATAGACAGAAAAGAGATAAAGTCTAATGCAATTACATCAGCCCCTAGTAGGACAGAGTATGAGTCACACAATTTACACAGAATAGGTAACATGACGCTGGGGAACACCTTGAAGGTTGAGAAAATATTCATCACAGACAGCGTATATTTTTGTGCAGTTAATACTGGATTTACTAAACCAAAGGCTTCAGAAGTTCAGCATATACATTCTTTCCTTGAAAACCAATCATGTCCTCTTCATTGCAGTTAGAGGCTGTATGGAGGTTATGCTCTTTGTGAATTGCTGCTTGTGAAACAAACATAGAGGAGAATCTCTATTTTAAGTTTTTATTGGGGGCTCTTACTCTATTAAGAATATTTCAAAAAGCATAAGAAATTCATACAAATATACAACATACGTACCATTAAGCCTTCCGGTCTCTCAGGAGTTTGCTATAAGATTTCTGTATTTTTGTTTGGGATTTTGGAATAATGAGATCTCTCTTCCATCATCCTCTCTGCTATGACACCTACTCCTGCTCCCCTTAAAAAGATGACTTCCGATGTGTAGATTTTAAATATGAAGTGAGAAGAAATGTAAGGGAGAAGAAAGACACAAAAGTTAACTCTAGAGGAAAGGTTTGCATATTTGTGAGCTCTTCTGGGATAATCTTTACAATAAAAAGGATTTATGTGTCAAACACTCAAATGAGAGGAAACCACCTAGATTCCTCAATAGAGATGCCTTCCTGGTCCTCTTTGTCTGATGATTCTACTGAGCAAGCTCTTCTGAGGGGGTGTGCATGATATGTATTTGCTCCACCCCATGTATATTTTTATTTTAAACCAGGTTTTCAAAATTTCACCTGCTAAGATGTATCGGGACTTTTGTTAAGATTTCCACAACTGGAACATTAGCATTTAGTATAAAACTGGCCTCATTTGTTGAGAAAGGAGACCTACATTTCAGGAAACTGTTATTTGGAACCTTATTTTATCACTTTGAAGAGTATGTTTTGGTGTGAAGTCTTGGACTCCGTGTGAGTGGTGTAATTATTAAGAAATCTAAGAAGCTGCCATAAGGCTGCTTTACCTAAAGAGAATTGTAACAGGCCTGTATGCATTTTGAAATTATAAACACTTGTTTTGCAGTATGTGGTTTGACTATGAATTTATTTTATGTATGTGGAATAATATAGATGCTTGACTTAATACTTGGTTAGATAGCATTTTTTAAACTTTTACTATTTCATTGACTGAACTGTTCATTTTATTTTCTAACATGGTGAAATTTTCTTGTTTTTTCCCCCCAGTCACTGATAATTTCTGTTTTCAAGGTGTGATTTCCTGATTTCAAACAATTCTGAATTTTTTGTTTGAAAGTCATAAATCAAAATCAGGTAGAACTTGGAGGACTAAGTAAGATCCTCTCAGAATATGTAGCAATAACCCTAAAAGGAATGAGGAGTCTCTTCAAAAATAGCAAAGTTGTATTTTCTTAAGGCAGATTAAATTCTGTCAGGCTGTTGACAGACACTTGCTTTGTTTTGTTTTTTAAATAAATTGCACTGAATTCTTAAGCTGAGCATAAAGTCACATTTCAAAGCAAAAGCATGAGGTTCTCAGGCTTGATCTCCCCTGTCCCAGGGTGCATTTGTGTACGGAAGTGTGCTCACTTTAAAGGAATAAGAGCTTTCTGTAAAATGTGGTGCAAAATTTGTAGTTTTAAATACTCAATTATTTTATCTCAAAACAGCAGCATGTAAATGATACCGATTTCTTTTTCTTTTTTTTTTTTTCTTGGTAGTTGCAGCTGCCGTGTAGGTACAGAGCTCTGTGAGTTTTATGCTTTGCTTGAGCTTATACTCCCTCTTCAGAGAAATTAAGGTAGTGCAGAAGAGTCTGCATTTTGTAGAACTGCAAGGTTGACAAAAGGATGTAAGTTTCAGTGAGAAGTACAGATTTCAATTCTGAAGGAATGTGCAGATTCGTTTTTGAAAAGAACATTTGAAGAATTTTATTTAAGTCACTTAGCGACAGCCACTGTTGTCCCTCTAGTCTAACTTTGTCATCTGAGGGATTAATCATAACTACACTCCTGAGGTTGAAACTTGATACGTAAGCATTTAGTTCTAGAGTGATCAGAGAGGACCTGTGTGTGTATTAAATGCCACTAAATTTATTTTGAGTGTTCAGTGGCACAGAAGAATAGGGGCATGTCTTTGTGAAGCCCCCTTGGTAGCAAACTGTAAAGAAGTGTTTTGGTGTGTTGCTGTGTATCAGCAGTTTTCAATGATAGTGATTAAAAAGCACTTCCTTTGTGAAACATGGACTCTATTAGAAAGGCTTAGTGTTCTCAGAAAAATGACCCCTGTGGTATATTCCTCACACACATACAAAAACTGTCACTGTTACCACTTGCTGTTACCATCTAGGGATTTTTTTTCCCTAGGAAAAAAATTTTTTCCTAGTGAAAAAAAAATACCGTATTGAGCAATTACTTTGATATCATCCGAGAAAGAGCTCCTGTCTACAGCAGCCTCATCATCCCCAGCCTATATCATTCTAAATATGCCTCCTGGATTATACTTATAATAATATTGTAATGGCGTTCATTCTACCGATTGGCAAAGTCTATCATTATATCATTAGCTGCCATGAGAAAGCAGTTTCAAGTAGGTCGCTGATTCTTAGCGTTAATGTTTTCAAGTAACCCTGTTTGGGGAATTCACTCATTTCACAGGTGCTCAGGTGTGTTAACCTAGGGTACAATAATATTTTCTGCCTTGCTCATTACAAAACAAACTTGAAGCACAAAATAATTCAATAATAAGCAGACTATAAAAACTGGGGCTTTATAGTAGAAAAGTCTAATAACTTGGGATGTTGGCAGATGAGATGAAAAAAATAAAATTTGTCTAAGGGGACAGCAGTAGTCAACTCATTCCTCCTAACTACTGAAGCTGAGGTTTCAAAAGAATGTTCATGGCCTGGCAATTAAGACTTGTTGAATCAGTTTGAAAATTTAAGCCATTAAGCTAAATAGAAAATCAGTCTGCTTCTGTAACTAGCATACTATTTGAAAGTATTGTTCTGTAATAAAAAGGTACAAATTCTGCCATTTGATACTAAGGTGTATGCTTCATGAGTGAAATTTTATTACCAGAACCTGTGGGTTCCTCGTCTAGTGCCTTGATAGGAATCTTATTTTTAGATGTATACAGCACATTCCACATATCATCTGTAGCTTAATTGATAGGGTTGAGCAAGAGAAAATGGAATTAGGCATTTTTATTATGGGAAGATACAGTTGGAATGAATTATGAAATTCAAATACCAGTAAGTCATTATTCTACGAACCATGCTCTTTTGGTTTCCCATTAATAAATTACACCAACAACCTAGCTGTTGGGTGGAACCCCGTCATGACAAACTGGGAGCATCCAGGTGGGAGGGGAAGACAGCTTTTTCAGAAGTTTTCATTCATTCACTCATTTCTTTCTTCATTTGTACTTATTCAAAGCATATTGTTCAACTTACCTAAAAACCAGACACACCAAATGACACTGAGTGTTTCCTCCTCTTCTGTGTACCCTTTATTTAAATCATGAAGCTTCACAGCTAAGGTCCTTCCTGTTTAAGGAAGATCTCAGTGTTGCGTCACTTACACTCCCCGTTGGCGGGGACGGCCTTAGCATTTTAAAGAGCATAAAATCTGGCCTTTTGAGAAGGTTGTGCATTCAAAAACCCAAATAACACACATAGTGAAACACAGGACTTATTGTCCTTTAGGCTTGTTTTAGAGATGCCGAGTCCCCTTACTCACCTTGAAACGGGAAAGGGTCTTTTTCACATACATCTTTTTTTTTTTTTTTTGGTCCCATACAGGCTAAATTCACTGCTTTGCATGTTTCTTTGAAATGTATTTCCAATGAAAGAATATAGTAATAAAAGTGGTGTGGTGGGATGGAAATAACATTGCACTAGAAATAATGAGATCTTCCTAATTAGATGTGTGGTATCCTTTACTTACTCACCTAGTGGCCCTCATTGGGTCACAGATCTATTTCATGGTCTACAAAGGAGGTATAAATAGCACCTGCTTCATGAGATGATGTTGATATACTAATAACAATAACAAACCTTAACCTAGTGCTTATTCTATGCCAGGAACTGAGCACTTTACATGTAGTAAATCACTTACTCCTACAAAATCCTACGAAATGGGATGTCCTCCTCTTTATTTATGGCTAAACAAACAGAGACACAGAGGGGTGATGACACATGCCTGAGGTCACACAGCTAATACATGGCAGAGCTGGCACTGAGACCTGGGCAGTCTGTCTGCCAGGTTTCTGTGTCCTTAATCATGATTCCTTGCTGCCCATGGTTATTCAGGGTACTTGGTAGAACAAAAAGCTCTATACAACCTGATTGTTGTTTACCTAGCAACTATTTGGCAACCTGGAATAAATTAAATATTCAGAAGTTTCATCTCACTGTAGAATGACCCTCAGTACTTCTAAGCGGTACACTGGATAAAATGCACAATTCTGCCCAGGCCGACCCCTCAGAAAGACCAGACCATTCAGTATAGCATTTCTGTAACAGAGACAGGGTGATCTAGTGGTTAAGAACATGGAATCTGATCATCTGGGTTTTTAGTTGGCTCTGCCACTTGCTAGCTATGTGGCCTTGGGCACATGATGTAATATCCTTGAATTATTCCCTGAAAAATGGGGAAAATATACCTACCTCCTAAGGATATTGTGATAAATAAATAAATGACAAAACATATATAATGTGCTCTGCATAATCCTGACACATGATAAATATCTAAGAAATGATAACATCCCAGGACAGTAATAAACAAAACCCTCAATGTTACCATCAGCAACAAGGTAACTACCTCTCTTCAGTGCTTGAGAAAAATTTCACCTGCAGCTTACAGGAGTAGTTGGATACAGAGCAGAACTAAGACCAGGGTCTCAACTGCGTGTAGAAGAATCCTACCTAATGGAGACCACTTGCCTTTTCTCAAATGATGCAACACTGCAAGCACTTCTTGTGCTTTGTTCCTTGTGGTAGTGTCTCTATCAGGCCAAGACACCGAGTCAGCTGTTTGAATCATTCGACTTACCGCTCTGCAAAGTTTGTGTTGGAAGTACGTACTCCATGTTTTCTCTCTTGAAATGGGACATGAGTCCAAGATGACAGAGTTCCTCATAATATGATTCCCTCTGCCAGTAATTTGTTTATGCCTAAGTCAGCCCTGCGTCTAAGTGATAAGGAGATACAGGCTTTTTCTTTCATCTTCTATCAGTCTTACTCTGTAATTGGCCAGAAGCAGGTCAAGAGCAGGGTAGGCCTGGGGTTTTTGCTTCATCTGGCAAGACGAAGATGTGTTGAGCAGGTGGGACTGTGTGGCATTTTGTTTCTCTTATAAAGTAAAATAGAGTTTGATTTGATTAGGACTGTTTAGGCAAATTTCTAACATTCAACAGAACTATTTATACAGATGTTTTAAGGTAAAGTCACATCCAAAGGCTGAATCCTGGCGTTTGCTACATTGTCATGTGTTTTTTCTCAGTTCCGTTGCTGAATTCATAAAAGAAAATTTGTTTTTGCGTGTCAGCTAAGGGAAACTGAGAACAGTTTTTTAGAAGGGCTGATTAGTGAACTCTCGCGTTTCAAGAACAAAACATCTGCCAAAGGGGGTGGGGAAAGAGAGCATGGTCTCCACATTCCACCAGGAATGCCTTTTCCCAGCCAGTTTTCACTTACAGAGAAACCAGGCAGCATATCAGATTCCTCAGGAAAGGTCCTTCTGGCCGGACCTCCTCCTTGAGCCCGGGAACGGGGATGGCCGCTTTGGCTCACGGAGACAGACCCTTTCTCTGGGAAACCTGATCGATCCGATGGAACCATCCCTCATTCGTAGTCATTGCCACCTTGTGGATTACAAAGGATATTGGTTTTCATCAGACTTCCATTTCAATTTGGCTTTTTGATGGCAAGTGCACATTGGCAGTGGATTGCTGTGTTCCTCACCAAAAGGATCCTCGTTTGCTCAACAACACCTCACTTCTCCACTCACAGTTCATTTATGATTCTGATGAGAGTGTTTTTTCAGGAAACACACATTTCACTTTTTGACCTAGGAGCATCTGTTAGAATTTTTTTTTAATACTACTTTGGCATTCTGAAAGTGTTAATGTCTTTCATATCTGTTTAATGCTATTTAGGGATATTTATGATCACCTCTTGGTTACTCAGGGTAAAGTGTGTCGCAATTTTTTTTAAACAGACAGGAAAGCATTCACATGAGGAAACAGATTGCTTTAAACATGTGCTTCCTGTGACAGTAAAAAGAACAAATTAGATTTAACACTGTGTAATGAATGCATAAATGTGTACATTTAAGCTTTTAAAAGCTTTATGTTCAGTTCTGGTCACAACAAAAATTGAGTCACCTGTAAAAATTAAAGATGCCTGCGTTGCTCTCAGATTCCTAAAATGCCCAGATATTGAGATCCTCACCGGATGACGCCTCATCGGAATCATAAAAGGCACGATATGTTAATGCTGGAGGGAATGAGAACGGTACAGGGCACATGGAAAGGTGAAACCAGGTTAGAGTTTGATTCTATGCATTTAGCAAAGAAATCAGAATGTTTTGGAGGACAGGGAGGCGGGTAGGATTTTACTACCATCTTCCTCTCTGAGAATCAAGGAAAAAAATCACATTTTTCTCAACCCCAAATATTCCTCTCTTTTATGAAAAAAAAAAAAAGGAAAAGAAAATCTGATGTTTACTTACCAGTGGCTCCTAAGATTTAATTACATAAGAAAAAGCCTCCTTTTCTTATGTAATTCAGTTTATGTTCATGTATGCTGGCTGGCAGGGAGTGAATAGAATATGAGTTAATATTTCCAGTTAGGCGCGAGTGCTGGATTGGAGGGCATCAGTCCTCTCCCCAGAAGAGTCTCCTCGCCATTTCTGTCTGAGCCCTGCGGATGGTGTGTTTCCTTCCCCTGTGCTTTCAAAGCTAAGGATTTGTGGCACGCTCCCCATCCCTCTGGCCAAGGAAGGCCAGGACAGAGTCCCTCAGGGGAGGGCACATAGTTTGGGGACATCTGACTCTCTCATATCACATACTGAGGTACTAATATCAAAACAGACTGCTTGTCGTTGCACGGTGGGGCAGTGCTTTTTTTGGCTGCCGTGGTCGAAATGAAATGGGCAAGCTGTAGTCCGCTTGGCATCAGATTGGGTTGAGGGAAGCTGGGAGATCAGAGTCAGACTGTGAATGCAAGTAACAGCCAATGGTTAACTTCCTTTTTGTGTGTCACTTGGCAGCAAGGAGACTGATGGCGATTTTCTTTTTTTCTTTTTTCTTTTTTTTTTAACATGGGTGAGAGTTCAGTGCCCTGCGAAGAGTTGTAGACACTGTCCCTGTGCTTCCTCACACAGTTGAGTTGCGTTGATTTCTTGAGGCCAGTACAAGTACTCCAAGCGCCAGCTCCAGGAGCTGGTTACAGGGCTGATGGCCTTCGGATGAGGAAGGTAATCAGATGAGAAGTGATCCACAGAGAAAGAACCTCGCTGCTGATCTCTAGGAAGTCATAGGGAAATCAGACTTTGCAGAAGGCGGCAGAGCCAAAGGATAATATATGCACTTGACTGGATACTCCCTTGTATGCAGACACCCAAAGATATTTTTAAAATTATCACTACCGAACATCCCTCATCTCCCATCAAAGATTCAAATCAGTTTTGGGCTGTCTGGAAAATGCAGGGCTAAAATAGCCAGATTGAATTCGGATGAAATTACCTTCTGCTTTTTGGGGAGGTTGTTGCTCTTGTGTTAGTCGAATTATTTTCTTTGAAGATTCATTTGGAAGAGAGTTTGGGAGAATTTCTAGCCTCCCTCTAGAATTTCCTCCTATCTCTCTGTTTGCAAAGAGCTGTTCCCCAAAGGCGAAAAGAGCGAGTTGCCATCTTGAGGAGTGAATTGTATGTGTAGTGAACACCAAATGGTCTCAAAGTTACCCTAGAATTTTCAATATCTCTAGTTGCTTTCAAATACTATTTATTCCCCTAACCATTTGTGCAGGATATCAGTAAGATGACCAACTTCTGACAACCCTAAAAGCAGGGAAGGAAGCTTAGAAATAGAATACCATTTGTCTGGTAATTAGAGTGTATCTCTTAAGAGTTCGAGAGAATTCTGATTAACCTTTCTGTTCCCACATTCTCACATAAAATTAGCACACCTTTTAAATTATTATCTAGTATTTAAACACATATTTTTGAGTCTTCTTAATGCAACAGGTTCTGGAGACAGTAAAAGTGTGTTATGGGTTTCTAAAAAACTTCATTTTTCTTACATTTTAAATGTTCTGTTTGTGCAAAATTTCGAGAATCACCATAAGGGCTTCTTTGCATTTTTAATTTAGTAACTAACATATGAATAAATTTGCATATTAATTAGTTGCAGATTAAATCATGCATACATAATTGCCTCCTTACTGTGTTTAATGTTTGTCAAAATCTCCAGCCTGGTTTGATGGATGTCGTATGAAAGATTACAATTTGATGTACCCTTGGAAGTATTTACACCAATAATGCAAGATTCTTAATAGAATTCTCTAGTTATATACAGTTACTAATAAACATGTAAGATAGGTACATGTCCCTTTGACTAAAATTTTTTCTTTGCACCAAATCATTTACTATTCATAATCATTAATGCATCTCCTAATTATACAGCATATGTCTGTTAACCCTTTCATTGCTGGTCTTCAAATGGTAGCTTCTTTCTTTTCTTGCCCCCTAAAGAAAGCAAATTATTTGATAGTATTCTGAAATTACTGCATTGCTTTTTACTTATTTCTCTACTAGTGTATGGACACACCTCATTTGCCACTTCCTTTAACCTACAGTTGAGAATTATGTGATCACTTTGTATTTTCCAGTTCAAGATCAAAAAATGACCCATGTGCACACACTTAGCTGATGGGCTTTCACTTCTCTTTTACCAGTGTTGAAAAGAATTCAGATATTTGAAATACTTCCTATTAAATGGCAAATACACATGCATACACGCACAGTTTTGGGAAGTATAATTGTAGGATAAGTAAAATTATTTACATTATATTTTATTCCACTTTGAATATGGTAATGCGTTTCATGTTTTATCATCAAATATAGGATGGGGTTTTTTTGTTTGTTTGTTTGTTTTTTGGTACCAGGACTGAGATCTCTATAGAAACCGACTAGAGAATAGGTACTCTTGATTTGACAGAGTTAAAAAAAAAAAAAATATATATATATATATATATATATATATATGCCAGTAAATGTTCTTTTTAATTAATTTTTCAGGTATTTAATTTTTTTAGGTTTTATTTTACTCATGTACAGAGTAGACCAACTGGCATTTTTTTTTTTTTTACTATTTTGATGGCTAAGCTGCTTATCACACTGTATTCCCCTGCATTAATGAGTATTCCTACTGTGCAAAACTCTATCAAAAATGATGGTGTGAATGTCATTTTTAATTGGAAGTTTATACAGTCAAATTTATAGTACACAACAAAAAATATGTACGTAATTCTGTTCCAAGCCTTTTTTAGGCTATTGATCTTTTTGGTTTAAGTATACATTTTTACCAGTCTGACCTTAAATTTAGCTTGAGAATCTGGACTAATATTACTGAGTTTGAATGAATACCATTCTTGAGGGAAGAGGGAAACCAAGGCATAGGACAATTATAAAGCCTTTTCATTATGAGAGGAACAAATATAGAATCTATTTTCAGGAATCCCTTTTAAACATGAAAACTTGCTGACCAATTTTTCCCTAGAAGCCAAAATATCTGATTTCTGTCTGTTTTATTGTTGAATGCCCTGAATTTATATGCTTATTAAGGAGACAAAGGTTAAAATCAGTCCAAAGCATAAAGAGCTGCTTTCCTTTCTCTGATTCTTACATAGGAGAAATAATACCTTCTGCTCACCTACCCCAGGGTCGGTTTCTTCTAATCACAAGGCACAATGAACTATTTATTGATTTAGCAAAACATTCTTTTGCAACATGCAATATTGCATTAAATTATTTAGCAATGAGAAAATTTAAATGAAAGCTGCAAAACTTATACAGGGAAGCAAACAGTCAGACCCGAAACATCGTATCGGTCCACAGCCATTGTGCCTAGGTAATTCAGGGCATATGGTATGTAAATGATGTTTGGAGATCCTTGCCAAATCTACACACGGCGGGATAAATTAAGGACAGGTTTCCCCGGGTGTAAGTCCCACAATTGTGACCGGCACACTTCCTGCTCGGATGTGCTTGTTCTGTTCTTGTGCTCCAGCAGGGGCTTCACACAGCATTCGGTGGTCAAACCTGGTCCTCAGCCTGCTCCTAAGACATTATTTTAAATTTCTGAGAATTGATTTTATAATTACATTTAAAATATATTACCAGTTTCTCTTGCCCCTACATTTGAAAAGTAAAGCCTGAATAATTCATCAGTATATATTTGGATAGCACCCATTTAAATGGATATCTTTACAATGGAAATTGAGTGCCTCTCAGCCACTGAAGAAAGGTATTACTAAGTAGTGACTTTTTTCTAGGTCAATATTAAAGATATTTTCTAAAATAAGAAGTGAATTATTTTGAACAATTAATCATTTTAGTCTCAAATTAGCCCATCATAATTTATTAATTCAACTTTGTAACTCAAATTACTAGTATCACTTAATATTTGAATTACTATTTTGAAGTATCTGCTCTCACTTCTAGAAGGATGAAATCACCATCTCTTTCTTCCATTTAAAACTTCTTTAAAATAGCTAAGAGGTTATGCTATTTCCCTTTTTCTGAAAGGAATTTCTTTTCTAAGCTGGGTGTTGTGACACATAGTTTTTGATACTTTAAAATGAAGTCCATTTTGATTATGTTGGACCTCTGTAATTGTAGATTTTGTTTAGAAACTTTGGCAGATCCTTTCCTCCTGTGATAATTCATCAATTGATACCTATGTAGTGCATTTGCCATGAAGACTTAATTATGAATACAAGACCTAAACACGTTATTAATGAAAGTTATTTCAGGGTATTTTAAAGTATGTAGAGTATGGTGTAGGATGTTTTGTTGTTTTTACTATTAAAAATAATGCTTGTACCAAATAAAGCTGTTATTTTTTTAAGGATAATATTATGCTTCTATAAATTAGCAGTTTAGTCTCTGTTCCTACTATTACCATTTCATTTATGAAACACAAATGACATGCTAGTTACTGTATGAAGAATGAAATTAGGTTCAGTTCCTGTCCATTGCTGTGTAGGTTGGGTAAAATCGGGGGGCGGGGGGAATACCCCTGAGATCAACATAAGTCAGTAATACTTGACACAGGTTTAGCTTCATGCACGTTGGTGGCAGCTCTGGAGGAGTTCACATGATTATCATGTAGCCCTCAGTTTGTGAACTCAGAGTGAAGTTTTGAGCTGGCTATTCTGTGACCATCCCCTTGGTTCATTGAAACCACCTTGCACAGCTATGCTTCCAACTCAACAACAGAGGGCAAAAACAATATTCGCTGGAAAATCAACCTCAGTCGGCCTTCCAACTTTGCTGGGAACTTGCAGGCTTGAAAACAACAAAGAGGACAGTCACAGTTGAGATTACAGAGTCCAGATTAAATGTATTACACAGGAGGGGTGGCGTGGCCCAAGTTTACCTGCATGGTGCAAGCACCATGAATGCCCACGTGTTAAACATAGTAGTCATTTACCAAGATTTTTGATTTTAAATGTCATTGAACCACATTTAAAACAAAAAAATTAAGGTATATGGAGAGCTGTGAGGTAAAGCTGAGGGATTTTTTTATTTTTGCATACTTGGTGGGAGGGCACGAGCCATGGGCAATAAAGACAAGCCAATAAGGACAATAGTCTCAAGTATTAAAACAGTCTATTTTTATGTAATGTATGATTCAAAATGACTTAGCAGTTTTAATATTTTTTTTAGAAAGGAAAGAATATAAAGAGAGAGATAAATGAAATTTGCATCTCCACAGACAACTCTGCATAGCAAATTTAAGATTCTGGCAATTTCCTTACTCGCATCTGATATTGAGAATTTAAAGGAGACTCAGACAGATCTTTAATTATTGTGTTGCTACCAGGGATCTCTGTGATGGTATCAATAAGTTGGAAACTTTTCTTCAAAAGGACTGAACAGGGGCACGTAGGTGGCTCGGTCAGTTAAGCATTGGAGTTTGTCTCAGGTCATGATCTTGCGGTCTGTGAGTTCAAGCCCTATATCGGGCTCTGTGCTGACAGCTCAAAGCCTGGAACCTGTTTCAGAGTCTGTGTCTCTGTCTCTCTCTGCTCCTCCCCCCATTCTCTCTCTCTCTCTCTCTCTCTCTCTCTCTCTCTCTTTTCTCAAAAATAAAACATTAAAAAAGAGTTTTTTTAAAAAAGTAATAAACAACTAAACTGATAACTTATTTTAGCATAGTGCATTTAGACTAAATTTCTTCTTGGTTAAGATTATTGAAACTGTATTAATTATTTGTATATACTTAGTAAATTTTAGGTAGACCTGATGCATTAGTCTTGTTTCATAAAAGATATGACTTCTGCTTATCCAGATCTCAAGTATATTTCAAACCAGTCTTTATTTTAGAATTTTATGCAACAAAATTTCAGTCATCAAATATGTGTATCACAGAGGTAACTGGAGACAGAGCGCATAATTTCTGTCATATTGCCAAAAGGGGTCTAGAGCTCTCCAAAGGTTAAGGAACCCTGATTTCAGCCAGAAGTTGTGGGAAGTGATTGATGATCCTACATCATTGTATCCCCAGTTAGCATTGAATCAACACAAGGCTTACGTATCAAAAAACTTTAGCAAGCATTTATTGCACACCTACTAAGTGCCAGTATTCCCAGAAGATGCATAGCAGTGGAGCAAAGTTCCTATCATCGTGAAGATATACCTGGCTGCAAGTAGTTGCTGAAGCAAGACCTCATTAAAAAAAAATTTTAGCATAACTGACACACAATGTTTCATTAGTTTCAGGTGTACAACATAGAGATTCGACATCTTTATGTTATGCTGTGCTCACCACAAGTATAGCTACCATCTGTCATCAGACAATGCTACTGCAATATCATTGACTATATTCCCTAAGTAAAAGTTCACTTTATAATGCGCCATAGGGTCCCAACACCATGATCCACCTTGTGAACTAATAAATACAGAGGCTATGCTTCTTAAAAGCCCAACAATTGATGTGACCCCACAGTCCATGATAACAATATACTATATAATACAGAGATAAAGTCAACCACAGAATTTACTGTAATTGTCAGGTTTTTTGTTATCGGCATATTTCTTATTAGCAGTGAAACAAAATGACATCTTTTTAAAGAAGTTTTTTGTTTCTGTCGTGCTTAAAATCAAGTTAAATGGAATGTTTTGGAAAGGACAAAAGAAAAAAAAAGTTAAATATGTGGAAATGACATGGAAAGCACCTGTTTCTTTGTTTTGTTTTCCTCCACGTCATTAGGAAATAATGTCTAGCCGTAGGAGAATCTGTTGTCCCTCTAAGAAAATGTTTATCAAATTGAATTTTGAAAGTAGAATATAGATTAAATAAGTAGGGTGGATATGTAAGGAAAATTAAAAAATAAAACAAAAAGGAGTCTGCATCACACGTACACTAACTGGCGCAACAGTATCACTTCTCAAAAGTGACAATGCATGCATGTATCCATTTTTATATCTTTGGCATATTGTTGGCACTATTAATTATTCCATTGAGAAAATAGCCGCTCTATACAGAAGAAAGGAAGATAAATGAGATCCTCCAAGCCCCCTTCTGTGAAGTGTAAGTATAAATGAATTTGCTCTCTGCCAGCCCAACAAATAAAACTTGGTCCATCCCTAATCTTCAGCCATTTATAATCCAGGTGAGAGAAAGGCCAGGCTCACGACACCAATAATAACCATTAGAAAATTTAAAAACTTAGGGGAGCAATTTATCATAACTATGTGTATGTCCATGTTTTATCAGTAAAAAGTAAGTGTAGCTCTATTTGAAAATGTTTGTCTATTTCATGAAGGCCTGACTTATTCTCAAATTGAACTTAGGGCTAAGTATAATGTCTTTTTCTGATGATTCTGGACTTGATGATTTCTGTCATTGGGGAAAGGAAGGAAATAAATCCCTTTTTGTTCCTCATTCACTCAGTGAGCAAAATGTGATTAAGCTCTTACTAAGTGTGTCTTATGTTGTCAGAGGGTAGGGCAGGGGCAGGGGGTGGTCTCTACTCTTTATAAATGTATAACATTTAGGGGCAATAAAGTAGGTGCATGATTTATTTAGCAACAGTTTATGGCTTATAAACTTTGCTGGAGAATCCAGAGGATCTAGAATGGCCTTATCTGGAAGTAACTACAGAACTTGATGTCATTCTGTGTGGAGAGTTGCAGATTAATCTGGCAGATTAAGACAGAGGCCACAGATATTCAACTGAACTTCTGTCTGGCAGCCTCTGTGTATATTTTCCCTACAGTTGAACTTTTGCTGATTAAACTATAGAAACAATTTTTGATTGTCTTCATATTTTCAGAGATTGAATGTCCAGAGATATATTTCATTATAATAAAACCGTAAATTGCAGAATTTCAAACTTGGGGAAAAACCCTGTCATGATCACAATTTAACAGTTATTTATTTGAAGCATATTTATTTATAAAGAAACTGAGATTTAGATAAAGCCAGAACTCGCTCAGGCTTAGAGAGCTAGTTAGAAACTAAGCCAGGACTCAAACCAACATCTTGGTTTCTGGCCTCCACATTCTACTGCTTTCTCTAACAAGTACAGGGGAGCAGGCAATGGAGATGGAGGTCTCATCCCCAAATATGTGGTTGGAGAATCGGAAACTAGTTCTTTTGGAATTCATTAAGAAAAGAGTATTTATTTTTTTTTAATTTTACTTTTCAGTGTTTAGTATTTATTTATCATGAAATATAGTCACTTGTTTTTTGTTATTTTTCTTTTATAGTTTATTGTCAAGTTGGTTTCCATATAACCCCCAGTGCTCATCCCAACAAGTGCCCTCCTCCATGCCCATCACCCCTTTTCCCCTCTCCCCCACCCCCATCAACCCTCAGTTTGTTCTCAATGTTTAAGAGTCTCTTATGGTTTGCCTCCCTCCCCCTCCTTAACTATTTTTCCCCTTCCCCTCCCCCATTGTCCTCTGTTAAGTTTCTCCTGTTCCACATATGAGTGAAAACATACGGTATCTGTCCTTCTCTGCCTTATAGTCACTTGTTTAATAATTGTACTAATAGTGACTCAATACAGAAATGCTTGACTCTGAGAAAACCTTATCCACACAGTAATTTTAAGTGTGCCTATTTTTCTTGCAAAAAATATGAGAAATCGATCAAAGATCAACACTGCTGGCAAGTTCCAAGGACATAGCCCATGCACAAAACAGATATGGCTTGAGGAGTTCCCATTGAACACAACACATTTTTCCTATGGTACCACGAAGTAGTAGGTGCTCAAACCACATGAAGAACATGGCTTGCAGGCTCTGAATGGATGTCAGGGAACATACCACATTCTGCAATAAAGGAAAAGCTCCAACTGGGGTTAAGTGTGGGAGAGTCAACCTGCTCGGAATTTGGACTCATATTAAGTAGTATTTAAGTCATTTTAGGTTCAGAATGTGTTTGATAATCTTGTTCGAAGAAGGCAAAATGCTGACTGACATTTTGGGAAACAAATAGAGGCAAATTCATGCCTCTGGTTTATAAGCACCATAATTTGGCAATTTAGCACTGTTAACAATAATTCTAGTTATGATTATGATGACATCCTTTTAAATCAGTTTTTTTGTCTTTTTTTATTTTTTTAATGTTTTATTTATTTTTGAGAAAGAGAGAGACAGCGTGAGCAGGGGAGGTTCAGAGAGAGAGGGAGACACAGAATCTGAAGACAGGCTCCAGGCTCTGAGCTAGCAGTCAGCACAGAGCCCGACACGGGGCTCGAACCCATGAACCGTGAAATCATGACCTGAGCCGAAGTCGGATGCTCAACCCATTGAGCCACCCAGGTGCCCCCTTTTAAATCAGTTTTTACCCAACCATGAATGAGTGGAAATAAGACTATTACTGCCATATAACTTTGGGGAAGCCTTCACCTATTCCTGATACAGTTGGCCTATGTTAGAAGCCAAAATATATCAATATCAAATTTTTCACCAAACAATTCTAATTTTAATGCTGTTTGTGTCAAGGAGAGCCTATGAATTTATTTCCATTGTATCTAGTAGAAGCCCCAAATTGCCCTTAATTGCATCTTATCCCTTTTAAAACTTCTTTGAAAATGTCTTTTGGCTTGCCCATGGGATTTGCTACAAGTTCTTTTCTCTTAATGGATGAGGATATAAACCTGTCCCACCTGTCCCATCATGGTCGTCTCTGTGTTTGCATGTGGAGGAAATATTCAAGTGCTTATGATGAACAGAACGAAGAGATCATTTATTTTTTAAAACTAAGTAGCTAAAATTCAAGGTCATATTGAGTTAAAGAGCACAACAGTTAGGTCAAGAATGGACGTAAGCTTTAGGCTAAGACCTTGAGGGAACTTAATTCTGCTACTCCTTTCCCTTTGAAATAACCTTAATTCTTGCTCAAAGTGGCTGGTTTCCAGTTACACAAGAGGATATTTTGGGCAAAACCTTTATGAAAGAGGCATGTGAAATAGGCACTTTAGTAACGGATGTGCATAGGATGCTAATTCTTGTATGGTCACTCACTTCCATTTTAAAACTTACTGTTTTCATTCTCTTTACCTACTCCTTTTTATTTCGAGTGTTTATCAGGGAGAGCCATTAAAGTATTTGAAAATTGTTTGTTCTCTGCCCAGCAATTCGTTGTTCTACTTGTTGGACGATGTCAAACAATTAAATGTAATCAACAGTTTAGAACCTCAGGAAATTGTTAGAATTTCCACCCCAAAGAG
Organism: Cryptoprocta ferox; assembly: GCA_028646485.1. Classification (NCBI taxonomy): domain Eukaryota; kingdom Metazoa; phylum Chordata; class Mammalia; order Carnivora; family Eupleridae; genus Cryptoprocta; species Cryptoprocta ferox. Next base: position 68,479,406 of record CM053566.1, on the reverse strand, counting down.
GGTTGACAAACCCTAGACAATTATTCTATTTAGAATGGAAATGGTTTTCATTGTGATATCACATTTCCCTCTGATCATTGGGCAATGCATTGGGAAGCCCAGTATTTATTCGCAAATTTTCAAAAATTGTGTACATCCTGTGCCCAGATTCCAATCTGCTTCATCAGTCCATTTTGTCAAAAGTTTCTCAAATGGAATCCTTCATCCAGAAAAACAAACATACCCAGGATTTCCCCCTTTAACTTTTTGGGAATTCATTTTTACACGTGCATCATCGCGACGGAAAAAACAGTTGCGTCTTATTTCATCTGCTTCAGGTGATTGTGGTAAGCCTGCTAGCTCTCTTCATCTGGGAAGTGCCGCGATCTGAGTCAACTTCCTCCGTCTCTGTTTTTATATTGTCCAGGGTGATGCTTCCTCATTGCACTAAAATAGAAATGGTTTGTTTTTGTATCAAACTTGGAGACTGGCTATGGATTTACACTGGGTTAGGGTAAAGGAATTTTTTTTTTCAAAGAACATTCCACTTATCCCAGGGGAAAGAGATTGATGTACTAGAGACAAATAAGAAGTATGAATGATTTTTTCTCCTTAACTAAAACATCTCCTTTAGTCACCAGAAGTCTCACTTCTACTATCTTTTTTCTAATTTCATTTAATATTTCAGAGATTTGGTAGAATAAATGTATGACTTCTACAAGCATGGGTTTTGCGTGAAATTGAGGAAGGAAGAAGTGAACTTCAGGTGGAGTCGAGCATGCAGTTTCCAGTGTAATTAAACACAAAAATCTATTTGCAACTTACTATTTCACTTCACCACATCACACATGCCATTAGATACATGTTCCCCAGTCTTCAGGCTAATTCCATGCTATATCTTTGGTTGTCCAATTTCACAGATATGATGTCCATGTGGGTAATGGCATACTCATTGCATTGTTCACCACAGAAACGAGAAAATGTGTGGAAGAGTGGGGAAATGACTCTAACCCGATCTAACTGGAGACAAGAATTTGGGGACTTGGTTTTTACATTTACTTTGCATGCTGTTGTTTGTCACCAAAACAATATTATGTCTGTGTGAGCCTGTATAATACTGTTTAAAGCAAAATAAGAAACCGCCTCTTTCTTCTGAAGAGAAACACTGCCACAGAAAGGTAGAAGTCAAATATTTACGAAACAAAAGTCTGGTTAAAAATAGCCCACAATTGCTTACCTTAGTAATCAATGTGAATTACATTATAATCAATATGACTACAAGCTATCTGACCAGCCAGGAAGAAAATAAATATTTGATCATGTGATAAAACCATTTGGATGTCTGCATATGAACCCAAGCCATATAAAAGTATCCAATTCAAGATAACAATACGAAGTCACTGATAAAGTCACAAATAGAAATTAGATTTCACAGTCTCAACTGATAATTTGATACTTTTCTGTGATAAAAAGATCTTCCAAACTAAACTTGTCTATATTTGAACCGTACAAATGCTTAAAACTATTGTACCTGATAATATCTAACTGCTGCCAAGAGAATGAGTTTATGCCACTGAGAAGATGCAGGTGGTTTGTGCTTTATCTCAGTTCTCATGTAATAAGGATTTACTTCAGATAAATATTTTTATATTCGTCTGACAAGTATATTTATCTGAGAGAAGTATTTCTCCCAAATGAATGTGTGTTTTGAAAAAAAAGTTTAAGGTAGTTAGGATTCCAATTGAGGAAAATCATTGAAAAAAAAAGCTTACTCACTTGCTAAGAAAACATAGTTATTTTACTTTCAAAAGATCTCAATACAAAGAAATATAAGAATATACATAGAGGAACTTTGTTGGGGTTCACTGCTAGATTGCAGGACTGTCTCAAGTCACAGATATCAGGAAAAATTACATTTCACTCTGTGTGTGTATGTGTGTCTGTGTGTCTGTATCCTCCTTTGGATAATTAAATCTTTTACAAAAGTTGTGCTCATACTTACTAAGGATTTCTGTCATTGCAGTTTGAGGTGGACCTTCAACGTCAGCCCCTCCTTAGGTGTAAGCTATCACCATTTATTAAAATTTATTAAAATGAACAATCCATGTATACGTATTCACTAACTAAACACTTTACCTTATGAATTAAATTTCTTCTTTCTAGTGACTTCTATTAGAGAGCAGAAAAACCCAGTTGTTAAGCATCTGAATAAATTAAACTCAATAATAACTCTTTTTTCAATGGATAAGGGTAGCTTAGATAACCTCCTTTCCCTGACTTGACAAATTTTGCCATTCATTTGTATGTAAATATGAGGACATAGATTTTGATCCTAAAGCATCAACAGAAATACATTTTCAAGTATCTAACTGTACATACAGGTTCCCCATGTCAGTAGTGGCGGGCACTCCACAAGGCTTTGTGATTTGACATCTTTGCTTAATGGTGAAGAGTATAGCATGGTCCTGTAGTTTTAAATCTTCTTCCACTTTAGTAGACTTGTGTTACCTAGGTCTGTTTGGGTTGGAGACCATTTTCCCGCTGCTCTCTGAGGCACTCTTCTTGTCTGGAGGAAACAGCAGAGGAGGCACCAGGAAAAGCACTCTCATTTCAAACATGTCGATGATAATGCTGAACTAGGTGCCCTCTCATCTATGCTTCTCAAAAGAAGTGCTGGTGCTAAAATGAGGAAACTAAAACCCAGACCTGTGATATGACTTGGCCACCATCACACTGTGACCAAGTGTTAAGGTTGTAATTCTCAGACAGCTATGTCTGACCCTCACATTTAAGCCCTTGGGATTTTAGAACTTTGCCCAGGTCCTGATCCCACTGCCTTAGCAGTTTTGTGATCTATGAAATGGCATGTCAGGTTCTTTGTGCCTCAGTTCTCTATCTTTGAAGTAGGAATGATAATACCTGTCACAGAGTACTGGTTATGAAGATTAACTGTAGGCAATGGCATGCTCTTTAAATTGTATATCACTCTACATGTATTAGTTACCTGTTTTATTATCAATTTTTTTGATGGGGTGGATATTTACCTGAGGCGGTTATTTAAATTATAGGTGTGCTTGTTCCCATTATGTTAGGTAATCACTATATATTGATGACTATTATTTTTTTCCTTGGGGTATAATGTTTAGCTAAATTCACCTGTGCTGGCAAAAGAGAACAGCATTGGAGAAGTAAGCAAGTACTGTATGAAGAAAAGGAAGGTTTAGGTATTCAGGGACTTGAACAGAAACATGGAGTTATGCTAGTTACACCCTGGGAGGAAAATGACACTCCCTTCATATGACCATCATTCATTCCTTCACCATTCAACTCATTTATTGAGTACCTTATTCTGGGTGATGTACAAGGTCATGTGTGTGTGTTTATTAGGTTTATTTGGACTTTTCAGGAACTGCATAATATAGTCATTATTCAGGGGGAAAAAAGGTAGAATTTACTTTAATGAGATCTGTGATTGAGAAGGAATAGTTCAGTTCCTTACTGTGTGACAGTTTGTTGTCTGTTGAATATATGTGTGATTGTCCCTACTTCACAATGAAAACATTAGTCTTTAGTCATATCTTTCCATTTTATTCAAGGCCACAGGCCCCATCTCCTCATCCATGTGGGCAGGTCTCTGAGAGCAGGAAGAGTGTTGTATGTGTCAGTACAACTCAGTACAAAGTTGGGAATCATTAAATGATTGTTTGTGAAATGATTGAATACAAAAATCCAAGGCCATTCACTCAAGTGGTATAGAACTTGTTCTTTAATGTGGCCATTCATTTTTCAATTCATGCATTCATTCAGCAATTTTTTTGAATGTCCACCTTGTAGGTGATACTGGACACATGCATTGGGGATTTCTGGTCAGATAGCCTCCAGATTTCTTGTGACAACTTGAGATAATGTGTCCCCGGTTCTCCTTTACCTCAAATATATCTGTCAAGGACTTTTTGGAAAGTGAGGAAAGAACTGTAAACTTCAAATTATAGAAGACGGTCAGAATCATGTGGATGTGTTTTAAGTGGTCAGTACTTCTAAACAATAGTTTTACTGGTAAGAATTTTTTCCCCAAGAACGGAGACACTGCCTACCCCTAGTTCCTCAGTGGTGTTTTTAGCTGACCACCAGGGAGAGTGGTGGCTCACTCTTTTGTGTGGCTAACTTCCATTCCCTATCATTTCAGTGGTAACAAGGAACTCTTGGCCTGTTAGGTTACTTGCCTAAGTATACACTGATGAAGCAAACAGACCAGGTCAATGTCCCTTAAGAATTGGCTGCTATGATTGAGACTTCTTTTAAAATTATTATGAAACACATGGATTCATGCATATAGCTTCGGTTGTTCTTCTACTTCTGTGCTAACTCCCCACGCATCACACTAAAAATTTATCATGGGTGATATTTCTGTCACAAAGGAAACTTCAAAGTCTGAATTCGCAGAAATGTCTCAGTTGACAAGCCACTGACTTGAGTTCTGTGATTGAAATGTACTCCAAGGTCAACAAACCAAAACCTGAACATCAGTGGATGATAATACCTTCAGTGTCTCGATGGTTATAACACATAGATCACCTTTCAAAGGAGTGTATCTTTATTAATCGTTGCAAATTTATACTTTTGAAATTTCAGGCTCTTTTTCATTAGCTAATGAAGCCCAGAAGCGTAATGTTCTAGTAGCATTTTAATTTTTTGAGGCCCATGTGCTGATTTGTCGGGGTTTAAAAATCTCTTTCACCTTATCAGATTAAAAAATATTTATGCACGTGTTAACAATATATTTAAAAGCAATGAAAGCTTCAATATTTAAAATATTAATTGTTGCTCATTAAAGTATGAAAATTTTATTTATATGTTTGCAAGATGAGGCACTTAATGTAGATGAAGCAGAATGATTATCAAAATAGTTCGGAAATCTTCCTAGCAGTCCATCTTTGAGAAAGTTAAACAGGATCTAGACACAACCTTCTAAATAAGGGGTTTCCATAAGAAACAACAAAGGAACAACAACAATAAACCCCCCCAACTTATCTCTCCTTTAAATTCCAGCCTCTTTTCTATGCCCTGGTTTTTACATCCTCTCCTTTAGTAGGTGAGTACCCTGGCCTTGTGTATGAAACACAGGGTGGTTTAAAGGTTACAAATGTGATCCTGTCAGATTGACAACTAACTGTTCTAATGAGGAAAAAATCCTCAAAGCATGAAATTTGAATGAAATGTGTGATTATAATTCAAGTACTGTTTACACAAACCTCTGGGGACCCTCGGAATAAATGCAGAGCAAGTGAGTTAGACAAACCTCTGGGCCTTCGCTATATGTGTGTCTGTGTGGTGTGTGTGTGTGTGTGTGTGTGTGTGTGTGTGTGTGTTTATTTTAGAGTGTGGGAGAAACTTTCCACCATGAAGCCAAGGCTTTGCTCTTCAGAACCGACACCACGGTCCCCCCCTTGTTTATGAATACTGTATGTGTTTTGTTACCATGTTGAATTGTAAGGAAATAGGTGCTTTGAATTATTAAAGTTGAATCTTGAGAATAGATGTATGCTCGGGTGGCATTTGCTTCGGCATATGCAAATGATTTAGTTTCATTT
>CM053566.1:68376336-68471336 GCA_028646485.1 Cryptoprocta ferox | reverse complement strand
AGAGAGACAGAAATTTATTATTTTAAAATAGAAAAAGAAGATGGGGGGGAGTGAAAAGCAGCCATTTACAAACTGCTCTCTGTGTACTTTGAACTTCCATTTGGATTGATCTTAATCAGAGTGTGATAGTTAGGCCAAAAGGGACCGATCAGAGCTTTCACGAAGGCCCAATTCAGCTGTAGCGATTGGCGCAAACGAATTAAAACATGTGTATGTGACGGTGTATGCATGAGTCTATATACTTCCCTGTGTATGCATAATGGTTCTATCTAGCTGAGCATATACTGGAATGCACACACATACACAAGTGTTTCAGGAGGCAGTATGGTTTAGGATCATTAATAATTTCATTCAAGAAACCAATTTTATGAATGGGCCACTGCTGAAATACCGTTTACTTTTATTTCTTGGTCACTAAAAAGTGTGAGCAAATTGTCAAAAGTTTATAAACCTATCCAGTTTTTTATCTTTTTTTTTTTAAAGAGAACATTAGAAGAACAGTTATGTGTGGTAAGGGAAATATAATTTTAAAACAAATGGCTTATGTTGTGAACTGATCCAGTAAAGTGGTTAAATTTATAAACATAAATATTAGGATTATGTAACTTCCTTTTTTTTAAACAAGTGCCTAATTTGCAATTGGTAGTTACTCATGTATAGTTCTTAAGACTTTTGCTATTATCTTTTTGACATTCCCATACATAACATAGTTAGCCACTACCTTTAATTTTAAAGCACTTCTAATGAAAATTTTGTGAATGATGCTATCATAGCAGGAAAAAGTGTCTCAGAAGCAATCAAATAGCTACAGGGATTATGTGACCCTTATGCAGTAGAAGAGAATTACAATGAATATAAGTTTCTGCAGTTTTTATCTTTAGGAATTGCCAGTGATGTGATTTTTATATGTGAATTGTTAATTTTCTGTCCTGATTGTCTGAACTGACAAAATTTTAGTTTTAAGTTTTGGACATTTTAACTCCCTTTTAGCCAAAAGGAATTTTTAAAAATATGTATTCCATTCCCACAGCTTGCCAGTTGCCTCTACCATAAGAAAATGCTGAATATGACATCATATCACTAATATGCCCTCTCAGTTGCCAAATATTTTGGTTGTTAGATTTTTTTTTTGAGAGGATGGTACTCATAAAATCAAGATCGCTCTGTCACAGGAAATGTATTTATAGGAACTGTTTTAAAGCGTTTATTAAAAACAAATCTGGTGATGTGTATCTCTATTGATTCAAACACTAGAAAGAAGCAAATTGTACATACATTATAGTTAGAAGAAATAGCCGTTTGGAACACTAGCAGAAAGCTTTTGAAACCAGGAATGGTTACCAGTTCTTCATTTTAGCTTTATGAAACGGACAGCAAAGTCCAGTTGTACGTGCTCTTTGGATGGGGCCGGTTCTGTACCATTTTTTAAAATGCCTTCATGCATACACTGGGGAAGCAGATTTTTGTTTATTCTACAGTGTGTATTGTACTGGCTGTAATTCTGCATTCAGCGGCTTTTGATTTGGTGCCAGACATCTTGTGGAGATTGTGTATGCCATGAGTTAATTGTTCAAAATGCCTATCGAAGAGACTTTACATTTCTTGAGTTTCGCGTGTTGTTTTGGGTTTGAGTATCTGTGCATTTTTGTGTGTATGTGCGCATATGACCAATGTGTGTTTTAACTCAAATTGTTGGAGTTAAGTGTGATCAGCTATTTGTTACACAAGCTTTCCTCTGAAGACAACACAGCACTGAATTCCTTCTTTTTTTTTTTCCCAGTGACAAGTCAATTACTTGTTTAAATTCAGTTTGAACTCTCTGAACTGAGAGAGGCCAGAGGAAGCAGGTTTTCCCTGTGAATAAACAAAAGAAGAAAAATGTAAAATCATTCCAAAACACTGTGATTTTAGGTTGTTGGGAGAGTGCAATTAAGCATTACAACAATTATGATTTCCTCCTTTTGAACTGGTACCTATAGGGATTATGAAATCAGTTTTCCTCTAACTCCCTAGCAAGAGAAATAGTAGAGGCAGTGGTATTTTAGGACAGACAAAGAAAAATGTCAGTTTTCTATTACCTTAAGTTATGAAGTGTTTCTATGGCCATATCCCACACAAATTGTTTTCTTCTTTCTGTGAACCACTGGAGCTGGTCTGAAGTGTGGACTTTATTAGGAAGACAACACCTACAAAATACCATAACATTAGAACTATCAGAGAATAAATCTTGAATATAACTCAGAATGTATTTTTGAAAGTCAGCTTCTCCTCAGGTGAGAGTTGAATACCAAAACCTAGCCCAGTCATTTTCGTGATTTCTTTTCTTTATGGGTTAGATGTTCAAATACACATGAATCCCATTTTCAGCTAAATAAAAACTGTGAAAGCATTACTTCTTAACTACGGGGAGAGAGGCTCTTTGCAGAGAAAATAAGTCCAGTTTATTTTCAGTGTTATGAGTGTAAGCTTCTATCAAATTGTGCCGCTGTGTCTGTTCTTATTCAGGCTCTGAGCAGTATCAGGCATTACCTGGTCCACAGTAAGTATAGTTCCTGCTGGAAATGTTGATTTTTATAACCGCTCCCATCTTCTTATTCATTGAATAAGATTTTAATAAGTAATTATTTGGTCAGATTTCCACATACCTAAAAATAAAGCCAATTCCACAAAGATAAAATTATGGCAAATGAAATTGAAAACAAAAGTGGCGAAATTTCCCCCTAATGGTAATTTAAGATCACATCATCATCTCTCGCCAGCATGTGCATGTGTTAAACCGTATAGAGAAACCTATAATTATTGTAATTGCTCTTTTTGCTTTATACTAACAAGCTTCAAACCATGTTTCAAACTAGTTGTTTTGAAATAGTTATTTGTCAAGTCATCAAATCTCAGAAAGTAAATGGTAATGAGCTCTCCATGTTTATATTCTGACTGTTGGTCATATTATGCAGCTTTTCAACTCCCTGAAGTTCAGAGATGAAAATGGATGTTGATTATTTCTGATATCGAGGCCAAAAAGTAAAATAATTTCATGATTCCTGCTTATGATGAAAAAAAAAAGGGAACATTTTAATATCAGAATCATTTCAGTTGGGAATGCATTCTTAGAACAAAGTTTACCTATGAATAAGAGACAATCTCAGTCAGCCACCTAAATTTTTTTTCAAGTAAAAATTAGGATATGGAGTGTTTAGCTTTTTTCCCCCCCATGTACCGCAGGAAGTGCTAACATAAAAAGCTTAATATTTAAATAATACCAGTTATAATATTTTCCAGTACAATTTACATATGGCCCTTTCTCTGCAAACCTCACACTTGATTCCAGTAGCCTCTAGCCTCTTGCAGGTAGCCACTGGGCTTTAAAGTTTTTAATAGTGTGTCAACTATCAACTATGCAAATTGCAGTTAGTATTTGAAAAGGTATTTCATATACTTAGCTATTTTCAGAGTCATGATTATAAATGAAAGTAGCTGGTATAAAAGCATTACTCTTTAAAATTATTGTTTAGCTGCTATTACAGAACAAAAATTTGCCTAGGTCACAAACTAATATAATCTTTTAATTCCCTGCTGATTGAAGAAAACAAAACATATCAAAAAAAAAAACATTCAAGATAAACTTCTTTTTAATAAGCTTACTTTTTGGTATTGTTGACATATAAAGCATTTTAATTTACCCATTTTAAAATAACAATGAAAATTTTATTTTTTTTTCCTCTGTGCTTGATTGCTTCGAACAAAATTATGTTGATTTTGTTCTTTACGACTAAGCTGGTAAAAATTCACCAGACGCTTAATCTTGATATTGTGGCTACATCTTGCTCTCCTGCCTCTGATTAAATTTCCAAAATCCCTGCATGAGATTCACAGATGCCAGTTTGAACATTTCTCTGGGGCTAATTTCTTAGAAAGAAAATAATGGATCTGTTACATATTTGGTTAATTTTATTTAATCCCTAATTTGTGGTAGGTCTGAACATTTTGGATTTCGTGCTGATAATTGATCAGCATCCTTCTAGTGCTAGGCGATGGCATTGTTTCAAGGAGAATTTGGAGGAAGGACATTGAAACACAGGGGGAAGAGGGTTGGGGAGAAAAGTGGCCAGGAAAAAAGATCTAATAGTTGGTGCGGTCTTTAAATACCTTTCCAACTGATCTACAGGAAATTGTGCTGAATAGTTGTTTGTTTCCTGTTCCACTATAAATGTGGTTTGCATTACACCCCCTATTTGTTGTTTTGTTTTATTTTGTTTTGTTACTAAAATTACAGTACCACTGGAGAGGCGTGAGAATTAGTGATTTCTTCCTTGTAACTTAATTTTTAAGTAGTTTTTTTTAATCACATTTGGATTTTAGACATTACCATATTTCATTATTATGAATGTTGTATGAGTATGTTTCCAAGCCTCCCTGAAACTTCTATCACAGTGATGCTACTAAGGAAAAAAAAAAGCTTTGGCGTCTTTCCTCTGGAATCACCATGTAGGCCATGAACACGGTCAGCAACCTGCCATCGTGAGGTTAATTTATTTTTTTTAATCTTAACTTTGAATCCAGTGAAAATACGTAGATTTTAGATATGATTGTGACCATTTTCAAAGTTGCTAAAATTCAAGTTTACTTTTATCATAAGAAGAAAATGCAGTAAAGACATATTTGCTCCGCATAACAAACCTTAATGCAAGTCTTAGACTGAGAATTTCAGGACAGACCCACAAAAGATTACTAGACTTTTTGTTTCTTTTTTTTTTTTTTCATTTTCCTTCAATATTATCAGGGTTACAAAAAAGCTCCTATTTTACAGTCAGTATAGTTTAAAGGTAGTTTTAGCTTTCAGTCTTCCAGAGTTTGTGCATATTTGATTGGTTTTAACTTGGTTTTAACTTAGCCCTTAATACTTCAGACATAACTCTAATGTGACACAAGGGTAAAGTTATGTATGGTAACGCTACTGACAGTAAGGAAAACAAAAAAAGATTTGGAGCTGTATGTTCATAAACTATTTAAATATTTATAATCTATTCAGGAAACCATCATAGTCCTTAATAAAAGCAGCTATATGTAAACTAGAAAACACAAATGAATAGTGACAAAACTGAAAAAGATAATTCTGTAAAATAACTATATTTTGAAGTATGATGTGACCTGCTAAAAAGTTAATACGTGGAGATGTTTGGAAAACTTTCTAGTTAGAGTATTTTTGACGTTTTAGAATCTGTAATGAGCTGGCACATTGTATCACCTTAGGTATATAGATTTTATTGTATTTTATTAAGTAAAATGAAATTATTCTTCTAAAGAATATTTCTTAAAGTCTAAAGTCAGGTTTACTGGTTTGGGCCTTGAACATGGTTTAAGAGTTTGCTCCACTTAAACTTTGGGAGAGTTTCCTGTTTGCAGCACTGAAAAACTGTGGCCTAGGCCCATGACTGAAGCCTCTAGGTATTAACAGATGCATTTCTGTCACAATACCACGCTCTGATTAGAATTTAAACTTTAACATTTCAGATATTTATTTTTGTCTTTAAATTCTATGTCATGTCAAGTCGTTCCCTAGTTTTCCTCAGATTCTTCTTCCTTGTTAAAGAAATTTGCATGTGCTAATCAGGACATTTTGTTGAAAAGTGACTTAAAAGGGATGCTATACCTATGACCTTTCATTTGGGAGAGTGTACTGTTTTAAAGGCATCCCTCCCCATATTGGGATAAAGAGTGGGTTTAAAACACCAAAGAAGTCAGGGGTGGAAGCAGTGTGGATGATGGTCTAATTTCAGGCTCCACCGAAAAAATGCAGCCTTTGGCATCCTCCGGGGACCTAGGGCTCTGCTTTCCAGGAGGCCAAATTATACTCCTCTTGAGAGAGGGCACATTGAGGTAATTGGTGGGACAGACTGGGAAGAGTCAAATTCCAGCTGCTTCCATTGTAGCTGACCTGAAAATGAATAGGGGATGTTAAGAGTAGAGGCTAACGTTTGACTTGGCTTTTTCACCTCCACAAACCTAACGGTGAGAATTATAGAGTAGTGAATGACTGCACCAATAATAATCCTGTTCAAGTGGGAATTGCTATGTTGGGGAAAACTCTCACGCCATTTTAAAAATAGTTGATGCGTTTACCAACCACAGTCTTATCACTATAGCCCCAATAAAGTTTATCCACAGGTTGGAAACACTCTCTGCTTTTACTGTTAGCCATCTAGTGAGCGTGTCTTGGATTCTCACCTCTTTGGTTACTATTTTAAAATGCTTGTAATCAAAGGCATTCAGAAGGCACTGGAATCCCACCTCCAAGAAGAGAAGCAGTAAGTGGAGGTATCTGCACTCTGTTTCCCCCAGAATGTATTTTTTTTAAAGGAGAATAATGCTGTATTACTCAATAGCTTTTCTAACGAATAAAACAAATTAAATTGATGTTACATGCATATTTAAACCCCATCCAGTTAAGTACTGACGTGATTAAAATAATCAAATGTATTACTTAAAAAATTAAAAAGGATAAATTCTGTACCCCATTATTTTATTGACTTTTAAATATAAATTGCAGAAATGTTTACATTCCTAATGGCATTATTAAGCTAAACTGACAAATCAGAGGAAAAAAGTTGATTGCCCAGCACATTATTATTTCTGCACCTGTTATTACAATTCAGAAGTGGGGGCTCAGCACACAAGAGCAGCATGGATGCTGTTTTCTTAGGCATCCTTTGTGTGATGTGGGGGTTGGGATAAATGTTTAACAGGTGTAGTTTCACTTTGTAGTGCCTTTTTGTGTGTTGATATGATTAAAAGCCTACAATGTTTTTCATGTAGCTTTGAAATTAATATGCAAATAATTGGGGATGGTAGGGCTCTCCTCTACCTGCTGCACCAAGCCTCCCTAAGCAGAATGGGGGGGATAGCAGCTTTTTAGTAGAAGTTGTTTAGGTACAAATAATGCCACCTTTCATCTCCACCCTGTGAATCTGTCGGAAAAATAAGGGAAGGAGAGGGGCAGCAAGTCAATTGAGGTAGAATCGCAGATCTGGGGTGAAAATACTTTAGATTTTTATCTTCTGGTTATACATTGGCTAGGAGGTTGATAGAGTACATTTTTTTAAACAGTAATGTAAATTGTGTAACACTGTCAGTGCCTTGGTTTGAAATTGTGCTTGTTTCTTTATTTCTTATCTAAATCATACAATATCATTCTTCAAACATTTAAACCATATTCCTTCCTGTCGCTGAGGTGGCAGTGATTGTTTATGAATATAATTCTAGAATTTCTTAGTTGTTCGTTGTCCACCACTAATTTCACGTAGAAATCTAAAGTTTCTGCAGCCAGTGGGATAAATAATGCCCTATTTTTTTTTTCAATTTTTTGTTGTTGTTTGGGTTTTAAAAAATGTTGTTCTATTCTTCAAAATGTAATGACCTTCAATTTGGATTGAGAGGGGAAAGTATCTTTGTTGAATCCCATGAAACAGTTTTGATTTTGTGAAAAAGTGGTTAAAATGCCATTATTTCCTGGAAGTTACTAGTTAAGACCATTCATATGAGTTTAGATTTTGTCCTGTGTAACAATTTAAATTCCTAGACTTTAATAAGACTTAATATGTAGCATGGATCCCATTTAATCTCCCCCTGGCTTCACAGCAAAATGTTTACATAAATGAACCCTCAATTTTGATATCAACTATTTAACTCTCTTTCCAGAGTTAATGCTGTTTCCATAATTAAACATTTCCACAGTTACTTCCATAGGAGTATATCTTAACCATGATGTTCTTTTCTTTTCCTTTAAGCCATCTGTTGGCTAGGTCAGTAAAGAAATGGGAGCTTGATTTTATTTTAAGGCGAATTAAGTTATTAGTCTACCATTGTATTAGACATTCAGCTTCAGAGGGAGTAAAAAAATAAAATTCCATCATATTTTCATTTTGTTACATTTGCAGCAGAAATGTGTATGCTCAAATGGTTATTTTCAACTCATGACAGCTGTGATATTTAAAATGATCACAGCTGTTGTGACTTAAAATTGATTTTTCTATTAACACCTGAGAAAAAGACCTGTGCTGTATTAAAAACTTAAATAAGGTAACTGTAAAATTAGATATGTTGATGTGGATCTGGTAATCCTACTTCCCAGAGGTTGCAAAGTGCAGCAGACCTCATGGATGCTTCCAGGGAGTGAGCTAAAACTGCTAGAAATAGATGCGTGGTTGTTAAATGCGTTTACCTTTTAAAGAATTCATGTAATAGCAGATCCTCTTGGCTCTACTTTTACAGTGTCAGTTTTGCTAATAAAACCTTTTAGAATTCAGTTTACTTAATTAACCCCAAGAAAGGCTTATATGACTTGTATGAATCATTATGAGATCCTAACCTCTAAACTTTTTTACCTTTCAGACATGATACTGAGAAATGCAAACCACACTAAATTGTTCCTTATGGAGGAAGTTTTGGTTTTATGGCTCTTTTCCTCCATCATTTTCAGATGATGAAAAAAAGAAAAACAGATGAAAAAGGAGAAACAAATTATTCCTAAGTAGATGTAGGCTAGCACTTGTTCTTGGAATCTTTAATACATTTTTAATGTTCACTTTGCAGATCCATTTAACCTGTTTCAAGAGTTAGATGGTGCTTCCTACTGCCAGCTGATCTATTTTGATGTTGACCTTCTTAGGGTAATCAGTGTTGGAATCTTTTTTTTTATCCTTAAGTGTTGGAATCTTGAATGTAGTAATAGATTACCTATCTAACAAAATAACAGCTCTAACAAAACTTAGGCACATTTAGATATTGAGATCGTTTCATGTTTTGAAGTAGATGATGTAATGAATAAAACATACAGCTGGCCTGATGTGAAATTATTTATAGATAATAGTGCCTTCACAGATGCATTGCCAATAGGGAGCTATGTACGTTAAACTCTTTGGCTGGTCCTGGGCTTTTTACCTGTGTAACTCAATCAGAATTGAAAGCATGACAGATTTTATGATGATAAATGTGTGGCTGGATTGGAGAAAGACTGGATGGCGGGGGGTGGGTAGATGGATAGATTACATAACTAGATAGTAATTAGTTATTGCCAATTATTTATTACTAAAAACTTGTTTATTCATCAAAAATTTGCATATAATGTATTAGTTTGACTGTTGTATATAGTTTAGAATGGGTTGGTATTTTCTATCACATAGTGAAATTATAATAGAGATGGTTCCAAATGAACACAGTTTACCTCGTTCAAAGTTGTAGGCTGGGACTGATGCACACCACAAGATCACAAGATCAACATGTCCCATACTAAGTCATCATGAGTATCAATGGGTATTTACTTGTTTGGCTGAAGGAAGATACTCCTAGAGATTGCCATTGTTTTGCATGAAGAGTCAGAAAATCAAAGTGGATATTTGCTGCTGACATACTCTGGCTAGAAACATGTATCTTCAGAACAGTGGTGACCCCCGGGGGACATGGGGATATCTGGGAAATTTTTGATTGTCCCAACTGCAGTAGTAGGGTGAGAGTTTGCCTCTGGTATCTTGAGGCCAGGGATGCTCCTCTTCATCCACAGCGTACAGGTCAGCCCTTCACTAGTGCTGAGGTTGAAAAGTTCTGCTTCAGAAGTACTATATCAGGACCTTAATCATTATTTCCTGGTATAGTGAGCCACCTTACAAATGATTGCAGCTTGCTTTTCTTTTCTTTCCATATCAATTCTCTCTCTCTCTCTCTCTCTCTCTCTCTCTCTCTCTTCCCTTCCTTCCTCCCTCTCTCTGTCTTCCTCCCTGGCATAGCACACTATAGTATTGTCCAGGTATATTTCTACCATTTACCAAGAAAATGTGGGATTTTATTTGAAGTGTTGTAAATGTAGTACATTATTTGTGAACCAACTGGAATGACTTCAAAGCAGCTGTTAGAATATGTTGAGTCAATAAATGTGCATTTCTCTATACCCTAAATACATATTTATATCTTACCTTTCAAAATGTCTTGAAAACTCTCTCAATGTAACTGTGGGTTCATCAGAATCATCCTAAAAGAGAGTTTATTACCATTAATTTTTTTTCTGTAGGTCATAAAGAGGCAAAGAAGGAAATAAATTAGCATAAAGAAACTAATAGTACATTTAAGTATTTTTGGCATTTAAAGATCTTGTTTGCATCGCCATTAAATATATCCTCTGTACTAAGATCAAAAATTAAAACCAGCATAAAAAAACCTCTCTTTTCAGCTTTCCCAATAATGCAGCTTCTTTATCCACTCACAACCGGGGATCTCTCTTCCTGCCACTGCTGTGCTTCCCATCAGTGCTGGATAATTCCTGGCAGTGATTTGGAAGTGATTTTTGAAACCTCGATTGCCTTCCCTAGCACCCTGTGGAGGAAGGTGGCGGTATCTAGTGGCAGAGTCTTACACCTGCCAACTTGTGGAACCCAGAAGCACACCTCACTTCTTAGATGCCAAGGTTTGGAGAGAGCTGCCAAGTCTGACAGTAACTAGTGCCGCTCTTCAATCTCCTCCCCATGCTCTACAAGGTTCTATCAGAGTAGAGACGGCAGCTGGGCATGGGAGGGGTGGCTCTTGTTTGCAGTCTGTTTTTGCTTAACCCATTGGTTGTTTTATTTCAATTCCATCCTCAGACCATGTACTTCTCGTCCTCGTGTTGCCCTGTCCACTGGGTGCTCCACAGTTCTAGTAAAATCACATTGATGCCTTTGGGTTTTACTGTGCCCACTGCACCTGAAACCGTCTTATGAGATGGCCCTGAGTTGGCATTTATTTCTGTTTGTTTTCCACGTTTTATTGTCTAGGGCTGTCTGCACTCAAAGTGAACAGAAAACTTACAAATATTTTTGTGTGTGCCAAGCAAGTTAGAAAGATTACCATTTTGGGTGATCATTTCATTGATTTGGGTATATCTGTTTCTGGAAGATGGTAATTTTTGTTCTAATTGCAAATTTACTTCAAGCCAAGGCTCTTTGAGGAAGCATTGACCTTGTTTTCAGTTTTGATCAATCACTGATTATCTGTGTTGGACTCTCAAGAATTTTCTTATATCCCATATACCCCAGTATCCTCCTCTGAATAACTGTAGAACGATACCTCCTTATATATGGTTTTTAGAATGTGCTTCATTCAGGACGCTTGTTTGTGTTGTATTTAAGTCAGACATTTATGGAGTATAAAATCAATCTTATTGTGACTTTAAATTTTAGGAAAGTGGTTTACGGCTAAAATAAAGCTTATACTTAATATTTTTTTGTAGTAATACTCAGTTTTTAATAAACCCTACTTGCAGGCCTCAGTTCTTTCAGAGGCCTTTCTAAAGCACCTTCTCATTTCATCCTTATTGCACCCTAGTATGGTGATAGGTGACCTAAACGTATTTATCCCATTTACAGTCTAGTAACGCACTGTCTAGTGAGGTCGCCACTGGCCACATGTAGCTGTTAACATTAAATGTAAATTAATCAAAAATACAATTTAAAAATTTAGTTCCTTGGTCCCACTAGCGACATTTCACGTGTTCAGTCATCACATATGGTTAATGGCGACTGTATTGGACAGCACAGATCTAGAACATGTGCATCCTTGTAGAAAGTTCTAATGGACAGGGCTGGTCTGGGAAATGGAAGCATTCATTAGGATCAAAGCCTTTGCTTACTCTCTTATGTTTTGTAACAGAACTAGAGTCACTTTTGCTGTGTATTTCAGTATACTTTTGAATTTTTTTTGTACTTCATAGTCAGCAAATGTCTGAAGCAAGAATTGATATTTTAAAGCTACCTAGCATTTTAGTGAATGCTTACCCCATCTATGTTCATCTCTCTTTTATTACATTTAAAGCTCGACGTAGACAAACGTTTCAAAGGAATCAGCCCTTAAATGAACTTGCTCTGAATCAGAGAGATCTTCCAAAAGAGGGCGTCATGTCTTGAGGAATCTTTATATACTTGTTAGCATGCTGTGGATAACCAGGAAACGTTTATGCAGCCAAATGAATGACTCCCAACATCTATCATACATGCATCCATATATACATACAAGGGCAAGACCCTTGAGTAGAATGCTCACTGAGACTCGGCCTCCATGGAATTTAAAGAGCTCATACCTTTGTTATTTTATTAAAATAAATAACCTATATTTATTCACATATTCTAAAATATCTCTTGAAAATAAGTGAAAAAGTCAGTCTGTAGGTCTGATCCTTAACGCTCATTTAGTCCCTGACCTGACTTTGTGTTTTGAAATTTTCATGTCTTCTCATCATTGTCAAGCTTTCAAGCAATTGGAAGATAAGCTTTTTCTTTTTTTCTTTTTTTAAGTCAACTCTCTTCCCAACATGGGGCTCAAACTCAGGACTCTGAGATCAAGAGTTGCAGGCTCTGCAGACTGAGCCAGCCAGGTGCCCCTGGAAGATAAGCTTAACTCTTTATCTTCCCTCAAAGATTAGCACAGAAGTGCTCAAATGACATTTGTTGACTGAACCGAGAAATATCAAAACTTTTTTTAATGTTAAGTTTCTCAAGGTTCCTCCTATCCAAAGCAGACCAGTAGGCTATTATTTGTAGAATGAATGAATGAATAAAAAATATGTATCTTTTCATTCCATCCTTGAGTTGGAGAAATGTGCCTGATAAATGTTGATGGTGCTGATAACCACCCTCATTCATACTTGCACATTCAGCATTGTATTGATGATTTTTCACTTGAAACTATGGATGGCAGTGGATGAATGGACTGGTCCTCAAATATGAAGCACAGGGAATGAGTGTGTTTCTGCCCTGTACCTACAGTACTGTAATAGGTTCGATGGTTGCGGAATTTCTCCTGCCACCCTGTTGTTGGGAGCACCGGGAGCCCATAATGGCACATCCTGGCAGATGCGTTCTCCTTGGGCTTCTAATGGGTATATGCAAACCATCATTTCTCTCATTAATAATTATGGTGTTAAGAGGCATTTGTGTTCTGTGCACTCTTTCAGCTTGTACCATGTTTAGTTCCCGTTATGCAAATACTGCTTTAAACTTAGAAATGCCAATTTGCATTAATATTTTGGTTTCATATAGTAGCTGGCTATTGCATTTCACAAACAAGTGCATTTTAATGAGTGCTGGCAGAATGTAAAAAAAATTATTCATTAAATTATATTGTAGAAAATGCAGTAGTTGGTTGCCAGAAATCATTAAGACAAAATATAATGTGTATTGAGACCATAAGAATATCCCTCCTGAAGGGTGTTTGGCCCTGGCGGCATTCAAGAACAATTCAGCGTTCTTTGTACAGGCATGAAGGGTGGGGGTTATCTCTGTAAAATAAAATCCAGTGTACTATTGACATTTGGGTTTATTTTTTAAATGTAAACATATTTTACTATTTTATATTTGCCATGTGACCATAGGGAATTTACCTCTGGGTTAATGTGAAGGACTTTAAAAGTCATAAACACCAAGTTGTAAAGCAATGTATTCCTATGTCTTACATTTTGATGTTAAATCCTGAAATGAGGTCTTTGCTGTTTTATGTTTTTTTCCCCCTTTCCCAAGATTTTTTTTTTATTGGAATTGTGAACATAAATTTTTTTGATGGGCAATGTGTGGGAACAGAAAAATTTTGCAACTGGATTTTCAGAAACGAACTATTTTAACACGTGGACTTTTAAATGCTGCTGTCATGCTTGTCATAGCTTGTGGTTCCTAATTATAATGAGCTTTTCTGGTGGTGTTATTGCAGTTGTGTTGTGTGTTTTTTTTCCCCCTCGTCTTCAACTCACTTTTCCCAGAAGGAGAGTTCCAAGCCTTTGAAAATTCTCATGATTTTGCAAATCCACTCTATTTTTGTCTAGAATACAGGAAAGTTAAAACTGTGGCTGGTATGATGCCATGTTTTGAATCCAATTTTAAAGCAACCCTTTGCAACCCAGGGAGTAAAGCTGACATCTTTGTATCTGTAATGAAGATAATTATACCTGCAAGGTGACATCACTAGCGAAGTAACAAATGCACTTGAAAACGGAGTCTCCGGTCCTCTCTGAATTCTGTAGACCACTTTTGGCATTTAACACGAGACACCTCTTTCATGCCTGTCGTTTGAGAAGTTGCTTTCAGATGAATTTACTAAAGCTGACTGACACAGGGTTAAATTAATTCTTTTCTTTATTACTCAAAGTGATACAGACCTTTCTTGGACTAATGTAGCTTAATTAGTGGTCAATTAAAACTGAACATTGCTGAATTGAAGTTCTTTGATCAAACTCCCTGGCATGGGTTCTCTTTCTTTAACTAGCCACCATCTTGAATTCATTTGGAATCAGTAGTATAAACAAGTTTAAAACTGGTTCTTTTATAAGAAAGTCAGCAGGCTTGTATAGCTGTGGTTTCTTTTTTTACTTCTGTAGGCGGCAATTCAAAGGCATACTAAATGAAAACAGTACTACACCCTGAAAAAAATACATTTTTAAAAGTAACACTAAGTAGTCAGAAAACAGTCAATACCCCCACCTATTTATTCTAGACAGAAGATAAATTTCCCAATTTCAGTGGTTAATTTTGTTGTTACATAGAAAGCTACAAGAAAATTCCCCGCCCTCACTAAGTCCACAGTTAAAAAGTGAAACAAACAAAAAAAAAAAAAAAACTGAGCGTTGGGAGAAAGACAGGGGACAGGCACCATTACAACATATATGCAGAGATTTAACTCAGTTGCCCCTACATTGATTCTTTATGACTCTTGGGAAAATATTTCACCTCTGTGCCATTGGGATGGGGGTGAGCCACTGCTAAATTTGTTTGTTTATTTCACCATTTCTTCTAGAGGACACTTGCAGCAATAAGAGAACTAGTGATGGAGAGCATCCTTCATACCAATCGCTAGGTTAAAACACACATTGATTTTCTTAGAATTTGGGTGCAGTTTAAAAAAAAGAAAGAAAGAAAAGAAGGATGCCAGGGCACCAGGAACTGGGACAGAGAAGGTCACCGAGTATATTTGTAAGAGGATCAGCCCATTCCTTGTACACGGTCAGGTGTCTTAATATTTAAAGTGTATATGCCATGCTTGTGGAAACATAAATCGATACCAATCTGTAATCCCAGTGTTGAGAAGCCTAACAACCTAAAAATACCATAGCTGGCATTCAGTTAGGCTCTGTTTTAAAGTATAGTAATAATACTTTAATTAATAAAGTATTAATTAAAACTGGCACTTTTGTGCTGGAGATAAAAGTAACAGATTAGGTTTAAATAGGTAATTTGCTTAGTCTGTAATGGCTTCTTTGGACCCCTGAAATTTTCACACAGAAAAAGTAAAAGGAAATTTTGGAAGTGACCATATAGCATTTTCCCCCATCAAAGATAAAATTTTTGTAGTTTTCGTTATTTATATTCAAAACTTACAGTTATAAACAATAATTACGATAAAAATTCTATCACTTGACAGAGAGAGAAATTGTTTATAGTCAGTGTGCCTCTCAGCCTTCTCTCGTGCCTTCTCCCTAAAGGGCTGATTAGAATGTAATAATTGGGGATGATAGCAGGAGGAAGACGACAATTCCATTTAATTAAAGATAATTTATTTTACTTTAAATTGGTGATGTCCCACATGAGTAAGAGTAGATTTAGCAGATAGATTTATTAATGGGTAGTGACATCTCAGTTGACATAAAAAGCAAACATTTTCTTTCCTCCTTGTTTTTATTGTGTCTCAGCACCTGAAAACTTCTGTCCTCCTGCCTCCCTTCCTGCTTTACAGCGCTGTAGACTTTTCCACCAGCTCTGCAGTTCTCCGTTTATCCTTGAAACCCACTTGAGCCTCTGCTGAGTTACAAATGAGGCCCAGAGCCTGAAAGGCTGGTCAGATTCTCAGGACTGACACTAGAAATGCTGTCTCCTCAAAGGACATTCTCTTGAGTGATATTTAATATATTGAATTCCTGGATTCCAGGGGAGCCTTCAGCATTTTGAATGAAGATCTGAAGATTTCCTTTAGTCTTGGACAGGGCATTGGCATAAATATTCCTTCCAGAGAACTTGTATGTTGAATGTCTTGGATCATGAAAAGTGCCACAGAAATACTGTTTGCATTGCTTAGGTTCATTTCTGACCAGGAATTGTGTGGAGAGTTGGGCCCGTGTGTCATAGTTCTATTGTTGTCTTGTACAGTTGCAAACAGATCCTGGAAATGAGGGACACTTTTTCAAGTTAGAAAGTGGATTCAAGAAATGTATGAAATTGTCTCCAGTTAGTCTTCTCAGCCTGTGATGGGTTTTTAAGTGGTGTACGTTTAGCAAAATTGTATTTGTAATTCTGTAAATCCTAAGGCTTTGTAGAAGCCTTTCCCTATGCTTCTGACAAACTGCATTCTGTGTTCCCCAGTTAGTGTTTGATCTCTTGTACGTTACCTTTATACTATTAACTCCTACCCCGTTCCTGCATTCTTATCTGTGTGTTGCTAAGTCATCTCTGTGTACCTGTGTAGACAGATTTCATTCACATCATATTTTTCGTCTCTGGATGAAATCCCAACCCTCTGAGCACCCCTTTCTCCCCGGGCTTCTCCTTCCGTCCAGAACTTCTTTCTCATCAACCCACCAGACTTACTCACATCCATTTCTCTTACTACTTTGTTGCTCTCATTTTCACATACAATTCCTTTCTGCAAATTTTCTCTCCTTCCCTCTTTAGGTGGGTCTTTCTAGCCTTACTTCAGAAATTAATTTTGTAGATCTAGTGTCTTCAAAATGAAGGGAGGAAATGAGATACTTCTTTCTTAGGGGGTGAAGACCATGGTGGAATTTTTATTTTATTTTGTACTAGATGGATTTCTTCTACCCTGAGGTGCCATATTACCATTCCAGATTGATGTTAGATCAGTGATCATGTTTTTCTAGGATTTTCATGGAGTCTTGCTTTTCATATTGTGTCAACCTTCTCCTTCTCCTCAGCTAAAGCATCTTACTTCTTTTTCTGCCCATTTACCTGGTTAGTTTTAATATCCCAATCTCTCAGGCCCTTATTTTATCCTTGATTTCTTGCCACTTTTATCCATCTCTCTTTTTGTTTTTTTATTGCTCTGTTACCCTCGCTGTAACTTACATCTCTTCTTCTTCTGCAATGACTGGTAAATTTGTGATACCTTCCCAAAAACTCTGCAAGCACATGATGCTGGGAAGGAGGACATTTGCAGGTAACGTTCTTTGCTGTGTGTTGGAGAATTATGCTTGGATTTTAAAAATCTACTAATTTTTCCCCCAGAATTGTGCAGTCATGATTCTGGATAAAGGGGACGTGAAGGCCAGTGTTCAAATCCAACCCATCCTTAATTGGAGGTGAAAACTCTAAATATAAATTTTCATGAGGGAAAGTGAACTTACATTTATAGCAAGTAAATTCAGTTGTACCTGTTGCCCAGTAGACCAGTTCAGGGTGTGTGTGTGTGTGTGTGTGTGTGCGCGCGCGCGCGTGCATGCACGCGCTGCCAGCAAGATGAAGAGAGGAGAGAGTGGTCCGTGGCCAGCCACTGTTGCTCCCAGTGGTTCCTGCTCACCCCGAGGGAAAGAGGCACTTGGGTCAGAATGAAGACATACCCTGTAAGTCAGCAGTAGCGGCTCCTCCCTGCTCCCCTATTTTCAAGCTATTTCCTTTCTGGTCTCTCTCTGTTCCATTATTTCTCCAGCAGTTTTACTAACGATTTCCAAATACCTTCCACCTTTGCCTTTTCCTCTCCTTTTGGCTTTACTGCCGTCAGATAGTTAAAGGGTTTCATTAAATCGGAGGCCATTCCTCTCCCCAGCAAAAATCTGGATGGCACACTTTTGTCAACTGGCCTCTTCTGTGTTCTGTGGAAAATGTCAGAGATTTTGAAAAACAAGCAAACAAAAGGACAAGTACTATATCCCAAAACCGGAAACATCACTTTTACTCTGTAAAGAAGGCATTCCGGGAGAGAAGCCTCCTCTGCTCCCGGCAGGAACTGGGAGTGGCAAGAGGCAGGCTGCTAAACGTGGTCCAGATGCAGCTCCATCCAGGGGAAGCCTCGTGCTTGGTCATTCGGGTGGCTGGGCTTGTCCCACCTCCCCTCCTCCATGCCCTCCTCCCTGTCTCTTCCTAGGCCCTCCCACCCCTAGGCGAGCCCCAGGCCTTGCAGCAGACATCTGCGGGTCTGAGTTCATATATCCAGCATGAAGTTCCCTCTCTCCCTCCTATTATGAATTCTGTGCTGTGGTCCTCCTTGCTCCTTGTCTGTCAGATTGCAGTTCTGATGCTGTCAGCCATGTCTGACCAATCAGCAAACAACACCACAGGATGAAATTTAAACAATGCAGATGCTCAGATACAGGGTTATGTTGACTGGACCACGAAGGGAAAGCAGAGGTAAGGTCAGAGTCTCCCCAGAGTGGTTACCCCGAGCCTGCCTGATCTGACCCCTTGTGAGCTCCACTGTGCTGCTTTGGCTTGTACGCTGCCCATGTGCTTTGCCCTCCTTCTTTCCTCTCCTACCATTCAGTAGGATTTTCATTTTGATTCCCTGCCCTTGTTACTTCACTCCCCTTGTGTATTCACTCTTTTTCTTTTGGATCGGTGCTGAGTGTCATGAATGGTCCTGGATTGCCTCTAGGCTAGGATCCTTGGGAAACGTCACCTCGTGCAGGGTTTTTGTGGCCACACTTTCAGGAAGAGGTGACTGCTGAGAATCCGGGCAAAGGGATGGAATTGATAGGCCTTATCAATCTCCTTCTGTGGGGCAATGCACTCTATCATTAAGTGACAACCCTGCCTTTGCTTTCTTACCATTGAGATGTACTGAATTGTAAATTGAGCTAAGAGTGTGTTTTTTTTTTGAGGGGGGGATGCTGTAATTAGAAAAGATATAAATAGACACGACCTAAATGGGGATGAATCAGCCAGTCCTCAAGAATTTGGGAGAAGAAAAAGAGAGTTGATATCTGCCCCCCCCCCCCGCCCTTTTGCAGTTCACGGTGTTTGCTCATGAGGTTACCGCTCGCAAAAGAAGACTGTCCTATCATCTTTCTCTTCTGTTTCAAGTATTTAGTTGGTCTTTTTATAACTTAGGGTGTTTACAGGGTTCTGTACTCCCTAGTCCCATCTGGAAACTATTTAAACTTCATAAGATCTATAAGACTAAAATATCACATATAATGGGATAGGCAAAAGGAGGAAAAATTAGACCCGTTGCGTGTGTTTAGAAGAAGTTAGTTGTTTGTTCAGAAGCGGCTGCTAGAGGGATTGGAACAAATAGCTGTGTGCGGTGAATGGTTGGGTCCAGAGCTGTACATTTCACCACAGAATGAGCCTTGGTTTGTAAAACTGACGTTCTGTTGTGACTTCTAAATCCAAACAAATCTCTGCAAATTTCTGCCCGATCGAGTTAATAAGAAAATATATACATGCAGAGGCGAGAGCCGTATGCTACTTGTGGTCTGTCAGTGTCGGTGGAAATAAGAGACGTGTTTTACCTACTGTATTACATTCAACCAGCAATTGCCAGGACCTCCGGCTCAGCAGGTTTTCTGGATCTTGTTTTGTGTGCGTGTGTGTGTGTGTGTGTGTGTGTGTGTGTGTGTTTCTTTTTTTTTTTTTTTTCTTCTGCGATGAGAACAAAGGGATGCAGAAAGAGCTTCAGAGAAGGGGACGGCAGATGCGGGACTGGAGTCCCTTTCCTTCTAATTGCCTTGTAATTGGGGAGCGGTTTCCACTTTCCCACTATCTCACTTGCAGGAGAGGAAGACAGATGTGGCTTAGCGGGAACCAGCTTTCTCCAGGCCGGATGTGCTGTGGGACGGGGAGGTCATTCTCCACTCGCAGGCCTGTGATCTGCTTCACACCTGTGCTCATTTTTCCCCATGATCGATGACCTTGTATTAACCTGGAGTGACCTTTCGCCTTCGTCTGTTCTCTGGGACCAGCTCTTGGCGAGCGGACCCTCCTTTCTCTCTGATTTACAGGTGGTCGCTGGAGCCACATACACTTGTTTTTCACGGTGCGTGGTGCACTTAGCAGCCCGGCAATTTCATCCCTCTCAAGGGGCCGAGAAGGGGTTTGGGAGGTGGGGGTGCAGTGAGAGAGGTTGCTGTTTGCATGTGCTTTTCTATTTTGTGGCTCATATGGTATCAATTACCATTTGATGGTAACGCCAGGCCTGAGGCCCTTCGCATGTTTGTCCTGTGAGAAAGATCTGGAAGAACCGACATATGGTTTTGATTGCAGCAATTGCAGGTTGATAGAATGAACGCAGGGGTGAGGTGGGTGGGTTTTCCTTCCGGCCCTTTCCACTCTGGGTTGCTAATGTGCTTTGCTTGTGGAACTGGTCTTTTCATCATCCAGCCCCTCCCCACGCCCCCCCCCAACCCTCTACCACTCTGCATTCCCTGCCCCTGTCTCCTCTGTACTTCCAAATCACCGCCAGAAACATGTGGCCCATATTAAGGACCTTCAATTAAAACAAACAAAAAAATAATGGTCCACTCTTGTGTTAAAATCCCAGAGCAGGTCAGTCCATCAAGATGATCAGAATTATACTAAAGTTAAAAAACAAATGGGTGATAGGGAGTGGGTTCTCTCCAGAAGCTCAGGACATGTTTTAAAATGGCTATTAGTTCAGGTTGTTAAACATTGAAATGACACTGAAAAATGGCAGCAATAGAGATTAGGGTGTGTGCGTGTGTGTGCGTGCACGTTTCATCCAGGACACTCCTTTGAATTTATTTGAGCATGTGCTGCATAGGGGCAAGAGTTCTGTGACGTTCTCTCTTCCTGCACATCTCAGGCCATAAAATGGAGGAGCACTTTGGGACGTGTAGGTCCGTGTAGCATTTCCCTTCGGACGGGAGATGTTGGAGACCCGTCCCTCTCATACACAGTGACTTCTCTCTTACTAAATTTGTGACAGTAGGGGGGACCCAGGGGGAGGCTCCTCATTACTGCTGCACAGCAGGGGTTGCATCTGTGAGCTTGCCAAGGGAAGGTCTAGTATTGGGGAACAGAGAGGCAAAGAGGGGAAAAGAACATTATAGACACTTTTAATGCTACCCGTGAAAATGTTTTCTTTCCAAGTAACATTTTTCTATAATGCTCTCAAATTCACATGTCTTGTAATCTGTTCTACAGATGGGTAGCCCATGAGGCTGTGACTTTTTCACTTCAGCTATTGCATTTCCAAATATTACTCACAATTAGGAATTTATATAGTTTTAAAAGATAATGTGGTTTCTTGTGATTGAATGTTTCTATTAACATCCTCCTTCTTTTAAAATGAAAACCAACAAATCAGGACCAAAATGTAAAAATATGTCCTCCCAAAAAGGTTTTTAAATTTAAAGGTGAATTATTGGTTCTGAAGGCCAGCTATTGAAACTTAACCATAATACTTGACACACTTCTTCATATTTATTTCCACATTAGAGCTGATCTTTATCAAAGGGCAGTAAAAACTTAAAACTTCAGTTGTTGACTTAAATTATAGGGAGATATCTATATGATAGACTCTGTAGCTAAAACAGAGCATAATTTTCCAATGGCAATTCACTGTTTCTTAAGATATTAGCCCAAGGCTACCCTTTTCTTAAGATATTAGCCCAAGGCTACCCTATATACAGAATATATTATAATATAATCTGTATATTATAAGGTTTCTCCTTATAATATACAGATTGGCTTGCTATATGGTGGTCTTTTCTTTTTTTAAACAGTCTTGATAATGATGATATTTTGCTATTTGGTAATGTTCCTACAATTTAATACAATTTTGTCCTCCGAGCTGTGTTTGAATTCACAGTAACTAGTGATTAATTGATTTGCTCTAGTCATATTTTTTAATAGTGGCGATTTGGTTATTTGACTGATAGTTACTGGACACATATTATAACCTTAAATCACCATTCAGTTTGACAGCTTAAGTCTTAACATTTCTACTTGCTGCTCATGCCATATTAACTGCTTTCGAAACTGATGTATCGAGAAGTCCAATTTGGTTATTTTTTTTTTAAATCGTTGCTTTCCTGAAGTATATGGTATTAAGAACTCATAGCAAAATAGTGTAGCGTATGGGCTGTAAGCCTGTTTGAGAACATGTTGGGTCACTTAACAGCAGCTGTGCTGGGGAGATATTTGATTTGAGAAGACTTTTTGAATCTTTTCAGCCCTAACTATTCTTGTTTTGAAATGGGAAAATGGAAAAGAGTTTTAGGGGAAGAGAGATATCTCAGTTTTGAAAGGCAGCATAGGTAGAAATCTTTCCGGCCCTGCTCAGATTAACCAGCATTCCTAATCTGTCTCCCCAACAGAGGACAAAGAGTCTGATGGGAAATGTGGGTTTATATTTTAGAGACGCAGTACAGAGGCATGAGATAGTGTTAGATACCAGCTTTATGCTTCTTGCCCAGTATTAATTTGGTTTTGGGACTGAAATTTAGGTAAGTTTTCAGAGAAAGCAACCTTTTTATATACAATTTCTTTTTTAAAAAACTACCCACTGTTGAAACTTTATTCAGTCCTCTAAAATATTCCTACATTTTGGAGTATCTTTTTAAATGGTCGAATTTATAGAGACACCAGTGATCCCAAAAGATGAAGAAAAGAAACCCTACATGTGCTCAATGTATGGCACATTAGTCCTTATTAAAGAAAAAGAAAGCCTGCTTTGTCAAAAGTCTGAATAAAGGGATCCTCCAACTAACTCATTTCTTGGTAGTACTAAAAATTACTAGTGATCTTTCTTTTCCTTCTTTCTTTCTTTTCTTAAGTTTGTAGTTACTTACTTTAAATGGAGAAATATTTATAATATTATGGTGGCTTTTTAAAAATGTATGCAAGCAACTATCAGATCATACTCGAATTAGAGTAACTTTTATAAATTGAGGAAAGAGGATGCTTGGGGAGTCCCTAGTGGAATGAAAAATGGTGCTCATTTTCTCAGGGCTCTCCTGGAAAAGTGATAACTACTTTCCTTTCTCTAGATGTGGAGACCCCCCTCCCTGGCCCCAGATACCGTGTTGCAGAACACATTCCCTTAATCTTTTAAGAGCTCATCGCCTCTCTTTAAGACCTGTTCTTGTTCATACATTGCAAATATGCACTTTTATGTCCACAAAGAAGACGTTATTAACATCTAGAAGGACAATGTCAATTAGTAACAGGAAAGTGCAAAGTCTGCCAACTACAGAATTATACTCAAAGTTCACACCACCTCCTTTTGAACAAAATCTGAACCTTTGAGGGAAAAATATTGGGGATTTTGATGAGCTTTCTTTCTTTTCTTTTTGTCTTTCTTTTTTATTTCTTTTTCTTACTTTTTTCTATTCTTCCCTGGGTTTTTTTTTTTATTATTACTATTTGCAAATCATGGATGGCTTCCTGATCCTAAGGGGGGGAAAAAAACCTCAAAGGGAAGGCTCACCAGGCTTCCTGGACATCAAATAGTTCGTACAAAACAACATTCTGATGACTTGCATGTAAATAAATCAGAAACATATGAATTAAACGTCTCTCGAAATACATATGGGTTGAAAAATAGAAGTGCTGAGAAATGTGTTTTGGGTTTTGCTGAGCCCATGACATTTGAAAACTAGTATGAGACACTGAACACACACCAGGCATGGCTCCACCTACCCACCCCTAATCTTTTAGCCTCCCAGTTCAATGGCCAATCGGTTTACCATGTGCTTAAATACAAGCCACCTTTGGTGTGCTCACCCATATACTTAATTACTTGCAGTTTAAATTTTTTCAATTAGAAGCTCAAAAATAGCATCACATTCCAAGAAAATGCAAATCTTAGCATTTTCTCACTCACTTGGTTCACAACAGACTCTTTTAGAAAACACCATAGGTCATTGCACCTTTAGGAACAGTCATAGTGACATGGAGCTCTTCGGTGTGACTGGTGTGCAACAGAAGAAAAGCATTGTTATAAAAAAAAAAAAACTGGCCCAGAAATTGATGTTGCCAATTATATCAAAGTGATAAACTATTGCAGGTAAAAGCCTCATGAAGATCAATGGTACCCGCTCTTGGCATTATGGTGATAGCCCAACTGTCCACTACCAAGCTCAGAGTCCCACTCTTTCTCACTCCTGAGCTCTGTGCCCTTCTCTATGGGTGGTAAAAATTTGCTTTCTCTATTCCACAATGCACTCAAGGGAGCCAACATTAGGGATTCTAAGTCCTGGGACTGCTGCAGAGACCTTAGAGACCTCTTATTCTCTCTTCTTGGTATCTTGTTCTTTGGCATCTGGCTTTAAGTACAGGACCAGAACACAAGGGAATTTAGGGAACAAAAGTAGCCAGAGCTTCAGGCTTTTCCACTGAAGGGAAGTCATTGACTTATACTTGGACAAACTCTTACATCTGTTCTTTGGACCAGCACCATCATCCGTGATTATCAGTTTGAAGTTTTAGAGAGGTGGTGGATTTCATCTCTCCTATTTCAGGAAGTTATTTTGATTGTTGAAGAAAACATTTTAATGTACTTTTCCAAACTCCTTCACCCAAATGGTGGTAAGAAGCTTCGATGCCTACCGTGAGTAGGGTGCTGGAATGTAGCTCTAAATAAGACAGACATGAGATAGACCAGGAAATAGGCAGATAAAATGTAGTTTGATAATGCACTGTTGGGGGAGCATAGATAGCCAAAGTGGACACAGGAGGGACACCTGTCCCACGTTCGGCTTGGAGGAAATGAGGTCCAAGAATGAATGGGTATTAAGCAGGCAAAATTCAAAGGTAATAACTGGATCAAGGAAGAACATGGCATATATTGTTATCTGGAAGTAGTTCAGGATGACTGGAGCTCATGGTGCCAAAAAGAGATCAACAGTGGTCAGATCATAAAGTGCCTTGTGTGCCCTTTTAAAGGAGTTGAGATTTTATCATGACTGTAATAAGGAGCCCTCCAATATGTATGCCCAAGAGGTCACTGAATTTAAAAGTCCAGAGGGATAGCAGGAACACCAGGAAAACCTAGTCACTGAAGCCAAGGGAAGCAAATCTGACTAGAAAGAGGAAGTAGTCAACAGTGTCAGATGTTGCTGAGAGATAGTAGTGACCTTTGGCTGCAGCATCTGTGAACTCTTGAGCAGTTCTGCTGGGGTAGTGGGTGTGGAGGGAGGGTAAAGAAGTGGAGAAAGGGCATGGCAGGCTGCTTTTCCATCATCGTTGTCATTGTCATCATCACCACCACCAGAAAATGAGCATCAAGCATCTTTATCTACCAGAGAGAGAGAAGGAAAGGAAAATGAGACACACAACCCCCCCAGGGAATTGAAACATATTTGGGAAAACAGATCATAAATATAAAACAGAAGACAGCAACACAATATAGAAGACACGCAAAGGGCAAAGTGAGCCATCCAAACCAATGAGATGAAACAGATTTGAACAGAGACATAAAGAATAGGACAAATCATATGGCAGATGGAAAGGGAGAGTGTTTAAAGAGGTGAGTGCAGCTGGAGGTTTGTATTCTGAGTTATGCCCCTCTCAGAGTCCAGTCTGTGTGGGGGTTCGTATTAAATGGAAATTATGAAAAACCCATTAAAGGTGATATGTGCTCTTAACCTGTCTATGACTTCTATTTAAGTTTCTCAACCTTTTTGTTTGTTTGTTTGTTTGTTTGTTTGGAAAATTAAAGGCATAGACTGACTATTGTAGTTTCATGCAATCTTTATTTTTAAAATCTGGACCCAGAAACTAAGGAACAGGTATCACAAGTAGCACAAGTTAGCAATATTCATAATTTCTATGTGGATGAGTTCCTTTGGAGTGCAACTGCAGTGTAATATCTTTAACATCTGCATTATCTCCATATGAAGTCCTCTTCCTGGGATGAGGCCAGAGGTGCATCCTCATGTGCAGTACCTTGAAGAAGCCATTCATGATTTAGAGGACATTTTTTCTCAACAGAGATACGTGAGATATAGATTTCTGTAAAGCGCTTCACTGCTAAAAATCTGCTGTGTAAACTTTGTAAGTGAAGGGAAAAATTGGTCCTCTTTTCCTTTGGCTGTTTCCCTTGTTTGCTCAGTAACTATTTTTTGGGCACCTGCTGTGGTCAAGCCATTGCCTTCAATGTGCTCTAAGTCACATCCTTTGCCCCTAAGGAGTCCCTAGCATTTTATTGGAAAAACGACTTTTGTACTTCATAAAATTCACACATATCTAAAGTAGAATGCTGGGAAAGTTTAGAAGATGAAATATATTTGGGGCATCTGAGTGGCTCAGTCAGTTAAGCATCTGAGTCTTGATTTCAGCTCAGGTCATAATCTCACAATTCGCAAGTTCGAGGCCTACATCAGGCTCTGTGCTGACAGCTTGGAGCCTGCTTGGGTTTCTCTCTCTCTTCTCTGCCCCTCCCCGACTCACGTGTATGCACGCTCACTCGCTCTCTGTCAAAATAAATAAACATTAAAAACTAGAAAATGAAATATATTTTATTAAAACTTACTGAACTCATTCTTTTTAAAAGATTTTTGGTCCTTAATCCTGTCTGTTTTACAGCACTAGTACCCTTCCTATTTGCACTTGTTAGAGAAAAAAGCTGAGTAGGTTGTTCTCATATTAAGAAGTTTTCCACTAAAGAAAACAGACTCATCACCATCAGAAATACTGC
Organism: Cryptoprocta ferox; assembly: GCA_028646485.1. Classification (NCBI taxonomy): domain Eukaryota; kingdom Metazoa; phylum Chordata; class Mammalia; order Carnivora; family Eupleridae; genus Cryptoprocta; species Cryptoprocta ferox. The sequence goes on along the minus strand of CM053566.1, from coordinate 68,444,726 downwards.
AAGCATCATTAGGACACTAAACATGCTATACAAATTAGATACCTGGAGGTCCATACTTTTCCAAGGTGTTTTCTCAGTGCATGATCTTGTTTTATTTGCACCGCATCTCTGTGTAGCAGCAGATGTTATGATCTCTATTTACCAAATAAATACCATAAGATTGAAAGAGAGGTTAATGACCTACCTGTAGTCAATTAATGAGCGATAGAATCAAAAGTGGAAAGATGGTCTCTTGCTCCTTAGAGCACATTAGAGACCATTATTTATAGCTAGTTAACTCACTTAGATATTTTGGCAATGAAGGAGAATCTTAAGTTCACCTTTTTTTAAAAAAATTCCTTAACAGATATATTGAAGTATAATTGATATAAAACAAATCATACATATTTGAATGTATAGTTTGATAAGTTTGGCATATGTATGCTCCCATTAAGCCTTAGGTGCATCTTGGTAGAACGAAGAACATTGAGTTTGCTAACAGAGATCATGAGTGACTCTGATGAGAGAGCAGTTTTTATTTCAGTGGAAGGACAGCCTCGTCTCCTAAGAAATCTACATTATTTACCCAAGTTTCCCATCTACCAACTGATGACAAGGCATATTGCTTAAGAAGTTTGACCCATTGTTGCCGGTCCTCTCTACTACTGGAATACCATCTCCCTACCGATAGGTCCTCACTAATAGTTTGTTATGAGCCTGCTACTATGTTTTGTTTTGTTTGCATTGATTGAGGTGCAATTCACATGACATAAAATTAACCATTTAAAAACGAACAGTTCAGTGGTATTTGATACATTAACAATGTTGAGCAGCCACCTCTGTCTAGTCTCAGAACATTTCCATCACACCCAAAGGAAACCCTATACCCATTAAACAGATCCTTCCTGTCCCCCTCCTGCTGTGTCTTATAAATCTGTAATATTATCATAGACACACATAAATATGCACGCAGGTGTACACAAAACACACACATGGTAGACCATAACCCATCAATCTAGAGATTAGGAAATTCCAGGCAGTTCCAGTCAAAGGACCAAATGGGTCCTAATTATATAAGCAAAGAATTATATGTTTCATGGATGTTTCTCTGGCAGGTAAAAGAAAAAAAGGAAATACCCTTTTGCTTCTTTTTAACATTTCTCTGTATTTCTCTCAAGTTCTCACTAGATACTAATTTATCAAGGAAGAAAAAAAGAGACAAAAATCAATTGTGGGTCTTTTATTATGTAAAAACGCAGTGTTCCTCTTCTTGTAAAAAAATTTTCTCATTAATTTCTTCAACACTGAGAATTTCAAACTGCTTCCCTTATCTTAATATTAAGTAATCATCTGGATTTTACATTTCTAGTTTTGAAGATTCAAAATTATTGAACAAAGTAATTTAGTTATCAAAGGTTTTTTTTCTTGGGAAAAAAATCAAAGGAGCATTCTTACTGTAATTTTTATTGTTAAAGTGATTACTGTTGTTTATATTTATTTATGCCCTTATTATTCCAGAAAAATATTTGAGGTAGCCAGTAGCATATCTTTAAACTGTATATCTTTAAAATTAAGAAAACTTTGATCAAATGAAAAAAAAATTCTGAAATTCAAACATTAGAGAGTCAATTATATTTTAAATGTGCCTGAAGAGATGCACTGTTTATTGGTGGTAATTTGTTCTTCCGTTGCCCAGTCCCCTGTCAGGACTATTATTGCCCTTCTTGATTAACCCCTCCCCCATCTCCTTTAAGAAGTTTTCTTTGAATAACCCTGTTCTAAGGGGATAATAAATACCACTATTTAGGTATGTTTTCTGGTTGCTTGTTATACGTCGGAGTTCTCCTGACTGGCTCCTAAGGACAGTTCTAGATTCCTAGGTTTGTTTATTTGCTTGTTTTTTATGTACCAAAGCACCTAGGCTTGTGTTAGCTAAAATCTCTGCTGTGCGTTACATTAGTGAAATATTGCTGGCTGATTTTACCTAAAAGTTTGCCCTGTGCGTGAGAGAGGGGCAGGTACTTGAATGGATAATAGATAAAGAAGTGGTTGATTGGACAGAGGCATTGACAATTTGAACACTTTTTTTTTTTTTCATTTCAGTCTGTGTCACAGAGTCAGAGATTTGGTAATTATTTCATGTGTTTGTTTTTAGTTGAAAGCAGTTAGGGCCATATGTTTTGACAGAAAAGAGATAATTCATGCTTTTTTTTTTCACCTTCGTGAATGGGAGCTGGGGTAATGATTTTACAGTGTACCATGGCAATGATTCCTGTTCAAAACCTCACCAAATTGTAAACTCCCTGTTCATAACAATTCTCTTAGCAAACAGAAGACGAAGGCAGATGTTTCAAGCACCCAGAGTTAAGCTTGATGCACCAAGCACAGCATAGAATTCATCTTTAGCTCTAGTTAACATAATAGATCTCATTTACTAATACAAAAATTTGATCTCCATATTCCTTAGACTGTAGGCATTTTGGAAGGACATCCTGATCAAGTGCTAATAATTCTGATTTGGAACAGAAAACCTAGCTAGATCATAGCCCCCCTCTTGTCCCCATCCAGTCATGTAAAATCTCTCCCATCTTTTGTCTCCCGATGTATAAGATGGGCAATATGGTTGACTTCTTGGATAGATAATCTGTCTCAAAGTGATTCTTAACTAAGGTAATGAAAACAGAAAGTCTTTCTAATTTAAAACACTATGAAGATACAAACTTTCCTATAGAAAATCATATAATTTTACCAAACTCCCTTTTACACTGTTAAATTCAAGCAAGGAAGGTATCTAGAGAAGTACATATCCCGTTTGTGAATTGTTTCTTTGACCGCTTTGTCTTTGCAGTATCAGTCAGAACCTTGGTCTTACTATCTTTTTATTCTTACTTGGTTGGGTCTCTACTTTTGAAAGTGTCTTTCAGCTTTTGTTTGGCACAACTGTCTCTCTAATCCCTCTTGCTTCCTGGGAAGAAACACGTACTTAGGAATGATGGCTCTCAGGCCATTGTCTGTGCTTACTATGCACAAATGCAGCCCTGAAGACCCAGGATTGGAGGGACAGGAATAGCACAAGTTCCAACAATTCAGGTTGCACAAGTTCCAACTGTAACACGATCAGCATTTGTCTTCGGTCGCACTTTCTCTTCTTGTAAAGCCCTCTCAGTACCCTCATAACTTCTTCACTTTTCTTGCATTCTTTCCGAAAGTGACTTCTTGAGAAAAGATCTGAGAACTCATCACATTGCATTCTCAGCTGCTAGCAGAAGATAACATTTCCTGAGATGGGGAAATTATCGAAGATATGTTAAAAAATGGGTTTGTGACCATGGGACTTTTTCCAGGGATGTGGTTTTTTACCCCTCATGGTAATGTTCATTAACTAAAGTCTGCAGCATTGAAGTTATTTGTTTATCCCAGTGGTGCCCAAACTTATTTGAGCTTACATCCCTTTTTAAAAGACAAATCTATTAAATAACATCCAAGGGAGGATATCAGCTCTCTTTAGTCATCAACCTATGGCCTTGAGTTCAAAAGGAAAGGGATGGGGAATACTCTTAGAACCCTTAAGTATGGACCATTATAGGTCATTGTCTCCACCTTCTAACACAAGCTCACCCCTCAAACAGAGAAGAGTATGAAAATCTGTTTTGGCAGAACAATGAATGTTTTATTTTATGATGTTAATCTTAATTTGGCATGTATCTTGTATTCAGTGTGTTCATTCATTCATTCATGCATGTACTTAGTCACTACTTGAGCCTATTCCATGTCCGTTACTACACACACACACACACACACACACACAACACAACACATTTGCACATTTTTTCATATTTGTTTAAATCTTGTTGTTTCTGCAATCAACTATCCTGAACAGGCCTTCTTAGCATTGAGTTGGCTTTTGAAGACGCAATAATCAACATTGGAATAAACCTCGAATTGATTTCTCTCTTTGTTGTAGAACCATAGAATTTGTTTTCATCTGGAAGATATGCTGCCCTCATTTAATTGTTGAAACAATGCTTTCAGAGGTCACAAAGCTATTTATTGGCATATTTAACCAACACTATTTTGATGTTCCAACACCTCCTAAAGAAACAGTAGGTGTTGTCTTAAAAAAGCACACAACTGGTTGCCAAAGAGAAAAAATAATGTTGAAATGGGATATGATCCGTGAGAAATAATGAACAATCATGAATTTGATGTGATAGCAGTAGAGATAAAAATAATTCAGTTACATCTGTTTAAGGTTTAAAATAAGTAGAAATAATAATTAATAGAAATTAGAAGTCATGTTCTTAACATTACCTTTAATTTCCGATGAGCAGTCAATAAATAAAAGCTTGGAAACAAATTGGTTAGGTGTTTGGAACATATTAAAGAGTTGTGATGCACTTAACATCCACAGTCGTTTATGTGTGCCAATCCTGAGCCTGGTGATGAAGCCAAGTCCCATGTGAATAAGTAACATAAGGAATGTAACCAGGAAGACGTCAGGTTTCACCTGGACCAAATTTTGTGCAATTAAGTGTTTCAAGAGATCTTTAGCCAGGTGTAACTTAATCAGTTTAAGGCATTCTCAGCTAGGGCCAAGATACTCAGAATGTTGGCAATGGGCATTCCTGTGATATACCACGTTGAAAGTAATAGCAAACATACAGTGTCTGCTCACTTCGTGCCAAGAGCAAGAGAAATGCAGGTGTAAAAATAAAAAGAAGTATTTGGAGCCAGGGGCTAGTACACATAGGCGGAACTATATTAACACTTCCCCTGAATGCTTTTAAGTAATAGTATGGTGGTTTTTATCAGTTTAGTGTCCTGGTATTTATTCCTGGGTCTGGTTTCGCCGCTAAATGCCAATGTCACTGGCAGCTGATTACTTCACTTCTGTCTGACTTTAGTCATGTTGAACAAAAATATTGATATCTGCTACTCTTTTGCTCTGCTTCATGCCTGGAAGACAGATGAATGGTCCTCCTGAAGCAGCGCACCACAGTCTCCTCTGTGCCCCCTGGACTGCAATCACCTTGTGTTCTTCTCTTTAGGCAAAACAGCATTCTCAGCTCCCTGGCTACTAAAGGCCAGGGCATGTAGATAAGGGACCCAGGATTCACAAAGCTGGGTTTTGGTGGGAAGTCCATGAACACCCTGAAAAGAATTCTTAGCTGCTAAGAGATAATGTTGTAGAATGGTAGTGATAGCTCAAACTCTGAAACTAAACTATGTGATTTTGCCCAATTTGACACTTAACTCTGATTTTGAGCAAGTTACTTAACCTCTCTCTTAGATTCCTTATTTCTAAAATTAAGATGAGAATACAACAGCAGTGTCAGTGTATAGACAAAATGAGTATATGTACTTTTTTTTTTTTTTTTGATGGAATAGTGTCTGGCATATCCTAAGTACAGTGTTAGCTATTTTTATCATTAACATTAGTTTCTCATGCCAAGTGTGACAAGAGCTTTGGGCTGGCAGGCATTGGGACCAGGTCCTTTTCCACTTCTGGAGAGTGTTAAGCTATGATCCATAATAAATTACTTCTTTTCTTTGTTTCTAATTGGTAACTCCTGCATATACTGAGATGGTTGTAGGATAATATGTGAAAACAACTTAAAGTCTCAGAATGTTCTGGAGCACCTGGGTGGCTTGGCCAGTTAAGCATCCAGCTCTTGATTTCAGCTCAGGTCATGATCTCACAGTTCGTGTGATTAAGCCCCACATTGGGCTCCGTGCTGATATTGCAGAGCCTGCTTGGGATTCTCTTTCTCCCTCTCTCTCTCTGCCCCTTCCCACTCTCTTAAAATAAATAAACATTTTAAAAAATCTCAAATATTCTGTATCTATGATAGATCTAGTTTAGCATATATATGATTTAATATCTATTATATCATAGCACAGTAAGCCAAATCATATCTCCCCTGCTATGTTTTGCAATGGTAACACCTTGAAAAGCCTTCTAAAATAATAGAACACTATGTAGATTTAAATTACAATAATATTATTGTACAATTATTTGTAATTCTTAGTGCTTTTTCAAAAAACTGAAACAGGATTTTTTTTCCTCCCTTGTAAATATTTATACATGTCAAAGGCTATGTGGATTCATTTTATTTTTAGAGTTTGAAATTTGATCCAGAGATTTGAAAAATATACTACAGCTAGCTATATAAAAGAACATAAGAATATCCTTGTCTTTTTATTTGAAGGAATGAAAGAGTAAGGTAGAGCTGCCTGCCCATAAAGAACACCAGGTTTTTCATAGCTCCTGGGAGGGCTTGCACGCGGGAGGACACAATAATGGGTCCAGCTCACTTTTTCACTGTATTATCGCCGATCTTGCTGCAGAAAGGGTGCACCTGTAGGGAAAGGCATTGTTGCAGGCTACCCAGGTCTGCATGCTTACGCAACTCTGGAGTCTTGCCCCGCAGGGATGGCTCAGGGTCTCCTCCTCCTTCCTGTGACTTTCTTTTGGGTCTTTGTGATGTCTTCCAGTTACAGAATTTGATTGTTAAAGATACAAACAAAGAAGGGAATTAAAATTCTCACAATTTTACTACTTCTTAACACAGAACAGGAAATTTGGGGCCTGTAATTCATTTATAGTATTTAGCTTTAGATTTGATACACTGATCGGATCATGAACCGATCATCAAAACTCAGCCGATACGTCAAAGAATGGAAAAATTATATGTGATATTTGTGATGGGATGTATAGATGGATGTTCAAAGTGACTGTGTTCTTAAATATATTACATTCTGAGGAATTTCTTTTAGGGGGATCCTATATTCTCTTTGTGATGCAATGTGGGAGAATGAAGACAGGTAATTAATTGCTTGTTAGTGAAAATAAAATAGGAATATCATATACATTAATGGTACATTTTACACGTTTAGATAAATGTGATTTTTTTAAGACTACCAATAAAGATAGTTTGCGGAATAAAAAACTCTTCTTACTAGGAGTTATTTTAGGGCATTTAGAACTATTTGGTTAATTCCTATAAAACTTTCAAGTGATTTAGATGGTCATTTAAAGCTTCATAATTTCAATAGCCTACACCTCTGAAATTTTCCATTTATAATTAAATACCTATCAGTTTGTCAATATACAGCAGACATTTATGTGTTATCTCTGAATAGATTTCCTATTTATGTGACAACAATGCAAATTGCCTTTTAACCATTACCTGGAAATGAAGTAGGATTTCCATTGGTAAGTGTTCCTGGACTTAATGTATGTATTGTACTGCGACACTATCAGGTGAATAATTTTTATTCCTGTAGTTTGCTATTGGTTTTAGTGTTTCGCACTCTTGGATTATTTACTGCCTGACAGTTATATGCCCTTGAGCATTATTAACTGCCTTTAAACCTTATAATAACTTACTCAACTCCATTACTTGAATCTGTTTATTAACCTTTTATGCCATTTTACTGCCCATTAGGATACCTAAGTTATAAAGTTAGAAAAGACTTTACAAAGGAGAGTGCCAAGGGGACTAGATGCAAAATCAGGGGCCCTGGGCTCTGTCCATTAACCTCTTCCTTTGCTCCTTTGTAAAATAAGGTTGAAAGCATTTGAGCTTTAAAAATATGATGTTTAGAGACAGGACAGAGGGCAGCAGGTAGAAAAGTATCGTGAAAAGAGAAAGGAGCATCTGTAAAAAAGTCAAATAAAAAGATTAAAAAAAAAAAAGAAAAGGAAAAAGTAATAAAAATGAAGAGAGAGTAGAATAGAGGGACCCAATTACCAATAATGTGAAACCACATGATCAGAAAAACTTAAACATCTGTTCAACTTTTATCATCTACAAAAAGTGATCACACCATGTCTAACTATAATTCCTTTGCCAAAGACTCTAAGGGCCAAGGACAGAATTGCAGTTGAAGAATTTCTTCTGCTTCCTACACATCCAGAAACCGAGAGTCACAGATACTCTTGCCTCATGTCCCACTTGGTACAATTTGCAGGAATTTTGGCAGATGGTTCTAAAAAGGACTTTAAAAAATATGTAGTAGTACAAGGAACTCTAAAAGTAATAAATAAAACTAAAATGTAAATATCCTGCCATTCAGTAGCATCAGCATTTATTACCACCTGCTGTATGCTACATATTAGGGATGCCTAGACATTGCCTCTCCAGCTAGTCCACCAAAGGACTTCTTTCTCTTCCAGCCTAAAGGGAATATCAAGTCTTAAATGGGTTGGCATTACTGTAATAGGTGCTCTAACAGAGGGTGACATGTTACCCAGGAGGGTATGGCCCAGGAGGACTCTTCACAGACGAGCCTGGGTCTAGACCTGTGCTCCCCACAGAACTTTCTGCCGTGGTAGAAGAGTTCTATGTTCGTGATATCCAGTATGGTAGCAGTGACCACATAAGGCTGTTGAGCACTTGAAATGTGTCTAGTGTGACTGAGGGAATGGATATTTAACTTTATGTAATTTTAATTAAGCTTAATTCAAATAACTGCATATTACTAATGGCTACTGTACTGGATAACACCATTCTAGGCACATCGTAAAAATAGCAATAAGGGGTGCCTGGGTGGCTCCGTCGGTTGAGCATCCGACTTCGGCTCAGGTCATGATCTCACAGTCCGTGGATTCGAGCCCCGCATCGGGCTCTGTGCTGACAGCTCAGAGCCTGGAGCTGCCTCAGATTCTGTGTCTCCCTCTCTCTCTGTCCCTCCTCCACTCATGCTCTGCCTCTCTCTCTCAAAAATAAATAATAAAAAATTAAAAAAAATAGCAATAAGCAGCGACTAGCACTTACAACAAGACATAAATAATAATACCATTGATTGGGTGCCTACAACAGATTAAGAATTATGCTTGACAGATATTATCTCTAATGCTCACAAAAAGAGTAACTTCATTTCACAAGGGAGAAAACTGAGGTTCACGATATCACCATCCAGCTCACAATTAATTGTGAGAGCTGGAATCTGAACCCAATTGGTCTGGCTCCAGAGCTAGATAATTTCTACTATTATGCCAAATTCTTTTCTATACCCTCTGAAGACTCTTTCAAGTACATCTTCCCCTTGCTTTATGGATCAGTTGGCAATATACCTTTCACTTGGTCACATGGCACAATTACAGTGTCCATAGTAACTCTTCTGAATGTGGAGGTATCACTGCCATGAGGCTTTCTTTTCTCTTACTGTGACCCACGTCTTTCAAACAATATTGTAAGAATTTAGAGTCCAACCCAGTTGCCTGAGTAGTGAGCTGATCTACCTACAAGTACGTTTCCCCATTAGATGCTGGGAAGCATCAAAGCATAGGCCTAGGTTTGTGAACATCACATGCAGCACCCTATAAACTCTTGTCATTTGTGTGTTTCACTGTCTCAGTTTAGAATATTTATAAAGTCTGCCAAGGTCTAAACTACTAAGTGAGCCCTGAGCAAGTGCTAACTTGGGCATCTGAGGCATAATTCTGCTTTGTTATTTTCTACTCATTATGGAGCAGACAGCAGCTCTCCTTAAGGGCCTGAAAATCTGTTAAATTCTATATTCAGGTGGTTCTTGCAGAATCATAAAGGGGTAGTAATGGTAAGGAATTTAAAGGTGCATTGTACCGCCTAGTGGTTATCACTCAGCCCCACTCAGTGACGCACACACCTTCTGACACATGATCTGTAGCCACTTCTCTTTATCCCCATAAAGTTTAGCTTCCCACTTCAGGAAGCAAGTAACATTAATATGTATTGGTTTTACTATGAACGTGCCTTACCACATTTTATTTTCTTAAAAGGTAATTATGAAGCCCCCATAAGAATATTTCTATAAACTACAGTCAAAGTATACCTTTTGTTGATAGTTTAAAATGTGTTTTTGGGGGCACCTGGGTGGCTCAGTCGGTTAAACATCTGACTTCAGCTTAAGTCATGATCTTGCGGTTTGCGGGTTTGAGCCCTGAATCGGGCTCTCTGCTGTCAGCAGGGAGCCTGCTTTGCATCCTCTGTCCCCTTCTCTCTCTGCCCTTTCCTCCCACCCTCTCAAAAACAAACAAACATTTTTAAAAATTTAAAAATAAAATAAAATATCTTTTGCCTTTTAAGAGCAAGGAATTGTTTGGTTTTTTATTGAATGAATATAGACTGATGACCCGCTTAACTCCTGCCTTTACCATTTGATTGTTAATGTAAAAAAGATGGCTTAAGGGGCGCCTGGGTGGCTCAGTCCGTTAAGCATTGGACTTTGACTCAGGTCATGATCTCACGGTTCATAGGTTCAGGCCCCGGGTCGGTCTCTGTGCTGACAGCTCAGAGCCTGGAGCCTGCTTCGGATTCTGTGTCTCCCTCTCTCTCTGCCCCTCCCTGCCTCAAGCTCTGTCTCTCTCTGTCTCAAAAATAAATAAACATTTTAAAAAAACTTATAAAAATGAAATGAAAATTTTAAAAAGTATCTTTAAAAAGAAAAGAAAAGGTGGCTTAATGTTCCTGAGTCACATTTGTTCAGATAATTAACACAATAGCAGCACTATTAACCCTATTGTCTTTTTTTTTTTTTTTTGCATGCTTAATATGTGCCAGGCATTTACTAGTTGTTTACGTACAATATACCCTTTAATTCTCGTGAGAAGTTTGCATAGCAGGTTCTCTTGTTCCCATTTTAGAGGTAGGAATCTGGAGACTGGAGAGGTTAACGGAACTGGTCCAAGTTTGCCTAACTAATGATTGGTGGAACTTGTCATCAGACCCAGGCTGGTTTGGGCCAGTACATTAGATCTCTCTACTGTACTTCAGCCCTGTGAAATAGGAATGATACTGTTAATAATAGCCATCCTGTATGACATTAGGAAAATCAGAAGTAACTTGTATAGAGCTGCTAGCACAAAAACAATAGTCACAAGATGCCCCAAACAAATGGTAATCGTTGTTATTTTTTAAATCTTCATAAGTGAAACTGATATACCAAGACAGATAAAAATGAGAACATCAAGGGGAAAGGTCATATCATATATTCATTCTGCTCCCTTCATTGTGTACATTTGCTTGGCTTTCTTCTCTTTCTTTCTTTTTTTTTTTTTTTTTTTTTTTTTTTTTTTTTTTTGATTAGGAACCATAGAAAAATTTAATTTCCAAGGAGCAGTAAAGAGAATTTCCATTTTCAAAACATGATTAAACTTTTCGATGGCTTAAAGCTAATAAATTTGTGGCCTAACCACTGAGAAAGCTACAGAACAGAATGAAAAATAAAGAGTCCAAATTTAACTTTCTTTTGTTTTCCTCTTTCTCAAATGGAAGATTTTATTTTATTTTATTTTTTAATTTATTGTCAAGTTGGCTAACATACAGTGTATACAGTGTGCTCTTGGTTTTGCGGGTAGATTCCCGTGATTCATCGCTTACATACAACACCCAGTGCTCATCCCAACAAGTGCCCTCCTCAGTGCCCATCACCCATGGGGGAAGGGAAAGGGAAAATATAGTCTGAAACAGAGAGGGAGGCAAACCATAAGAGACTCTTGAATGTGAAGAACAAACTGAGGGTTGACTGGGCGGCGGGAGGGGAGGATAGGTTTTCTTTTCTAATAGGCGGAGGTTCTATTTAAAAAAAGGTATTTTATTATTTCTTTGAGCAAAGGATAACCAGGAACATTGGATGAAACAGCTAACATATTATAGTAATATTTCTCAAATTACAACAAAAACCAAATATAGAGCATGAAAATATTTTTTATTTTTATCAGTTCAGGGTTTAGTGTTATCTAGAGAGATTTGTTAAACTCAGAATTTCTGGATGCATGGTTTTGTTTTAAATTCAGAAATGTAAGAGAAAACATCATGGTGCTAAATTTGAACATAACTATACTTTGCCATTAGTTCCCCTTGAAGCTTTTATTCAACAAATAGTTCACTAAAAGAACTGCAGCCTATGGGCTTTGGCCAAGTTTCCCCATTTCCAATTTTGCAACAAAAACTTCACACTTCTTTGGTTACTCTTGTGGGAGGAATCAGAATGCCAAAAGTCACCTTGGTCTAAGCTACCTTATCAGAGAAAAACGAAGTGTAGATTTTTTGTTTCCCTTTAGACTTTCCTCATGTTTCATCAGTGGGGGTCACTTCAATACACTGAACTAGAGTTTGGAATTTTTATTTCATTTTTCATTGGACTGATTTTTTGGTGTTAGTCACTAAAATGACTACAACTATTTGAAGGTATCTGGGACATTCGGGATTGTTCTGTTAAATTTAAAAAAATTAGTTAACAAATCATCATTGAATCATCTTTCTAGTTACCCAAAATCGTATCATTAAAATCAATAGTATGTGAGCTTTTCTTATTGAATAGTGTCTATTAAATATATTATTGAAACCTATACTTTGAAGTCTTTTGGTTGATGTATTGGCAAAATAGTTGACTGAAGTAAAAATAATGAAGCAGCTTCCTGGTCATCTTATTAAAGATGAAAATATTAAGGATAAACTGAAGTATGAACATTACCATCAGTCTGTTTTTATAAATATCATCTTATACCTCTGCCGCTATTTTTAAAGAAAGTAAACTAAAATAAAGAGCCATTGATTGTTGTGCATGTAGGGCAAGTTTCAGACCTTGAGTGGTTGTTTTGAACATTCCATTTTCTAATTTCTTATAATTAAAATGGAGGAGGGGAGCTGAACTAAATAGATTCTTTAATTCTTTCTACTTTTAAGAAATATAGGGGCTTCTGGCTGGCTCAGTCAGCAGAGCATGGGACTCTTGATCTTGGGGTTGTGAGTTCGAACCCCATGATGAGTGTAGAGATTACTTAAAAATAAAAATCTTTGAAGTGGGAAAGATGCCTTTTTACCATAAACAATGGTCCATTTCTTGTTAATAAGATTTTCATTTTAGCTAAAGAGTCTTGGGATGCCTGGGTGGCTCAGTTGGGTAAGCGTCTGACTCTTGGCTTTGGCCCAGGTCATGATCTTGCAGTTCGTGAGTTCAAGACCTGCATTGGGCTCCGTGCTAACAGTGTAGAGCCTGTTTGGGATTCCCTCTCTCCCCCTCTGTCTGCTCTTTCCCACTCACTGTCTCTAAAATAAATAAACTTAAAAAAAATAAGAGTCTTCATTTGACCGCAACACCAGAAAAATAGAAATTATATAGTATAATATATATCAAACTTTTTTTTAACCCCATAGATATTGTTAAGTACAGGTAGTACTTAAGAATTTGGGATAAGTGATCTTATTCTTAGATCTTTGAGCTTGATCATAATTCATAGTCCAAGTAGCCTCCTTGTACATGAACAGAATTACCAAAGAGATGTCCTTATCTCCCAGAAGAAATATTGACTAATTCTGCCCAAATCGGGGAAAAAAGGTGACACTTGTTAGGTGCCATCACACAGTGTTGACGTAATAGTATACATGTTTAAAGTTAATGGAGCAGAATATAATTAAAACTAAACTATATAATCCTAGAAGAACTTACTTCAATTGTTTTAAAATACAAAATGATATAATATTGTGGGTCAGAGTTTATTTTCAGTTTTATACTACATATATTGATTTCCGAAACTTGTGGGTAATACATAGTACACTTAGCTTGTATTAATACCAACTGGCCAGACAGCTGTCAGGCTAACAGCCTGGACTGTAGATAATATCATAGTAGGTATAGTAGTTGTATTGTGCTCATTTCGTCTTTGGGATGAGATGATCTGATTTTCAATTTCCCCTTTCTCTAGATGGTGAGGTTTCTTTCATCTCTTTATCCTATTCTCAAGACCTCCTCTAAATACATTCAGTAATATTTCCCAAATGGTTTCTTAGTTGTATAGTTCTCAAGAAAATGCTGGGGTTTGCTTGACAGAACTTTAGGGTATTGATTTGTTTCAGGGTTCCCGGGTTAAGGTTTATTCTTTGTCTCTTAAAGATAATTGAAAAGATTTCTTCCTTAATGTAAGCCCTGTGGAAATAGAAGCAAATAGACATTTATATAATTAAAATGGGAGGAGACTTAAAAAATAAAGTGAAATATAGCCCTTGTAATATGGGGCTTATATCCCTCCATGTCTTAGGAAAAATCCTTGTTCTCTAAAGTGTGCCTAGGGTTTTCTGGTTTGTTTTTGTTTTGTTCTATCTCTAGGACCTCCCAATTTTCAAGGACACTGTGGGGCATATGTAGCATTTATTTGATGTATGTATGTGCATGCATATTTTCCCACATCTGTCTCTGTGGACCTATCCTTTGTGAAATCCTAAACCTTGTATTAATGCTTAGTTTGTGATTCATGGTGTTCTGAGAGCAATTATATAATTTTTCTTAGGGTGTTTATTCGATGTGCACTGTAAAAAAAAATGGGAGTATTTTTTGGTAACTCTGCAGTGGGCTTTTTATTGGTGAATTTCTCTTTCTTTTACTGTGACCTGTGAATATCGCTGTAGGCTCACTGCCAATTTTGTGAGCCGCTGCCTGCTTCAAAATGGAGGCAGGAAGGTATCCATTTTCATCAAGAGGATGACAGTGTTTCAGTCTCTCCGACCATCTGGAGAGAGGAACTTTTGGAGCAAAAGAAAATAGGGATTTAAAAAAATTATATTTAGCAGAAAAGGCAAGGGGGGAACCAATTGAAGTTAAACTATACCTTATGAATTTATGCTTTTCCACTACACTCTCTTCTTTAAAGGAAACATAAACAAGAAAATACACAGGCTATTTTTATAAAGGACTGGTTCTCCGAGTCTCATGAGTATTAGTAAATGAATGTTCAGTAAATTAGGATTTTGGCACACTTTTTTTAAGTTTATTGCATGCACAAATATAATAAGAACTATAAAGGAGTCCCCCCCTCCCCCTTCCTGTGTACATGCTGATTGTTGGTGGTCTATGTAGATCTGGGCTTTTAAAGGCCTTTTTTTCATGCAGCTCTGCAAAAAGCTGACACTATGGGAATTTAATATTCCAAAATGTATTTGTCACTTTCTGTGGTCTGGATAGTATATTCATTTTCTGGGTCTCTGTCTCTTTCTCTCAGAAGTAAAAATTTTAATTGAAAGTTCAAGTGAAAGGGAAAGACTTGACACATGCCTTTCTCTTTTCACCTTCCATGTGCTCAGAGACCATCTATGTTTAAAAACAAAACAAAACAAAAAGAAATGGTTGCTTGGACAGGACAGCCCTGTGTGTATTATATAATATATTTAACAAGACATAGTTCGCGGTATTCTTGCTTACAACTGGAAAATATCCCCCCCTGGTTTTCCAATCACACAAATATACTCAGCATTTGTTGTTGTCGGTGGTGGTAGTTGTTTTTCTGTATTCTGAAAGGTGTAGTGTTCTAGGGTTTGATCAGATTTGGAATGGACATGATAGAAATTTAGCATTTTTGTGCCTGCTTCCTCTCAAGTAATGGACCTTGAGGTTCTCGGGTCAATGCAGCAAGGAAAACTAAATTGTCTCTCCTTCCTCAGGTCTATGCTCCGTCAGCAAGCACTGCCGACTACAATAGGGACTCGCCAGGCTACCCTTCCTCGAAACCAGCAGCCAGCACTTTCCCTAGCTCCTTCTTCATGCAGGGTAAGATGCTGCCTCTTCTGCGGGGAAATCCACTGGACAGAATCTCCCCAGGTCTTTCCAGGTCATGCAGAACTGATCCTCAAAAAAATGGAATACTAGGCAAGCAGGGAATATTGAAGGTCATGCTCTTCTTAGGAATTGAATTCATTAAAAATTAATCAATTAATTAAAACTTTACGAAGACCTATTTTTTTTTTAACTAAAGCCCCTAGAGCAATGATGAGTTAAGATAAAACTGGTTGGCTTCACTCAGAACTGATGCTTTGTGGGGGGATGGTCTTCATGACGGATCATTTCATCTTCTTCACTCCCCAAGAAGAACGTGTGTGTATTTTTAGAAGTGTTTTGGTTCAGTGTGTATTTTGAGCATCCTGGATGTAGCCAACTGGGAACAAATTGTCCTTATGTATAACTTCATATAAAAATTTCAGCCACTTATTAATTTATAGGTAAGAACAAGAGTCCCTTTTAAGGTGAAGCAAATCTATCTAAAGACTGGAATATGATTTCATTACACAGCGAAAGCTCCATCCCAACATGCTGATTGATTTTAGGTAAAAGACCCAGCTTTTTTCTCAGACAATTTTTAGAAAATTACAGCTTCACAGTAGATCAAGTGTATTTACTCTTTTCAGTTGTGCAGTGTATTGAATTAACTGTACATGGATGTGTCCCCTGAGCTCATAGTCTTGCCGCTGCTTCTTGGAAAAGACTGAGGTAGTTAGAGTGACAGCAGCCGCCTATACGAATAGACTGTCCAGAGATGCACCTGAGGCTTCGTCCCCAATAAGCCTGTGACACTCATTGTCACAATGTGATGATCGTGTTGCCAAGTTAATACTCTGAAATTTAGACATGGAGTTTGCCAAGAACTCTTGTACCTGTATGCAGAACTTTTAATTCTTTCTGCCTGGGTATACAAACCTTTTTTGAGTGTGCCTTGGCAAAGTGCCGTGGGATTTCCTTTTCGTGCTACTCTAGGAAGGGCCATGTCATGGGGAGGGGAGCTCCCTTGGAGCAGCGAGGACCAGGGGGACAAGCTAAGTGTCTCACTTAGCTTGCAGTGGACATACTCAAAATCATTCTGATTAAAAGGGGTTTATTTTCTCACCCTTCAGAGTGTTAGCTTTTTTTAGGTTGTTAGGTCACGTGTGAAATTCCATGGAAAATCTATGAAATTGAATCCAGCGGGTCTCTCAGGATTGGAGAGGATTTGTTCCACGCATAATAGAGCTCGTGTTCATAAGGGCCCTTTATCTTTGTGACCTGTCCTAGGTGTAACTCACCAAGGGACACAGCAGGATATGTCACTTCAGTATGTCCTCTGCCATGACAAAAGGCTTATCCCCATTTGCTGTAAACAGCAGCCACTTAGGCATCAGCTCCCGTGTTTTGTGACCAGTCGGAGAAACCATACCACTTGTGCTGATAGAGATTGTCAATCCAAGGGATCATCCCTGAAAGCAGTTTCTCATCGAGAAAATTGGCAGGATAGGTTTCTTCTCTCTGCCTTCAGGAAGGTGCTTGCATAGACTGCACACCACATGGGAGATCAGGTAGATTGAAACAGCAGTCTCCTCTCGATAGCAGACCATGCAAAATATGGGGAACAAACTTGCTTTTCTTGCATATGAATGCCCAAAAAAGCAAACAAAACAAAACAAAACAAAACAAAAAAAAACAACAAATTTGAGTTGACATTTATGATGAGCCACAATTAATGTGCACACATCTAATTCTATTCTTTCCAAACAACATTATGCCAGATCATGGGATGTGATAAATATTAATTTACTGTGAAAAGCATAATTTATGTAAAGTATATATTTTTATAAGACTGCATTGAGTAGAGTGTTGTGTGTTAACAAATCCTAAATGTATTTCCTTATACTGCATCATGTTGTCAGAATGTTTCAGGAGACTCTCGTTCAGTGATACATATTCTCAATTTATTTGTCATAGATGCTATCGATTTGAAATGTTAGGGCCTTAACTTCGTATTTGAATTTAAGGTGACATCTAAACTTCCACCTTCTGAAGGCTATATATTAAGTACATGAATAATAACTTTTTGAAAGTCCTATGTTTTCACATTATGATCACAGAAACAGTATCCCATCCGCTTCCTGCAGTGAGGGGGGGCCTGGTGCCCTGAGGAATCAGGTCTTAAAGAGACAGACAGTATAGGTGAAAGGTATTCAGAGACTGTCAGGGGCATATTTCAAACTCACTACTATGTGAGCTCTCAGTTTTCACTTGAATTTCCACTCTCTAATTAAAACCCTTAAGTTGTCAAAATCACAGACATGATTTTTTTTTTTTAAGAAATCTGTTGGTCATTCCTCCTTGTCCTGAAACTACTCCAGTTTTTGGGATTCTAATTTCTGCATTTAAAATCTCAGTGAAAAAGACCTTTGTGGTGTGTGGTGGCAGATTTAACCAGCATATTGCTTAAATTTTCAAAAGATTTATATTAGATAACACATACATCTGTTAAAATAATCATATTTTCAAGGAGGCAATATTTGCTGTGCTATGACCTAGCTGATGGTCCAGTATGCAGCTCGTGTTCAATAATTTCAGTCAAACTATTAGAAGAAGGGAAACTTTGAATTAGCAACAACATAGGTTCTTCCCTCCCCTCTCACCGACCATCTTCATCTGAGAAACCCAGCCATAATGATCTCTAATAGTAACCTCTAGGCCAATAGACCCAGAAAAGAAAAAGAATCGATAAAAATGTTTTTAATATGGTGTTAACAAAAAATTAACTTAATATCGAAAGGTATTTCATATAATGACCATATGATTTTAAACCTCTTTTTACCTTATAGTTTTATAAAATCCAGAACCTCCCAAAATTGTCAGTAGCAGAATATTTAACTTATGATCGGTGTGTACCCTTTCAGTCGCTGCCGAGGCTCAAGGTAGCTATAGAACTATGTGCCAAAAAAGAAAAGTTAAAAAAGAAAATTCAGAACTATCTATCTGAGACTCCTGTTCCCACAATGCAATTTCAACTTTAATTCTATGTATGTTATGAAAAAGAAATCTGATCTCTTAAATCTGAGATGTTCTTTTTCATTATTACTTATTTCTTTATATGCTTTTAAAACTTGTGAACTTATCAACTCTGTGATGTGTCAAGAATTTTATTTTCACCATGAAATTTAGGCACATTTTAACTTTTGGTTTTGGTAGAAAAAGAGGTCAAGGGACTCGTAAGAAATGTTTTCTTTAGGACTTGTAAGAAATGTTGTCTTTAGTATTGTTTACCTTGCAGAATTGGCATAATTCTACATAGAAATTTGTTGTGTTCTTTTATAGCTGGATTTTTACTAAGAACACTGCCTATGGTAAATATTTACATTTTTTTGGCAATATAGAGCCACTTGGGAAAAAATGAGGATGACTGTCTTCTGATGTAATCAGTGAAACAGCACAAAGACGAATACACACCAGGCAGCCATTTTCAAGTATATGAAAAAACCCTATTCTGTGAGGCAAGGCTGAATGCCTCAGAAAAGTCATGGTGTTCTTTGTCCTTTACAGATGGCCATCACAGCAGTGACCCTTGGAGCTCCTCCAGTGGGATGAATCAGCCTGGCTACGGAGGAATGTTGGGCAATTCTTCTCATATTCCACAGTCTAGCAGCTACTGTAGCCTGCATCCACACGAACGTTTGGTAAGGGCAGATTTACATGGTTCTGGATACAACACAGCTAATTTCTGAAATCTCCTCCTCTGTCTTTCCATGCGTGCACACAAGGACTCTGTAAATGAACGTAAAAGTGGTACACACGCATCATTCTTATGTTGTTTCTGTGATCAAAAGCATACCTGAATCAGAACACCTTTGTAAGCCCTTTCTGGATTCTCTTTGCCATTGTTCTTCTGTTTATTGTGTCTTATTCTGTGCTTTCTTGAGGACAGTGTTAGGTTCCTTGGGCACATAAAGATACACTGTATTTGAGTTGCAGAATTTCAGATATGATGGATCCTTGTTTATTTGCTGTCTGTAGTTTTGAAAAATATACTGCAAGAGGCAGAGTGACAGTAAACTGAGAGTAGGTGAGCTGTATCTCCCATGGGCTTTTCCACTTCCTCTTACCGGCTTCTGTCCCTGGTGACAGCTTTGACCCTTGGTGCCACACCCAGAGGAAAGAGTTCCTGTTTCCCATCCAGTCCACTAGAAACAGCAACCATGAAGTTTCCGTATAGATCGGATTCCCAATGCTCCATATTCCCTAACCTCCCCCTGATGCTCCCTTGCGTCATTCAGTTGAAAAGTGCTGAGCTATAGAATGTTATCTTGTTTTCATTACTGGAGTGGCCACTCCACCCATCGCCTACACTTATCCACGCTAATGTGGCCCTTTATCTTGATGGAAGCAGCAGTTCATCTGATCATCTGATCTTTCCTAGCCTCAAAAACTCCCACAGCCCAGAATCCACTCATGAACTTAAGTCTATCATTATATGGAGGAAAGACTGCTTCTAGATCATGAGTTAAGTTCGAGATGCAGGTAAGGTGGGACTGAGCCCCTTGTGCAGTAATGTAGCTTTAAAAATGTATGAAGCTGTAATCCTACATATGCAGAAAGGGTGTGGCCTATCCAGTTATCCTTCGTGGTACCTGTGTCACTACTCTTCATCTTGAAATTACCCCTTTTCCTTCTCCTAACACCAGATTCATGTGTCTTTCTCTGTTCTGCTATAAGAAACAGTACTTTCTGGATTTCTGTGGTCTTTCTTCTCTTTTGCTCAACCACTAGAGACATAGAAAAGGTGACTTCTATACTATTCTGACAACATAAAAACATTTCAGAAGTTACAGTTTCTTATATCCTTGATATCCTCTATCCAGTGATAGAGACGCCATGGTCAGTTAGCCTGTCTGTTAACGAGAGGCAAATGATGGAGATGGAATTGGTCTTTTAATATCATCTGCCAAGTTTATATCATCTGTAAATCAAACTGTCTCAACTTTCAGCACATCTTCAGTAAATAGCAAATAATTTGCATATTTCATCTTCTCTCACCTCCTTTCAGATATTAGAACAAACACTTAGAGAAATATCAACTATTATTATACTAGAATTTCTTCTTGGCCAACATCTTTATTTCCCATCATCATTTTCCACTTCCCTAAGGAACTCATGATCAAAACTTCATGTGTCCTACGAGCAAGGAACATTTTGATTACAAATAAAAGATTCGGCAGTATACTAACATAACATGGAATGTCAGTTCTTCTAAGAGTTCTTATATCCTTGATATCCTCCAATGTCCAATGTCCAATTCATTTGACATTTATTTTCGTCCATCCTTTCTTTCTGTCATCCTGTAAAATTTTGATGTAGATGGTTTGAGTTTATCCCAAATTCACTGCATGGGCGGAAGTATCTTTAAAATATGCTCGAATGCATAAGAAGTGTAATTTTCAAAAGGAAACCGACTACATTCCTTTTAGAAAAAAATTTTGCTGAAAATCTTAAAAACGAAAACAATATTATCAACCTGGAAGAAAGATTATTTTGAAGGAATAGACCAACAGGTTGTATCAGATGCTGTCTTTGTAATGTCACTTATCTGTCATAGAACCCAGGGTTTTCATTCTTAAACATGATTATTTAGCAGATCTTAGAGATTAAGGGTTTGTTTTTTAAAAATGGTAAGTGAATTAGGTCTCTGGTAATGTATCCTAATGAATTCTGGTAAGAAAACTGTTGGATTGTTACATCTAGTAATCATTGTAATTTCAGTATTCAACCATTTGAAAATCTCTCATTGAAATGCCTTTCAGAAATCTAACACTGATTAAGAAAAATGTGAGTATGCAGTAGGCACGTAATGTCTTTTCACTTGAAAATAATGGTAATTCCTCACAATTTTTGCCTGTAGCTTTTGGCCAGTCTCATACAGAACAAAAGAATAGCATGGGAAAAAGAAGTGATTTTTGGGCATAATTGGGCCAAACTAGTATTGTCTGTAAAGGTATAACATTTTAGAAATGTTACTGCCTTCATCACTTAATACCATGTTGTAATAGGATGTGTAGAGCCTAAAATCCACACATTTCAGTAGCAACTGTCAAGTCACCAAGTTTGAAACCTTTACGGTTTCAGCCTCTACAACACAATCTCACAGCTAATCACTACTTTGTCACAAATGTACATACAGAATCACTTAGAAGAATGGAGTTTGTGGTTAAGCTTTGGAACGGGTTGTTGCCAAAGATTTAAGTTTGTAATATCTTGGCAGACATCTGTTTAGAAATAGGATAGAGCCCTCTGTCTGGCATGGTTTAGGCATGGTCTTTGCACCACAGAGTGAGATAGTCCTAGGAGCCTGGAATTTTATTGTAAAGGAAAAGTTCTTTTTTTTCTTTTGTAACATAAACCCTTACCCCAGTGATTCTCAACCAGGTGCGATTTGACCCCCTCAGGGAACATTTGGAAATGTCCGAAGATGTTTGTGGATGTTACAACTGGGGAGTAGGGGATACGGGAATCTAGCACATAGAAGCATGGATGCTGGTAAACATACTACAGTGCATAGGAGAGCCTCCCACAACAAAGATTTATCTGGCACAAAAGATTAATGGTGTCAGCATTGTGAAACCTTGCCTTAGCCCAGAGCATGATTTTATTCTTTGTATGTGCCTCCAATTATTTTCTAATCTTTGAATTATCAACCCATAAGTTGCTAAAAACATCACTAATAGAAACATTTTCAGCACTTTGTCAGAAGGCTCCAAATATGCTATAATTGGGTATCATAAGTAAAAATAATTAAATAGTGGGCATGTAAAGCCGTAGCTCTTTTTCAGTCTCCCCTTTCCATGCATAGCAAACAGGGCAGACAATATCAATAGCTGGAGTAAGAGAGGGTGAGGGGACCTGTCATCGATGGTCCCTAAATACTCTACATGGATTGCATTGGTTTTCTCATTAAAACCTATGGGGTGGGACGTTTTCTCTCATTCTCTAAACTCAGGATTAACCCTCTGTCTGTTAAATCTTGAATTACTGCCCATTTTACACCAGGTGAAAAGTATCTAGAAATGTTCCCTGATGTGATAATCTTCTTCCTATTTCACCCTGTGATTATATACTCATTTAAATATTTTTCAAAATTCTTTTCCTCTGTTTTGATTTTTGCATATCTGGGACTGATTTATAAGGTTTCTGTATTCTTCAGAAATTCAGCATAGAATAGGGCTGTGTAAAAATGAAGGCAAACCATCTCTTTCTTTCAGTTTTCTCCTTCTATGTTCAGTCTCTTTTTCTGTACTTTATTATAGTTTTTAGCTTTCAAGCAGAGATAGTTGTTGTAAGTTTGTGTTCTATGACTTATCCAGCCTTTGGGTTAGGTGTACTATGGATTGGACCTGTTGTGTTATTCAGAGAAAATTTCATGGACAACTTGGGGTATTTTGTAAGCAGCAAGTAGAAATGAGCTTAACTGGTGGCCTAAGGAATTTTGGGGTCAAGCAAAGAGGCCCATGAAATTAAAAAGTTTGAAAGACTTTCTTGGGTACTTGGAAAGGTAAGGGCATCACCTCAGTTTTTTCACTGAAGTTGACCTTTCAGTCGGACTATTTTATGTAGAGGTAATATGTATGTAGAGATAATATTTTCAAAGGCACCCACCATGTCATTGGCAAATCTAACATAGGTTCATTTTCTAGACTGTTTAGATCTCTCTCAGGTGAGTAGTATTTCAGTCCACTATTTATTAAATGCCAACCAATAACCAGTTGTTCATTGAGTATATAGGATAACTATATGTTCAGCACTCAGCCATGAGCTATGGGATGCCCAGGTATAAGCTCTATTTCCTCCTCTTAAGAAGTTAACAGTATAGGTGGGAATGCACTTGAAAGAGAAAGAAGTGAAAGGTAGCAAAAATTAAGTGCTAAATGGCACAGCACAGAATGTGAGTGCATTAGGGATTCAGAGAAAAGAGATCGGGCAGGAGTTGGAAGTTGGAAGGAATGCTAAAGGAAGAGGTAGAACCCAAGATGAGCCTCACAGAATTAATTCAGAAATACCAAGACACCAGGGTTTTACTCCTATGAATAAATGCCTGGGCTTTAAGCACCCCTGACTTTTAGCATCATATTCAATCTTTAATTTTAATAGAATCTCCACTAATGATGTAATAAAGATCCATAGCTGGTTAATATATTACATATAAGAAAAAATGAATTTTAGCCAAAATTGATTTCCTTTACAGGTCTGTAACATATTCAAATACCTGTGAGAGTGATTTTCCAAGCTACTTTTTTTATCTTGAAAAAGAAAATAGCCTGATGTATTTTTGTAAATAACTGTGTCCCTGTTAGTGATCTGTTCATTCCCAAGCAGATGGATCAGTAGCAACGAATTTGCTGCTTTTTGAGCTCTATGATGCCCCAAGAAAAGCAGCTTATTTAGACAGTTAGGATAATAATTGAACTCAAAACCAAACTTAAACCAAATGATTCTGTAAAGATGTTCCTTTTTCATGGTCACCTATATGGTAGATTGCTAATGAGGAGGACATATAAAGAAAGAACTCAAATCAGTCCTTCTCAGTTCATTTCATTCCAGTTTAATTTAATAGAGTCATTGATTTTTTTTTCCATACTGACATTTATAAAGATATTTAATCATGGGCACTTTTTAAATTTTTCATTTACTATTTTGTTCTCATTAGAATTCAGAAAGGTGATCCAGTTTTGCAGGAAGAGGATTTGAGACTGGCTGTTTTTGCCATTTAGTGTCCAGAAGTTCAGGATGAAGTATAATGTCAACCCCATGGGTCATGATATTGTTTTAGTCATTGTACCATGGAATCTTTCTTACTTGATCACTAGTTCATACAAAAAAATTAATAGTAGAAATGGTCTTTTACATTGCTGAAATCTCAGAGATACTTTTAAGCAGTAATTTTTAGATTCAGAGAGACTTTGATCATTTCTCACTGTCCTATATTGCCATTGTAGTCCTCTACATTTGATGCAAACCCAAACAACTATATGTCTTTGCATTTTATTTTTTGAAAAATGAAAGCTGTCAGAGGTAAGCAAGATATACTCTTGGATATTTTGAAATTCTAAAAGCTATCTCCTGCAAAATGAAGAGTCCTGAAAGAGGTATGAGAAACCTCTAACCCACTAAGTATTTTATTGTTTAATATGGCCTCTTTTTTCTGCTTCCTGCTACAGAGCTATCCATCACACTCCTCAGCAGACATCAATTCCAGTCTTCCTCCGATGTCCACTTTCCATCGTAGTGGCACAAACCATTACAGCACCTCTTCGTGTACACCTCCTGCCAACGGGACAGACAGTATAATGGGTGAGTCATGGAAATGTCGATTCTGACGCCGACAGTCAATGTCGCGGCCTAATGATATAGGACCTCTTTTTTCTCCTCATCATTGAATAGCAATCAGGCAATGAATATCTGTCACATAACTGAATGAAAATACATGAACCAAACAGAAATAGGCATTGGTGTGTTCATAATCACTTTTTTTTTGTCATAAGAAACTGAAATTAGGCTACTTTGTTCATTGTAAATTAGTAGATTGAGCAAGGGTTTAAATAGATCCAAACCACCTTGCTTCTCACATTTCCAAACAGTGAGCAAAATGAATGTTTAAGACAAACCACTGAAGACGAGTGAGATGGTTGGGGGGGCAGGTTAGCTCTTAATAGTAGTTATTGACCACTTCCCAAGCTCCAGTCACTGTGCTAAGCTCTTAACCATGACATACCACAGTCTTCTGAAGACTAGCTCCTATGAAATCCACAGGAGGTTATTAATAAGTAGATGGTTTCACCTCCTGGAGAATGTGGCATCGTGGAGTCCTTCAGTGGAAAAGAAATGTTTGCTCACTTACTGGAGAGGAGACTCTGGACATCAGTGGGCCAGAAGGCATTTACTGCTTTCTCTCAAGAAATTTACTAACGAGCTGAGGCACAAGCAGAGCCCTGCTGCCAAATGAACTCAACCATCATCCCCTGGTTTTTCATGATGTCCACTGTGATTCTCTCCAGATGATCCCTCCACCAGTGTTCTCCCCTGGAGGGAGGAGCTAGGCAGGTGTCCAGCTGCCCCTGGAGGAAAGAGTCCAGTCTGGGGAGGAGGCAGCCACCCCTTTACTCATGCACCTTCAGCAACTCCACCATTCTGAGGAACAGCCCAGCCTGGTGTTCCAGGGTCTCATAAAACCTCAGACTTCACTGGTTGCCACTACTCTGGTACTAGCTCAGACTCACACCTTGCTTGGCCTCAAGATCACTTCCAGTGGGCCACTGATGAGAACATGAACTGTTCGTTTTAGAGAGTAGAATGCGTGGCAGAATAATCCTGCCGTTTATTCCCCTTAGCTCTTTGCAGATTTTCATTTTCTTTAGAGAGTCCGTAGGACTTGGGTAAGTGGTGTGAATCACTTATTCTGGAGCGTTTTTGATGAAAAGGAAGAGATGTGCTTTGAAATGTTGCAAATATAATTCTGCCTAAATAATACACTCCCTGCTTATTCAATAATATATTTCACACTTGAGATGAACCACCTAGCAGCCCTTCACTATCATGTCTCACCAAGAAGCAAATTGACAAGAGTTTCCATTTTTGTAACTTTTCATAACAAAGCTTCTACAAATGTGTTGCATCAGTTTGACCTTGGAGAGCTATGGACAGAGGTCACATGGGGAAGTTGGGTTAGCTATCAATGCAGTTTTGGCAGATTTGAAAAACAAGAAGAAAGAAAGAAGTGCAGAACTGAAAGAGTGAGGAAAGCATATTTCACTTCAGTGTGGTTTGACAAATGGAAAGCCCCTTTCTACAGTCATGAGGTCTAGTTATAAAGAAGGATGACCGGTCATTCATCCTCTTACACGGCAGATTTCCTGTCTACTTGTGGTTTGAGTAATTTTCTTTTTTAGGAAGGTATAAAGGTGGAGCAAAAGCTCGAGTTGAGGAAAACATACTCAGGCATTGTCTGAGAAAAAAAATTTGTTGATTGATTTACAAAACAGTCTTTCTGGGAGAGAGGCACCACAACTTGGGAAGAAAGAGATGTTACGAGATGGAATAATCATTTTCCATGAGCTGTGGTCAGCATGGCCACAAGTCTCAGTGGGAATGAGATTTGCTTTACTTAAGATGGTTGACTCATCATTAGCCTGTGGATGAAAAGGAATGTCTGCTCTCCTTCTTCATCTGGTCTGGACAGTGTGGGGTGGTAGATGACTACTGCATCCTGATGGGCCCAACTCTATACTAAAGAGGGAGTGAACTTGGTACATAGACCATAGGGCCCTGTTTAAGTAGAAGGAGGGTCCAGGCCATAGTAAAGAGCTTTAATTTTAAAGGGAAAAGTATGAGATTTCCCAGTTAAGTTATTCTTAAAAAACCAGAAAAAGGTTTGTAAGAATAACTTTATTACCTAAATTACTCTGTAATCATGGGTGTACTTGTCAAAATCTATTAGCAAAATGTGAGAAAGCTTTATAATCTTTTCAGGAAATAAGTAGACATGGTAATTCAGCATTTTGGAGGAACAGACCTTTATTAACTTGCATAAATGCAGTTATTACTTAAGGATTATGTTAAGGGAGAACATTCTAGAATGTTCTTTCTTAAAATAATATGTCCTCCAATTTCTTACGTTAAATTACAGAGGAAATTTTAAATATGATAATAAGCCCTAGTATTGCACACTGTCAAATGGCTCATGTTTCTTCACACTTTAATTTTCTTAGGCCTTGGATGGATTTTCAGAGTGTGGTAGAAGTCAGGGATGGCAGCATGTCTGTGTAACAAGAAGAGATTTCTCTTCTGATGTTAGTGATTCTTCCCTAACAAACAGTATGGATTAATAGGATACATCTGTAGACTTTTGAAAATATTTGGCATATACTCATTCTGAAATGCAGGAAATAAAGAAATATTACGTTGCCTGTATCTCAAAGAACAAACAGAGCTAATTAAATAATTGGTAAATAGGGAACACATAGCCTGACACATGTTTGAGATTACACACATGATTCTGTAGAAAATGACTATAAGCAATACTAATGCCGTAAGAATGGGGTTCAAGCACTAACACATGGATATCACATTTTTCAAGTTTTCTTGGTAAAAAAGTGCAAGGCAAAGCAATCTTTTCGTAAATGGCATTGATGTCTTAGGAAGCTGCTTTTTCAGTTTAGATCATTGCCCCACTTTTGAGTTTCATGTTATAATGTGTCTTCCTAGAAGTCAGTGAATGTCTTGGCCTGATCCTAGAACAACAAAATGCACGTGGTGTGAGATAGAAGTTCAGAACCCTCAGAAGGGAGCCCCCTGGAGGCACAGCCCCTTTGCCCCTGGTTCTGTCCTCTGCATTTCAAAGATGGAAGATGCTCGACACGGTTTCAGATGGCTTGTGTTTGACTTGGTTTCTTGTTTTGTTTTCTTTTGCCCTTTAATGCCCAATGTCATTTTTTGAGAAGTGCTTAAGAAAGACAAAATTTACCCAGATTATAACGACAGGATTTTTTTTTAATGAGACATTCATCCATAGATTTTCAAGCGAATTGTAGTTTATTTTACCTTGTGGCATATATTCCACTACTTTCCTCTGAAGCCTTGCCAGCAGACTCTGGAGATTACATTAGACATTTGTGAATTGGAAGCGTCTATTAAGCTCCCTAGGACTATATGTATATAATGTGTGGGACACAGCATGGACTCTTAGTAATTCAACTGGTATAGTCCCCAGTTAAAGAGAGGAGCTAAATCCAGGGTCTTCCAGAGTTACCACCATCAGAGCCTTTTAACCTTGTTCCTAAAACTCTTTGGATGTAATGCTGCTGGGTGTGTCTCAGAAGCAGTCCAGTCCAGCACCTCTGCACGTGAGCATGCACACAGAGGCTGTGTAGTAAGTTATTAGATACCAGCTTATAGAGGATAGAAATCTCAGGTATTTTACTGTTTACATATTTCTTTCTTACCTGCAATGTCCAATTCCCCTTCTTGATCAAAAGGCTTGAGAGCACTGCCTATTCTAACACACTCCCCTAGACTGCTCAAGCAGAGTACTCCAGTTCCCCACTGGGAGATACCATTTGTATACATTCCCAGGGTGTGACCCCTGGTTGTTTGAGGCCACACACCCTCTCTTCCCCTCAGAGGGAATTGGGCATAAAACTAACATAATGGTTATAATAACTATTATTGTTTCATTAGTCTTTAACTGGCCTGCTTTCTAATGCATGGTACTTTCCATGTTTTTAAACCTCAAACCAAACAGTGTTGAAGGAACAGACTACCAAGATTGATTTAATGCAACATATGCTAAAGATTACCCTGGAATATCTATCTGGTTCATGAAATTAATCTGGCTTACAACTTTCACTTCTAATGACAAGTTTGTATGACATGATGCATTTTAGTGTGTGGCTTTTCAAGTAGAAACATTATGTCCATTTCCCCTTGAGGACTTGGTTTCACAGTAATTTTATTATTAGAGTAGTCACATAATATTCACTCTGTCTTTTGTAAGAGTCTTGAGCCTTCAAACACAGTTGGGTGATGAACAGGCACAGAGCGTAAGAGTAATATGGATTTTATCCAGCAGTGACACGGCATCTTAGTTACAAAGACCACCAACGGAGAACAATAAACTAGTTTGATTTAAGTCTTCTCGTCCATTTCCTGCACATGGTCATGGGGCCCAATGCCTCCCCCTTGGATTCCTAGGAATCCCTCCTGCTAAAAATTAGGGCATTATAGCCTCTATTTGAGTCTTTATTCTGAAATCGTGTGTAGGAAGCGTGCTAGGAAAGCTCCGTCCCTTGTCATCTTTATAGAGATGAGCTCATGGCATTGTATGCTGCTTCTAATAGTTTAAGAACATGAGGGTCATTTGGGCACAATTCAGAAAAACCTAAATTTTAAAGCAGTCATTATCTTTCAGACAAATACACTATGAATTGCACTTCTTATTCCTTCTGTATCTTCACGATGTTCCCGGCCTGAGGTTATGGGTGTGCAATAAAGGGATAACACATTTTTCCAAATTTTGGTTTTCAGGAGCCAGTCCCCAGTCATCCTGGTGTTTTGATTAGGGTGTGTTCTAATAGGAATTGTCATTTCCACGAAGCTGAGATTGAGACCGAGGGTGGTCCCCCGTGAAACCCAAGATTCCAGAGCCTTCTTTCTGCTCCATCTTCCAGTCAGCAACAGCACCTGTGTTTCAGCCATCTGAACAATGCTTTGGGGGGCTGGCAGTCTCAAATCTGCCTACAAAACTCCAGTTCCTTTTAATAGCTGCTCATCTTCCATTCATATTTACCTTATCACTTTAGAGACTGATTTGGTTTTGTTTCTGTTTTTTTTGTTTTTTTTTTTTTTGAGCAAGAGAAATTGATTAGAGCTAAAATATCAAGAAATCAATCCATGCTTCACCTAGTAAGGACAGTAGTTCTTATCTCTATTCCTATTATATGAGCATTTTGGTAATTTCTAATAATGTGAGTTGACAAAAACTTGAGCCTACAACAGTAATCGAGTCCTGTCACATTAAAGCCTTAAAAGTGGATTTGGTGAGCACAAAGTTTAATTAGAAGTTGTTTTGCCAAACATGACCTATTAGTACTCAGCATAAAAAAGATTATGCCATTTGAGAATTTAAATTCACTTTCTGTTTACGCCTTTTGACATATCAGTCACACAAATAAAAAGAGAAATCTTTAAGAGAAGGGCCCATGTAGCTTAACATGTTCAAGGGCTCGAAAATGTGTCTTTCTCCAGCGTTTCCTGGAACAGAACAAAAGGCATTCCAACTGAAAGGGCAAATTGGCCCCAGTAAACTGCTTTGAAATTTAAGCCCTTAGGATTGGCCCTCCAGCTGCTGCAAGGTAGG
This sequence comes from Cryptoprocta ferox, assembly GCA_028646485.1. Taxonomy (NCBI): domain Eukaryota; kingdom Metazoa; phylum Chordata; class Mammalia; order Carnivora; family Eupleridae; genus Cryptoprocta; species Cryptoprocta ferox. The sequence goes on along the minus strand of CM053566.1, from coordinate 68,414,311 downwards.
ATGGCTTCATGTGAAAAAAATAGTCTGTTCTTACTAGTGACTTCCACGAGTAGCCTTTGTAGTTTTCTGAAACATTTTCATGACAACATGAGCTAAGAAGTTGACGAGTTTTTATTCTAGTTCCTGAGTCCTAGTATCTCCCTCTATAAAACAGTCACTAATAGAAAGTTTAGTTAGAAAGTTGTAGTTCAAAAAGTAATCCTAATGATCATAGCTTATCTCTTCTAAAGTGTGATTTTACACTATATGTATAACATTTATGTTCCTAAAATACTTCCATGGGTTTTCATGAAATTGTATTTTGAAAAATTTGTTCTCCTCATTTTAAAGTTGTTCAAAGGAAGAATTAATCTTTTCAAAGCTACTACTGTAACAAAGTTTATTTGTAATTGAAACAATATCTTGTCCCTTTTGATGTAGGTTTTTTTGTTAGATAATATAATTTTTTTCTAGTGTGGCTCTGAAATTCCATTTCACAAAGATCTGTTTTCTAATCAAGCAGATCACAAATTAGTTTGACTGATAATTCTGATTTTTAGGTATATGTGATAATATTGCTTCTAGGAAAAAAATGTGTATAATTGCCTCCAAATGCCGTCATATTACATGCTAAAAAAATGTTAGTACTCTCTGTGTTTTCAAAATCTTTGTTATTTCCTCTTTAGAATTGTCTGTTGTTTTTAAAGAACTCCTCAATGCAGAAATTTTCATTTTCACAGGAGATATCATTTCAGTTATTTCTTATATTTAAATATTTTTAATATTATTGACATCTGTGAGTTCCTTCCAGTAGCTCAATTGTATGTCTGACCCTCATTTCAGAGATGCACTTAAACCTATAATCCTTAGTACTAATAACCAATATACTTTGTATATTACGAATTTATGATATAAAAAGGAATAGTTTTGTTTTGTCATAAGGTGGTTGTGTTCTTTTTTATCACCTACCAGTTTTCTTTCAGTTTTAGTAATTAACGAATGAATATGGGTGTGGGTTTTGTTAACCAAATCAAGCACACATCAAAAGATTATCCAACTGACATACCCAACATATAAATATATAAAAATAGCAAGCATAATTTAACTATGCTAAGCAGAAGTCAGGAGAATGAAATTATAACCTAGAGAAGCAGAGAATTCAACCACTTGAGATCTGACCCCACTACTACATTTTACAGATCTGGAAGCAGATGACACATTTGCCAGCAAAGTGTGCTTTCTTGGGTCAAGGTTAGGCCTGGGAATTTTCCTTTTTTTTCAATTATGTTGTATGCAGTGAAGTTCTACTTGGACTAATCAGTTGACTTAAGATTTCCTTTTTCTTATTTCACCGAATAGTGAAACCAGCTCCTTGGGTTTAATAGGTCCTATTTAAATACTATGTCTATTTGCTAATATTGAGGCCTTAATAAATGTAATATGCCAAATGTTGTAGTGTTGTATTAATAACACTGTTAAATAGAGCTGCCTTTGAATTATATGCTAGAATCTACATCTTTTTAGTAACAGTACTTGGTTCAGAATCTCGTTTGTAGTTAAAAATACCAGTGTTAAAGATGACAGAGATAACTTCCTGAATATGTAGACTTATGTTGTCTCCGGAATTTGAGACCTTTATTGATTTTTAGTAGAGTAACAGTTCAGGTTTTTTGTTTTTTTTTTTTAACGTAAACACAGACCTGAGTATGTGGAGAATATGTGTCATTTAAAATATTAAAAATATGTTCTCACCTAGGAAGCCAGGCCTGTTACAGACTTTCTGTTTTATTTTGCTGAGAGGAGCACCTTGTTTCACTGTGTATCAAATTTTCTAAAAAATGGAAAGCAGGCATAAATTCTTTGGGAAGACAGTTCAGCTGACTATATGAAACATAGAGGAAAGGCAAACTTTGAGGACTTCAGACGTCTGACAACTGCATACTTCTTACCAAGGCACTTCATGTGCTTGCTGCTCGCTTGCTGCCATTCACTACTAACTACTCATAAGCAACAAGGGGGCCAAGTATTAGCAACTGAAACACTTCATCTTTAAACCAAGATGTCAGGTTTATATTTTATCTGTAAGAAAAGTAACATGAATATATTTGACATCTACCTCAGCAAACAAATTAATGCTAATTAAAGATTAATGTGTTGTAATTAGCATTAAAAATGCAATTAAATTGTGAGTAAATGGACCAGGAATAGAAAATTGTTAGACGTCTCACTGCCTGGTTTTTCATATTCTGCCTTTTGTTTTTGCAGCAAATAGAGGAAGCGGGGCAGCAGGCAGCTCCCAGACTGGAGACGCTCTGGGGAAAGCACTTGCTTCGGTGAGGAAATATTGACTTTGGACTTCACATGTACCATTCTGGAAGGGTGAACTTTAAGCAGAAGTGGACATTTGGAATTGTAGAAAATGAATGGCAAATAGCTTTGATGTCTGGAAATGCTAGCCTTCTTGCAGAATGGTTGTTGGGAGATTTGAGAAGAGCGCTCTGAAGCGTCCAGCGAATGGCTGATCCTTCCAGCTTGTCGCCTCACAGTGGCGCTAAGCAGTCCTCAGTTATGGATTTGAGGATATTCTCAGGGCCTTTTGGTGTATAGATTTTCTATCTTGATTTCTTATTTTTTCTCTAAAATCGTATGGTGCTCACTGACCAGCTAAGACAGACTTTGCAGGGGCCAGTTCTAAAACCCTTTGGGAAAGGCACTTTAAAAAAATGACCATAACTCCATAACTGAGGTCTGCGAGAAATTGTCACATCATTGGCACTTGGGGACTCAGCTTCTTTGCCTTGCCCATCCGCTTCCCGGAGGCCAGAACTGAACATTTCTTGCATGTTCACTGGTGACCAAGGAGCACCCCCTCATTTGTTTGAGGCAGTGTACCTGGTATTGTCTTCAAAAGCTGAACATGGTCATTTGCAAATGTAAGTGGAGATTTGTTGCTCTAACTTGGTTTTTTCTTACCATTGGGAGCATAAAATAAGTTTGACTTAGCATTGGGACCTAAGTAAAAGTTTATATTTAATCTGGACATCCCTATGCCTTGGCATCAAGTGCCTTAATTATGATGGAGAAGAAATTGAACGAAAATCATAGAGATGATGCTGTGTAACTATTTGATGCAGGAAGAAAAGGAGGTTGGGGTGTTCATGTGACTTACTCCTGGCCACAGAGTGATGGTAGGGCATGGGAGGGAAAGGACTAGAAGCACAATCTGCTGACCCTGTCCAGTTGTGTCCACACCATCTTACATGACCTTATAATCCTTATTTTGAAAAAGTAATTGTAAAAGTTTTCCTCTGAGAATATTGGTGCTATAGTTGATTGTTACATGTATTTTGTAACTTGGAATTTTTAGATGAATTGAAGTGACACTTTGTCACTGAAAGAATTGTTGACTCTTTATTCCTAATAAATGAGGGTTTGTTTTTTCTCCCCACTCTTTCAAGATCTATTCTCCAGATCACACTAACAACAGCTTTTCATCAAACCCTTCAACTCCCGTTGGCTCTCCTCCTTCTCTCTCAGGTACTGTACTTACATCCAGTCCCATCCCAGTACGAGTTTATGCAAATGATTTCTCTCTCATACTTCCTGGTCTGGCAAGCGGAAACTCACTCCCTCCAAAAGCACAAAACATAACATTTCTGAACAGACAAATGGACAGCAGTGGAGAGGCTGCCATATGAAAGTATAGCCATTTACATCCAAAACTTTTCTTAAAAATTAGATGTTTTTAGAATACACAGGCATATGGAAAACTTACTTCTTAAACTTTTCTTAGCTCTGTAGAAGATATTCAACAGAATAATATACTCCAATAAGACATCGCCAATGAGAAAACCCAGTTAATACAGTCAGGAATATGAATATAAATTATGCAGTCATCAAATATTGACTGTTCTAAAGGATCATTTACTACAGAAATTTTAGACGTCCACATTCCCTTTTTAAAGTCTACATCACTGGCATGTTTGAGAAAACTATAATTTTGTAAATAAATTGGGAAATAACTGTGTGGAATAAAAGGGGATGTTTGCCTTTAAAATATAACAAATCAGCATGACCTATGGCTTCAAATAATAAAATTATAAGTTGTTGAATTATGTTAGTAAAGCATTTCACTTTTCAGAGGTCCATTTAAGAGGCTCACTGCCCTTCTAGTATAAATGCTTCCAGAAGACCATATCCGGTTCATGTCTCTGTTCTTTGGAAAGAGGACATGTGGCTTCTAAAAAAAAAAAAAAATTGTCTATACCTGACTGAAATCTGACCTTAGCGTAATCTATAGTGGAGTCACTTGTCTAAATGCTGCCTCCTCGCTCCCTCTGTTATTCCGCATACGGCACTCACGTACCCATCATAAACTGGGTGCCCTGGTAAAGAATGGGAGGTTTCAGACTGCCCAAAGCTTGAATTCAGAGGTGATGGCCATGGCTTAGGTGGGACCAAATGTCAGCGTTTTCCAAGCCTCCGTTGATACGGCGCGGGGGGGGGGGGGGAGACGGGGGGGAGGGTCCCAGAATAGAGAGAGGTAGCTGGACCTTTAAGTCCACATGACCAAACAGAATTGAAACTGCAAGGAAGCAGAGATGATGTTAAGAGAATAATGGAACAGCCATGAAACATTCCTCGTGGCAGGAAGGAAAAGGGAAGTTCAGAATTATTATAGACCCCTGGGTCAGTATTATGCTGGTAGGCTCTGGGGGCAATGTCCAGAGTGAGAGGAGAACAGAGACAACATCTAGCCCAGTGAGGCAGGTGGTGAGGGACCTGAGCAGGGAGAACTCCAAGTTTCCCATTTCAAACAAAGCAGCTCTGATTTCATCTATTTTATAGTTTGAGGGGAAAACAAGAACAAAAACGTCCAGAGTCTCATAAGGGTTGAGCATGACTATTTGAGTCTGATGCTCTGATGTTTCATATGAGCAGACGTGGGCCCAGAATGGGTATGGGATTTGCTGAGGCTGCAGGGGCAACAGAGCTCAGCGAGAATCCAGTGCCCACCAGTGTTCCAGGCCACTTCCAGGTTCACGAGGGGAAAGGAAAGCTATGATGCACCGATCAGTCCAGAAAACACCACAAACACCTGAAACCTGAGCAGCATGCTCTGTGTGGAAGACACAGAGACAAGGCCACTTTGGGCTCCTGCTAATGCACCGTGAAAGACCACATATTAGGAAGAAAGAACTTGATGAAGATGTAAATGTGCGGATAAATTGCTATTTTCACACTGAAAATAGCTGGCTCCGTCCATGTTCTGTCACTAAAAGTAATCGAACAAAATGTCCTCCTTTTATTTAGCATAAAAATACACATACCTGCACACCAAGAAATGACGAGAAGAAAGGATTTGTAAAAGGTTAACCATGTCAGGGCGTGAGATTACAGTTAGATCATAGATATTTTTTTCTTCCTTGAATTATTTCTTAGTTTCCACATGTAGTATGCATCATTTTAAGTTGAAAAGTGGTTTTTATTATGCAGGTTAGACATGTAATATTGTCTAATTAGACTGTAGCAGAAATAAAGTTTAGTGGGTCACAAAACAATCATTTTTGTCAGAAGAAACTACCTACTTGTTACTGTTGTTATATTGAGTTCTTAAATTCCTGGTTTAGTGGATCACTGCCAACTAATCTTATTCCCTTAAAAAGTTTGGAAGGCTTATCCTTCTTAAGGATCATTTTTAAAACCCCTAGCAATGCTGTTTTGCACTGGTGAGAGAATTTTGGCGTCACAAACTGGCCTTGCGTGAATGAAGGTGTTACAGAATCCCCCTTTGCGTTCTTAAAAGTGGCTTGACCATGGTAGTGATCTCTTTTCTTCAGTAGGAATCATTCTCTAGCTAAAATTCAGAACCAGTTAAATGTACCCTTTTAGTAAGAAGAGTCTATGTCAAGTTTGAAATTGAAAACGTTTTCCTTGTCCCAGAATTCTTGTCTGGGAAGTTTACATGTCTTTACCTTATTGTACAAATGAAAAATCAGCATAGCTGTTTCTAAAAGAACTGTTTAAAATGTCTGTGAGATTGTTTTCAGATTTTAGAGATTTCATGGTAACCTCCATTTTATACCAGCAGGCACAGCTGTTTGGTCCAGAAATGGAGGACAGGCCTCATCATCTCCTAATTATGAAGGACCCTTACACTCTTTGGTAAGTCTCATCTGCTAATCTCTCCTCTGGCCACTTTGTATGCCATGTTTCTCTTTTTGCATCTAGTTGACTCTCTAGGGTTCTTGTCTCACTAACGGGAACTTTAGATTGATGTTAAGCACACAAGTTTGGTTAGAGCCAGAGTCATTAGACTATACTTGTTCCTGTTTGTAGATTATAACCCAAATACTGTAAGCCCCAGGGCTCCAAATAGTTAAGACCAGGTAAGAGATTAAAAATCCTGGAGAGAGAGAGAGTGGCATCCATCCCATCTTTGGGAAAAATCCCTTTCAACGTTAAAATAACTTATATGAGAGCGCTGGAGTTCCCGCCGAGCTGCATAGCCGGAACACTTAAAGATTCAATAGACCTCTCTCTGCCTAACTTTCCAGAGTGGCAGTCTTGTCGGAGCTTTCCTCTCAACCCTGAATAAGAAGTCTACCATCTGTTTCCATGTTCACTTTGGTTCTCCTAGAAATCAAATAATGTCATTAAATGTCTGCTCTTCCGTTAGGGAGTAGCTGAAAATTTCCATGAGTGTAATTAATATTATAAATACTCATCCCATGATGATTCAGTGTCTGACACTGTAGTCTTTCTCTAGTCATGGTGGATATGACTGAAAATGTGCATGAAATAACACCGCTCTGGGCAGTATTTGGTCACTATATGAATCAAGTGGAGAGAGGTAGCAGCAAGGAGCTCTTCAGCCCATCAAGGATGGGTTTCCCTTTTTTCATCCATATCTTGAGATAGAACATGGAAGAGACATCAGTTGATTGATCTATCTGTCTAACTTAATGTCTTGGCAGCAGGTCAGAATTTCCTTTCTTCCCTTTTGGCTTACTGTTTAAATTAAGGATAATCTAAAAATGGAAATACAAAGGTGGATTTCCCTCTTGGTTGTGGTCTTCCTGTGATGTGGAATCATTCAGCCATGCTTTCGGCCAATAAAGACAGGCACAGGTTAGGACAATGTATGCACTGCCTGCTTGGCCTACATTAATTAATTAATCTGCAGTCCACTTCCAGATAACTCATAGTTGTTTTAGGTGTTTACTTCCATCAGTTATTCCCTGGGACCTATCTATCAAGACTAGGTTATGTGCAACTATATAACCATGAAGACTAGCCTTATAGTTATGAACTATAAGTTTAGTCCCCTGAATTCTCAACACTCACGAAGGGATTCACAAGGAGAAACTGCTCTCCCCACCAGGAATCTGTGAGCCAGAAAGGGTAATAGGCACATGTATTACCTCTTTTCATGTTCACATTTACATGTGGAAGTATGTATTACTGTTCCCATTTTTATAAATTATGAAGTATAGACTCAAAGAAGTTTAGAACTTTGTCAAAGATTTCATAAGTAGCAACTAGGAGTTTAGGGGAGGTCCCTGAACACCAAAGCCCACCAAATGAAGGCTCTGTGCCATAGACTAACTGTATTAGACACACATTCCTTCTGTCAGTATAAAATAATTAGAAATTGTTTTTCTCATGTGGTGGAGCTAGTACATCTGTTTGCACGGCCCCCTGGAAATCAAAGTAGACTGTAGCATGATCTAGGACAAAGAGGCACTAGATTTGAAGTCCAAAGACTTAGATTCAACCCTTGACTATACCATTTCCCAGCATTGTGACATGGAGTAATTTAACATTAATTTCTCTGAGCCTCATTTACACATCTGTATGGAAGGGATAGTGTCTTCCCTGCTTGCCTTACACATGGAGAATGATGATCCAATGAGATGGCATATTTTATTTTATTTAATTTAAAGCTTTTTCTTTTTTTTAAATCTTTTAATGTTTATTTACTTTTGAGAGAGACAGAGAGAAAGACAGAGTGCAAGTGGGGGAGGGGCAGAGAGAGATGGAGACACAGAATCTGAAGCAGGCTCCAGGCTCTGAGCTGTCAGCACGGAGCCCGATGTGGGGCTCGAACCCACGAACCATGGGATCGTGACCTGAGCTGAAGTTGGATGCTCAACTGACTGAGCCACTCAGGTGCCCCAAGATGGCATATTTTAAAGTGCACACTGGAGAGTGGTATGCAGATGTTTATTTGATATCATTAATGATGATACCAAAAAAAGTTAATAACAAATCTACTTGTCCTTTTTCTTCACAAAAAACAACTTTCCTAGTTGCAGAGAACTAGGATCTTAGTGGGTGGGATAAAAAAAAAGTTTAGTTGGTTTTGAATTATATAATTTAATTGTATAAGGTAGTGAATTTTATACAGAGCAAGGGCTTTGAAATCAATTAGAAGCCCCTGGTAAACAGTTAATTCACATCCTTGTGACTCTTCAATCCTGAAATCTCATACCACTTTGGTTGACAACAGTTTTTTAATGTTTTTTCTGTATCCATTTTGAGTTCCTACTCTCCTCTATACACACGTTAAGCTGGTGATAATAGATAGAAAGCAAAAAACACCAGTAAAAATGGATAGTACTCAGTAAGAAATTATAGTCTGTATGCATTTACCTGTCCTTGACTTGATACTTAGCCCGGTATCATATGCTATGGAGGAGACGAAGGAAATATGCATCCAAGAAGATAATTTAATTGGGAAACGATAAACACATTATCTTTTCATTGTTAAGTTTTTGAAATTTTAACCAATGCCTGCTAGAATGTTTCTTAAATTCTATAGATTTTTTGTTCTAAAATAAATCAAAATTCTCATTCAAGCTAATGAAATATAGTATAGCATATGTACATTATAATATCCTAGAAGATTACAAAATTTACTTCATTCATGAAAAATAACACTATGTTATACCGTTAACATTTTCCACTAGTTTTCTAGGAAGGTCACTGTCTATTATTGTTTTAAGGAAATAAATTTTATTGGAAACTTATATTCAGGAACTCAAAGGATGATTTGTGTCAACTCAAGTTTTATTTCTATAACCTATGCCTGCATTTCAGACTAAATCCAATTTCACATCATTTGTTAACCAACAGCAAAGCCGAATTGAAGATCGTTTAGAAAGACTGGATGATGCTATTCACGTTCTTCGGAATCATGCAGTGGGCCCATCCACAGCTATGCCTGGTGGTCACGGGGACATGCATGGAATCATTGGACCTTCTCATAATGGAGCAATGGGTGGTCTGGGCTCAGGGTATGGAACTGGTCTTCTTTCAGCCAACAGACATTCACTCATGGTAAGTGATGACATTTGTAGACTCTTTAGTTACTGTATAGAATTAGAATTTCAAGTAGAAATACTACCACCGCTGTTTTTTTTCTTTTTGAAACAGCTTTATTGAGATATAATTCACTTAAATGCAATTCGCCCATTTAAAGTGTACAATTCCATGTGTTTTATTTAGTGTGTTCACAGGGTTATGCAGCCATCACCAGTCTAATATTAGAATGTTTTGCCCCCCTGAAGAAAGAAAAAGAAATCCCTATTATTTGTCACTCTCCATTCTTCCCTCTCCCTGGACCCTAACAACCATTAACGTACTGTCTGTCTGTATAATTTGCCCAATTTATATTTCCTATCACTGGAATCATACAATATGTAATGGTCTTTTCTAACTGGCTTCTTCCAGTTAGTGCAATGTTTTCAAGGTTTATACATATTCCATCCTGTATCAGAGCATCATTCATTTTTATTGCCAAACGGTATTCCGTTGTATAGGTGTACATTATATTTATCCATTCATCAGGTGATGGATATATGGGTCATTTCCACTCTTGGCTATTATGCATAATGCTCCTATGAGCATTCCATGTACAAGTTTTTGTGTGGACGTGTGTTCTCATGTCACTTGGGTATATACCTAGGTGAACATTTCTGGGTCATTGCTGGGTCATTGCTGGTGTTTTAAATTCTTATCTTAGTGACGCATCTAAAGGACCCACTTTTGTACATGTTACATTGTTGGCATTTCAGATACGAATGGGTTGAAATTTTTTATTATTCTTGAAGAATCCAAATCAATGTCTTTTGATTCTGAGTATGGGAGGTAGAAATATGCAGTATGCTTATTGGTCTAAATATATGGTGTGGGACTGTATAATTTAAGAATATAGTGGTTTTATTTCTCACTATCCATTTATGAATAGGTGTTTATTTAAATAATATTTAAGTAGATTTGTCTGTATTACAACGAGAATTTCAATTCTGCCCATTGCTTTTGGAAATGATTTGGGAGTGCACCCTTTTTATTTAGATGATTTTGAAAAATTCAGAATCTTCTTAACAAAATATTAAGTGATGATAATAAGGTGACCGAATTAATCACTGATGATTCTCTATAATTCTGCTTCTTATAAGCTCCTGCCTGATCAACAAACCCACTTTCATGTCCTGTTTTATACCTTGTAGGCTCTTTAAAAAGTTGCTTGGATGAAGGTCTGCTTTCTGTTACCACTGTAGCATCTCTTGTTTACTGATAGTTCCAAGAGGAGAACACAGAATAAGCCCAGGTTATTCTGAGGCTCTTTCGGTTCTTGTTCAATAGGATTCTTCTGTCCTCCTTTCAATTTCTCTTAATAAAAGAGTAGGATTGAGAGTACCATCCTGAGCGGTATATTATGGAAACCTGCAACCAATTTGAAACCAAAAATACTGGTTTATAAATAGAAGCAATGAACTCACTTCTAAAACGTGGAAAGATATTTTTGAATGCCAAAGCTGAATCTTTTTTTTTCTCTTTTTTGCTTTTCCTTGACCTCTATCCTAAAAATTCATCATTGAGTAAAAATTGTTTGTCTATTCCTGGCAGTTGCTAAGAGTTTACAAAAGGAAAATCTAGATTTTAATTTAGCTTGGCCTCAGGTAATGTGTTAAATACACTTGGGATGCATATAATATGAGGTTTTAGTTTGTACAGCTCTTTTCTTTTTAAACTACAATGTTTAAACAATACTGCTTTTAATTAAGAAATCTGGCTTTATTAAAAGCCAGATCTGTGACTTATAACCATTTCTCTATATCTGCTCTCAATCAAGAGAAAAATAGTTTAATTTCTGTAGCTGTGTTCATTTTGCATATGTTAAACGGATGCAATGTGCACCCAGGGCATTGCTTCAGAGAGAGTTTTTTCCATAAATATGTAAAGTTTGCTCTTAAATACCAGATGTAGGTTAAGTGGTTCTTTAAAATAATAAACTATACTTTTTGGAACTATTTGACCTTTGAGTTGCCTCCCCCTTGAGTCTGATTCAAAGGTGGGATAGGAGGAAGGGACTAGAGTTAACTTTGGAGATGGGAAGTTGGACTGACCTGGGGGAGGGGAAAGGGAGAGAATGGAGCAGAGCAATAGGAGGAGGGAAATAATTGACCAATATTACACAGAAACGTTTTTGATTTGATTTGGGGGAAAAAAAAAAGCTATGCAGAAGTAATAAAGCTGCTAGTTTTGCTGATGAGGAAAAGTTCCTGGTCACTCCTCTGAAGACATTTATAATTCAATTAAGGATGCCCGCAGAGCCAACCAGGTAGTAGAGAAACTCCAAAGACGTGGCATGGGACAACCCGCTGCCCTTTAAACCTAAGAAGGTTTGTTGCAGTCTTTCTCCTTCTCGAAAACACCCAGCAGGTCCACAGAGTCTGAGCTCCCCAGCCTGAAACTCTAACGTGTGTGAAAGAGATCAGTTTGTCATTTCTTTCCTCGCGCAAACTGGTATGAATTTTCAAACAAAAACATAAGAACAAAGGAAATAGTTTTTGAATTTAGTCAGTCTGAAGTTAGCCTTTGACCATTTGATACATTCCACAATAAAAAGGAAGTTGAAGGGGAAGAGAAAAAACCCACCCCCCCTTCCCCCCACCCCCGAACAACAACAACAAAAAAAATTCAAGGAGGATACTGGTAATGTTTTCCACATTTGAATTTTAATACATGAAACAGGCTATAAAACTGTGGCCAGCTGCAGTAAATAAAGTAGCAGTGGGAGGTATGCACCGGAAACTTCAGCGCAGAGGACACTGGTGGGTGTTTCTTTCCAACTACACACCTTCGTGCGTTGTTCTGGAGTAGAAGCCAGTTGTAGTAACTTAAGACCCGTCCCAGGGCTAGTTCTGTTCTGAGCAAATCTCCTTTATAACTCTCCTCAATAATTCCTTCTGATTAAAGAACAGACAGCTTTGAATCCTCTTGACCTCCATCCTCTTGCTTCCTCTCTCCCTGCCTTCCGAAAATCAAAACAAAATGGCTTGATAACTTGGAAGATGATATAAGCATTTCTTTCTGCAGCAGCTTGAAATGGTGGGGAGAACTGTGGTTCTGCCTCGGCTATTATGTTATCTCATTTAATTGCTAACATATTGTACTTAGCTTTTGATTCATAAAATGTTTTCCTTAGAGTTCTGGAGTAGGTCTTCAGTGATTTACTAAGTATTAGTATAATGAAAGGGATTTTTTTCACAGCAGCATGGCTCATAATGCTAGCGTGAATGTTGTATCCTTGCAGGCTTTCTAGATGATATTTGGCCATGCTCTTTCCTGCCCAGAAACCTTCACTGGCTTTCCGTTATCTGCAAAATAAAGACCAGTTTCTTAATCCAGTTTGTTAAGCCCCATACTGTTTACCAAAAACCTTAGGTTTTGCTATTCCAATATGCAGCAATTCTTCAGCAAGACCAGTCTGTGCATATTACCAGAATTTGCCATGTACATTCTCATTAGGTAGTTCTTTTATGTCTATCAGGCTTAGCCTGCTCTACCCACTTCTCTCTGTCCACCTCATTCCCACCGCTCTCAAAGCTCTGACTCAAATTTTGCCTCTTCCAGGAAGCCTTCCCTTGCTGCAGCCACCTATGATAGTCCATTTTCTTTTCTACTTTCTAGAGCTCTGTGAGTCATACTGCTGGCTAGATATTTTTCTTACCCAGTCATGTAAGACTGTATATCTTCTGTACGCATGACTTTTGCCTTACCACCTAGATTGTAAATTCCTTGAGTACCATGTATTACATTTTTGTTTTCCCCCAACAAATAAATCTTCAGTCAAAACGGGAGAAAGGAAACTACTATTTTCTGACTGCCTGACAAGCTGCCAGCCCCTCTGCTAGGTGCTCCAGAAACATTATCTCAGGCACTCTTCCCAGGAGCCCTTTGAGGATGATAATGATGCCCATGTTAGCAGCTGGTCACATGGGCCTTAGAAGGTTTTGAGGAGGCTCAAGTCATGAAGTTAGCTTCATGAGTTTACTCAGATGCAATGCCTCCACCTTCCCTGTTTTTTGTTTACTACCAGAGAGTAGCTATAGATGCACCTCTTCAGAACTAATTTTAGGGTGATGAGAGCTCAGGACTTTCAAATCTTGATAAATGTTTCTTGATGAAAGGATGCCCCAGGTACCTTGTGGCCAAGTTCCCAGAGCAGCTCTTAACCAAATGCAGCGGTAAAGAATTTTTCCTCCACTGCAGTGGTATGTTAGATTAAAACCCACATTGTCTAACACTTCTTCTGAAGTGTTAGACACTTAAGAATAGTGTAGCAAGAGGTGTAGTAAACTCTCCTTACTAGGGTCATAAAGTAGTAAATTTTAAGTTATTTTTCTTACTCAAACCACCCACGTTTCTGACAAAATCAAAGCAGAAATTTCTGAATGTGAGAAAAAAAGGCAACAGGTGGGTTTGTCACTAAGCTAATCAGACACTGCTACCCAGATATAACCCCCCTGTGCCTCAGATATCAACAAGGTTAATCGTGATATTAAATCATTAGGTTTTTATAAATTATTGAAATGGCAGTTTTTCAAATATAATTCTCTCCAGTATTCATTTGCTATTCAGATCCACAGATGAGGCCTGAAAGAAAGCCTTTCAGATGACCTAATCTTCTCTTTTAACTGATTAAGAACAAAACCTACATCAAAAATGTCTTCATGTGACTTCGTATGTGCTTCTGATTACTTGTCAGTAGAGTCAGCAACAAAGGGATCATTTAGCTAAAAAATCTCCTATACTATTAATATATAATATTAGTGTGATTCCCAGATCCTTTTCGCTTAAAGTCCATTTATTCATTTCTAAAGATATTTATCAAGTGATTACCAAATGCCAGGCTCTGGGGTAACACGTGGTCTCGGCTCTCAAGGGAGAGTTTAGTAAAAGGGGACACATACTTAAAAACAAATTGCTATGGAGCCCACTTGGGATTCTCTCTCCCTCCCTCTCTCTCTCTCTCTCTGCCCAGCTCAGGCACACTTTCTCTCTTTCTCTCAAAAATAAATATTTAAACAACAACAACAAAATACTGCTACAGCAGTACACCAAGCCCCATCGGAGAGCAGAGACTTAGCTCTGTTACCTGGGAGGGAAGGATGGCATTGTCTCTTGGTAGAAGAGTAATGGTCTAAGGATCTGGTTGCTCTAATTGACTTAGGGGTGAAGGAGCCACCCCTAAGGGTGAGTAAAACTCCCCACCCACACCCATCCTCCTCAGAATCCCTGAGACCCCTTCCTAGAACCTCCGAGTGGGGGCGTGGCCTACATTTCATAAACCACCCATTTCAGATACAAGCCATTCCTAGACCCGTTTCCCTCTAGACATAACATTTTCATTTTGGGTTAAAAAGAATTTATCAGAAGAAAATTCATTAGGTGATAAAGCACCTTTTTTATTTAACTGACTTTTGAACACATGAGAACTTCTACTACGTAGGGCCTCATAAGATAAAAATTTAACTTAGTTTTGCTTTTATAGTTCTTAAGAGAGTTAAGACCATTGAAGTTTAGATTCTAAAAGCACCCCAGAAGTCATTTAGCCCAAGGCCCTTATTTTACTGCTGAAGACTGAAGCCTAGAAAGGGGAAGTGACCCAAGCATGCACGCCCACTAGTTAATGGCCAAGCTAGGATAGAAACCAGACAAGCCAGCAAGGGGAGCAGCACTCTTGATACTAAATACCACACTGCCGCAGCGAACTTCCTCTCTAACCCAGTACCATAGCAATTTCAAAACTACGGCTGATACTACAAACTTTTTTGTTACTGACTGAAACTAATGAAACCCAAGAAAAAAATTATTTTTGTTTTATTGAAGTATAATTAACATATAATGTTATCTTATTAGTTTCAGATGTACAATGTATTGATTCAACAACCTTATACATTACTCAATACTCACCATGATAGAAACCCAAGGCACTTCTTTATTTTTTTATGTATTTATTTTTGAGAAAGAGAGAGAAAGAGCGATTTGAGGAAGAGCAGAGAGAGAGACGGAGACACAGAATCCAAAGCAGGCTCCAGGCTCTGAGCTGTCAGCACAGAGCGCGACGCAAGGCTTGAACTCACGGGCTATGAGATCATGACCTGAGCCAAAGTTGGACACTTAACCAACTGAGCCAACCAGGCACCCCCCAAGGCATGTCTTTAGTTGCTCCTTGGCTTCAAGCAACAGGAAAGAATAATGGACAGGGATGTGTTATCTTGAGTAGCATTTACTGGTATGTAGTCATGAGAGTGGCAAGAGTCAGAAAATTCTATGTCAAAGAAGGTATGACCCATAGAGACTTTGTCATCTTCAGTCTTGTTCCTCTTATATTTTCACAGGAGTTTGATTCCGTAAAGGTTTATGTATATTTGAGCACATACTACACTTCTAAGCAAGTATTACCATAGAATCTCAGGGATCTTAGCTATCCTCTCTACCCATATCCCCCTATAAATCCCCTGCCAAGCAGTCAACAAGCCTCTATCAGCCCATTCCTCCAAGGATAAGTAGCTCTAATTGACACAAAGCCCATTTCTATCAAAGGTTGAAAGATTCTTCTTTATGCCCAACCCAAATTTACTTCTCTGTACAGTCCTTGTTTTTCTGTCCTCTGAAGCTACTCCTAAGTCAACCCAACAACTACGTTAGAAACTTAGTTATTTTGAAAACAGTCTCTTCCGTATTTTTTTCCTCTAGGCTAGATATTTATATCTTTAAATATTCACCCCCTCCCCTGAAACAGTTTTGATTTTATGACTTTCCAGTGCATTCTCCCTAGTTGGAAAGGAATGCTTTCTTTTTCAAGGACCTTTTAGCATATAGAATCTCAAACTGTACACAGGGCTCAAGGAATCATCAGGGTGGACTAGGATGGATCTCTTACCAAACTCATTCAATCTGTCGTATTTTCATTTAAAGGCCACCTAACAATACCCTTTAGCCATTTTTGATGACTTTATCATCCTGCTGACAAATGTTGAACTTGTGATCGGCTGAAATCCGTAAGCCACATGTTTCTCAACTGTGGTGCTGGTAGAAAACTTCATGTTCTGCCTTTGAATTTCACACTGTGGCCTTAAGTCTCTTTCCAGTGGAAAAGTATTCTTTAGGTCCTCATTCAGTCACATATTCTGCCTGCCATATTCTGCCAGGGTGCCATTAATGCCCTCATCAAAGCTACGAATGGAAGTGTTAACCAGGGGAAACAGGGAGCAGGCCTGAGTTTCAGTGCTGCAGACATTCTCTTGACACTTACATCGTCCCCTGCCTTTGGGTTTAATATTTCAGCCAGTTCTGTCCAACTAAGTTTATTCTCCTGCTGCCCTCCTCTCATTTTGTCCATACTATTGTCACGAGACACTAGGCATGCAGCCTTCCCATGAATGAGGGCGTGAGGTTTGTCCGCAAAGACTTGCTCTCAGTGGAACCAAACCAAGTTTGAGAGGTCATTGCCTCTATTTCAGAGCATTTCGAAACTACCTTTAATAGCCTATTATAGAATTTCACTCAAGATCTTAGTCATCTACATCATCTTTCCAGAACTACTCTGTAGAAACCAATATAGGTTTTTCTCTTTGATTAGGTTATTTGCCTACCTATAGTATTCCACCCTGTCTCCTAATCTCCACAATTATCAAATATTTTTGAGAGCAGATTAGTAGTCTCAACTGAAAGGTTTTTCTTAATCTATATCAATATTGTACTTTATTTTAAGAAAACATAAAAAAAGAGAGGGGAAAGGAAACTTGAAGAAATTCTCTTTATTTTTTAAAACTTTGCCTAGCTTTTTGAGATATTATTGACATCAAACATAGGTCAGTTTATACAACTTGATGATTTAATGCATATATATATTGCAAAATGACTACCACAATAAGGTTAGTGAAACCTCCATCCTCTCACATAATGACTTCTGTGTATGTGCCTGGTGATAACTTTTAAGATCTACTCTTAACCACTTCCAAATATATAATACAGTATTAATTACTGTCCCCATGCTGTATATTAGATCCCAGAATCTATTTATCTTATAGGTAGAAGTTTATACCCTTTGACCAATATCTCCCCATTTCCCCAGCTACCACCGTTCGACTCTCCTATATCTTTGAGGGTTTTTTTTTAAAGATTCTACAGATAACATATGAAAACATACAGTATTTGTCTTTTTTCTGTCTGACTTAAAGAATTCTCCTAACCATAGATTAGTTATAATAGTTTAAGAACCCTTGAGCTCACCATTTGATATTTCTGCATAAACATAAATGAAAGCCCAGAGGTTTTAAATACAACCGTAGTGGGGAGACCCCTGAGCCTCAGTTAACAACCCCTGAGACGAGTAGTTAGGACAAGACGCATGCCCAGATCTCACAGCAGTGAGTCCAAACTAGGTAAACCCCTTCTCCCCACCACCCATAGCTGTGTTACTCAAGTCAGGCCCTATGACCTGGAAACAAGGTAGTCAGTCTGCACTGGACCATCAAACCCAAAGGATTCTTTTTCTCTGCTTAGTTTCCCTAATTTTTTTACCCTAAACTGTGTGTTTAGCACCCTGGTGTCATGAACTTTCAGTAAATAAAAACAAAAGCTTGTTGTTTTCCTCACTTTTAAAACATAAATGCATATTTAAAAAAAACTCTTTGGCGTCCTCATAGTTTTACTTTGCTTCCATGACCCCTATATTTAAAAAAAACGAAAAGGAGTATTACCCTTATTTTTTCCCAAGAAAGCAGATTTTCTGGGGGAAAGATAATATTGCATATATTAGAAATGGGGGTTCTGAAATGTGCACGAGAATCTCTGATCCTATAGGCCTTTGACCCAGGAGGGTGATAGCACAAGTATGTGGCTGACTGTAATGCAAGGTGGGATTATAAAGTGACCAGAGAAACAGCTCAGAGAAGGAAGAACATAGCCCAGCCGTAGGAGACAGCTAAGAAGACCTTCCTGGAAAAGGTGTCATTGGGCTCATATTAGAAGTCTGCATAGGATTTCGGCAGTTAGGGACAGGGTAGGAAGGGCATTGCAGAGCGAGAGAATAAAATGATTAAAAGCATATGCAGAAAATAAAGGATCTTATGTGCCCAAATTGCCTGATGCTACCGGCCCTTGTAGCAGCAGCCGGGCCGCCCCGGGTGGAAAGCCCCTCCTCGAAGCCCAGCAGCTCCAACAACTGGCTCAGATATTTCACATGAGAGTCCACAGGAAGAGCGAGTTTTCATGTATATTTTTTTACATCCAAATTAAATTAACTCATGGAATTTTCCACCCTTAGGAATTAAAGTAGCTGCTCATGAAGTAATTCAGTTATGTCATTCATACCAAAACAGAAAATACTGGAGCAACCTGGCACTGTTTAAAAGCCAAGACTAGGCCTTGGCCATTTTATATTTTTTCAAAATCTGTGGTCGTTGTGTTATTTTAACTTTTATTGTGGCTGTAAATTTTTCAAATCAAAAGTATCTTAATTGCTTAGAAAATAGAAGTGTAAAATGGGTTCAAAATAAGGAAAGAATTTAGGCAGAGCAGCTTTAGGAGTGAAAACCTAAAAAAAAGGCAAAAAAATTATAAAGCTTGAACGCTGCATTTCTGAAACACGAGGATTCTACCTAATTGGCTGACATTCACAGTTGTGCATAATTATAGCTTCCTCTATATCCATAAATCATCTTACAACTATAAAGTTGAGTTTAACCAAAAGATCTGTCCAATATTAGTTAAATGACATCTTTGGGGAAGCATTGTCCTGATACAATAGCCACATTCATTTTCAAGCAGCTAATTGGACTTACTGTCAAAAACCAGGGTATTGCATTTCCACATTTTGATTTCACATTTGCCTTCTCTCTGGCTTCTGCACATGAACGGGTCTCGTTTGGAGCTGCAAGTGTGTGAAAGTTATTGGGGAATGGTAGTCTCTGGGTAATGTTTCTGTGAGCTGCCCAAATTCTTCCCCCTGTAGTCTAGATGGGAAACAGCTGGTTTTTGTTTAAAAAGCTGTTTTGCGAAATGTCTGAATCTTGAGGTGTAGAACTGAGGTCACCAGTAAAGCAGGTGCTCAGGGACAAGTGAGAAAGAGAGGAGGCCGGCTGGCCCTGTAACCTTCTGCGGGGTACTTCCTAGCAGAGGAAAAAGTGAAGTTGGCCCCTTTATTCAGTACACAAACAGATAGAAGCAAGTAACCGCGTTAGTGATGCTATTAGAAATTGAGTATCTTTGAACATAGCCAGCCCTTGAGTGAATAATTAGCTCAGTCTGAAAGGTACCAAAATGGTTTTTTCGCTTGCAGGGCTTCAAATACAAAGGTCCAAGAGTTCAGCTTCCTTTAGATGTTAGAAGCACTTAGATGTCCTCTTTAAGTACACCCACAGTAAAAGAACTAAAATTTCAAGTAAGTAGTACCATAACTGCGTATGTCCTCCAAGTCCATGGATGCAATCTAAGGGAGAAAAGAAACCTGAATTGGCAAGACCAGTACCCGGGCAGTTTTGAAGAAGGCAAAGTAAGAAACATGTGGAATCACTAAAGTCCAGTGCACAGCAGATATCCACCAGTCTGCAGATGAAAGGAAACAACCTCCTCCCCTGAGAGCTCCGGGCTATTAGCAGCTGTTTATCCAGTCGGGAATAGAGATTAACATTGTAATTTTTTTTTTTTTTTTTAAGAACTAGAAGGGAATTTGTTTGGGAAGTTGGCTCTTCATATCAAGTCACTGTGCATTGCCAAAAAAAACTTCCTTTCTCAGAACTCATGTACGAGAGTTGAGCAATGTTATGATTCTCTGAGAATCTCTGGATTACCAAAAGTCTATCTCCATTAAATAGAACAGAAAAGGACAGAGAAATGGATGGACGCCTGCCATTGACACATTCCCTTGAAGTCTTCCAACGTGAAACAAGCTGATTACCAGTTCTCTAGCCTACCCCTAACTGGGGGCGCTCTTCCCCACCCTCACATTCCCACTGCCCCCCAACTTAATCTTTACCACTCTAAGACATACCCAAATGGATTTTGTGCATACCTACTTCTTGTCAAATACCTTCTCAGGACATATTGGGGAAGGAGCTTCAGTCTCAAAAAAAGCAAACAAACAAAAAAAAGAGTTGGATATTGGTATTTTTCCCCCTGATTTAATGCTACTCTTAATGTCATTTTTCTTTTATTAAATCCTTTCTTTTGCTTTTGATCTTATTTATAGCAGAGCCACTGGTCATATGGAAACTATTATTGTATAGCTAAGAGATGAAAGACTTCATTGCAGTTAAATAAGAGTGAATCATTTGGGCCAATAATGCACACATACAGTGAGGTACCATTTGTGTCCAAAATGCCCTGTGTTGTTCACTTTGTAGTAAAGCCGTGGAGGTTTATAAAGCACTTCACAAAAATCTGCTTTCTGTCCAATATATGTAGTCTGACAACATGAAAACACGTTAATATGTAGTCCTTAGCTGCTTCTTCATATATCTGTGTAATAACAAAAATAATGCCACTTCTCGATGTAAAAACAGAAACTTTTATTTAAAGTGGAGACATATCTCATGGATGTTGAACATCATTTTTTAAAAATATATTTAAATAACTGTGTCAAAATTCTACCCATCATTCAAAGCCTATTTAAGAAGTCCCTGGTTTCTCAATTTGTTATGGCTTTGCCCACCCTTTAAAACCCCACATAACCTTGAACTCTTTCATGGCATTCACTTTATTTTGTCTTACATGTCTTCACCATTAAGCTGTAAGAACCTTAAGTAATAGACATGTCTATATTTTATTATTTCTCCTACAAATACCTGAATAGTGGCTTGTATATATCAGAGGCATTTGTTGAATTAAACAAAAAATGTTTACTTCTTAATAGTAACCTGCAAAATGTATATTTGACAATATCAAAAAGGTTGTATATTTCAGAAATAGTAAAACAGATACATGCCACATGTGTCATCATTTACTATTTAGGAAGCATCTAAATGCAGATGATAATATTACAATCTATACAATGTCCTGTACACCTAGTCCTTGCCCTTGGGACACGTACATCTCAAGACAAGTGTAGGCTTTATGAATGGCAGCCAAACAAAAGTATTGAAGCGTATGCCTGCACTTTAATTAAGTACTGTCTGTGAGTGCTTTTCAGCGTGGTGTCCCTAATGAACAGTCAGGGGAGAGAGCCCTGTCCAGGCCCAGCAAGATGGTGAGAGTTCTGGAGACCCAGACAGTCAAGGAGGAGTTAGAATAAGGGGATCTGTGGGACTGACGAACGAGAAGTGGCCGTTTAGTTGTGCCGAGGAAACCGGCACTGGGAGGCAGAGCAGGGAGGGCTTGGCTCAAGCCTTGCTGATGTAGGAGTGAATGCGGCCGAGGGGGAGCCATAAGGAGGTAACTGAAGTTGGAGATTAAGGAACTTGAGAACAGGAAGGAACTGGAACGAATGGTCCTGGGGTATCCAGGTGAAGGACACAGACGCACAAGGTTTTGACCTTAGACTGGACCCACAGAACAATGACAAACTATGCTAGAACCTTGACATGCAAGGGAACAAGTGATGGGCAGAGAAGATAGCATCAGAAGGGGGATATTTAGGAAGTGATGGGGAAGGAATGTTTCATTGGTTTAGGCAAGCTTGTTACCCTTCCTTTCCATATATTTTACAATAACCATGTGTTAGTCAGATGATAAGAAATGCATTTAAAAAATAAAGGCCAGTGAGGTAAAGATAAATCCCTAGTGGTGGGCCTCCCAAGCTAGCTATGGAGCGTGCATCATGTGGAAGCCAGCCCCGCAGTTGTACGCTCCACAGGTGTGTGTCTGTGCTGTGAGGATCCCGAACTCCAAGCACACATCAGGTGTTCAGTTGTGTTTCCCTTCACTGCAAACAAAAGAAGCTGTATACAAGTAATTGCACAATTTCACCATAATCTCTGTGCTGGATGGACTTGGTTTAGCAGGCATGGATTAAGTTTGGTTGCCTGCCACTTACTTACTAACCTGCTACCTGGGGCAAGAAGGGGTGAAATGGACTCTGTTAACCACCTGCTGAGGTTCTTACTTGGTGGAGTGCATCCAGTTACAGTTTCCCCCATAGGAAAGTAATGTAGAGAATTGGGGGCGGAGGGTGGAGATACAGAGGAGAGAAATGAAACAGTTTTAATAGATGGAACTTATGAGTTAAGAAAAAAAAAAGATGAACTGAAATCAGATAACAGCCATTTGCATCTCTTGAACTAAATCACAGAATCATTCATTTTAACCATGCTGGTGGACATCAGGGGAGTTTCAGCCTGGCTGATCATGTGACAGGTCAGGCCTGCCAAGGTCAGGGTCATTTACATCATGTTTAAATCCTCTTGAAAATCATTTTATCATCTGGAGAGTAAGCATTCAATATATCTCCAAGAATTGCCCAGTAAGGAATTACCTTAACTTTCAGGCAAAGCATAAGTGAAGTTGTGAGGCTGTGAGATTTCTAGGGAAAAAAAACAGGTGTTCTCTGGAGTGAGGAAGTCTTCTCCCAATAAACGGCTCTCAAGAATCAAAATCCAAACAGAAGAATTGAATCCAGATCTGACTTTCGTGAACAGTCCTTTAAATGTTTAATCACAGGAATTTTTAAAACATAGTCTGATAATTTTTTAAACTGAGAAATATGGAAGTGATATTTGTGGTTGAAGAGTGTCCCAGATGTTAGAACTTTCTCACACAAAAAGAGTTGGTTATTAGAGGTGGGTCTTGTTTTCTGCTGCATCTCGGTGCCTCCGGTATTGTTCCTTGCAATATCTCCAGGGCCGCCATTTCGTGAACTTCCAGGTTCCCATCTGTGAGCCATTAAAGTTTGCATGACCACTTCCCACCTCTTTAAAAGATGCACTTTTGGACTAAATGGTGTTTTGTACTTTTGAGAAAATAAGTTTGCTTTCCTCTAATATGACAGAGATCTGGCAGGATCCTTGAAACTGAAATCTAGCACTCTACAACTGTCATGTATAATTGATATTTCATGGGGAGATTACAGTTCAGACACCAAAACTGTTTTCTGTGTCAGTGGGTGTCTAATTACAGTAAAAGCCCATCAACATTTGTTTTGTGTTTATGGAAAAACAAGAAGAGGAAGAGAAGAGAGAAAAGTAAAAGTTACCAGGACTTTTTTCTTTGTCCCATTTCCTTGTTTTGTTTCTTCTTTCTAAAAAACACCTATGTCAAAAGACAAATTTTGAACCAGATGCCATGAATAACATACTTTTCTTTTGATAATACCAAAAAGTTTCTGATAGCGTATCTAGTTTTGTATCATTATCACTTGGTCTAGAAATTGATGACAAGTTTCCTAAAGTTCCCATTCTACACTCTTTTAGAAGGATTATGGTAGAAGAGAAGGAACTGAGGTCTGAAAGCCTGCTTTGAAGCAGTTATCTCTGGAGATAACATTAACAAGGATTGAATAACTGCCAAATGAAATTTAATACATTTTCCCATCCATGAAATAGGCCTCTTAAATACAACAGAATAATTACTTTCACAATACTCCCTGGAAACAAAGAGAGCAGAAACACTGAATGTCTTTTTTGTTTGTGGTGTTTGTTGTTAGCTCAAGGATCAGGATAAGGATATTTACCAGGATGCTGCACACATCCCCACATTAAAACAGCCTTGCCAACAGCCACCTAATTTGAAGCTGCATGTCTTTTAAATCTGTTTATGTTGGAGGAGTTGTGGCAAGTATTAAATTTTGTAATTTAGTTAGACATCTCGGCCTTGGCCTTGGCCATACTTGGTGAACTATGATGGTTTTTCCCCTATGATAAAGAAAAATAAAATGAGTTTCATATCTATATCTATACACACACAAACACACACACACATACACGCCCGTGTATACACTCTGTTGTAAACAAAAGCTCCAGGAGATAAACCCCTTTTGTCCCTTAACCTTCCTCCCCTTCCACACACACACACACACACACACACACACACACACACATACACACACACACACCAAATCAAATTATTCAATGTTGTTACAACTTTTCTGAACTCAAAATCTATTTTAGTCTTACTAGACATTTGCCAAGGCGCTTAACTATCTTCAACCTTAGCTTTCTTCTCTGAAAAATGAAGAGTTTGGCCAAGTCTCTCAAGCCTTTAAAGTTTCTATACTGTGATTGAAAAGTGCTTCTAATATATCAATCCTTTCCTTGGAAAGTAAGGTTATTTAAAATTATATGGTGTCTACATTATTCAAAAGAAGTAATGTACTGCTGAAGGTATTTAATTATTCCCAATGATACATTAACACAGGAGAATTTAAATAGCCATGTCAGAATTTGAATATAACTTGACCTGAGATGCAGGGCAACTTAGATATTTGTATATAAGAGCCATGATTTGGGGGGCATGATTTATGGGCGGAGTAGGCAGCCATACTTAGACCACATGATCTTCCCTCCTCTTCTTTTGTAGTTCATTGAACCAGTAATGGGGACACCTAACCCTAGAGTGGCCCATTCAGAGGATGGCTCATGTCTGCTTCAAAATGATGAGCTCACCATCAGATGATCTTGGCATTCTGAACTCAAAAATACTAAGACAGAGAGGGAGTTAGCAGCGGGTTCAGAACCTGAAAGAATGTACTGAGGTACCATGAAGGTAGAGTCCAGACTCTAGTCATGAAGGGACAAAAACCAGAGAGACAGAGGTACCAGCGGAGGGACAAGAGAGGCTGGCCCAGGAGAGACAAGGAGTGGCCTTAGTCCTGAGAGTTCTCTGGGTCCAAAACCTAAATTGCAGAAATCATGAGAAATCTACCTTTACTTGAGAGACTTACTATTACCATGAAAACCGCCACACTAAAGTGATCGATGTGCAAAAATTCCACAGAGAATCTCTGTAAGCTTCACGAGGTCATCTAAGTTATTTACCATCCCACCCCTAGCACCTAGAGTGACAAGCATGAACTAGATGAGTAAATATTTCTTGAATTAATAAATGTACTCTTTGATCAATCAATTAAAACTTACCGAATAATTTTTAGATTTTAGTTTTGTCTTTTACATTTAGCATAAATATATCTAAAACCACATCATATGTAACTAAGAAGACTATTCTTAAAGATTGCAAAAAAAAAATTTACTATCAGTATTGATAAAATTAACTACTTGCTTATTAGACTGGCTCCTAACGTTATTGCTTATCTAGATGAAAACGTTATGAAAATAGGGCTTTAATGAAGTACAGATTTTCTAAAAGTAGGTACCATCCTTAGACTCGATTTGTAGGTTGAAGGAATCTGCTTTTTTCTAGTTATATTGTGACATATTTATTATTTGGAAGGTGGTCAAGCCCTGACCCTTGTACTATATACACATGGCGGCATTGGCTCCTCCTCCCATTTAGGAGCTATCCTAGTGATGGATCGTGCTGGGCATCCCCTATCTATCTTGCCTTGTCTCTTATGTGACCAAAAATAATGTTTCTGAAAAAGAAGTGAATGGGGTTAGGACAAGCTGTCTGTGGCCAAGGAAACAAGCAAAGCAAAGTTAATTCCTCAGAATACTATTGCATAGCCACAGGCAATGGAATTAATCCCGGAGAATCAAGTTCATTACTACAAGGATCTGGACCCATTATCATTCATTCCTTTGACCTGGAATGTGCATAATTTACAAAGGCGGCCATAAAACATCAAGAGCAACTTTGTTCCCAACTTCCTCTGGGGAGAATGACTGGTATACTATTTGAGATGACCTAAAATGATCTATCGAAAATAGATAAAGTTAGGTAACGTGTATGGCTAAAATCCAAACAAATACAGTTGGAACAACTATATTCTTAACATATTTATAAGATCATTTAAGATCTCACTGGCGTTGTGTAGGAGGAAAGATTTAAAATCAAATGCACATGAACAAAATAGAGACAAAGAGTGCAAAGACGATCATAAATGAAGGTAGCTTGTGTTCTGAGGGGTTTTGAACTGTCTAGATCTTATTTTTATGTAGTATGCAAGGATTTGCAGATATTTTCACATAACAATATCTATAATAGTACCTATTACATTACATTTACCTACAATAGGCAAAACCAGTTGTTTTGCCTATTACCACCCTTTGCAATAAACATGGGACTCATTCTCTATAACCTAGTGTTAATTTCTTCAGTTTGTATTTGAATACCTTACCCACGGTTACAGAGCTAACAAAGAAACCAGTTACAGTTAAAATCTAGATATTGTTGACTCTCATTATTGCATTCTTTTTACTCAGTCTTTCATAATAGTTGAGGCAAGGAAAATATAAAGATAATTGGTTGTGGGCTCTTTTTTTCCTCTTGTAAAAACTCACCTAAATGTGAACTAGAAGGGAAGAAAAAGCACAGGATCAATATCTGAATATATTTTAAGTAAAAAGCAAAATACTAACCTTAAATTACATCACAGATGCCTACAAAGAAGGCTTGAGGGTTTTAATAGAATGCCTTATTAAAAGGCATTTACCTCTTTGCTATGCTCAAACCTGTGGGTACCTTCAGTGATTCCAACTTAGAATCACCTTCTGTGGAAGTTTAAGAGATTAAGCCCACTGGAAATACCAATAAATATGAATCAGCACTAAGGTAATTATTCGGGTTAACATTGATTGACAGACTTCTAAGAGCTACCATTTGATCAAGGCCTGTAAAATGCACGCGTACAAGTTGACATCTTAGATTGAAGGGATAATCATCCATTGAATCAGTCTTGTAAATGCACAAATATAAAAATGGCAAATCAAAATCTGTATGGAAAATAACTATCACTCTTTGGTTTGGAAGAAATATAAAAACATACCAAAAGTGAGTGAGAAATGGTTTGGAAGCATCAAGTGGGCATGGCCTGCCTGGAAGGGACGGGGCTTTGGTCACCAGGGGAAAGACTCCAGTAGCATGGCAGTGATGTTAAACATGTGTAGGGGACTTACACTTATTCCATGAAACTCCAGAGCTGACACTAGAACCGGTGGATGGAATATACGAGGAGGCCAACTTGCGATGAAAATAGGATGGGCTGCCCTAGGAGGTAATTGAGGTGTCCTTACGTTCAAAGCACCCTCATAGAAGCCAAGCAACCACCGTTCAGAATGTTCTGGGAGGGGACACAGGCACACAGGTGGCAGACAGCCCTGGACTCTTAGCTACAATATTCATTTATGCGTCCTGATGTCTCCAGTCTTTAAATCCTTTTATTCTTGCTATATTTTGAATCTGAGCAATTAGTATGATTTATGTGATTCCTCCCCTTCCCCCCTGAGTTATTTCCTTCTGTACTGTTTTGGATTATATAACGGTGATACTTTCTAGGTTGCTTTTAGATAGCGTGTGCTTCATTCAGTTGTGTGAATTCGATTGTCGGTTCAGATTCTGATTGTCGTCGCTTTCTTTGGAAATATTCTTTTAAAACATTTGGCAGCAAATGAGTGAAGACTCAGCTTTGTGGGATTTTTGGTTTTGGATTGGAAAAAAAGTAAACTTCTTAATTCATAGCAGTATAAATTCAGAGATAAATATTTTTAAGGTCAGACCCACGATCCTGCATAAATTGTTCACCTGACAATAGGCAGAGAGCATAACTACTTGAAAATGCAAACAAAAATATAAGCTACTCATGTTCCTCTTGGTTTGCAAATGCTTAATTGTATTGCTTTAAGGCATATGCCATAAAGTCAGCAATTGCTGTCTCATTGTCACTGGTGCAACATCTCTGGACCCTAGAGCAGGTAGTAGTAGTTAATAAAATGCTCAGCAGTATTTCCTCCAGACCAGGTCATCATGCTGTATTCTATAATTTTATTCATGGAACCATAGAGAGTGTTTACAGTATGGTATCTTTCAAGAATCAGAATAGTGGGGGGAAAAATGGAAAAATGTCCAAACGTCTTTGCATGGCAATGATGGCATTACTGGTGTGTTTAATAAAACCTTTATTGGTACATTTTCCGGTGTGGTGGCATTGGCAGAGACGGTCCCCCTTTGGATTTGGAACTCAGCAGCTGATGAAATACAGTAAACATTAATTTGGAATGGGCTGCCAGTTTTGGAAAGCCAGGTGACATTTTATTATATTTGTACCGAGCAGGGGCTGTGTCCCATACTGCTGTAGCTTCCGCTGTCAGAGGCTTAGCTGGCATTATGGAAAAAAAAATGGCAGGCCTGAGAATCTTATCCCCTGAAATGAAAGTCGAATGCCAAATTGAAATTCCTGTAGGATTTCCGATAGCAATGGGGGAATTGAGAAGCCCACAATTAAGCATATGGGCATTAAGATAATTGTCAGATCTGTTGGCGGACATGATAGAAGACAGATGGGTACGAATCAGTGCGCTCCACTGCGGCACCCTGGGAGACAATTTGACGTTTTACCTGCCTGAGCTACTCTGCCATATTTGTCACTGAATGTACAGCACGGCATCTTACTGAGTGTGAAGTGTTTTGCAGGGTACTGTAGGTGCATGTGTGGTCCTTCAGCGCCCTCTAGTGAAAGGCATTTGGGAGTCTTGTTTTTCAAAGGCCAGTCTTCCTTCGGCTGGTCCTTGCTACCCCTGGAAATTGCCGCCCCACGCTAAACACTATGGTTCCTCTCCCTCTTTCAGGTTGGGGCCCATCGTGAAGATGGTGTGGCCCTGAGAGGCAGCCATTCTCTTGTGCCAAACCAGGTTCCAGTTCCACAGCTTCCTGTCCAGTCTGCAACTTCCCCGGATTTGAACCCACCCCAGGACCCTTACAGAGGTAGGTCGGCCTCAGAAGGCCCTTCTGGTCTCCCTTAGACAATAGTGAATCCAGTGTTGATCCCAAGCTTACTTGGCATGCATTCCCCAGGAAGCACTGGCAGAAAACCAAGAATCAAATTTGGTACAAAAATGGTAAGCAAATGGGAAAGCAGTTAGAACGTAGCTGGCTAATTGTGTTTCTTCAGTCACTGTTTTCCTCAAACATCCTCTGAAATCCTGGTCCTATTTCAGCAGGGAATGAGACAACAGACTGATGAGAGGAAATTTTATTTTAGCTATTTCCACATTTTACTCATTCAAGTCCTCTAATGTGGTTAGTTGTAGCCTGAAAATGATATTTCCAAATGAATAGGAAGGAAGGAAATTGTTTTTGTCGTTTAAGATTGAAGGAAATGTAGGTATATTTAAAAACTGGAACTTGGTGGAATGATTTTCACTCTTTTCATCTCACCCCATAATGATTGCCTCAAACCACAGACCCCAGTCAGCTTTTCACGACCCCAGGAAGTTATACCGCAGGGGCCAGACCTGGGTCCCATGCTCCCTGTGCGACTGGCTGGCCCCGTGACTAGCAGACACTTAAAAAAACATTTTCTCATCACCCACCCCCTATGTTTAGAATAAAGGTGACAACACTGCCACGGGGATATGCATAGGCTTTTTTCCACTGGCTAAACGTTGTACAAATTGAGTGTTAATTCAATATGTGTATATATATATATACACACACATATAGTCAGTGCTTCTTAAACTTCAGTATATATAAGCATGCCTTGAGGACCTTGTTAAAATGCAGATTCTGATTCAGTAGGTCTGGAATTCTGCACATCGAATCAGCTCCAGTGATAAGGGTGCTTCTGGACCCCAGACCAGTTTTGAGTGCCTACACAGATGACAGAGGAGAATACCCAATAGACATGCTTATACCTTAGAAACAAGTGGCTACATAAGGGTCACGTTTTAAAATGTATTGTGATCTTGAAGGTTGAACAGTGATAAAGCTAGAAATTTCTTCAGTGAGCAGCTAACTGCTTTCCATATGTACCATTTTTAAATGCTGATTACTCCTTGAGGATAAGAGAAGCCTAATTTCAGAATATCATTAGGGTATCTATTGAAGTCTTGACTGCACATATTTAGCGTACTCCCTGGGAATTATATTTTAAGGACATTTTTCTATTAAATCATTGCATATGGAAGAAACTCAATATAATAGCTGATATTTACTTGGGTTCTTAATCAGAACATTGAGGTGTGTGATTTTCATGATTATGATTTTCATTGCAATTAAGTTGATGTTTTGTAGACAGTGAAATTACCATCTACTCCAAAAGATTGCAAAATAGAATTTAACCTCAGAGCCAATGCAGGGAAAACTTGCTTCCACAGGTGCATTTCTGAAACTTCACCAGATCGCATGGAAAAGACGCGGCAGAAGGATCACAGTTCAGCAGCATGAATTGAATGGCGGGCAGCTCGCGGCGTGCAGTGTGCGAGTGCGCAGCCAGTGTTTGGCTGGAGGCATCACCTGTTCTCTCTTTCTCCTGTTAGGCATGCCGCCAGGACTGCAGGGCCAGAGCGTCTCCTCCGGCAGCTCTGAGATCAAATCTGACGACGAGGGGGATGAGAACCTGCAAGACACGAAATCTTCCGAGGACAAGAAGTTAGATGACGACAAGAAGGATATCAAATCGATTACTAGGTCAAGATCTAGGTAACAGTATATGATACTGTCGCTTCATTTAATTCCTTTATTGGACTTTGATGAAGTGAACAGAACAGGAAGAAACTATTCAGTTTTTTCCTGGCAGGTAAATCTACATCTGAAAAGAAAATTCAAGGCCTGCTCTAGAGGTACCAAAGTGTCGTTTGAGATACCGGTACTCTAGTGAAGCCTACAATGTCTTTGCATTTATGAATTTGGCTGCAGTGCTAATTACACACAGTGAAAACAATTTGTAACTGATTCAAGTGCAAACGGTTGATTTTTAAAATGATACATATTCTGCAAATTTGGTCAGAAATTATCTTTCCAAAATATTTCTAAAAAAGAGATCTTAGCTGTGTTAAAAACTCCACTGAGGTATATGCAACTATGACTTTTTCTGATCTTGAACCTGAGAATATACTGATTTCCCAGCTTCATCGTAAACATGTTGATCTATCTAATAATAATACCTAAACTACTCACTTTTTCCTCCCAGATACTCCCTTCTACAGAAAATACAACTGCAGGAAAATAGCTTCGGGTTGATTTTCTGAAATACCCAATATCGTTAAGTTAGAATCTTTCTCCTGGAATGTTAACTCTAGTCTGATGATCAGATGGTTTTGGAACACCGTGACACCCCTGTTCTTTGCTTTAGTTCCCTTGGGTTGTTTTCATTTGTAAATTAAATAAATTGTACCACGACCACGCTTCCCCCTTCTAGAAGCTGTCGTTCTCAGGGTTAGACCTAATGCCCTTTAGGAATTAAGAACATGCCACTTTTTCATAGTCACCTTTATAGTTGTTGGGATAAATTGTAAGACATCTCCTGCCAAAAGTTCCAGAAAATGGTACAAGCTTCTTACCTCTTAACCTCTCCCCATCACTACAGAGTCTCCTGACTCTTGACCACGTTGGTGAAATTTTCAGGAGGGCCTTTCACATCCCTACCACCTTCTCTGCCACTCCCATCAGTTCTCAGTAATTTAACTAGTGGCTATGACTAATGCATATTAATAGATTCTTGGAAGTTTCCGTACAACGTCTCACTTGCTGTTAAGAACCTTCTTATTTAAAGGTTTACTCTTGTGACATTTACTTAATGACCCCCAAACTGGGATGTGAGACAGTGCTACACAGTTTTCTTTGCAGAACCAACCTATTTATTATTTATAAGTGAATAAGCAGGTCTAATTAGTTATTAGCCTGAATACCTTTGGAAAACAAGTTCCTACTTTCAGACCCACTCTGTGAAAGCTGTGGCACCTGTGTGATGTTTAAAAGTATTACTCAAAATTTTAACTTCCGGGCAGGGCCACCACAGACTTGGCTCTCTTCTCTTTTCACTTGTTACAACCTGTTTGTGTCATGGAATGTGGACGTGAACTAATGGTCACTTTCACTTGGTTGCCATCAGCAGAAGTCAGGACTGGTGGGGAGGAGGGTTCAGCAGAAGTCAGGAGGCTTAGATGGCACAGAAAGAGAGCCTTTCCCCACTGGTTCAGTCCAGTTGTGTGTTCACCAGCACACATCTATGGCAGACAGTTCCATCTGGAAGGGAGCATAACCCATGGGGAGATGAGCCAAGTCTTAAAGGATCTTTTTTTGGTGTCTTCCTCTTCCCCTCCCTTACAAGTGTTCTTGGCTTACGTACATCATCTGTATTTGCAACATGTGCTTGCAACCCAAGGAATCCCACTCCCATTTGTGATGGATTGGAGCTTCTCGGCTGTAATTGGTCCTTATTGCAATTTGGAAGCTACCCAGAGATTCTCCAAACTGGAAGATCCAGAGCCATGCATGTTAAGCCAACATCCATTAAGTGTACTTTAAATTTACTAGATAATGCACCCCATGTCCTCCTGCTCTGAAATGTTGTGATTAACATCTTTATTCTGTGAACATTTCAGATTTGTGGAAGTTTAAAATAGGGGTTAACCTTCATGGTCATTTAGATCAATGCTTGGACCCCCAGGTTAACATCCTTACAGATGGTCACTTCCATATTGTTTCATATAACGAGAAATCTATTACTTTTCAGTAAAATTTACTTCATTTTTTTTTATCTCATATGACATCTCTTACACCCAAAAAGCTTCTTGCTCATGTTAACTCAAATATACCACTCCGAGGTCTTTGTTGTGTTTTGCCTCTCTAAGACGACATCTCCCATGTCTCTCTTTTTTATGTGATCCCCCATGAGATATTTGAGGCCCTGATGTCATGAAACCTTCCTTATATGATATGCCTCCCAGATGACTCATCATCGTATTGCCCTCCATTCAAATGTTTCTAATCTGTCCATATGATACCCAGAAACAGACAGAAGGAATATTGCCTTTCCAGACTCTACTGGAGCCAACCATGCCTTTGCTATGAATCATGTAATATTTTGGTTCTAACCATCAGAGATTAGGTTTTGGGCTTCATTTTTTACTCACAATGAGATCACGGTCATTCATAACCAGTAGGTGTTTGGTGTTTCTTCCATTTTATTTTGTTTGCTTTGCATAGTGCATGTCAACCCAGATTTTCCCAACATGTTTTGGGGGCTCACAAAAGTCCATGATGTTAAAAGCCATGGAGATCATGGTTTTTCTAACTTTTTTATTTAATGCATGAAGAAACTGAGACTCACATGCATTATGTGGAATAACCATGCCTTCAACGATAGTTATTAGTGAGGTATGGACAAAAGTTTTCTGTCTCCACTCTCATTGCTCTGGTGTCTTGAATGTAGGACCTTCTTAGTCCTCTTTTAGCTGTATTATGTTCATTCTGACCTATCCAGGTCTTTTTTCAAGCACTTGTTTTCCTCAGGTTCCAGATGTCACAGTTTGAAAGTTAAAAACAACAACACACACACCTTCAGTCTGTCTAAAATGCTCTGCTTTGTGGCCACGCAGAGTAGCCTCAAGGCTAAGTTGATGGTGGCTTTGTTTTGCAGAGTGTGTAGCCTCATTGATAAAAACTGTTTGCCCATTTGCCCCCTACATCAGCCTGGGCACACTGTGGGCCCTAACTTTCACTCCTCTGGTTTTGTTTGGGTTGAATGTCTGGGAGAAACCAAATGTCTAGTGTGTATCGGATTGTCACAGCCATCTATAGCAGTCCCAGGTTCAAGTGGATGTAAAATTCTGTTGAGGACGACAGCTGAAGACGGACACATCCCCTAAAAACTCTGGAAGAAAACAAAACCAATTTAGAGACCTCCTTTTTCCCCACACCATTAGAAAATGTCGCATCCCTTTTGTTCCCCAGCAATAACGATGACGAGGACCTGACACCGGAGCAGAAGGCAGAACGTGAGAAGGAGCGGAGGATGGCCAACAATGCCCGTGAGCGCCTGCGTGTCCGCGACATCAACGAGGCTTTCAAGGAGCTCGGCCGCATGGTGCAGCTTCACCTCAAGAGTGACAAGCCCCAGACCAAGCTCCTGATCCTCCACCAGGCCGTGGCCGTCATCCTCAGCCTGGAGCAGCAGGTCCGAGGTCAGTGCCCCCGCCGCCTCCTCCTCATAGAGGTCACGGCAGCCTACAGCTGCAGTGAGTGGGGCTGGACTTGCTGGCCTTGAGCAGGAGCACAGAAGCAGCCCCATAAGCTTCGTTCAGAGTAACAAGGTCAAGTGCAGATCATGTCTGAATCGATGAGGCAGCTCCCTTTTCTCCCGTAGCTAGGGTACAGGACGCTCCTGCAAGTGAGACGGCACCACAGCGTTTTCATGTGTACTCTCAAGTGATCCAAGTTTGGTATATTTGTTTCACCCACTCTCTTATTCTGTGAAGTGACTCAGTGCAAAGGCACCAAGCCCTTCAACTTGTACTAGTAACCGACCAAATGCATGGCTATAGCATGCCTTTCCTGGCTCTTCCTCTCACCCAGTAATGTAGAAAACCCTAGAAAGGGTCAACAGACGCCTGGAAGAGTGCATTACTGCCCTCTACCAGAAGCCGTGGGCACTAACTACATTCTCTGCTTCACTCTTCCACAGAGAGGAATCTGAATCCGAAAGCCGCATGTCTGAAAAGAAGGGAGGAAGAGAAGGTGTCCTCAGAACCTCCCCCGCTCTCCTTGGCGGGCCCGCACCCTGGGATGGGAGACGCATCAAACCACATGGGACAGATGTAAAAGGGCAAGTGTGTTCTCAGCCATTTCGGAAATCCTCTCCTTTGTCGCTCTCACCAAGGCATCAGCCATAAAAGTCAACTTTTGCCCCAATTAACAAATTTTCCCCCTTGGGGAAAAAGAATTTAAAAATAAAACATTTACTTCTTCTGTTTTAAGTGTATGAATTAATTTTCCTCTCTTTTTCCCTTCTCAGGTCCAAGTTGCCACATTGCTTCATTAATACAAGAGACCACTTCCTTAACAGCTGTATTATCTTAAACCCACATAAACACTTCTCCTTAACCCCTTTTTTTGTAATATAAGACAAGTCTGAGTAGTTATGAATCGCAGACGCAAGAGGTTTCAGCATTCCCAATTATCAGAAAACCGAAAAACAAACAAAAAAAAAAAAGAAAGAAAAAAGTGCAACTTGAGGGGCGACC
Source organism: Cryptoprocta ferox (assembly GCA_028646485.1). Lineage (NCBI taxonomy): Eukaryota > Metazoa > Chordata > Mammalia > Carnivora > Eupleridae > Cryptoprocta > Cryptoprocta ferox. The sequence continues at coordinate 68,378,963 of CM053566.1, read as the reverse complement.
CTCTAACATATCATTCAGAATGTGCAAAGCGGTGTGTGCAGGCTGAGACGCAGCCCAGAGACTGAATGGCAATCTTTCCACACTGTGGAACAATGCATTTGTGCCTAAACTTCTTTTGGAAAAAAAAAATATAATTAATTTGTAAGTCTGAAAAAAAATATTTAATTTAAAAAATTGTAAACTTGCAATAATGAAAAAGTGTACTTCTGAAGAAAACTACATGAACGTTTTTGTTGGTATTCAAGTCAGCTAGTGTTTATTATTACTGGATATTGAATAAGGGAAGCTCGGCTGCCCTAGTAACAAAACCAGCAAACGTCCTGATGACAACAAAGTGATGACATTAGCCATTCCTTAGGGTAGGAGGAACAGATGGATCTTATAGACCTATGACAAATATATATATAAATATATATATAAATATATATTAAAAATTTAGTGACTATGGTAAGCTTTTGTTCATTTGTTTCAGACTTTTTTCTCCTGTAAAAAAATAGTACTGATTAACTTTTTTAAAGAAAGATTTTACTGTAAATACGGATTTTTTCTTTTTTTTTTCTTTTTCTTTTTTTTATTTCTTTTGCTTTTTCCTTTTTTTTTTTTTTTTTTTTTTTTTTTTTTTTTTGGTCTTCTTTCTGTCCCTTTCCCTGGTTTGTTATTGTGACCTGTAGTGCCAACTCTGCTTCCGGAGAGGTAATGCAGGATAAAATGCTGACCCTGATGTTGCTTTTCATTCATAAATAAGTAGAAAGTTGTTTCTCCAGTCTTTTGGGAACACAGGACTTAAAAGTCACATCATGTGTAGATATTACAAGCAGCATTACCAAGACATGGCAAAAAGAGTTTGTCTGAATTGTAATGTTGCATTTGTGACCCTATTCTGGGATTTTCAGAGGTACAAGGTTAGAATGCTACAATGTTACCACTGTGCCTTCCAATGTTTATATCATCGGAAACATAACATAATCAAAGTGGCTGTGATTTAACAAAATGATTAAGGTGTTACCTACATGTGTAGCCGAAGTAGTGTGCAGTGAGGCGTTTCTGAATACATGGTCAGATTTTTGGAAAAAAACAAAAACAAAAAAAAAACAAGTAAAGTTCAAAAACCATCAAATGAGAAAATTGCAAGTAGTGTGACAGAGCTGATTGATTTTTGTTGCTTTCTTGATTTTTTTTGTTTTCAAAATGGGTTTACTAAGATGTAGATGACTTAACTGCCTCCTCCTTCGCCGGAAAAAATGCCAATATTCAATCATCATGCAGCATTATAACAAGCCTTATAAGTCCTAAAGCATTAAGTTGCACTTTCTTGAGGAGGGGTAGTGCAGTATTTCTCTGGCCAGTATGAATGAAGTTTATACTTAACATATTTGATAGAAACATAGATCAAGCTATGGCACAGCAACTCATCAGATAGCTAGCTTTGATGTCTGGGCACAATTGAACCAACTTCCATCGTGAATCTTTATAATGATTGACTTTGGTGTATAGTGCAGTAAACAAATAGTGCTCCTAGTTAAGTATTTGTCAGCATCCTTTTGTCTCTAACTCGTTTCTATTTTTACAGCCACACAATCTTGGCATGTATTAAGAAAAAAAAATCCCTGTTCAAGTAGTTTTTCCACCTATCAGCACTGAGTAAATGCCATAAATCCATCGAAATGGTCTAAATGTTCCATCTGTTCTCCTGTTTTGCCAGTTATATAGTAATGAAATACATTTGTAAATTTTATGCAACAAATGGCAAACGTATCATTATTTTGAAATCGTGTATGTAAAAGTTATATTTTTACATGTAGACTCTTGTTATTATGTGTTTTAATACATTGTATCAGTTTTTGTTGTTTTTTTTAAACTGTGTGGTTTAAAAAACGTCTCATTTAAATGAAATAGTGAGCTACAAGAATCTGAATTTTATGTTCATTTCTGAAAATGTAAGAACAAATAAGATAGTTACCACGTGGTCATCTTTTACAAACCCATAAACATTTTGATTAGCTGTGTGTGTGTTGAAAACTGTAAATATGTTCAGTAGCGATAAAACTAAAATACTTTGATTTGTTGATAAGTTCCTAAAATGTGGAGGTGGATTAAAAACTTAGGAGAATAGCAGAAATCAAACTTCATGAAGTTATGTTGAGGCTTGCCTGTGATATGTACGAACAAAGGGACTCAAAGAAGGGCACGGAAGACAATATTGTATACTGTCCCCTCCTCCTGAACAGTGGCAACCCTGTGTACTTGTTCCCTCAGTATGTTAAAGATTTCCTTTTAGTGGTACATTCTGCACTCATTTTGTATAGTCTACCAAGGCGGGTATCCCTAGGAACAATATTATATAGGAAGCAGATATACTCTGATCACATTCAGGATAAGTGTACAGAAGAAAATACGGTGTTTACTCTTTAGGGAACTGGAAATACTCCCTTCACTGATGTACATTTTAAGAATGGCACTTTTGATACGTGTTATCATAAAGGTGCTTAATAGAGCTGATTTAAAGTTTTTCAAACCTGTAAGCAAAGCAAAAAAATTAAATTGTAGTTGATTATTTTTTAAATTGGTGCTTTATATTTTGTTCTCAAACAGAGTAAAAGCTGCAATTTATTGTTCACCAGCTTTGA
>CM053566.1:67949248-68364539 GCA_028646485.1 Cryptoprocta ferox | reverse complement strand
TACTCTTCCCTTTTTGAACTACCTATCTGTGAGGCTGGATTTACAAGCCTGCAACAGACTGAAATCAGAAGCAGACATGAGAATCCAACTGTATTCTAAGAAGTCAGAAATTAATGAGATTTCCAAATATCCAAAATACTACACTCTTTTGTTGTTGTTGTTTCACAAAATGTTACTTTTCCGATTAAAACTTGGCTGCTTTAAAGATTTAAAAAAATCATAGTTTTAATTTCTAATATGGCAAATATATTAGACATCATAATCCACATGAATGAAAACACTTTGGGGTCCTCAATATTATCTTGAAGAATAAAAAATGGACCCCAAAGAAAAGGGGAGCAGTGCTGCTCTCGACCAGCCACACCCGGTTAAGTATATAAAATAACTAAAGAAGGGGCTCCTGGGTGGCTCAGTTGGTTGGACATCCGACTTCCCCTCAGGTCATCATCTCACAGTTTGTGGGTTGGAGCCCTGTGTCAGGCTCTGTGCTGACAGCTCAGAGCCTGGGGCCTGCTTCAGATTCTGTGTCTCCCTCTCTCTGCTCCTCCCCTGCTCACGCTCTGCGTGTGTGTGTGTGTGTGTGTGTGTGTGTCAAAAATAAATAAACATTAAAAACATTTTTTTAAATAACTAAAGAAGACCAAAGGCACACCAGGCAACCCCTGAATTTAAGGAGTGCAGCTCATTTCTCATGCCAGAAATGTTCGTGTATTAGTCTGCTTGAGCTGCTGTGATACTGTGATTTATAACAAGAAATTTTGATCTTTGTCCCTGTTTCTCTGGCACTGAGCTCTGAAAACCCTTGGAATTTCCTAAGTGAAGAGAATGATGAAAGTGTCTTTTGTTTTGTTAATGAGGTGACTTTGGGAATGCCCCGGGGTTACCCATGGGTGGTTGCCAGGGGGTCAGCCACATGATTGGAGGGTTGGAACTTTTGGTCCCACCCTGAACTTTGAGGATCGGAAGAGTGGAAGGGAGCTGGAGATTCAATCACCTGAGGCCAAGATTTAATCAACAACGCCTATGTAATGAACCCTCCATAAAAAACCAAAAGGACAGGCTTTGGACGACTTACAGGTTGGTACACACGAGCTGATTTGGGGACAATGGCGCACTCAGAGAGGGCATGGAAGTTCCGAGCTCCTTTCCCACATACTTTGCCCATACCTTGCCTCCCACATCTCTTCCATCTGGCTTCCATTTCGCTTCTGAGCTATAGCCTTTTGTAATAAACCAGTGATCTAGTAAGTAAAACATTTCTCCAGTTCTGTGAGCTGCTGTAGCAAATTCAACCAAGGAGGTCCATTTATAGCCAGAAGGTGAGAAGCACAGGTGACAACCTGGGCTTGTGACTGACCTCTGAAGTGTGAATGTTAGGGGGTGGTCTTGTGAGATGGAACCCTTCACCTGTGGCATCCATGGCTATCTCCATGCAGTGCTCCAATTGAGTTGAACTGTAGGACATGAGGAATAGTCCACCACCAGCACCAACTTCTAGAAATGGAAATGAGGCCATCTCCGACCACAGAGCAGCCGCATGACTGTACTGCCTGGGTGATCCCAGATGAGACCAGCCCAAGTGACTGACCCACGGAATGAGGAGCAAATAAAATGATTGTCATGTTAGGCATCAAGGATGAGAGTGGTTTGTTATGCAGAAATTAATAATTGAGACAGCACCCTTATGCATTTTTTAAGGTGACATCTATAATTTTGCATCGTAAATTTTAAATAGTTTAAAAACAGAATTTCTGACCTATTGGAAATAGAGGCATTTTGAAGTAAAACAATTTTATCCTTCTTTTAAACGTATCTAACAGAATTTAAATGCAATAGCAATTTAATAGCCATAAAAATTTTTCAACAAGCTCTTGTTTAACAGAAGGTAATTTTATGTCATACGTTTTCTCCTTAAACTCATACTTCCATTCCACTGCTGCTACATAACTTTTTCCTAATGTAACATATTTTTATACTTAAAAGTCTTTATCACCCTGTCAAAAACATCTGCATCAGAAATATGTATAAAATTGAAGTTTATTTTTGTTTCATGTCACCAGAATGTTCTAATAGTTTAATAAAATTATTCTAGGCTGAGCTATTATTACAATTATTATTAAAGCACAGCTAAGCAAAACATCATAAATACAGTACAAATGTTGATAAATAATTATAAGACAGGAAAGGTAAAACCCAAAATCCATGGATAAAGCATCTCTAATGAAATAGGGTAAGTTTCTTTTTCCCTCCCGATTTTCTGGGTCTGAGGATGCATATTCCTTCTTGCTTTAACGGGTGAGTCACGAAATTGATTCCATTCCTACTTTTTGTCTTGGGGTCATCGTGGGAACTGAGAAATCTCATTCACCTAAAGGCATAGGTGGGAAAGGCACGGGGTTTGCTCTGACACTATCCCTCAGCCTCTGAACTCCTTTGACGTTATGTGAGGATCTATCATCAAAAATTACATCTAATGTAACAGAGATCTAATGATCTCTCAGCTGACAATTCGATTAGGTCTCCTTCAGTGCTGATGAAGGCACACAATTGGAAGCCACCTCATTTGTAAAAGTGTTTCTTACCCGCTCATTAGCGTCATTCATATTTCTAGTTTCTGGGATATATACCAAAAAGGCTTTATCAAGCCTTATGGAACAACTACCAGTAATTATACCTGTCCCTCTGCCCATTAGGCACCTTGTTTATCCTCAGAACAAGCAGAGGAAACGGAAATGCTGTTAATTTCAATACACTTTCGTGAATATAATCTTGTTGACTTGAAAAATTGCCCTTATTTTTAACAGTGCTTTTAAGTATGTTGTCACCATGACCCTGGAGCTCAGAAAAAATACAGAAAGAAAAAAAAAATCCACCACGTGAACTAATAAAATCTACTTTTATTGTAAAACTCCATCAGCCAAACCAAACCTACTCTCAGAAAAAAAAATTTTTATTTCATTTTTCAACTCAAATAAAAGTGTCCCCATAACAACCATCTCTCTCTTGAATTTTAATTCTAAGAAGAAAGATAGACACAGTCTTGCTATGAGCCTTCAGTGTTTATTTCTGACGCACCCTGTGCTTGTCCTCACGAAACGCCCACTCTCGGGGGCCCTGCATTCTCCATCCGTCCCCTTGCCGATTCATGCTGGGCAGGGATTTACACTCTCAGGGCCATGCACCAACGTGAGATCTGACACAGCTGAACGGTCCGCTTTCTTTCGTGAATTTAGGGATTGAGCTGGGGAATGATTGCCAGCAGATAGGCAGGCGCCTGCTCAGCCAAGATGGGCACATAGCAAATCTGAGGGTTTGGAAATCCTCTCCCTTTACTCCATCTGCATGCGTGTGCTGTGGAAAGTGTGCATACACCTTAGTAAACTTGTGGAGTGAGTCCAACGCATCTTGGTTGAACCTGTTGTTGGCCAGAGACCGTGCTTTATAAAATAAAAAAGACGTGGGAAGGTAGAGGAGTCTCTTTGTTTTTGATCTTCCTGGAGTAATGTGAGAGTGCAAAAGACAGGCCTCAAAAATCAGGGAAGACTACCTGGAGGAGGCAAGTGCTAAGCTGAATCTGGGGATCTAAGTTTTTAATGCTCACAGGTGATTCTTGTGCTCACTGAAATTTAGAACGACTGCTATTGGATACAAGACCTTGAAATTAAGAAAGAACTCAGTTCTGCTGTTACTAACATCCACATTTTCTGTGACCCTGAATGGGGTAAGTGGTTTCCAGCCTAACTCCAAGGCAGAGGTCAGTACAATTCAACTTTAACATGTCTTTTTTCCCCCCTGTTTGATTTAAGTGACTAGGATACCAGCTTTGTCAGTGGGGTACCACCATCACACAATCCCTGGGTACCATAAGTGATAGCAGCATGTATAATCCCCACACCTAGTCCCTGTACCTAGTGACAAGGTGGCTGATCACCTGGAATTCTGGTCTTTCTTCCTGAACTGATTCCAAAACCTTGGGATCTCTTAAGAATTGAATGCAAAATCCCCGCCTCCAGAGAAGGGTATGAAAATGCCAAACTATTTACTTCCTCTCTTTCCCCGGAGGATCCCTGCCCCTACCACCGGGGCTGCCTTTTCAATTTGTCCTAACTAGACGCCTTGGAAATGGGGCCTTGGCTTCTCCCGGAAGATAGTTTCAAAGCCCCAGACCCAGCTATCACATGCTTACCCAATTAAAAGCTGTCCCCGGGAGCACCTTGCCAAAACCCCCTAAGATAACAAGCCCCTGCCTCGTTACAACTCACACCCTCTCCTACACGAGGAGATAAGGAGATGTGTTGCTTGAGCCATATTTTTGGAAATTGCTAGTTAGTTGCAAAATGTTTCCTGAGGTAGAAAAAAAAAAGCACCAAGGACTGTAATTATTGGATTGTTTCACTTTTGAGGCCAAGAAGCAGATGCTCCACTTTTAAGACTTGGACAAGTATTGTCACAAGTTAACTCCTCTGCTTGCCACACGAGCGTCCCGGTTCACTGGCGTCCTTGAAGAGGCCCACTTGGGAGACCCGTTGAACCCTTGCCGAGCATTTGGTTCACAAGGCTCTTTATAAAGCTGCCCCATGCTGTAATCTGGTGCTAATCAGATTTCAGCGCGATGTCGCCAGGAAAAATTGGTATATATAATGCTAGACTAGAAAGGTTTAGGACCAAATTCCAAAGATGAAATTCATTCTCCAAATTATATGCCTTAAAAAAATCTTAGTCTGGGTAAAATAGAGAAACCGTTCCATGTCTCTGCTCTCATGCTCTTCCATGTTGTATTCAAGAACTGGAAAATGACTTCCCTGGGATGCGAGCGAGCCCTCACATTATGAGGTGGTACAGGTAGCATAGTAATATGTTCAAACATCCAACACAGCTGGAAGAGAGCAACTGAAAATAATTCATTGAATGTATTTCCTTCCTTCTTTTGGTATGTATTTGAGTGTCCAATACGTGCCAGTCTCCAGGAATTAATTTTAAAAGAGCCCATTTTGTTGCTGTCCATTTGGAGGTGATTATCGACGGGGGTGACCTAATTTAAACAATCCATGTTGTCTGGTGTCAGCTGGTTTGCACTGCTGTAAGAATATACCACAGACATTTATTTCTCACCCTCTTGGAGGTTGGGAAGTTCAAGATCAAGGTATTGGCAGGTTCAGTGTCTGGGGAGACCCACTTCCTGGGTTGCAGATTGCCTTCTCGTTGTATCCTGACATGACAGAGGGCAAAGAAAGAAGAAGCAAGCGCTCTCTCTCATGTCTCTTATTGTAAGAGCGCTAATTCTATTCATGGACGCTCTACCTTGTTGCCTAATCCATTCCCAAAGATCCCACCACACCAGGGATTAGGATTCCACGTATGAATTTGGGGGACACAAGCATTCAGTCCATAGCGTGTGGTCACTGCTGCTATGGATGGTGAGTGGTGCAGGTGGCCGTGACAGGAAAGGGAAGGGAAAATGTCCTGGAAGAAGTAATGCTTAATTTGAAATCTGGAACTTTAGCAAGCATCAACCAAGCAGATGGGCCAGGAGTCAAAGGCAGGCAGGCAAAGGTCAGGCATTTGATGATGAATGCCCCAGGCAGAACAGACCACACCACAGAAGAATGCATGGTCCAAGGTCCAACATGACAGAATGCATGTTTGGGGAACTGAAATAAAAATAAAAGTAGTATTAACTTATTCATTCATTCATTCATTCATTCAGTGTTTATTATGTGCCAGTCCTGTTGCTAAGCCAGAGAATAAAACCATGAACAAGGCAGGATTGCGCTAATTGTTATTAATAATAACCAGTTATTCTGATGACTACATTTGTTGAACACTTGCTATGTGCTGCACACTAGAAGTGCTTCGCCAGCATTATTTCATTTCTTTCTACAACAACCATATGAAATGGGTATTTTTTTTAGCATCGCTTTACAGAGGGTAAACTGAGGCACTGGTGACTTCAGTGATTTGCGGGTCACCCCGCTGGTGGGATGAGGAGCCTGAACACAGGCTCTCAGACTCTAGAACTTCCTTCTGGTTCATAATCATGGCTGGATTATGTGCCAGGGTTCCTGTGAGGAGCAGAGTGACCAACTGTCCTGATTTGCCTGGGACCCCAGGGTTTTCTGAGATATAGGGCTTTAAGTTATAAAACTGGGAGAGTGTTGGCTACACTAGTATATTGGTTATCATTGCTGAGGAGGCAGGGCCATAACCTGTGGGGCCTAATACATTTGCTGAAGAATTGGGAATTTATACCAAAGGGAAGGGAGATCCTCAAGTAAGAAGACCACTCTGGTAGTTGAAACTCTGATGGGTTACACTCTGATAATTCCAAGCCTCGGCTGTACAAACCGAGCCTTAGCCCTCCAGAAAGTGTCCCTCATCATTTCTTGGAGTTAGCAATGAGGCTACCCATAACTTTATTACCTGCAGCAATAGTATTTACTCTGTATTTATCTGCTCTTTCCAGTTTAGAAAACTGACTCCCTAAATATCACCAGTATAAAGTATTGATAACACAAAGTTGAGTTTATGACTTATGATGGTAAGGGAGAACACTACCTCAAGAAGCTTTAGTAGCGTCTCAGAGGGGGGAGATAAGGTCAGAATTTTAGTGAGAATTGGAAGTTTGGTTTAAGGTGCATCTTTCAAATTGGGGGCTTAATTAGCATTGGGTAATGATCACAGTATAACAGTCCGGGATTTGGAAAGAAGAGCAAGGTGAGGATGTTGCGGTATGGGAGTCAAAGAGTATTAGGATGTAGACTGTCTGTTAAAACTTTTCATAAGCCTTTCAGGACCCTTTTGGAAAATTTCTTTAATGAACAATCAAATCATTTGTCCAGACAAGAGACTCCTGCAAAATTAAAGCCATGCTAATAAAGATCAAGAAATAGAAAGCTACGTCACTGTGGACAGTAAGGGACGGTTTCTGTCCTATGTCTAGGGTGACATAGGGTGGCTGGTTCTGGTCCTTACAAACACGTAGTTGTCTTTAATGGCTCCCTCCCCACCTTGGAGAATCTTCACCATGGACATTTCCCTGGTGAGAACCCCAATATCCATTCCACTTGTTGGACTAATTGCTCCCAAAGGTTCTTCTTCTTCTTTTTTTAAAAAATGTTTATTTATTTTTCCAAGAGAGACAGAGCCAGAGAGAGACAGACAGAGAGAGAGAACACTAGCTGGGAAGGAGCAGAGAGAGAGAGAAAGGGACACACAGAATCCAAAGCAGGCTCCAGGCTCTGAGCTGTTAGCACAGAGCTGGACCCAGGGCTTGAACTCGTGAACCATGAGATCAGGACCTGAGCCAATGTCAGACGCTCAACTGACTGAGCCACCCAGGTGCTCTGCTCCCAAAGTTTCTAATGCTTAGAGCCCAGCACAGGTGATATAGGCAAGGTTCCTCCCCCCGCCCCCTCGCCTGAATGGCACAACCTTCTGTCACCAGTGCTAGCAAAGCAGCTCTTCCTCACTTGATGTCTCAAAAGTCTCTTTATAGCCATTTCATCAGCTTCTGCTTCCCAGACTCTCCCTACAGGGCTCAAAATCAGCTCAAGGAGCCTAATGGGTATAAATACCACTATGCCCCTAAGCTTCTCTTTTTCCTCTTCTCAGTTCCTTTACTTTTTGAGATTCTCCTTTTTAAGACACCTCTTCCAGGTACAGCAAAAGCAAATCTCCTACACATAAGACTGGAAGACTATGGACACACTAATGTTGGTGTGTTGTGTGTTGCTGTGTAGATGGGAGTATGGATGAGAATGGATGGGGAAGTCGACTATCATCTACACTGGCAAGTACCCACTAAACGGACCCTCTCATACTTATGCTACTCAGTGCTCTTGGAAACCCTCTCACTGATCCCTAATTTACCAACACTTTCATCCTTCCCACTTCTCCTATTTCATGAGATGATTCATATTAACTCTAGTTTCTGTGAATCTTGCACCAACAGAACATCTATTGTTCTATCTTCATGCTTTTTATAAATCCCTTTTGGCATTTCCTTATATTCAATGTGGTTTCAATCATATTTTATCTTAAATCATTCTCTAGTCTCCCCCCACCAACATTTTATTATACACATTTTCAAACATATAAAAAGGTAAAAGAAATTATATAGCTAATACCCATATACCCATCGCCTGGAACAGAGGTCAGCAAAATTTTTTTCAGTAAGGAATTGGATAGTAAATATTTTAGACTTTGCGGGACATATGGTCTCTGACAAGTACTCAGCTCTGCTGGTGTAGAAAGCAGCCATAGACAATATGTAAATGAGTGGGCATGGACGTGTTCCAATAAAACTTTATTTACAAAACACACTGTCCTGATCCCTGACCTAGAATCTACTATAAATATTTTACTATACTGGTTTTATCACATGTGTATCTGTTCCTCTATCCATCTCATTTTGATGCATTTCAAATTAAGTTTCAGGCATCAGTACACATCTCCCCAATCAGTTTTCATATGTAATGTTTCACACATATAATCTTTTTCTCCAAAAGACTGTAATTTCTTTGGTGACAAAAAGCACTCTTTTAAGATCCATCTGAAAGTCTGAAGGCTTTACTTATTTCCTGCAGTCAGAAGTAATTGTACCTTTTTACAATAATTCATTAATTCAGCAAACATTTATCTAGCTTTCCAAGTCCAAAAATGGGACTCAAAATAAGGAGTACTTACTACTTAATAGGGAAACAGATATGAAAACAAACCAATACAAGGAAATTTATAATAGAAATGAGAAATGGGAGCAAAAAAATGTTGACTTAAGAAGAAAGGAGGTGGGGATGCCTGGGTGGCTCAGTAGGTTAAGGGTCTGACTTGATTTCGGCTCATGTCATCATCTCATGGTTCGTGAGTTTGAGCCCCGCATTGGGCTCTGTGCTGACAGTGCAGAGCCTGCTTGGGATTCTGTTTCTTTCCTTCTCTCTCTGCGCTGCATACACTCTCTCTATCTCAAAATAAGTAAACTTAAAAAAAATTAAAGCAAAAAAGAAGAAGAAAGGATGTGAATTCTCCTTTCAGGGACTTGGGAGAGGGCTCTCAAGAAGTGCAAGGTGGCATTAAAGAGTGAGCTATGCTTTCCCATAACACTGCATTTCTATTGCTCTTGTGCATTGCTAGATCTATAATTTGGGATCCATTTTTTATTAAGAAACTTCCCATAGGTCATTGTTGGGGATAATACTTATCTCTCGTTTCTCCTTTGCCCATGTTGAAGGATCTCCCTCAGAGCATTTGGGCCTAATACTCTTTCTTTCTCTATGTTGGTGGTTTACAAATTGGAGCACACATGGAGATCACCTGGAGGGTCTGTTAAAATCCCAATAACTGAACCCAACCCCAGAGATTCTGATTCAGCAGGTCTGAGGTATACCCCTAGAATCCACATTTGTAATAATTTTTCACATGTAATGATCCAGGGGCCACACTTTGAGATGCTGAGAAAATTAAAATGTATTCAACATATGTTGCTTGATTTAAAAAACCTCTTAGCATAGGAGGAATCTATCAAAGGAATAAATGGATGAGTCATTCTTAACAGTGAACTGTCAAGGCATGTCCATCAATGTTAGGAACAAAGCAAGGATAAGCATTATCACTGTTTCAGTATCAGTGGGGACCTTAACCAGTGCAATCAAAGAAGCACTTTAAAAAAGCAAAATAAAATTTAAAAATTCAAAGAAAACAAAAAGATGTAAAGACAGTATTTGATAGGAGAGATCTGCAAAAAATAAGATCTTTTTTTTTTTTTAGATGATACAATTTTCTTTGTAGAAAATCCAGGAGATTCTACATGCTATTAAATCATAAGAGAGTTCTGCAAGGTTACATATTTCAAGATCAACCTACAGAAATCATTAGAATTTTGATAAGAAAATGTTATGGGAGAACATGTATTTGAAAAACAAAACAGCCAAACAAACACATACACACTTCATCAAAACCCAAAAGATAATAAGGAATAAATTTCTAGTAAATCTAATAAAATATGAATAGCAGCTTTATGGAGAAAATTAAAAAATAAAAATTATTGAAGAACATAAATGAAGAGAACATAAATGAAGAGAAAAATAGAGAAATATAGCATGTCTACATATAAGAAAGTTGACTATTATAAAGATGGCTGTTTCACCTTAATTACCAATGAATTTCAATATGATACAATAAAAAAATCCAGAGTTTTTTTTTTGGTAGAACTTTAAAATTCACACCTAAAATTACTATGGATGGAGAAACAGACAATAGCTAAAACAATTTTGAAGAAAAACTTGTAGAAGTTGCTTTATCAGAAATAAAAGCTCTTTATAAGTATATTAGATGATATATTAAATGCTCAGATAGAGTTTTAGAAAAATGGAACAGTATAGAAAAATAGAATTAGATACAGGCATATGTCAATCTTCCATATCACAGAATTTGTATTTTCTAATCAAAGGTACAACAATAAACAATTTAACACATAGTTCTAGAACCATTAGATAGCTCGAATTGCTGGAAAGTCACTCTCTTCCTCACACCATATACAAAAATAAATTCCACTTTATTTAAAGACCTAAATGTAAACATCACAAAGCTTTAAGAAAAAGATAAAAATATATGAAAAATCTGAAATCCAATAAGAGTAAGACAACTCAATAGACAGATAAAAAATAAGAGCTGACAATTCACAGAAGAAACCCAAATACTTAATAAATATGAAATGATTCACAATATCACTAGAAATCAGAGAAACCCACATTAAAAACACAATGAAACATCAAAGCACACCCATGTAATAAAAATTTATTAGGTAGGTTGCAGAGTAATTGAAACTTTCATACTCAGTAGTAATGGAAATTGATACTACTTTGGTGGGCAATTTGTTAATATTAGTAAAGCTGAGATGGTCCAGAAAAATTCTCGGGTGTTAGTTCAAGGACGCATGCTTAAGAATTGTTATGGGGGCATCTGCATGGCTCAGTAGGTTAGGCATCTGACTCTTGGTTTTGGCTCAGGTCATGATCTCATGGTTCATGAGTTTGAGCCCTGCATCAGGCTGTGTGCTGTCAGCATGGAGCCTGCTTGAGATTCTCTCTCTCCTTCTCTCTCTGCCCCTCTCTCCCTCACTGTCACTATCTCTCTCTCAAAATAAATATATAAACTTCAAAAAAAAAAAAAGAATTGTTATGGACTGCATGTTTGTGTCTCTCTCCAATTCTTACTTTGAAACCCTAATCCAAAAAAAAAAAAAAAAAAAGAAACCCTAATCCACAATGTGATGGTATTTGGAGAGGGGGATCTTTGGAAGATAATAAGGTCATGAGGGTAGAGCCCTTATCATGGAAATTTTGCCTTATAAGGAGAGATACAAGACCTTGTTTGTCTCATTGCTCTCTACTATCTTAGAATGCAACAAGAAAGCCACCATCTGCAAACCAGGGAGAGGGCTGTCATTAAGAACTGAATCAACCAGCAACTTTATGTTGAACTTTCCAGTCTCCATAACTGTGAGACATAAATATTTGTTGTGTAAACCACCCAGTCTGTGGTAATTTGTTACAGCAGCTAGAGTAGACTAAGATAAGAATGTTCACTGCATCATAGTTTGTCGTAACAAATAGTAACAAATTAATTATTAACCAACAAGAAAGATGGATAAGTAAATTGTATTTTAATCACACAATAGAATATTATATAACAGTTAAAAATGAAATTATTAGGGATATATATATCTTAATGGTTACACCTCAAAATTATAATACTGAGTGAATAACTCAAATTGCCCAAGGTAGTAGTTTTATACATATGCACAGAATGATCAATATCGAACTTAGGATAGTGGGTCCACTGGGGCAGGAGAATGGGATGAAAGAAGAAAACGACATTTCAACTGCATCGGTAGTACATTATTTCTTTTAAAAATCTGAAGCAAATATAGTAAAATGTTAAGTTTTGAGAAAAATGTTAAGCTTTGAAAAAAAAATCAAATAAAGTAAAATGTTAAGCAAATGTAGTAAAATGTTAAGCTGGCTAGTGGGTGCTCCTTAAATTATTTTCTATACTTCTGTTATGTTTAAAATATTTCATAAAAATGTATAGAGGACTCTACTATATTTTTAAAAAAATTATTATTGAAGTATAGTTGACATACAGTGTTATAATAGTTTTAGGTGTACAATATATTGATTTGACAATTCAACACATTACTCAGTGCTCACCATGATAAATATGGTCACCATTTGTCACCATGCAACGTTATTACAATATTATTGACTATATTCCCTATGCTTTACTTTTCACCTCCCTGACTTATTTATTTTCTAACTGAAAGTTCTTGCCTCTTAATCTCCTTCACCTATTTTGCCCAACCGCCCCACCCAGGTGCTCTCTGACAACCATTATTTTGTTCTCTGTATTTAAGTGGCACTCTGTTAATTTTGCTCACCGCTTTTTACATGTCATCCCAGTGCAACCTGGTTTCCTCTTCTAGTAGTTTCTTGAAACTTCTCTCTCCTTAGGTCACCTGTGACTTCTGTGCTGCTGAAGTCCATAGGTGTGTTTCCGCTCTGGTCTTATTTGACCTACCTGTGGTATTTGACACTGATGTCAGTCCTTTTCTTCTTTATATTTTCTCGTCCTCCTTCCCTTGGATTTTGGGTTTCTTCCTAACTCTACTTATTTCTTCTCAGTGCCCTTGGCAAGTGTCTGCTCTTCTCCTTGCCATTTAAATGCCAGTGTCTCACAGTCCTCTGATCTCAGTCCTCCATGACCCATGTATACCCTCATGTAAACTGAGAGCTCCTGCTACACTTTCATGTTGATGACTCAGGAATTTCCACCTCTGTTCTGAGTTTCAAACCCTGATATTCAATCATAGACTGGACATTTTCACTCGGACACCCTTGGAGCACATCCATGTCAATACATCCAAACTGAAATCATCTCCCCTGCCCTATGCCTCCCTCTTCCAAGTCCTATTGTGCTAGGTAGAGTAATGACCTTCCAAAGATGTCTGCATCCTATTTATAGAACCTGTGGATTGACTACCTTACATAGCAAAAGGGACTTTGCAGATATGGTTAAAAATCTCGAGGTGGGAAGATTATCTTGGATTATCTAGGTGGGCCCAAGGCCGTCAATGGATTCTGTAATGTAATCACAAGGGGAAAAGAGAATTGGAACCAGAGAAGGGGAAACAGATAGGAGTGATGTCAGGCCGTGAGCCAAGAAATGTGGGAGGCTTCTAGAAGCTGTAGGCAAGGAGATAGATTCCCTTCTAGAGCCTCTAGAAAGAACACATCGCTGTGGATCCATTGTGGAATTCTGAATCCCCAGAACCACAGGACAATAGATGCGTGTGGTTTGAAGCCTCTAAGTTTGTGGTGATTTGTTACAGCAGAAGGAGGAAACTTCATATAGCTACACTGTTTCTTCTCCATTGCACCAAGACTGAAGTGATTCTGGGTCCCAGGCTCTCACCTCTCACCAAGGAGGTGGCAGATCCAGCACTGTCGCTTCTTTCTGGTTGTCCTCACCTCCTCGCTCACTGAAATCACCTCCTGGACCCCTGTATGTGGCCGGCACCTCCTTTGCCTTGTTCCCCTTTGATCCCCCCACACACACCCATTCTCCCCAGGCTGCCAGAGCAATGTTTCTGAAACGTGTATCTGATCATATGACTTTTTAATTAAAACTCTTTCATCCTTCTCCACTGCTTTCAGAGGAAGGTTCATGTTCCTTAGGGGAGCACGCAAAGCCATTGCTCAGACTTTTCAATTCTCCTATCAGGAGGCTTGTGCAGCCACTCCTTTTGCTCCAGCCAAACCGCAGCCTGCTAATGCACAAGCTCTTAGAAAAGGGGTTGCAATAGAATCACCCAGCAAGCATGTAAAAAACTGTACAGATGGGGTGCTGGCTGGCTCAGTTGGAAGAGCATGGGACTCTCGATCTTGGGGTCTTGAATTCAAGCTCCATGTTGGGGGTAGAGATTACCTCACAATAAAATCTTAAAACAACAACAACAAAAACTCTACAGGCATTGCCACTGCTTGAAGAGATTCTTGCTCAGTAGGTTTGGGGGCACTGAGGACCAACTTCGTCTTCAGTAAAGCTCACGGGCTATTAAAATCTATTATTGCCTGAGTGCACCCAGCTGTTTCTAGCGCCATGCTTTTTCTCTCGCTATGCTGTCTCCCTGGAACCTCCCTTTGGTCTCATTGTTTAAATACAACAGTTCTACAGAGCTTTCCAATCTGATCAGGTGCCCTTAGATATCTTGCACACACTTGCTGACTTACCTGTTGGTCTCCCCTGCAGCCTCCCTCATAACCTCGTCTCCTCTCCAGCTTCTTGGGCACAGAAAACAGGCAATTCCTAGTACCTAGCACAGTAGACAGCATATAGTGAATGCTCCAACCAGTGCATCCCTTACCCCTTTCTGCCCCATCCTCCACCTGAAGCAATTCTACATGGATACATGTTGGTATTCTAATTTCTGGTCCCTTCTGTCCTTTTCAGATCCAACACCTCACTCTCCCAGGGTTGGCTTCTGATTCTTCTCATCACACAGTAAGTAACCTCAAGCCTGAAGTTCAGAGAAGGCCAGGGGATTGAGTCAGATGAAATAGGTCAGAATGACTTGGCTCTTGTTTTCTGTCGACCAGACAGTCAGTCATTGCCAGTAAGCTGGGTTGACCTTTTAGAGATGGGGCACTGGGGTAAGAATAATCCAACTACCCTAATGTCTGACCCGCCTCCATCCTCCCCGTGCCGGTTTCTGAAAGGTGCTCTATGAATCTGCCCATGGATAGTACTGAGCACTTGGCCATCCACAGGAGGCTGAATAGGGGCAGTGGCTTAGGAAGGGGGCTAATCTATAGACATTTAAGTAATTTTTTTCTTCCTCACAAATCCCCTCTGCACCAATCTGCAACCTGTTGCTTCTATGAACTGTGCTTCCCCCTTCCACAGATAGGCTACTCAGGCTGCAAAATTAAAACGTACGTAAATTATTTAACATAGTCTTATGATATTGGGTTAATTAGATAAAGCTTTCTCGTGAAAACACTCAGCAAATAACACAGAGTTCTTTCTGTTATTATTTATTGAATGTGTAAAAACACAAGTCTCCATTCAGCCTTGTAAGTCTGGTCAGAGAAAGAACACTCCAGGGCCATTTGATTTAGAAATCCAGACCCTGGGGTCATTCCAACCATGTGAAGAAGCAGTTCTACAATAATAAAACAGTCAGGCATTTAAAGGGAGAAAGCACATTGCAATGTGGAATACTTTCCCTTGCAAGTTGCCAATTTGAAATGATCTTTCTCTGACACGATTTAATTTGAAAACTACTGAGGTCATTTCCTTTTAACTCAGTTCTACATAAGCAAAACTGCATTAACCAGTTAATTCAATGAAACAAATAGTTGAATTGATTTTTTAAAGAATGGAATTGACCAGTTATTTTCAATTAACTGGTCTGCTTTCTTCAAAGTGACATGTAGGTAGCGTCCAACGCTAATGGATATGGAGGGCACTCAACAGAGTATCCAGCGAATTCTGTCTGTTGTCTCCTTTTTTAATTTTTTTTTTATCTTTATTTATTATTGAGACAGAGAGAAACAGAGTATGAGTAAGGGAGGGGTAGAGAGAGAGGGAGACACAGAATCCGAAGCAGGCTCCAGGCTCTGAGTTGACAGCACAGAGCCTGACGTGGGGCTCGAACCCACGAACTGTGAGATCATGACCTGAGCTGAGGTCGGACGCTCAACCAACTAAGCCACCCAGGTGTCCCAGTCTATTGTCTCCTAAGGGCTTTGGGTTCTATGCAGGATTCAGAGATACAGGATATGTAATACTGTGCTAGGAGTGAGCTAGAGATCTACTTGGAAAGATAGACCACCAACTTATAACTAACATGCAAAGCAGAGGAGAGTAAGAACAAAGGGAATTTATAATTTATAAGGTTCTAGAAGAAAATTAGTCTCTGGGAAGACTTTATGAAGAAATTAGGACTGAGTAATAAAGTTTGGCTGGGCAGGAGACGGTGTGGACAGTGAGAAAAATGAGGGCAGCTAGAGATAGGTGCTGGAGAGGTGGCCGGTATGGGGCCAAATGGTGGAGAAATAGGATAAATAAAAAGGCAGTTGAGTAAGATGAAGGCAAAACCGGATAGACCTTATTTTCCAAATTAGTCTTCAATATGGATAAGAGGTGGGCTCAATGCTCTCGGAGGGCACAGAATGAAGGTAAAGCCAGGGAAAGTGTGCGTGATGTGGTGGTAGAGGTAGGTTTGCGGTGAGACCGACTATATTCCACACTTGGTGAAACATAAGCCACCTCTCTTCTACCTCTTCCCTCTCCTATCACTTCTCCTCCCTAATCAGAACTGTTTCCATGTTAGCCCCTTCTCAGCCACACAAAGGAAAGGAAGGTTTTTACTTCTCTTAGACGCCTGCCCTGTAATTGTTCTTCCTCATGAGATTCCCTCCTACACCCTACCAAGATAGAAATTAAAGAGCAAACTGACAAAAAAAAAAAATCCAGAAACTACTAAAAGAGTAGCAAAAACATAGTGATGTTTATATTCTTTATATTCCTACCTTAATTTATACTTTTCCAGTTCTTCTCAGGGAGGCTCATCATAATACCTTCTCTGTAGAGTGGTCATAGGGATTAAGTGATAACATTGATTATAATGGATCTAGCATTAAACAAGATACCAGGCACCCAGTAGGTACTAGCTGTCCTTTGTCATAGATATATGGGACTTTATACTAGCCTTTGGCACTCCGTAATTTCTTTTCTTTTTCTTTTTTTAAAAATTTATTTATTTTGAGAGAGAGCGAGAGCATGTGTGTGCAAGTGGAGGAGGGACAGAAAGAGAGAGAGAGAGAAAATCCTAGGCAGGCTCAGCACTGTCAGCACAGAGCCCGATTTAGGCCTCTAACACATGAGATTATGACCTGAGCCTAAACCAAGAGTCAGATGCTTAACCGACTAAACCACCCAGGTGCCCTATTTTTTTTCTTTTAATAGCAGCATCTCAAATACCTATGGTAGGTTTCTCATACCCCATTCCCCCACATACGCATACATCCAGAAATGAGCATAGGATTTAGGCCTAGCCACTTAGTGTATTCTGTCTTCCTAAACAGAGCATGTCAAGGTTAGACATGATCCAAGCCAATCAATGATACCCAATTCCAGGATTTGAATTGGCATCATTGGGAAAAAGAATCTCTTTTCCTCTGACATTACTAACTGTATGGATAACTTATGTTAGACCAGCTACAATCCCCAACATATAGAATTATCCTGAGATAAAAGAAATGAATAGAGTGGGAGGGGTGTAAAAGGAGACAGACTGAGAGAGAGAGAAAGATTCAGACAAGGAGGGGGTTCGTGATATCTTGTGAGATTCTTATAAATCAGAGCAACTTTTGGACTTTACATCTTTACTTGAACCAATAAATTTTTTCTTTGCCTAAACCAGTAAGAGATGCTTCCCTTGTACTTTAAAGAATAATGGCCATTGGAGAAAGACATCATGACCTCACTTTATAAAGAAAGAAACTGAAGTCTTGACATAGTGAGAACTTACCCAAAGCCAGATGGCTGGTTAATGGCACAGAGATGAGACCAACCACCTCAAAGTCTTCATATATAACATGGGATCCTCTG
This sequence comes from Cryptoprocta ferox, assembly GCA_028646485.1. Classification (NCBI taxonomy): domain Eukaryota; kingdom Metazoa; phylum Chordata; class Mammalia; order Carnivora; family Eupleridae; genus Cryptoprocta; species Cryptoprocta ferox. The sequence continues at coordinate 68,346,869 of CM053566.1, read as the reverse complement.
TCAGCCCTTTCTTGCCCTCTGGGGTGTGACTGGCCATCCTCAAGGTTTTGATCTTAGCAAGCTCTCTGTTGCCATAACATCTCCAACTGAGGACAAGACAATGCCCTAAATCTTCACTTTCCCATGCTTTTAGTTTTCAGTTGTCCAGGAAACACTCTCAATATGCATTTTACCCTCATACTCTATAATCAACCTCAGGGGTGCCTGGGTGGCTCAGTCGGTTAAACATCCAACTCTGATTTCTGCTCAGGTCATGATCTCATGGTTTGTGAGTTTGAGTGAGTCAGAGTTGACAACATGGAGCCTGCTTGGGATTCTCTCTCTCTCTCTCTCTCTCTCTCTGCCCCTCCCCTTCTTGGGCATGCATGCCTGGTCTCTCTCTCTCAAAATAAATAAACAAACATATATATATATATATATAATCAACCTCAGAACTCCAAACCTCCTATATTATTCATCATCACATCTCAGTATCCTGATTTTTTGTAACCCCATGAATCTGACCTGAATGTACTTTCCAGAAATCCAGATACTATGTCTGTGATGCACATTTCATCAGAGAGTCTCTAAGTGGTCTCGACTCATCCTGTGACATTGAGATCTCTGGTCTGGACTTCTCCCCTGAGCTCAGCTGCCTATTTTGCATCTCAGCCTGGATGTTGACCCACCCCATTGTCACTGCTGTTTAGAATGGAGTTCTTCCAAATAGAGACAACTGTCTCCTTTTCATCAATTAAATCTCAGCACAAATGTCATTTCTTCTCTAAGGCCTTCCAAATGATCCCTTTACAGCCCCCACCTATCACTCTCTATCATTCCATTTTATTTATACTAATTCTTTTTTTAAATGTTTATTTATTTCTAAGAGAGAGAGTGCACAAGCAGGGGAGGGGCAGAGAGAGAGGGAGAGAGAGGATTGGAAGCAGGCTCCACAATGTCAGCACAGAGTTGGATGTGGGGCTCAAACTCATGAACCACAAGATCATGACCTAAGCTAAAGTCAGTCGTTTAACTGACTGAGCCACCTAGGCACTCTGATTTTATTTCTACTTTTTCATTTGTTGTCTCCACATGTATTCTAGAATATATTATTTTAGAACACATATTATTCTAGAATATATATGATTTATTAACTTGTCTACATGCTTACTGTGTTCCCCCCTTATATCAGTTAGATATTGCTATGGAACAAAGCACTGGATAATTTACTACAGTACATGTTTATTATTATGTATTTCCTTTTGCTCCAAAAGTCTATGGGTCAGCAGGATAGTTCTGGTCTCAGCTGGGCTCACTCATGTATCAGCCTCTAGTGGTGATCTGGCTTTCAACCTGGGCACCTTGCCTCCCCTCTTCATCCTCTTTCCTACACCAGCAGGCTAACCCGGGCTATTCACAAGGCAGTGATGGAGTTCTGAGAGAGAGAGAGAGTGAGTGTGTAAAAGTGTGCAAGACTCCTTGTGTCACTTATGCCATAGTCTATTAGCCAAAATTAACTGCCAGGCAAAACACAGAGTCAGTGTAAGAGTGTACTACCAAAGGACACAGACAAATAGTGTGAAAAACTGAAGCCTGAAGCAATGTGTCATGCCCTTTAGTAGAATCTAAGCCCTTTGAGGACAAGTACCTTGTCTCTTTAGCTGTGTAGTCAGCACTTAATGCAGTGCTTAGCACTATTTGCTTGGTGTCAACTGTTCTCTCTCCACTTTGCATTGTCTATGAACTCATTCCAAATGGTAACCGTGTATTTTTATACTGTGAATATAATACACTCGATGGATGTAGTCTCCTTTTTTAATAGCAACTATTCAACTAAGAGGAACTTGATAGATGTTTACAAGATCCCTACCGAAAAGGGCTGATACCCAAGCAGAGGGAAGCACATAGGGAAGATTGTTGGGGGATGGGCAGTGGGAGGGCTTGAGTGGGTGGACAATACAGCACTGCTAGAATGTGGTGCCATAAAGACAGGGATGGTTTCCATGATTCATGACTATGCCAATGCCAAGCCCAGTGCCTTGCACATTGGGCAGCTGATACTCCTATTAATTGAAGGAGTGAATGAGGAAAGTGTATGTGCATGTCCAGGAAGCCAAGGGGGGGTTGTGTGTATAATACACACACCTTTGGGGAGTCACTCTGGGAAGGAAAGACATAAAGTTGAAATACAGGAGCTCTGAACTCGTCAAGATGTGTGGAGTAGGACACTTAATTTCCTGGTGATGTCTAGGAGGAGACGGTGGAATTTCAGGAGCATAGGAAAAAAGATGGGAGGGGAGGGCAATATGGGAGACTTGGGGTGAGTCCTATAAGAAAGGAGGGAGCTGATTAGCAGAGGAAAACAATGTTTGTGCTGGTATCTCCAGGAGAGGGAGAGAGACAGGTCAGTGGAATTTTGCTCAGATCCATGTCATTCCGACAGGAGTCACATCAGTGTAAGCTCTTGTCCTCTCCCTCAAACCCTTCCAAATGTCTTAATGTCCTAGACCAGACCAAAACACTCTGATATGAATTATTTGATGTGCTCTAATTTAAGATCTCTGCATGCAAATACTAGTTCCAGGCTGCGTGGGGGCCACCCAAAATTTGGGGCGGGGCCAGGGATATTTTGAACATCTTTGCCCTTCAAGTTTACCGTATGTGCCTAATTGGTTGGTGCTATGGCTGTGGTGCCATCCCCCACATGCCCTGAGTGGGGCTGAAGCCCCTATTGGTGCTTTTAAGTCCCGAGAGGCCTGTGGGTAATGCCATGCTGGGGCCCATGAAGGTAAAACCAAGCCGACTTTGGAATTGAGGATTATTATTCCCAGCCTCTGCCTCTTACATATTAAGCAATTAATATCTGTGCCATCCTGTGAGGACACAGAAAAGCACGCACATCTTCACACATGGGCACCAGATGACTTGGATACTAGGCTGTCTCAGCTGCATTTAGCTTCCCTTTAAAACACCAGTGAAAGCAAGCATATAATGTGTTCAGAACATTTGCCACATTCTATATGGGTTTAATGGAGAAGACCCTCACTTTTCTTCACCATAGCACTAGACTTACTTTCCTAAGTGGAGATCCAAAGATTGGAAAGAAATAGAGCACAGTATTGTACTTCTTTAGTTTCAGTTTCTATATCTGTAAAAACATGGGTGGTTAAACAGGTATGTTGTGAGGATTGGAAATCATATATACAATGGTTTCCAATCACACAGTAGGTATTCAATAAATGGAGGATGTCCTTCCTGCCATTGCTATAGTTGTAATTGTTATTATTATCATCCTCTACACAGAGAACTTTGTCTCAGTGTTGCTGGATGACCTGTTAAGTTAGGTGGGGCCATAAGCACTTGCAATCTTAGACAGCTGAATGAATCACTTGGGCTACTTCCCTCCTCAAAAGCCTGTTGAAGACCATCCTTTGAAATAACAGTATCTCACCCTTTTGTATCACTTCTCTTTCCAAGAACATTTTCAGGCTTTTCTGCTGCATCAGTCAGAGTAGGATCTATTTCGTTGCAGTAATTTTGAGTAATTTCAAAAATTGTCATGGCTTTAAATGAACAAGTCCATCATGGGTTGGCAGGGAGCCTTGATCACCAGATTTACTAAGGAGTCTAGGATGATGGAGCCAGACTATGTCAGTTGTTGGTCACTGGCCCAGAAGGGAAAGAAAGTTTTGGAAGGTCTAGAACAGGCAAATCAATGTTCTGGCTTGGAAGTGACATGTGTGACTTCTGCTCACAGCTCAAATATCTAATCACACAGCCTCCCTCAACCCCAAGGGGACAGAAGTACAGTCTTACCATATACCTGGAAAAGATCTAGAAATTATGGGTGAAGAGCATTGCTGATGGCCATATTTTGCTATCACAGCCATTCTTTGAAGTGGGGAGAACCAATATTATCATTCAGATCTTACAAAAAGAATTATTACACTTAAAGAGAAGACTGTCAATTACATGGGTGGAAAAAATGGGGCTGTTTTTGCCAATCAGAAAAAAAGTTTCCATATCCTTAGAAAGTGACATGAGAATCTTAATTTTTGACACTCCCTTATTTCCCAGAGATACTCCCTATTATTTCTGTTACAAACCATCACTCTACTCAAATCAACTTGTTTCCCCTCTACTGGCTTACTTCTTTAACCAAGCATTTGCAAATTGTTTTTTTTTTCTTGTGGAATTTTATAAAAGCAGAGAAATGCAGAATTATGACGGGCACTAGAAACTGGCTGTTGGGTTGTCCATTACTTTGTACTAAACTACCTCAAAGCTTAGTGGTTTAAAACAACCATTTTTTTTTTACTCACTGGTGCAGGTCAGGAATTCAGTACAGATTTGGATTGGTAATTCATCTCCAACCTACATGGCATCAGTTGGGGCAGCTGGGGGTAGAGGAGCCACTTCCAAGATGGCTTCTTCACTCATGTGTCTGGAGCCTTGGTGCTCCTTGGCTTTCTCTGTCTCCCTATAATACTCCTTATCTTCCAGGATCCCTCAGTGGAGCTTGAGCTTCTCACAGATGGTGGTCTCTGAGTCGTTGGACTATCTACATGGTGGCTCAGAGCTCCCAGGATGAGTGTTTCAATGATCTCACTTCAGAAGTCCTCCGCTTGTCATTTCCACTGCATTTAATTGGCCAAGTAAGTCACTAAGGGAGTCCATATCCAAAGGAAGGAGATTAGACACCTTATTCTGATGGAAAAACATTCTCTCTGCCTCATTACCAGAGGTTTAGAAATGCTGAATGGCTTGCCAAAGTTGAACAGGTCGCTAGACTCCCATCCAGTTTCCTGCCATAACCATGTTTCCCTTTTTCTCTTATAAACTACAGACTTTCTGTGCGACCCAGATTCTTTACTCATAAACATTTGAAACTGGAAAAATGATCTCTAAGGTCGCTTTCTCTCTAACATATATTTCAGGAGTCCTATAATTTGCATTTTCCTTCAAATTTTCCTCAAAATTCTCCCCCCATGAAAGCTCTTCTGATTAACAAAACCTGGCTTTAATCACACACTCCCCATTAGTACATTTCCCCAGCACACATGTGGGGAGCTTTTGCACTAAGATCAAGTTCTGTACTTCTTTTAATGTGTCACACGTCCCAATTCCCAGTGACTTCATCCGACATTGATCTCTTCCTTCCAAAAATTCCTATGACATTTTTAGTTCAAACCACAGAATTTGGCCTTTGAGGACATGGTGTCTTGCATTGCTTTTAAATTGTTTCATGTGTATAAGTTATGTCTTGCCAATTGGACCTTAAACTTCATGGTGCTATCCATGCTTTATTCTTTTAAGAACTCAGCACAGTAATGGGTGCAAGAAGTGTGTATTAATGCTTATTGATGATGTTTGAGTTCTTTCTTATATTCTTATACATACACATTACTATTTAGAGCATCCCTTCACTTTTTGGTTAGTTGATCAAGAGGAGAAGCTTTAATTTATTACATCGGTATCTTTCTAAACAAGTACATACTCTATGGTGTTTCATTCAGGACACATACTTAACATATTTCCCCAGGTAGCTTCTTCCTTCTGATTTGCTAATCTAAGAGCTGTACCCACACCAACAAACTTTTTCCAAAACTTCCCCCCGATTCTTTATCTGTAAATTCTTCAATATTTTCTTACAAACCACATCATTATCGAACTAAAAATTGAATATCAATGTGCTACTATTATTTACTATACAGTTTATAAGCTCATTTGTCTAATTTTTTTAATACCTTAAGTTTATTTATTTTGAGAGAGAGAAGAGAGAAAACATGAGTGAGGGAGGGTCAGAGAGACAGGGAGAGACTGAGAATCTCGAGCAGGCTCTGCACTGTCAGCACAGAGCCCCATGCGAGGTTCAAACTCATGATTGTGAGGTCATAACCTGAGCTGAAGTCGGACTCTTAACCGACTGAGCCACCCAGATGCCCCTCAGTATTTTTTTCTTTATATGGTTTTTTTTTATCCATTCTAGAATCATACATTGCACTCAGTTGTCATGTCTCTTTGAACCCCTTTAGTCTTCATGAAATTTATATATTTGAAGATTCCAGGACAATTGTTTTATAGAATCTCTCCAAACAGGAATGGTTACACACCGGTCAAACATTTTGGATCGGAACCCTGTATAGGTGATTTATAATTCCCACAGCCTCCTTAAGCAGGCATATATTTCCTGTCTGTCCCGCTATTAATGATGCTATCTTTGAATATTTGGTTGCAGTTGGCATTTACCAGATTTCTCGACTGTAAAGGTGCTCTTTCCATTTCTAAATAAGTGACCCCTGGAGTGACATTTTGAGAGTATGTATGTAACCTATCCTCCCACAGCTTTTCATGTGATGCTTTTCAGCACCTACTGATGATCCTTGGCTGAGTAAATTCTTACAATGATATTTTTAGCTAGTGTTTCAATCCCTTATTTTCCATATCAGTATAAGCTCATGGATTCTTTCTTTAATCAAACTGTTACAACTCTACCACAGGCGTTTTTTGATGCTAAAATTGTTTCACATTTGGCCAGTGAGAGTTTCTTCAATCTGGGTGCTGGGCCATTTTGATGGGTCTTTGAGATGCCCGTGGATTTCTTTAAAAAGAAACTTTTTAAAATATTTATTTATTTTTGAGAGGGGGGGTGCGGGGAGGGGCAGACAGAGAGGGAGACTCAGAATCCCAAGGAGGTTCCAGGCTCTGAGGTATCAGCACAGAGCCCCACATGGGGCTTGAACTCACGAACCATGAAATCATGACCTGAGCCAAAGCCAGACACTCAACCGACTGAGCCACCCAGGTGCCCCAATGCCCGTGGATTTCTTACATAAGATTTCTAGGCTTAGAGTTTTCCTGCCACATTTCCACTGAACCATTACTTGTGCTAGTTGAGAATGGTAATGAGAAGCTATGGTCTAGAAATTAGGCATCCTCAAGGCTACTGAGGTACAGTTAACTTTAATTGAATTTTATAAACTATAAATGTACAGAAGTGAAAATTCCTTTTGGAGGAGAGCTCATGAGTTATGTAATTTTTGAAAAGCTTTTCTGGTTTCCTTTTAATTTTAATGACTGCAAGCTGGTTTGACATTCTTGAGTGTCTTGCCCTAAGAACTGTGTATCATTGTCTTCTGGTATTACAGAATTTTACAGAAATTTCAGGTCACCCTGATGCTTTCCCCATGTAAGCTCTTTGCTTTTCTTATCTGAATGACTGAAGAAATCATTTTACTCTTGATTTTCAGTGACATAAGTAGGATTTATTTGAGTGTTCAATGTTTATCAGATTTTCCTGTAACACGATGTGCCCTTTCTGCTTCTTTTTTATTAATTTTTAACATTGTATCTATGAATGTATCTTTCTTTTCTATTTGTTGACTTTTATACTTAATTAACTTTATGTTTATGTTTAATTTTGTAATCCAATATATTTAACCTTCCCATTTTTTTCTTAGTCTGCATTCACTGTTAGGATGTGCTCTTTTTTCTATGTTACTGATAGATTTCTTCCAATGACATTCATTTCTGTCTTATTTTCATATCTGTTATACTGTTCTCAACAAATCTTGAGCCTCAATTTGTTTCCTTAGCTCTATAGTCTCTCTTTTCGTCTCATTTGGCTGTTTAACCTCTTAACTTTGAGATCTTGTTTTGTGAGTTTGTGTTGTTAAACTTTCTTAGTTACCATGAAGGCATTGTGAATATCTTTCTTTTTCTTTTTTTTTAAATTTTTAATGTTTATTTTTGAGAGAGAGACAGAGAGAGACAGAGAGAGAGCAAGCATGAGTTGGGGAGAGGCAGAGAGAAAAGGAGACACAGAATTGGAAGCAGGCTCCAGGCTGTGAGCTGTCAGCACAGAGCCCAACACGGGGCTCAAACCCACAGACTGTGAAATCATGACCTGAGCCCAAGTCGGGCGCTTCACCAACTGAGCCACCCAGGTGCCCTGTATATCTTTATTTTTCTTCATTTCCTCTTCCAGGTTGTTGCCTTTATGCATATTTTGCATCCTATGCCCTTTTTTGTAATTTTTGTGCTGCCTATATTGACCTGATTCCCAGGCTGTTTCTCTCTATATTGTTCATGCTTGGGCAGCGCTCTGTCAAATTGTCATTTACTCTGATGTTGTGTGAGTGACTTCTTACCTCTATGCCCCGTCTCTTTCATCTCTCTTTCCTTCTAAGGTGGGGGCTGGATGTTTCTTCTCTTTTCACTTTTGTGTGGGTTAAGCAGATGGCCCTGTGGGGTCAGGCAGTCATTTTATTTATTTATTTATTTATTTATTTATTTAGAACACATGGATTTGCTCTCTGCTCTGGGATAAGATTTAGAGTCTCAACAGTATATGCACCTAAACTTGGCATTCATCCCACTCACGTGGGAGAATATTCTCAGATGTGAAGTCCTTTCTCAATTCAACATGAGTCCCAGGAGACTGCATTCTCCACAGTGAGAGATGGTCCCCTCCCCCTTTTTCCTGTAGGCACACAACTCCTTTATGTCCCCTCTCCATGCAGAAATGGAGGGACGTTGTGCTATCATGCAGTCTCCTTCTCTGTTATTACTTTTAACCAAGGAGGCTATTAGCAAGTATTTTCAAGGCTTTTCAACTTCAAATAATATGACTTTGGTTGGGGGTGACATTAAGAACCAAACATGCTTCACTTCTGCTTTTTTTTTTGTTTTTAATGTTTATTTATTTTTGAGAGAGAGAGGGAGAGATTGCATGGGAGGAGCAGAGAGAGAGAGGGAGATAGAGGATCCCAAGTGGGCTCTGCACTGACAGCTAAGAGTCCAACACAAACTGTGAGATCATGACCTGAGCTGAAGTCGGACACTTAACGGACTGAGCCATCCAGCACCCCACCCCTGCTCTTAAATATACTGTTTCTTTCTTAGGTCATCACTCTTTGAAGTTTAAAACATTAGGTTAGTTTTTTCCTTACATGGTTGCAGTTTATAGCTTTTTAAAAAATATTTTGTTAATTTGATTAGATACTAGGGAGTTAAAAAAATGTGAGACAGTTTCAATGATGACGACATGGAAATTCTCCCTTTACCCTCTCTCCCTGTCTGCTTATAAAATCAATTCTTGCCCGTTGTCGAAAGTTTAGAAAACACCCAGAAAAAAAGGAGGGAAAGAAGGAAGGAAGAAGATTACCTGTAACTCCAGATAATAAGTAGTATAATTTTGACAGTTTATAGCTTTTTCTACAACTATATTTTTAAAGCCCAAGCATGGATTACAGTGTGTTAAAATTTTGATTCTTCGGGCAACTAAGTGGCTCAGTCGGTTGAGCGTCTGATTTCAGCGCAGGTCATGATCTTGTGGTTCCTGGGTTCGAGCCTTGCATTGGGCTCTGTGCTGACAGCTCAGAGCCTGGAGCCTGCTTTGGATTCTGTGTCTCCCTCTCTCTCTGCTCCTCCCCTGTTCATACTCTGTCTCTCTCTCAAAAATCAATAAAATATTAAAAAAATTTTTTGAGTTTTACTCTTTTCATTTGACTCATTTTACCAAGTAATTCTTCTTCTTCAAAAAATAGAACTTAAAGACTTCAAAATATCCCATAATGGCTTTCCCAGAATTTTGTCAATTATTAATGTGTTATTGTTGTAGGCTATTTCTTGTTTTTCAATATTCGAAATGATGCTGCAATGAACCTTTTTATTTATAAATCTTTGTGGTCAGTTGATTTACTTCTGTCGGATACAAGGCTGAAATTGAAGTCACTGTATCCAAATGTTAGAACTTTTAACGTCTCCCAGCACACCCTCCCTCCAATTTGTTTGTTCAGAAACATTTACCTGGTCTAAACACTATGAATTAAAAATGTCCACCCCACCATGCCCTCCTCACTTCACTCTGACCTTGCTCTGTGAGGCTTTACTTCGGCCTGCCCTTCCGGCCTATAGCAGGGCTTTGTACACAGTAGGTGCTCAGAGGCCGTTTTCAGGAAGAATGGGCCTTGATGCTCCCCAGTGTCATCACTTAGTGCCTTAGTCAGTGTGTTAGCAGGTGGATGAAGACAACTAGGAGGTAAGATTTGGGCAGTTTGACAAGTGCTGTCCCCACTGTGCTTCATCACCAGCTGCCTGGCGAGGACCTGCAGGCATTGGTTGTTGGGGGGCGGTGGAGACCTGAGCCGGCAGCTGGGAGCCTGGGTCATGATAGCATGGAATCCTGCTCCCGCCGGTTGCCCGAGTGCATGCAGGGACACCAGGATGCAGCCCTAGCCCAGGGAAGAAGTGCATGGCCACAGACTTGACCTGTCTCTTGGCTTGCCCCGAGTTCTTGTTCTACGAGCATGTGCCATTCATGTTGACTGCACAGACCAGTGGGTGGTCACTGCCATTCTCAGAACCCAGATCTCAAGCAACTTAAAGAGCAGTTCAGATAAGCCACTGGATCTCCCCAATCTGGGTGACATGCTGATAAGGCCCTTCATTGAACAATGGCTAAATGAAACTGCATTGCAGTTGGGGCGCACGCAACTATCTACCAGCTCATGACATCACAGTGACGAGCAAGGTACAGTCTCTCTCTTTAACTGGCAGAAAATATTACTCTCAAAGATATGGCAGAAAAATGAGTGGGACGGTATGACGGCTTATGGGAGGGAAAGCAAGAAGTGAGGTGGTTGGGTGAGGGACCCCTAGCCTGACATCCTGGGAGCCCAGGAGAGCAAGTGACCCCGTACTCTTGCCCCTCCCTCTGCCTCCCAAAGTTTCTCCAGTATCTACAAACAGGCAGTGGTGAAGGAGAGAGCTGCAGCAGAGGAGGTGTGGAGGGGCGGGCTGCTGAGGGTGCATGCAATGTGCTGAGTCCGGCTTCCTGGGAGTTCCGGTCTCAGCACCATTTGGCAGAGCCGACCTCTCTTTCCCAGAGACCCTGCCACCCACAGACACTGGCTGGGAGGTTCCTTTCTGAACCTTCCTTTCCATTTATGTGCTTTTCCTTTCCTTCCTTTCTGAATGGCTCCTGAGCTCTGTCAGCAATTGTTTTTTGGGTTTTTTTATCCTCGCTATTGCTTAGCTAACTCACATCTGAGATTTCTTGACTTGAATTTATGTTTTTCTTTCGTTGCTTCTATTATTTTCTTAGTGCCCTTTAGCATGTATTGAAGTATTAAGCTGTGGTTTTTCTCTGCTTCAATGGCCATAGTTTTCGGCCTGTCTCGTTTTCTGTGGTTTTGTGATTCTGAGTTGTCCCTCTTCCCTTCTGTGGTTGGCAGAATGAAGTCCCCTCAAAGTTGTCCACATCCTAAGCCCCAGAACCTGGGTCTATGTTATGTTATAAGGCAAAGAGGCCTTAAGTTTGCAGATAGAAGTAAGTTTGCTTTTCAGTTGTCCTTAAAATAGGGAGATTATTCTGGAATATCTGGATTAGCCCAATGTAATTGCAAGGGTCCTTTAAAGTGGACGAGGGAGGGAGAAGAGGAGCCAGAATCAGAGCGAGATTTGAGGGTGCTACATTGCTGGCTTTGAAGATGGAGGAAGAGGCTGAGAGCCAAGGAATGCAGGTGGCTTCTAGAAGCTGGAAAAGGCAAAGAAACAGATTCTTCCCTAGAGCCTCCAAAAGGGAGGAGCCCTGCTAATGTCTTGATTTTAATCCAGCAAGCCCCATTTTGGCCTTCTGACTTCTATAACAGAAAAATACAACCTTGGTGTTGTCTTAAGCCACTAAATCTGTGGTAATTTGTTACAACGTCAATCAAAAACATATATGCTCTCTTACAATATCTTTGCAGGAAATTCCAGTGTAGTTCTTTTCTGTTACCTATTTGAGGTGAGATGAGGTGAAGAAAGCCACAGGGTTGTCCTGACGTCCCCAAGCTTAGCAAGCCACGTTCTGGAGGAAGCAAGTCTCCTTTCATTCATGGGCTTATGATGTAGCTCCTGAAATGCAGTTGAAATAACAAAGTCCTAGTATTTTTACCTTTAATATTCCAGAAAGTATTTTACTTTGCCTAGACTGTGACTTGGGGACAAATGGAAGTCAGAGAATGTTCTGCTTCTTTCTCGGTTCCTTTTTATCCTCGTCCATCTTTGTCAACCAGGCAAAACCTTTCTGATTGGGGCAGGGGGCAGGGAAGGAGAAGGGGAAAAGCAGGACAGAGAAGCTTGGTGAGTGGAAGAAAGGCAGGACAGAAGAAATGCTGAGGAGAGCAGTGCCGTATTCATCATCTCAGGCTTCAGACGAAGGTCAACCTTTCTACAACTATGACTGATGCCTCCCCCAACACCCTCTTGACTTTCCCTTTCTCAGTCCGTGTGTGGCCATAGAGTTCTGGAAATCATTCAGACTCCTGCATTTTGATAGAATTTTCAAATAAGCAGCTCTTATGTTAAGAGACTCAAATCAGAGCATTGAGACCATATGCACTGCCTCCCATCTTTACCATTCCAGTTACAGGTCATGTGTGCATGGTGTGCATGCACGCGCACACACACACAAACACAAACACACACACACACCCCTGTGAGTTACAAGGGCCAGCAGAAGGCAAAATTCCTCCGCAGACTGATGAGGCTGGTGGAATACATAGAGTGTTTCCTGACGCACCTCCTATGCTGGAGAAATGCAAATGAATTCAAGTGAAAAACACGAGCTCCGAGGAGCGCACCAAGGCGCGGGATTGCAGCTCGCTGATGACACTCAGTTGCCTGTTGTTGGAACCATCGCTGACTTGCACCTGCAATTACCTCTTCACACCTGGGAGTGCACAGGTTTTGTTGATTCCATTTCAGGAATGCTCTGCCTACGTGTTTCCCAGAATAAAGAGCCTTCTAGAGCTCTGAATTCACATACCAGGGTGACAATTACTTGCATTCTTGATTGTTTAAAAAAGAAAATAGAAAAAGGCAAAAAAAAAAAAAAAAGAAAGAGAGAAGGTGAAGAGACAAAAGGAAAAGTGGGGAAAACCTCATACCTACGTTCAAAGGAACTGGATTTGCAAATCTGGGAACTTTCAGCCTTTGTTGCTTTTAAGTATCAGTGAACTCAACCCCCACTAACGAGATACAGAAATTCCATGAGCAGCTCGCAGGACAGACTGTGTCATTTTCTACAAAGGCGGCTGGAAATCATTTACACTGCAAGATTCTCTGTGGTGATAACAAGGTATTCAAAATGAGAATGGGTCTGAGATCATCTTCAAAAGGTTCCCAAGTGAAATCTGCCCCCAGTCTCTAGAAGATTCCTCTGGAAGAAAGCAGATGCAAACACGTCACTTTAGGTTGTTGAGACTGATGTGATTTTCTGCACCTGTGCTCCAAGTGGCCTGTCATTTCTGGATGAGGGGAATTACATGAGATGTGGCTGAAGTTGAGTGCATACTGGAGGTCAAATCATCTGACGGTTTGCTAACCAAAAGTGAATGAACCATACCTTTCCAAAGGGTCGCAAGCGTTTCCTCATTCTGGGTTTCTTCACACACAGTTGAGTGCAGTTCGGACCAGGGAGGCCCAGCAGTAGCTCCAAGCTACAAAGAGAAACGATAAACCTAGAAAGGTGTTTCCTGGGGCCTCTGAGTGCATTGCAACTCTAAGAAACAGTGGTGTGGCCCCAAGTTACAGGATACCAGAGTTACAGTCAATATTTGCAAGGCTCTACCAAGAATAGAAATCCGTTATGGATATTTAAAGTGCATTTTTATCAATTAGAAACAATGGTTTGGAGACACAGAATTTAATTTAACGTGAATGCAACCTTCTCAACAATTCTACGAAGTGGTGACTGTTAATATCAGCATTTCACAGATCAGGACACTGAAGTCTGAAGAACTCAAGTACTTTTCTAAGGACTCACTTGTATTAATTTTTTTAAAAAGTATTCAAGGGACACCTGGGCGGCTCAGTTGGTTAAGTGTCCAACTTGATTTCGGCTCAGGTCATGATCCCAGGGTTGTGAGATCCAGCCCCGCATCGGGTTCTGCATGGAGCATGGAGCCTGCTTAAGATTCTCTCTCTCCTTCTGTCCATACATCCCCATCCCCCGTCCCTGCAAAAAGAAAAAGTATTTGAATTCAGTGAGCTCAACTCCAGAGCATGTACAATTTGTAAAGGTATATTCATGGAAAGAAAGATAGTCTTAGTAAATTTTTTCTCTTAGATTCAGTATTTGACGTTGACCTACTACTGTCTTTAAGGCTCTGGGATGTCATAGCTGGGGAAAGTGAATTGAGAGAGGGCCATTGAGAGAGAATCATTTTCAGTAACATGCCATTATTTTCAAAATGTACTTTCTGAGCACTTTATGTGTATAAAAGCATCTTGATATTCCCCAAGCAGGCTGTAGACTAACTAATAAAGTAATAAATTTATGCCTGGGAATCTTAGTGGTTTCTCCATGGGCCCATGGAATGAGCAGTAAGATTCAAGCTGAATTTCCTGCATTTCACTCAGCTGAAATATCAAGGAATGTGGACTGACTCCAAGAAATCAAAGATCAGTTGACAAGCTATATTTTCATATGGTTGTCTTCCAGAAGGAAGATATCAGGGTGAAGCAAGGTGTGCCTGGAATCATTCCACTTAAGACTGGACACATCAATGAAATATTTCTCCAGGGCACATTTGTGCTGTGTCAGTTTTTTAGTTGAAGAAATTTAGTTTCTGCTTTCCCTATTTACTTTCCCTATTTTCTAAAAGAGACTGTAAATTCACAGTAGCAGATGGTACCTTCTCAGAAACACTGTTAGGCAGACCTGTAGAGCACAGAGGGACAGACACAGGAAGGCAAGACAAAATCAGCACTAAAATCCCATTTTAAAGGGACAGTGTACAAGTTTAAAAACATCATCCAGTTCTTCAAATCAGTAGGCATTTATCGAGGATCTATTTGGCAAAGGCTCTGTGCTATGGTTAGCTCCTGGCCCAGAGGGAGAATTAAAAGATGAGAAAGAGAAATTATTCCCTTCTTCAAGAAACTTACACTTCTGAATGTAAGATGAACATGTTGACATACAAAAAGAAGTGCTAAACAGTGCTAACTATTGGCTAAGAAATAAGAGTGTATAATCTTGTCCAGTGGTTGCTGATGAGAGGGCTGAGTGGAGAGAAATGGAAAGGAGTTTCATAGTGCTGACATTTATGTGCTTAAAGCAGAAGATGTGAGTGATGAGATGTTGAAGGGGTTGTTCAGGTAGAGTGAGTTTGGTGATATTGACACTGGAATTAGCATGGAGCAGCCGTGTCCCACATCACATGTAAGTCACTGGCCTCAAAGGAAAAGAGAAGAGGTGTAGAGGACTGATTGCAAGTTCATCATAAGAGGGATGGGGGCTATGAGCACTGGTTTTGCATGGGAAGCTCAGCACTAATATTATTTCATCCCAACATGATATTTGTTTACAATCAGCAAGTCATAAATTAAAACATGAGGTCAAATGTTAGCAAAGAATGATGAGGCTAGATGACTTATTTTTATACTTGATTGATTCGTTTGTTCATTCAACATTTCCTGCATGGCTATGACCAGATATCATGCATAGCACTGGGGCTGCAGAGAGAAATAGCCTGAGTCTCATATTTCTTTGCTTACCATTACACAATAAGAGATAGGCAACGAGAGAGAAAGAGAGAGAGAAGGAGAAGAGAGAAACAAATGTTTTCCAATGAGGACCTGGTGGGATGGAGGGTAATGGGGTTCAGTGCTTTTGTTTTGTTTCCCAAGGTCCTCAGAATTGAAGTGGAGTCAGGCTTGGTACTCAATATCTAGAAAATCTATTTCACACCTCCCCAGTTTAGAAGCCAACTTGAGTCGTTTGGCCCATTCCTTCTACAACCATTTAAAGTTCCATTTTCCTAACTTTTTTCCAAATATTCCATTCATAATGTGTGTTTGGGCTTTTCTCTTTTGGACCACCTGGTTGTTTCTCACTCGTACGGGTTTAAAAAGCAAATTAGTCTTAAAAATGGGGGCTTCAAAATGTCGTGATGTCATGATAAATATTGCACATGAAAAGGTGTGCATGAAGAAGTGAGTGTCAAGCCAAAAATGTGGCAAGGGGCATCTCATGAAGACTTGCTTTTCATATCCTCTGTGATTTGACATCTCCAAATGCTCTGTCAGTACTCTGCAACCCCCATTCTCTTCTGTTGTTCATCATAGCAGCTCTGTTTTCTATTTGGAGCATATTGATTTTTCAATAATCAGCAAAGCTATTGGTCTAGTAACTTCCTGTGTCTCGTCTCTCAGTGAGAGTATGTGGAGAGTGTGCCGAGCTCAGCAAGGGCACTGCCACTGACCACAATATTCACTGTGTATGATCAAAGGAGAGAGAATCATTTGTACTCTCCAAAGGGAGGTAGCATACATGATCCTCGACTTCATGGGAACAGGGAGAACCCAGCAGAAAGTTCTGGAGAGACCAAGTTTGGCAGGCTCCTTGCCTGCTGACAGCAAAGGCATTTATGGCAGAACATCTTAGAGAGTTGGAACTTTGTGAAAAATGACTTCAGGAAGTCGTTTCAAGGAAATAGAAAGTCTTTGCTGACTCAACTTAGCAAATCCCAGATGTAGCACATCTCTTAAGCCCAAGTGTCAGGAATCTGGTAGCTGATGGTTTGAGCATATTCCTTTATCTCTAACACACTGGAAACAGGATAACATTGCCTTTCCTCCAAGCTGGTTTGAAGTTTCTTGTTTGGTCAGTAGCTATAATTGATTACTATCCTTGTCATGTTCCCATGTTATATGAACAGAGAGGATTTGGGATCATAGACTGTGGGGGGTAAGGGAGACTTAGTGATGGTTTAGTTCCAATTCCTTATATTGTAATAAATAAGGCCAGAGATACTAAATAACTTTCTGAAGGGCACAATTGTTCAGGGACAGTGTGAGAATGAGAGGGCAGGCTTCCCAAATGCTGGTGAAGCAGTGTTTCAACTGTGACATGCCAACTACGTACATAGCATGACAATCTGGGGCTCTCCTCAAGCCTGAGTTATTTCCCAGCTATCAACGCAGTTTAGGAAGACACAGACTCATTTCCCAATAAATGAGTGGAACTTCCAAATTATTTTTATTTAATACCATGTTAGATCATTATACTTCTAGAACAGTGCTATCCAATAGAAATACAATGTGAGCCATATCTACGATTTAAAAATTTTTATTAGCTACATTAAAAAAGCAAAAAGTACGATCAGTTTAATATACTTAATTTAGCTCAGGCTATCAAAACACTATGATTTTGGCAGTATAATCAATGTAAACAATTACTGATGAGATATTTTACATTTTTAAAAATACCAAGTCTTTGGAATCTGGTGTATATTTTATTTCAACAGCCACATGTGACTCATGGCTACCATACTGGACAGCACAGCTCTAGATCTAGTCCTCTTTCTACAGTCTCCTCCAAATTCATCTCAGAGGGCAATTTTAAGTGGTTTAATTTCTGGGAAGGATATTTTCTAAATCGAAACCAAAAAGCTCATGTACTCTTCTCAAGAATGAGAAGCATCCCAGAAGATGAAGTTTAGAGACCAACATGTTCAGATTTCTGGTACATTTTACGGTTTTTTGAAATGAGGGTATAGCATATTGAAACTGGTACTTGGAAAATGTAAAGCAAATGGAACTGTAGGTAAGCCACCCTGTAGAATAAATACTGATTTGGGAATAACTGCTCCTCTGCTTTTGGGTCAATAGCTATGGTTCTATTCCTTTTGCTGAAACCCTCTCATGTTTTTGATCTTTCGCTCTTAGCTAGGTGATATGGTCTCAATAACCCTGTTAGGCCCTCTAAGGCCCTGATTCTATAAATTCCTTGAGAGCATGCGCTGCCACATGCATTTTTCTTCCATAGACAACATTCTACTTTCCTACATAGTAAATTTCTCTAAAAATAGAATTTCCGAGAGTTGAACAATAGACATATATTATTGGTTGAGATGGAGAAGGAAAGTTAATTGTCCATATAAAATTCATGAAGATAGTCCTTAAAGGTACCAGATTATGGGACTGAGAACTTTTAGGGCTGGTGGAAGAGGGCGAAGTCAGCTCTGGAAAGGCAGCTTGTGGCTCAGAAGCTAGATAGCCTTGGTCAACCAGAGACTCTAAGATCTCAAAGGGGCAGAGGTACTCTGTTGGTTTATGCCTGTATCTGTAAGGCCTGGCACATTATTTGACCATTTGGTAGTTTCATAAAAGATTGCTAATCAGATGAATAAAGGATTAAGGAAATCAAACCCCATGTTTTTATTTGTTTGTTTGTTTCTCTTCTTTTCCAACCTCATGTCACTTCTTGATCCTCCTGCAGGGGTCAAGGAAGACATGTTGGTAACCCCTGAATCTTTAAAAGTCCACACCTCAGCATGTGGGAAGAGGGTTTTTCTTTACTCCCAAATCAGGAATCTAAAGGTGCCTTGGCTGCTACCTCTGGCTTAGAAGAGGACCCTTGCCCCACTGCCTTATTAACATCTACCCTGAACAGTGGAAGGGAGAACAGTGGGGTAAGATGGCAGCCGAGCTGTATATCAAGAGCCTCTTGTACACTGCCTCACATTCTCTGGTTCCAGCTATGACAAAGGTTTCCTGCTTTGTGCTCTCAACACATCCCCTTAAGCATGCCCAGGTCTATCTGATGTGGGTCCTAGCACATCTTTCACTCCATGGTGTATAGTGGGGGGGGAGGGGGAGTAGCATTCACACAAGAATAATCTAGAAGTGTCAAGGAGTTGAAACCCTATGGAGCACCTGTTTGCCAACAGGAGACAGAAACTTTGAGCCAAATGGTCATTCTTCTGTCTTTCCATCAGGTGGCTTGCACTGATGCTCACTTTATAGGGCTCTTCAGGAGTCCTATATCAAATGTCCCCGTCCTGCAGTGGTGGCTCACTCAAAACAAAATCACCTTTGTTTTGTCTTTCCCTCCTTCTGTTTTTCACTTCCCCATCACTTGCTGCTGCTCCCTGTGGACATAACTCAAATGAACCTCTAATTGACTTTGTCTCAGGTATCTCGGGTACTGCTTAGGTGCAGGGGCATGTTGGCTAAAGAGAGATCCTACCCTGATGTGATCCAACAGAAGTGGGCTCCAAGTTCCAGTCAGTGCAAAGGTTCAGTGGAGATCTCCTGGGCTTGGCTGAGCAGGTGAGAAAAATTCAAACATGACTCTGCATGAGGGCTGGGACATGTGTATGTGAGTGTATTTGTGTTTATGGGGTGCTGAAAGGTAGGAGGGAGGGTGCTCTGAATGTCTCTTATCATGAGAATATCTCCTGCTGGCCATTAACCCCTTGACCTCAGTGGAAGTTTAGTTCTCCTTTCAAGATACCCTCCTTCCCATAGCAACAGGGGCTCTTGGAGCATCCTTTTGTGCCTACTGATGTTGAAAGGCCAAATCTGGCTAAAGATAGGAGGCTCAGGCTTATCAATGTTCAATATTGAAAATGTAGATTATAAGAAGGTTGAGGCTACCTAACACCATAAGTGGTTCATGGGGAATGGGGTAGGTGCCTTATTCAGAGTTGCTTTGTCCATTAGTACAATGCCCTTGGGCAGCACTTAGATGTTTGAGTGTACTCACAGGGGTTCCGGGAGGAAGAGATACATCTGTGTGTACGTGTAGGGGCATGAGTTTAATTTTAATCCAACAGATCCTGACAACTTATTCAGAGCCAGGATATATGACTCAGGTGGGGCGTAGATTTGGCTAGGGAAGGAATCTGTATTATTGGCCACCCACTTATTTCTCAAACGCACATTTCTCTCTCTCTCTCCCCTCTACCCCAACATACACACTGAATAACAGGGAAAGAGGTAGCTTCAAAGAAGGGAGTATTTTTTTTTTTAAGATGACAATAAAGTTCTCTCTTCTGAAAGCTTCTGAGGTGGTCTTGCTCAGGTATTTGGCATCTAGAACAGATGCCCAAATAGATCTAGTGAAACAAATAAAAACCAACTTCCTAATGCTTATCTCTAGAAAAAAAAATGGTTAACTTCCTGCCTGAGGAGCCCTGTGAGCCTATCAGCCAAGCAAGTCCAGGACATCTCCCTCCCTTATCTTGAACTCTTCCTCCTTCCTATGTCTGGAAAACACACCCAACTGCAGTGTAGTCTGACCACCAACAAGCCCTCCCTGTAAGGAGAGTTCTAGGTTCAGCCACATGGCGTATTCAACTCCAATGCTTTGACAGCATGGTTTTGGCCTTGCTGATGCCAGGGCATTTGCATCCACCGCCTCTCAGGGGCTCTGGATGTCATTTACAGGCTGGACCAGGAAACCATAATGCCAAGACCCACTTCAAGAGGCTTGCTGCCTTTTCAGTAGGTTGGATATAGTGGGCTGCCCTCTTGATGAGCTCTCCACCTCTGACCAGCTCTTCTGTGCTTCTCGCTGGGTCAGTTATTGAGGCATCCATCATTGCATCAGCTCTGCTCAGTTTCCTGGACATCGGCTTGGCCCAATCAAGCCTCAGCCCAGAAGACCACCTTAAGAAGTGCTATTAGATTTTTCTGAAGAGTCCTTCCTTGTAGACTTCTTTCTTAACTGGGTGTGGAGTAGCCCTTTCCTACCTGCACAGTGACTGGGGAATCACCGATTGCAGCTTTGCTCCTTTGCCCAGAAGATCACACTGTAGCCTTTCCCTGGGTTGTTGGCTCACCCAGCTCACCCTTTGTTCACACCCAAGAAGGGGTGAACATTTAGGGCACCTTCAATGTGCAAATGCAATACTCTTTCTGCAAGCATCAAAGAGCAAGGTTAAGTACACTCTGTGAGATCCTTAACTCATTTGATTTTGCTCAAATGAATGACTCAGGCCTGCTGAACATCTGTGGGTCCAAAAATCATAGCTGCTGAAGACCGTAAGGAGGGTCAGAGTACTTTAGAAGTGGTGTGGAAGGGGTGGGTAGGAGTTGGGAGACAGCATCCGTCTGGATTCTTGGATTGGCCTGCATATCCATTACCCATCCACAGGCCACTCAAAAGACCAAGTAATGATCACCCTGTAACCATGATTAAAGAGTGTGAAACTGGTCATTTACAGCAAAAGATACCATACTCATATGGTTGTACCTAGTCTCTGCTGGCTGGCTGTCATTTTATAATTAATACATTTTTTGGCAATTAAATGAAGACACATTCAGTAAAAAGTAAATGCTGACTAGGGAACTTATGGGAAGCTTTTTTTACTTTTAAGAATTGCTTAAGCACTCTCTTTTAGAAAGCACGGGTAAGTTATGTAAAGAGAGATGAATACATTATAGTAAGTTTGAAACTGCCTCGAGCCTGTGAGTTAGGCTAAAAACATAGACATTCACTACTGTTTTCCCTCTGTTCACCAAAAATTTCACTTGTCAAAACAAGAAAAAGATGAATTTATCATTGTACTAAATGTAAAATGAACTGGAAGCCACAACTCAGCATATGTCCATCTCTCTCGTAAAATAGTCACGGATCTTTAAAGCAAGATGGGAATTTGCTTTTATTCTTTTTTTTCCCCAAATAGATGCAGACTGATTAACAAATGAGTTCTAAACAGTCCCAGGTGACAGGCTTATTTTCCACAAGGGCCGGCCAGCATGACTTTCTTCCACGGCCACAGGCCACCCCTCTAACTTGGTCATTCATCCTTCCAGGCACACAACTCCAGTCCCGAACCAGGTACGCTAAGAATCAAACCCATCTCCTCTTCTAGCTGAATATCTCACAGCCTGTGTCCCACAGATGACCCCACCTTCACGCGGCAAAGGTGGCGCCTTTGTTTCCTTCAAAATAATCAGCTATCCTGATTACCCTTAAGCTTCCAGTAATCTCATTCAAAAGTTTATTGGAAGAGAGACACTGCTAAGAAAATACTACATCTCATATTCTATGTGATTTTCATGTTCATATCTGACATTGCCAAGCAGGAAACAATTTCAATGTGCCAATGCTAATGTGACAGCGCAGCATAGGTCTTGGAGGTGACAACATTGCTCAAAGGCTGTGAACCACATCTAGTCTGAACTTCTGGCTTCAGGTGGGGTTAGAGGGTGAAAACTCTTGTTTCCTGTACCAACCATGACCATTACAACATTATCGAGGTCAAAAAAATCAGCTGAGCATCTACCTTCTGAGGAATGAATGCATATCTCATGAATTTACAAATTAGATGTTTCCTTTCATTTGAGGCTAATAGTAATTCATGTAAATAGATCATTCATTTGTCCACCTTCTATATAACCCATTGCAAATAACACATATAAATCCATTTTAAACATATTCTAGTGGGTCTACTACCCAGTGTATTAGAAAGACCCTTTCTATAACCTTTTCATACGCTTGGGACCTTAGGAGGAGCATTTTATTTATTATGGTAGTCTGCGTGCTATGAAGTCTTGGCAATTTGAAGAGCTCAGTTTCAGTCCTCAGATTCACTTTATTGAAGAGGCCCATCTAGTCCCGGACTTTTGGGGGAGAAAAGACATCGCCCTTGGAAAGTTTGCCTGATGTCGAAATGATGAGCTCTTCGTATCCCAGCCCTGCTCCATCCCCACAACAGAACAAGTTTCCATCTCTATGGCCTCTTCCTCCTAGTAGAAATAAAACTCTTTAATTAAATCCTGGAGAGGTGTGAAGCCCGAATTTCCCTATATACCACGTCATCGATATTTGAGGGAATGAATTATTTAGGGGAGATTGAGAGGGAAAGAAAGAACTCCCAACCTGCCTCTTTTTTTCTGATTTAATAAAGTCTCTCGGCCTCCTGAGCCCACTGTGGTTTTCTTGAATTGCACAGCTGTTGCACAGCTGGTAGCGACCTAGATCAATGCTGATCTTTGGCCAAAATGAAATGAAGGACTCAGTAGAATGGAAAGTCAGTGCAGTCACTGGAGCCGGCTGTGGTGGATTCCTCTCCATGGAAGGCAAGAAACCCAAAGATGTACTGGACCTTAAAAGGAAAAAAAAATCTTCAAACAATTGGCTTTGGAACAGATGCATAAGAAAATTCACCCGAAAGCTACTGTTTCTCATCTTTCATCCATCAACAGGGAAATAGATTCCCTTTGCAGGATTTTGGGCTGGAAGTACAGGCTGGGGGCTGAAAGGGCAGAGCAGGACCTGTGTTATCTTGCAGGCACCCCCCATCCCACCCCCACCCTGCCAGGACTAACAGGGCTTGTCAGAGGGGCAGGGAGGAGGAGGTAGAGAAGTTCTAGACTGGCTTTAGGCATCTCCTTCCTTCTGCTCATTTGAACCAGCAACATCTCCGAGCCCTCAGGTTCCTTCATCTTTCCTTTGCCTTTTAAGGGGCTGAGAAGGATCACTGCAGTTGATAAGAAGTAAATACATACTGGGTTGATTTCAGTGGTAAGTGTTGTTGAAGAACATACCACCCCAGATCCTTCCTGCACATGAGTTTTTCTAGTCTTCTTATATTTTTAAAAAATTTTTAATATTTATTTATTTTTGAGACAGAGAGAGACAGAGTGTGAACAAGGGAGGGGCAGGGAGAGAGGGAGACACAGAATCTGAAACAGGCTCCAGCCTCTGAGCTGTCAGCACAGAACCCGACGCAGGGCTCGAACCCACGAACCGCGAGATCATGACCTGAGCTGAAGTCAGACGCTTAACCAACTGAGCCACCCAGGCACCCCTAGTCTTCTTATTTTTTAAGACAGTGTAGGGCCCTATCTAGAAAGAGAGGAAATGAGTGACAAGTTATCTCATGGAATGTTCTAGTTTCTTAGTGAGAGTTTACATCCAGACCCATTAGTAAGTGGTTGTTATTTCCTAACCCAGTTTATATGTACAAGATGTAAAACATAGGTATATTTGACCAATTATGGGTCACATTGAATGTTTTCATAAAACGTTCTGAATTCACCCATTTTGGGCAAAGCAATCAAGTCAACATACCTGGAAAATAAAAGGCAGTCCATTTGGACTTGCTGTGGCTGCCAGCGCACTGTGTGTGACCTTTCAAAAGTGGCTTGGTGGGGCGCCTAGGTGGCTCCATCAGTTAATCATCTGACTTTGGCTCAGGTCATGATCTCGAGGTTCATGGGTTCAAGCCCTGAATTCGGCTTGCTGCTGTCAGCATGAAGCCTGCTTTGTATCCTCTGTTCCCCTCTCTCTGTCCCTCCCCTGCTTGTTCTTGCTCTCTCTCAAAAGTAGATAAACATTAAAAAAAGTAGTAGCAAAAGTGGCTTGGTGACCTAGTGCTGAGGTTTTTTCATTGGAGAGAAGAGCATAACTCTGCCCACCTTCCACACCCTCACCAGAGGGTAGGAGGGACAGCGAACAGAACTGACCTTTTTCCTCCTCAGCCAGCCATCCCAGCCAAGAATGCCTGCAAGGCTCTATCCACTGTTTCAAAGGATAGCCCTTCCTCCACATTTTAAGAGCTTCATGTTGATGGCAGTGGGATCTTTGAGGATGGTATGAAGAAGCCTGTATTAAACAAGAAATTCTTCCAGGTGACTCTAATGATTAAGCAGCTCAGGTAACCATTGCTTCAACTGGATTTTATGAACATGACTTATTTTATGCTCTGGCTGATAGATGCTGACTGGTTTTTCTGCCTTTACTCACTTTTCTGTCCATGACTTTGGTTTTCCTTCTTTCCATTTCTATCTGAACAAATTTCTGGTCTTAGGCCCTGCTGTTGATGCCTCTCTGTTGACCCCTTGCACTAGACAATTTTGGTTGCCTCCCCAACATAGTTCTTCCTCCTCTTCCCACCATCATACCTTGGCTTCTTTTTGGAAATTCACGTACCCCCTCTTGTCTGCCTTTGAGTTTTGTTGAAATTGTCCCCACCTCCAGTTCTGGGGGTGCTACCTGATTGGTTTAAACCAATAAGTCTATTTTATTCCCTCCTTTGGCACAGTGACTAATTCAAAGATGGGCATAACAGAGAGAGAAACAGAGGAAAGTGATTTCACAGGTGTTTGGAATACCTCTGGTAGAAAAGTTTGTCCTAATTTTATTTGAAATACTGGAAATAATGCTTTCTCTTTTCCTGCTAGATGTGACAAAGAAGGAAGCACAAGGAGACCTCCTGGCAGCCATCTTGTGACTAGAAGGGAAGAGTTTGCCAAGAATGAATTCGACACCGAAGAAGCAAGGCTGACAGGGACAGAGAGAGAAACTGGATCCTAGTTACATTTCCAGAGCTGCTCTTCCATTAGGAGAGTCTTGAAATAGTTCAAATGGACAGATGGTGAACTCCCAAACCAAGGCAGTAGCAGTGAGAGAGATTAAAGGGGTAGACTTCACAGAATATAAATGTGAGAAAGATTAGTTATTGATGATGCAAGGAATAAAATATTAATTCTTGGAGTAAGGTCTTCAACATGGTAGGAGTGGATGGGGTCCAGGGTGTTCGTAGAAAACTAAATCTTATATAAGGCAAGGTATACTGCTACTTTAAAGAAGGGAGGACAGGAAGAAATACATGACTAGTTTTATTTTTAGTTTGAACTCCAGACTTGTTAGCTCATTCAATCATTCATTCATTTACTCATTCGACCAATACTTATTGCCAAGTATTGAGCTACATGTTTGGGATATGACATGGCTCCTTCATAATCCTTCCCCACAATTAACCATGCCAAGCTGAAATTTCCATGAAGATTTGGAAGATGTACTTGCACATTGTATCCCATTTCCTGAATTCTAAATCACCCTAAGCTAGTTATACTAGAATTTGATACATCTTCTCAGAGACACATTTAAATTCCCTCAAAGCCTTAGAGATTCTGTGAACCCAATGCTTTAAGTATAGATTTTGGACCACGACCATCTCGTCTCTTTTTCTAATGTAATGTGAGACCAACATCTTAACAAAGGGACTCCATGTTTTTCTTCCCTAAAAGTAGCAAACCCTCAATTCCTTCAGAGGCTAAGGACTCTGCTTTAGCCGCCTTGCTAGAGTTCTTACGGCCTGTAGTTAGCCAGCTCCTTCTGGAAATCACATTGTTTTAGACAATGTCGAGCCCTGATGGGTGGAGAAGCAAGAATGCTTTCAGTGGTCTCGTTTGCAAGCCTTTGATGTTTTTTCTAAGTCATATTGTGTCAGTGGAAACGTTGGTCTGTGGAGACTCTTGGCAATTCTTTCAAAATGCACAAATGTTGAGTGTGTGTTTTTAATGGCTTCAAGCAATTAAAATAATTTAGAAATAATTAGAAGTAGCAGCTCACTAAGCCAAGAAGGCTGAGGGCCTGGATGGCCACTGGCTTGTTCTTGTGCCTGGGACAGTGTTGTGAAAGGGATGCTTAGGTCAGTGGTAGTTCCTGCTGAGAAAATTCAGGCATAATCCAAATCAGCTGCTGCCTCTGTGGTACAGATGCCCCTGAAAATGGGTCATTAGAAATTAATTGGGGAGAGACGTGGTCCCTTAGGAAAATGACAATTAAATTCAAATGCAGAAATGAGCATATTAAATCTATAAACACACATACAACAACAAATAAAAAAATAAAGTGATATCTTTAAACTAGAAACCTATGAAAATCAGAGTGAAGCACACAGTGTTTGGTCCAAATGAATTCTCCCAGGATACATAGGGAGGGTAGCTAGCTGGTAGAGAAGGGAAGGAGGTTTCATGTAGGAGAAATCAGTAGGCAACGGTCAACCAAGGATAGAAAGCAGTGGATTAGGTATGCCATAAGCACGTTAAGATGATAAAAAAAAATTCCAGCATCAGAAGGAATAAAACAGTTGAAAGATCATTAACATGAATCAGAGATTAATCGAAATAAAACTTAAGAAGGCTGAGCCAGGGTTATCTGCTATCAATGGGACTTGTTTTAGCAGGGAATTTCAGAGGATTTATCGCCAGATAATATGGATAGAGAGTTGCTCTTAAGTCTTTAAAGGGATATAACCAAATGAAGTAATCCTGCAAGATGACTTTCCTTTTACAACGACCCATATTCAAAACAAAAAAAAAATATATATATATATACATATATATATAAGCATAAGAACATTGTGTCTTTTACAAACAAATATGCAAAACATATCCTCTCTGTGCTTCATTATTCCTAACTCCAACGAAAAATCAGTTTTGATCTCTTTCTTTCAAAGAACCAAATTTGAATTTGAGCGGTACTTCTCGCCAAATGAATTCATCTTTCAATTATGTTAGAAGTTAGAAGGACACACAGGGGGAAAAAAATTCAAATCTTTTTTCTGCTTGCTCCAATCAATTCAAATCCTTTCCATTTTAAGATAGCAGCAAAAGCTTGGATATTCAGAAAGTCAATCTCACCAGAAGCTTGTGTTTCTGAATTCACAACAATGATTATGGGCAATTACAGCCTTTACCTTTTTCCATTAACAGCAAGAAATAGACAATTTAAACAAACCCCAAAACTCTCATATAACTTCTCTTCCTCCCCCCCACCCCATGGAATTGACTACCATGTTTTCTTGCTTTCTACACACTTGGTACTTTCTTCACAGATCAGACAATGAATTAGGATTCTACTTACATTGGGCTCTTATTGTGTTAGATTCTTCTTCCCCCCCCTCAAAATTTTATAATATTTATAATGCGTTTTTGCTACATGTCTTTCCTGAGAAGGGGCTCCACACAGCTGTGGAGGTTTCACTTTCCCAGGTTAACTGTCAAGGTCCTGGCTCCAAAGTCATTGTCCAGCCTGCATACACCTCAGCAGAGACAGACCCAGGGCTCGAGTGTCTTAAGGAATGGCAGTGTTCTTTGGACACATTGCTGACCTTCCAGAACTGCGTGCTGCAAACAGAATGCCAAGTCGGAGGCCAGCTATGGGCCTTAAAATTAGAAATCCGGGCCAGGCTGGGCTGGGCCCAGTAAGATGTTGCAGTGGCTCTAACCAAAAAGGAAGACAACGTGCATGTATTTGGAGGAGTCTTTCTGGCCAGGAGTTCCCTGCTGCCTCCCTGGACATGGACAGGCTCTGCAGAGACTGAAAGAGTTGGCCAACTGAGGCCCAGCCCTTAATACCCTCTAGAACTCAGAAGGCAATGTACCACAGTGTTTAAGGGCACACACAGGCATTGGATTTAAGCAGGCAGGAGAACTAGCTGTTTCAGATAGGGCTCTTGAAGCTTGTAGAGGCAATAATAGCCTTGAGAGCCAATTGGTTCCTAATTTGCAAGAGCTGAGTGTTTTGGAAAACACAACACCAGAAGGAATACGAGCCTTCAATTCATGATACAAAAAACATACTGGAAAG
Source organism: Cryptoprocta ferox (assembly GCA_028646485.1). Taxonomy (NCBI): domain Eukaryota; kingdom Metazoa; phylum Chordata; class Mammalia; order Carnivora; family Eupleridae; genus Cryptoprocta; species Cryptoprocta ferox. Next base: position 68,318,725 of record CM053566.1, on the reverse strand, counting down.
AAAATTCATAAAGGGATCAACTAGTTTGTTTGCATAGACTACACAAAGATTGTCTGAGATGGTAGAGGAGAAGCTATAGAGAGCAAAAAGACAGCTTCTATGTGGCTTTTTCTCTGAGAAGGGGTCCTATTCCTTGCCCACCACCCTCGGTTGGGCTGGACGATGACAATCCCAGACTCACTGCCTGGATGTCTGAAGGGACTTTGGGCTTTGACAAGAAGGGATGTCTGAAGGGACTTTGGGCTTCGACAAGAAGCCTTTCACATCAACATGAGGTGGGGACCTACAGCAGAATTGATTGTTGGAGTGTTGGAGGTGGGCAAGGCAGAGAGGAGGGTTGTGGAAGAGGAGAGAGCAGATGGGAGAGGGGATGTCCCTTGTGGACAATAGGGGTTGTCTGAGGACTGGATGTGGGTTCTTCCTCATTCATAGACCTGGATGCCTTGGCCTTCCTCCAGCCAGGGGGAGAGCTGACTGGAAGCCAACCCGGAGGACAATAATTTCAAACCAGAAAGTTCTGAGCAGTCAGTGACATGTCTGAGGTTACCTGGCTATAACTAGATTAAGTATTTTGCCAGTAGGCTAAACAGGAGCTTAACAGATAATTTTTTTCAAAGTTATTTATTCTGAGAGAACCAGACACAGCGTGAGTGAGGGAGGGGCAGAGAGAGGAAGAGAGAGAGAACCCCAAGCAGGCTCTGCACTCGAACCCACAAAACCATGAGATCATGACCTGAGCCAAAACCAAGAGTTGAATTCTTAACCTACTGAGCCCACAGACACTCCAGAAGCTTAGATGATAATTTAAGTTCATTTACAGAAAAATAATCCAATTTATAGTTTTTATGTACCCAGGTTCGTGGCTTGCAAATTTTTTACCTGGTGAAGAATTCAGTGTAGTGAACCTTTTAGTGGAGAGCCATTAAGAGATTTTAAATACTCAATTCTTAGAAGTAACATTTTAAAAGTAGAAAGAAGAGAATGCGCTTATAGTTGGGTAACTAGTTAATGGTGAGGACACTTTTCAGTGAGAAGAAGAAAGTGAGAAAAATTGAGGTTTTGACTTTAAGACAAACATCAACAAAGAAAAGAAAGTATGGATTCAAGACACATCCTAGATATTTAGAAGGATTCAAAAACTATTTCAATGTAAAATGCAAAGTGAAGTGACTGTTTAGATATCTGAAGGGCCCAAGTACCTGAATCAGAGTGGTACTATCAGGAAGGGCAGAAAAGCAGATAATTGTGTGGGAGATGAGGAGTTTGTCTTTCAAGTTATTTGCTAAGGTTTTTACACTAATCAAAATAATCAGAACAGCCATATGAGGAAAGCAATAGAATTTTATGGATGCAAAAATATATTTGCAGACTTGTACATGAATGTTCTTGGCAGTACTATTCATAATAGCCTGCAAGTGGAAACAACTCAGATGTCTATCAATTGATTGATAGGTAAGTAAAAGGTGGTCCACCCATAGAATGGAATATTATTCAGCCCTTAAAAGGAATGAAGTGCTGATACATGCTACCACACAGGTAAACCTTAAACACATGATGTCAAGTGAAAGAAGTCAGTCACAAAAGGTCATGTTTCCATTTATATGAAATGTCCAGAATACGGAAATCTATAGAGATTGAAAGCAGATTAGTAGTTACCAGGGGCTGGAGAGGGTGTGTGAGCAAATGGCAGGTGGCAGCTAATGTATAGGATTTCTTTTAGGTGGGACAACATGTTCTAAAGATGATTGTGGTAAAGATTACACAACCCTATGAATATACTAAAAAATATTGAATTTACACTTTAAGCGGGTGAGCTGTATGGCATGCACATGATCTCTCAATTACCTGTTTTTGTTTTTTAATGGCTGTGCAGAGTGTAAGCAACTTTCCCAGGCCTATGCAGCTAGTAATGGGATGGAGTGTCCATCACATATTTGCCCAGAACTGAACACATAGAGGCTCAAAAGCTATTTCAGATCTCCCTCAAATTATGCCATGTGTGAGATGGGTCAGGTAGGCATTTTCATTTGGCCTATTTTTAATGCATACTTGGCTAAAGTTGGTGTCCAAATCTAAATTCACATCTATAGCTGCATAGACTTTCCTTGAGAATATAAGAATGTCACCATCTTCACCTCCAAGGGGATAAATAGACATGAAACTGGGTTAAGGATTCTTTGATAAAATAGACTGAAGGATTAGATTTCTAATGGCCAGGAAAAAAGAAGTTGTAAAACTTTGGTTGTCTTATGAACAGCATGCCATAGAGAGTAGGATGGCAACACTAGGCTGGGTGGTGTGGACGGTGCTCCAAATTTCTCTTGTTGCAGATGGTCAGTCTGAGGTAGAATGTGGTTCAGTGACTTGGCCAAAGTCAGTCAGCTGGGCCACTTGAGCTGATATTAGAAACAAGGGCTAAAGACATTTTTATTTTTTTAATTTATTTTTAAATGTTTATTTAAAAAGTTTTGAATGTTTATTTTTGAGAGAGAGTGCGTTCGCACATAAGTGGGGGAGGGGCAGGAAAAGGGAGACAGAATCCGAAGCAAGCTCCAGAATCTGAGCTGTCAGCACAGAGCCTGAAGGGGGCTCCAACTCTCGAACTGTGAGATCATGAGTGAGATCATGAGTTGAGCTGAAAGTTGGACACTTAACTGAATGAGCCACCCAGGCGCCCCATAAATGTTCATTTATTTTTGATAGAGTGTGTGTGCTCAAGCAGGGGAGGGGCAGAGAGAGAGGGAGACAGGGGTTCCCAAAAAGGATCCGTGCTACTAGCTCAAAGCCCAATGCAGGGCTTGAACTCATGAACTGTGAGATCATGACCTGAGCTGAAGTCAGACGCTTAACCGACTGAGCCACCCAGATGCCCCTAAAGATCTTTTAAATGTATAGGGTTTGAATCCATGCCACTGGGGAACATTTCAGTGTTTTCCTGAACTGCTAACAACAGGTTGTTAAATTTACCATCAGAAAACAATACCCTGATTCAGAATTTGAAAGAAAAAAAAGTGGTTAAAACGATTGCATTATTTGAAAAGGCACAGGAAATGCTGCTCCTATAGATACTAAAGATCAATAGATTCTCTCTATCCCTTGGTTGTTTTCATTTCCCGTTACGGTAAAACCATCTTGAAACACTAAACCCTAAACATAGCCCATACATGACAGCAAAGAAACTTTTAGAAAAAGAATAAATTGCCGAACGCAAGCGTGGACTGTAATTTCTTGACATGGAATGGAAGCAGATGTGCCCAACTTAACATGTCGCTATTAAATTCACTTCCAACTGGCATTTTCTTCTTCTTTTGTGGGAGGGAGGGGTCTTGGCACAAAGCTTTCTTTTCTGTTAATCAAGCAGCTCTGTTTTTGTATATGCCATGATAAGTTAATCTTGGGTCATACATAATGATGAGGAAAGGTTTAAGCTATAGCCCTCAGTTCTGGATTTTGTCTCTGCTACACCTGGCTTTAAGATGAGGCTGTTAAGTGGGTCGAACCACCCCTTCTAAAGCAGTAGGCTGTAATAGCCTGTTGTATCTTCAGCATCCTTCTAGCCCCGGTTATTAACATATAGCATAAACTTGCAAAAGGCAAGCAGCTGGGTACCGAGTACCTATTATGGGCTGAACACAAGGCTGGATACATTGGATGCATCAAGGCTAATCTTTGTAAGAGCCATGCAAACCAGGCATTGTCTTCACTGAGGGTGCTGAGGAATCGCAGCTCTGAGAGATGAAGAAACTTGCCTTAGTCACAGTTTGGAAGCAGCAGAGATGGACTCACAAAGACCTAACCGCGAAGGCTGAGCTCTCTCTGCTATGCGTGGAAATTCGGAGACCATCTTATTTAGTCCCTCCATTCCCAGTAGAATTGTAGTGAGAGAAGGGGTTACCAAAAGTCACACAGCCTGCCCTGGGTGGGAACTGGTGTTACCTAGGGGTAGAGGTGGGAGTGAGGCCTCCATGTGGTTTCCCCTGGAGGCTGATGACAGGGAGGCAAGAACCTGGAAATGGCCTAGGAGGTCACTTGTCAAACAAGACAAAGACACTGGAAGTCCAAGCTTGGAGATGTGTTTTGAGGCCCATTTCCAGGATCTTCACAGTGCTTCACAGTGCACTCTATGTGCTTCTTAGGGGGAGAAGCATGGCACCCAGTGATCAGGGACCTAACTCCAGGGAGCCATGAATGTCCCTCCATTAACTTATCTACCCATGAATCCTACTCTTATCTTCTTACATGGAGCCTTCTGTGGCAGGGGTAAGCATGCTGGATTTGTCTTCAGAATGCTTATTTTGGAGATTTGGTGTGGGTTTGTTGTACATTACTTCTGTGACTTATGGGAAGTGACTTCACTTCTCTGTGACTCAGTTTCTTCATCTGTAGAACAGTGTAGTTACCTACCTCTTAGGGATATCCCAGTATATCAGGTATGGCCCCAACTCATTTCTGGTGGGAGAAGGTTTGAACTGTTCCTTCCCTGGTCCCTGATGTGTTTTCCCTCTTTTCCTCATGATCCCGCATTTGGGGGGGGTTGATGGGCTGTGGGGAAGTCTATGGCTGGAGAACTCTGAGCAAAGCTCAAGTGGAGGTCAACACACAAGGTCTGCTTTTCTAAGGGTCCTTTGAAGACTGTACCGTAATATTCTGAGCTGCATATTAAATGCAGGCCAATGGGACTTGGGCTGAAAACAGTGATATATGAACACTTAAAAATATACAAGTCACTAAAAGGAATGGTTCAAATGGCTAATAAATTTGGAACAAATACAAAGAAATACTTTTCCATGCAGAGTGTGGTCGACCTGTGGAATTCGCAGCTGCAGGAGGTAATTGAGTCAAATGCCGTGGGTGGATTTCATAAAGAGTCGGTGTGGCAGACAGCTGCCTAGGCCATACAAATTGTGCTGTTAAAATTATGCACTGGTTAGGCATTCACCATTGTAGCAATGGGACAGAAGTCTCTGGGACTAGAGGCACAAGTGAGGGTAGCAGCTATTTTTACCAGAGAGCCCTTTATTTGTCCAAACTACTTTCTCTCTCCTCTGAAGTTAGAAAAAGGGGGCCAGGGGTGTGTAACCTTAACTTCTCTATATGAGTTCGTGTGTGGAAAGGGAGAGGCACTGAGTATGTTTGTGGTTTTTCCTCAAACAAGAAAAATGGTACAGTATCTTTTTACCTCAGGTAAGTCAAGCTCTCATGTAACTGCACATTTCCAACTCAACTTTCCAAAGGAATATTCTTCAAAGCAGCCCAGTCAGTTTTGTGAAGGTGGGAGCACAAAGCTCTTTCTGCCTTTAAGTAATTTTGATGGTTCGCTTGGCCATGAATCAGATGACTGAATAGGTCTTCAGGGGATCCTGGTCCTCTAAACCCATGTGGCACCTTCCTGAATCTTCCAGAAGCTCTCTGAGCTTGCGCTAACTCTTGTCCTAAGTATTTTCAGGCAAAGAAAGCAGGAGAGCAGAGCAAATGTCTAGAGATTTTTAAAGCATTTTCCTATAAGACTAGATTTGGACAGGTGCATCTCAGCGAGAGGCGTCGACATTCTGCTTTGTAGTGTTCATAAGGACATACCACCCCTTCTCTCTGACTGCTTATTCTTGGCCTTGTTCCCTTATTCTGAAATCCTGGCATCAGGAACACTTCGGAGTCAGTGGCCCGGGTTGTGGACCCTCATTTTTCTGGCATGTTGTGTGGTGGGGCTGGGAGATACAGAAGGGTGAGGATGCCAGTGGACTCCAGGTTACTCTGCAAAGTTCAGGGTGAAGGCTTCAGGACGGCTCCCAGGTTGGGGGCTGCAGAGGTCGGCCTGGATGCTGATGTTGGCACCTGGGTCCAGGTTGTACAGCCCTGTATAGACTTATGTTTTATAAAATGAACACTAATCCCTTTGACTGGTCCAAGGGGAATCTACGCTGCCAAATTCAAGAGTCTAATTGAAATAAGGCCCTTAAACTCAAGGGAAAGGTAGGACTCACCGTGCGTGGCTTTGGTCTTCCTCTCTGTGTTAGTTTGCACTAACAGAAAATCTCTACTCCTTGGGTACAAAGCCAGAGAAGGCTTGTGAAGGACTACAGACCCTCAAAGACAGATGATGGACAAACCTGCCATCATTTCGGGTCTGTCAAAAACTTCAGCTCATTCGCATGTTTCTGAGTCAGTAAAACCAAAAACATATTTTTCCGAACACATTTCCACCCTCCCATCATTTAAAAAATCCTGTGTAATTTAAGGGAAATTCAATCCATATGCTTTTGATTTGTTTACACTTGTATCATCAAAATATGTTTTTAAAGAGCTTGCGGAGATCCCAAAAGGCTCCTTAGCCTTTTAAATGAGCCTTTTAAAGCTTTTTTCCCCTCATAGTAAACAGGAGGTTGCATGTTGCCAAGGGTAAATGAACTTGAAAATGAAGAGGTTTGTGCTGGGCTCAGAATTTTAAATCTACCACTTCTGCTTGGGTTTGAAGTCTAAAATCAGCTCTTAAAGACTTATCTTGTCTCTGCACTGTTACCCTCCACCAGGAGAACAAGGGGGTTGTCAGTAATAACTAAGGAAGGGACCAGAGGACTTTCTTCAGAAAACAGAAAGAAAAGAGAAGGATAATGTACCCATGTCCCTTCTCCTTTCAAAGGAATGAAAGAGAAAAAGGAAAAGAGAAAGGAGAAAGAAAGATGAAAAAGAAGGAAAAGAGGGAAGGGAGGGAGGAAAGAAAGAAAGTAAAAGGAAGGAAGAAAGGAGAGAAGAAAGAGGAAAGAAGGAAGGGAAAACCAGTCTCCAATGCTTCCCAGGTCAGATGACCCTTAAAGTTATCCTAGGAAAGTCATTGATATTGACTCTATTTTTCTTATATCTTTGAGATCATTAAGTAACTCTTCTTCACAAGGCCTTCTGAATTACATGGAATTATCAACTCTTAGGGTTGAAAAAGCTTCCCATTTTATAGGTTAAGAAAAAAAACAACTGAGGCCCCATTTACAGTTAGTGAGGGTCAGCCCTGGGAGTGGAGCTGTTCCCTGATTCTTGCTCATTCTACCTCCCTCACTGCTGCCCTCTCAGCCCCACGCTCACTTTGCTGGTGAGAAAATGTAAATAATGGTTACAGTGACACCTCTCCATGCTCAGGGACTACCTGTTTATTCTAGCTTGTCTCCATATTGTCCCCACATTGTCCAGACTATGCTGGAAGTCAGGCAGAGGAAGTCAATAATTACCTGTTGGGAGAATAAACAATTAGATCCATGCAAACTGCATGAAGAAACTCAGAACTAAATACACACACACACACACACACACACACACACCCATACACACACATCCTCAGGCATCAGAAATGCAGTTTTGCTTGCATTATTTCAGTCTCTTATTTCTCTTTGATTTTCCTGTCTAGCCTGTTACTTGACTTTGCCAGATATTTTAGGCATTTCCAGAATGATGTCCTCAGCCAGTGCTTCTTTCATATCAGAAATCAGTGTCTCGGGGCGCCTGGATAGCTCAGTTGGTTAAGCTTCCGACTCTTGGTTTCAGCTTAGGTCATGATCTCATGGTTTGTGAGATCGAGCCCCACATCAGGCTCGGTGCTGACGGCATGGAGCCTGCCTGGGATTCCCTCTCTCTCTCTCTCTCTCTCTCCCCCTCCTCTCCTCTCTCTGTCTCTCAAAATAAATAAATTTAAAAAAAAATCAGTGTCTTTAACTGTGACTCAAAGAAATGGCAGGGAAGACAAAACAAAGCTTACAGATTATCCCACTATCATTACTGGACTTAACATGGATTTTTCCCTTCTCATGGAGGAAAATGGTGGGTGGGACTGGAATCCCCCACTAAAGCGTCAGCCTAGGGTTACTACAGTGGCAAAATTCAAACTAATCAGTGAGACAAAACCCTGCGAACTAGATTCACAGACCTGTGCCTGTGGTGACATTTCTGATTTTAATCCAGTGATATGTGTGTTTAACTGAAGGCTTTCATTTTTCTTCTTAGGAGTATTTGGCCTCTCAGAATAGTGTATTTAAACATTAACAATTGTCCTTGGAAACAAAAGAGGAAATACAAGCACACCTTTTGCTTTTCTAGGTTCAATAACAACAACATTCCCACCCCCCCTCAAGCATATTTAATATGTCAGGTGAAATTTTGGTGGTGATGTATCTGTTTGTCTCTCTACTGAGATATAAATATATTGATATATGTTCTTTCCACAGGCTCATATATACCCTGAATTTATACAAAGTGAAATCATTCTATCATAGGCAATGGTCTGAGGTAACTGGAAGTTTCTATGAGTTTTAGGAGTCCTCTGTCTATGTCATTGGGAGTGGTTTTCCTCAGAAGAAGCCGGTCAGATCAGCAGGCAAAGAATATTGATCCCAGAAACAGCTTGGTAGGAGTTTTTGCCCTTTAGAGGCAAGGGCCTCATGACACACCAATGTTTGTTTTGCTGTACCTGCTTTGACTTCACTTTAAATATTCTTCTAGTTGGAGGGTTTAATGCATTTTTCCAGAAATTTCCTGAAGTTGAGACCCATGAGGAGGTGTAGGCCTCAGTCTGGACCTACCAAGCAGCATTTCCAGGGGAGAGGCCTGACCATGAGCATCCCAAACAAGCCATTGAGGTAGCCTGAGAGAAATGCTGACCTCGTACGTGTGCTTGCATCCAGCTGGTTAGTGGCCAAGTGGACACTGAGTCCGCCTCTTTCTAAACTGTTCTCTTTCCACTTTGCCCACCTGCATCTTTGGTGAGCAAAGCTGGGCTTTCTGGGCAGATCCAGGAGCAGGACTTAGAAGTTCTGAACTTGCATGTCCTTGCATAAGTATCTAAAATTCTCTCACTCTTGATGTCCCCCTGTGTAAAACTCAGAGCTCAGAGGAGACTTCCTGTCCAGAGACAATGGGAATCAACAGTACATCCTATAAAAGCAGGGGCTGCTTCTTTCTGATCTCTGAACCCCCAGCACCTACTATATAAAGAAGATCAATAAAATGTTTGTTGAAGAAAGAAAATGACTTATGAATGTGGCATATTGAACTGTATGGTCCTCAATACAAAAGCTTTTGCATGCTTTCATCTTCCAAGCTTGCATGTGTAAAAATCATTTTTATAAAAGGAAATCTGTTGTTACAGAGCAGTATTTTTATGAAGGTTCATTACAAATTTGGGCATTTACTTTCACTGGCACAACCATGAAAACTTTATATTATCTTTGGATTCAAGTTGTTTAAAAATGAGTCACAGTCTTTAAGAACACCTAGGAGAGGAGCCTCTTCCTTGTTTCCCATGTCCAACCTGAAATCCTGAGACCTTTAAGTCACATCCTCTGTTTTCTTTAAAAAAAGCAAAGCAGACAACACTGTTGTTTTCCATTTAGCCTTTTCACATGTCCTGGAGAACAGACCATTTCCAGGGAAGTATGTTACAATTTAAAACCTTACAACATCAAAATTCACTTAAAAAACCCGGGAGGTCAGCCCATCCTCTGCAAGGCTGCTATTAATTTAAACGTCCTGTGTGGATACAACACAGGTGCAAGGCTTTAAAAGAGTCAGGAAATGAAGTGATGGAAGACATCGGGCACTGGCCTGAAACATTACTTCATGACTTGCAAGATGGCGGAGCAGGAGCGAAACCAGAGGAGAATCATGTGTGGATAGAATTCTACAGGTAAAGCTGGCAGGTCAGTGAGCATTCTTGTCTCCATCTGGTCCACATTTGATGGCTTCACAGGATGGTAGAGGGAGCTGGGGAGGAGAGAAGGGCTGAGGAGAGAGAGCTAGAAGAAACCAGCAGGTCGTGAAGTCTAATTCAAGGTCTCCCCTGGCTTCATCTTGATCATTTTAAAAGAAGGTGTGACTCCACAATGCGGCAGCCTCTGGCACATTCTTTACCCATATTTTGAGAAAGAAAGGCAATCAAAAAAACAAGGAATGTCAATGTGTGATACTTTACAGACCTGGGGGTGATAGGGCAACCCTTTTTTTTTTTTTAAGTAGGTGGTTAAGTTCTGTGATCATTTGGTCCTTTTTCAGGATTTTAAGTAAACCATTATATTGAAATTGTTCGCACCAGGGTTATGTCAGAAAGCCAAAATTCATGACTTGTCACTGTGTTTGTTATATGACTTGTGGGGGTGTTATTTGTGAGCTGACGCTGTCAAGAACACTCCCAGGGGGAAAAAAAATCAGAACACACGTGAGATGTCCCAGGGACCACCGCTTTATTTCAGGTTTTTATTAACCTTTACCAGGCAGCAAAGCAAATAAAGTTTCAGCTAACTTGGAGACTCACGTTCCAGGAGATGCCCAAATAGGGACTTTGGAAGAACATCTAAAGGACACCAGCCGGCTCTAGAAAGCAAGTCATCTTATCTCCATTTCCAACCCTTCTCCTGTTTCCTCACATAACGCTGACCTCTCCAATTTATTTCCCAATTACAAAGACTGGGATTAAGGTGTTTGCCTGTATACATTTCCAGTGATTGTATTCTACTGACAATTCTGTTCTCTCAATTAGAATATAAGTCCCTAAAGGAAAGAAATATGCCTATCCTTTTATTTGTACCCAAGCATCTGGTACCTTACAAAATGTCCCCTATGAGCTCAAAAAAATAGTTGCTGACTTGACTGATAAGAAAACCTTGTCTGATCAGAGAGTGTGCCTGATATAGGCATAACTTCCAGAATTTATCACATGGCTATACTTGTACAAATGCCCTGAATGGACTCATGAGTTCTAAATCTGTTGACAAATCTTCCAGAACAAAATGTGAGAAGACTTAAAGCCAAGAAGAGGGCTTGGGTTAAAGACAACCACCTAGACAGAGTTATTCTAATAGCTTGTGTACTTTCTCCGTGAGACTGACCACAGGGATTGTGTCTCATTCGTCTTTAAAAACAACTGGTATAATGCTTTATAGGAAATGGGAAGTCTATAAAAATTTGTTGTGTAAAACTGGGAGAATATCTGGATCACTTTAATTGTGACTGTTGCCTTTGTATTTGTATTATACTAAATCATTTATTCTCTCTGGCCGAAAAAGAGACCAACATTAGACTGAACCTTTACTTGTTCATTTCAAAACTCATGTCTGAGCCAGATGTCCTCTCCAAATGAGAAGAGCTGTAGACCTTGGTGAAGATGAACCTGAGTGTGCTCATCTGGCCGTCATAGCAACTTCATTCATACGTGTCTTCACATTCCCCTAGTTGGTAAGGTTTTGGTGATAGAAGTCACCAACAACCTACTTACATTAATGAATTGCAAAGCAGAGGTAAATAAAAACGTGGAGAAGTGTTCTCCCAGCCAAGTGGGTCAAAAGAACACTTGTAGCCAACATGAGAGAATTCATATTTTATGTCTTTGGCCACCAGAGTTCTCAGCCTTTATAAAAGTCAGAAACAAGATCTCCAAGGAGAGAAAAGAGTGAAGCAAGATGCTCGTCAGAGGATCTGAGACAGCCAGCAAGCTCTGCCATGCATCAGACCAATATGTTTCTAAATACATATTAGTAGTTATACCAAGAAAAACCACATGTATGCCAAAATATTGGTCTTTGGAATTAAAAACATGGTTTGCTTGTTAGACAGATTAATAACATCCACAGATTAATAAGTGCCTCAGATGCCTTATTTCTAAATTGTTTACAAGTTTGGAGTGGCAGAAAAAAATGGACATGGCAGTGTGTTCTTTCACACATGAAAATACTATGTGTTACTTTTGTTTTGTGGGTCTAGAATTATCTTCTCTTTTTTGGAAGGGGCTTCTGTAAATTGGAAACATGAATTAGTTGCAAAGCAGAATTCTGCGTAGTAATGAATAGGTGCAAGGCATAAAGGAAGTGTCAAGGTGAGGACATCTTCCTCACTGTAATGGTCAGCAGAGTCTGTCAGACATGTTGTGATGGACCCACTTCTCACCACCTCCATGACTGCCATCCTTATCCAAGCCATGAACATCTTTCACCTGGATGATTGCAGTAACCCCCCTAATAGCTCTCCTTGCTTCTAACCTCACCTTCCCACCCTGTTTCCAACACAGGAGCCGAAGCGATTTTTTGATAATGGAAATCAGAAGATATTAAGCTCCTGAGCTTCCACAGGGCTGCCAGATAAAATATGGGATGCCCAGTTAAATGTAAATTTCAAATAAATAATGAAAAAATTTTAGCATAAATATCTCAAAAGTTGCATGGGGCATATTTATACTAAAAAATATTTGGGGTGCCTGGGTGGCTCAGTTGGTTGGGCATCTGACTTCAGCTCAGGGTCATGGTCTCACAGTTCATGGGTTTGAGGCCTGCGTCAGGCTCTGTGCTGACAGCTCAGAGCCTGGAGCCTGCTTTGGATTCTCTGTCTCCCTCTCTCTCTGCCCCTCCCCTGCTCATGCTCTGTCTCTCTGTCTCTTCCAAAATAATAAGAACATTAAAAAAATTTAAAAACTGTGTATTTGTATTGCTTTCCTATTGCTGTAGCAAATTTTTATAAACAGTGACTTAAAACCCCCCACAAGTTCACTATCTTAAAGTTCTGGAGACCAGAAGTCCAAAATGGACTAAAATCAAAGTGACAAGATTGAGTGCCTTCTGGGGGCTCTAGGAAAATGTCTGTTTCCTTATCTTTTCCACTTTATAGAGACAGCTTGGCTCTTGACATCTTCCTTCATCAAGGGAACAATCGTATCACTCTGACTTCAAGTTGGGCCATCTCATCTCCTTCTCCAACCCATCTGCCTCCCTCTTATTTCTTTTAAGGATCTCTGTGAAGACATTGAACTCACCTAATCCAGGATAATGGTCCCATCTCTACACAGTAAACATAATCATATATGCAAATCCCTTTTGCCATAGAAGGTAACATATTTTATATAAGGAAATAGGTTCTGGGGATTAAGACATTGCTATCCTTGGGGGGCCATTATTCGGCCTACCACATTGTTTATTTGACATTAAAATTTCATTAGTATTCTGAGTATTCTGTGCTTTTACTTGCTAAATCTGACAACCTCACCCATGGCTTCCATCTTACTCAGAGGAAAAACCTACTCCCCTCCACTGGACTTCAGTCCTATCCTCCATGATGTGGCCTCTCATTGACTACATTCTAGCCACACTGTCTTCCTTTCTGTTTCTGGAACCCTTTCAGGCATGCTCCCTTCTCAAGGCTTTTTCTCAGGATTCCCTCTCTCCTTTTCCCTCCCATCTCTGCATGTCCCACTGCCTTACCACCTTCAGGTCCTTAAAGAAATGTCACCTTTCCCTGGAAACTTTCCCAAAATACTCTCTACCAAACACTGGCACTCCCTAATCTCCCTCACTTAATTTTTCTCCATAGCACTACTCACTATCTGAAGGGCTATGTATCTTCCCTACATATTTTGTGGATGGTCTCTATTTCCACCTACTCTTTGGCCAACATTAAAATATATGTTCCAAGAGGATTTTATTCCCTGTTGCATCCCACATGCCTGAAGAGTTCCTAGGACATCAGAGCAGATCAATACATATTTGTTGGATGAATAAATGGGAGAGCAAATAAATAAATACTATATGTCTGGAGTGGATGAAGTTATGGCATATCTTTGTCTTGCCAGACCTAAGAAGTACATGGTTGCCTGCATTTTCTACACTGAAGTGAAGCCAACACAAACTATTTTAATAAGCTCATCTAAAAATAGGAGTAATTCCTGCCTTGTGATTTATAGGAATCTATTAATGATTATATAAGATTGAGAGATAAGCAGCTATTATTGCTTTAGCAACAGCTGCCCCTCCCCTGCTCATATACCCTTCTGCAATTCCAAGCCAGAACTGTCTCATTTCTCATTTTAGCTGCTAGGCTCGGTTCCAGAGAATTAAAATGTTAGTGTGGTCTTTGTGATTAAACTAATAATAAAAAGAAAACAACCCTCAAGAAGTAACTTTTCAAACTCTTCTAATTCCTTTTTTCTTAAATGTGGAGTACTACTTTATTAAATCTACCAACTATGAAATTTTTATAGATTTGACTGGTACCATTCTTGGGAATTTCAATGAACCTTTTGCTTAGGGTCATCGGGCCTGAAGGAGAAATGATAGAGAATAAGAAAGGACTGAGGCTTTCCTGCAATACAAACCTTTCTAAGAAAATACCTCCAGGAGTCTGGAATCGATATTTGGCAGATACATCAGAGTCATGTAGAAGCCTTACTGACTATATATTCAAAACCAACATTTTTAAACAATATAACACAAGGCTTCTAAGAAAGGCAGCAGATTTCAAAACACTCCCAAACAAAGGAAATAATGAGAAAGTTCCTGGAACACTTAAGTCTTCCAATTAATATTTGAAGGAATGAAAGAATGAATGATATTATGGCACCTGTAAATAAGAACTGAACCATGACATTAGCGGTTACCCCAGAGAGCACAGCATCTGTGATTCTGCACATGCACTGGGTCTTGCTTTTGTTATCATTTAAAAAAATTTTTAATGTTTATTTATTTTTGAAGGAGAGAGAGACAGAGCGTGAGCTGGGGAGGGGCAGAGAGAGAGGGAGACAGAATCTGAAGCAGGCTCCAGGCTCTGAGCTGTCAACGCAGAGCCCAACATGGGGCTTGAACCCACAAGCTGTAAGATCATGACCTGAGCCGAAGTCAGACACCCAACCCACTGAGCCACCCAGGCGTCCCTGTTATCATTTTTAAATAGATATTGTCTTTCATCTCAGGATATGACCAGATTGAAGCCCTTTTGCCCAGACAGTTTTTAGAAAGCAGATAGTAAACATTTATGTAGACAAGGATGTCCCACTTTCTGAATTTCTCCATGATTTATTGCAGAATCCCAAGCATTTCAAATGAATATGTTATTGTTTTTCTCCTGCTAACGGTGGGAAGCAAGTTACAGATATGCTGCCCAATACTAGATAGAAAACATAGTTCTGTCAAAGTTATGTGTCTTTCCTGCCTCCTCCAGCCAACTAGCTTGCTCTTTTCTCCAAACCTTGTATCATTTAGTGGTGGAATTTAGTATTTTGACCCTTAATTACACACTATTCTATGTTTTCTAGCTTAAAGTGTAAGTCTTGGGTACTCAGCAAGACTGGACAGTACAAGGTTGTGGAAAGAGCTAAGGCTCTGGGGAGTAAAGACCCATAGGCAAATCCTGAATTTGTGCTACTTGGTAGATGCAAGTCACTTTACATAAATTGCAAAATATTGAAGAGATTTCCTCTGCCATGCACCCCAAAAGGATGTGTTGCATGCAGTGTAGAGTACTGATTTCTTCTTCAGAAAGATGAAACCTTTTCCCTTTTCAAAGCACCTGTACTAACCAGGTAATAAAGGTAAACATACTGGGTTTTCATTTATTAGAACTATCAGGAAAGAACTTGCCCAAATTCAAATAATGCTGTCCCACCAAGAAGGAACATTTGTGTTTAAAACAAAATATTTTCCTTTCTTGCTAACACTCATACCTAAACCTGCTGGGCCTCTGCATTTTTCCGGGTACATCAGTGACACCAGCTGTAGGAGGTGAGCAACATTTGTGTGGAACATGGGTGTGGGCAATGTGCAAAGGTGTCCCCAAATCCAGCCTTTGCTCCCTTTGAAGGTTGGGCTAGAAGACGCAGCTCTGTTTTTCTGTGGATTTTCTGTGGGCTTGAAACATGGGGAATGCCTGGGCATGCCACTCGTGACAGTAAAATTTCCCAGTATATCTGCATTTTTTTTTTGTCAAGTCATATATTTAGTTACGGGCCATTTTGATCAACATTTATTGGCACCTTGGACTTTTCAAATGCCTGAACACTTACACACCCACTGTTACTATTTAAAAGTCAGATCATGTCTTTGTTTTAAGTCAATTGCCCATCTTACTCATACAACCATCTCTAAATGTGTTTTTTTTAACATTTTATTTATTTTTGAGAGACAGAGAGAGAGATGGAATGTGAACAGGGGAAGGGCAGAGAGAGAAAGAGACACAGAATCTGAAGCAGGCTCCAGGCTCTGAGCTAGCAGTCAGCACAGAGCCCGACACGGGGCTCGAACCCACGAACCGTGAGATCATGACCTGAGCCGAAGTCGGATGCTCAACCGACTGAGCCACCCAGGCGCCCCTCTAAATGTGTTTTTGGTTGGAGCAGTGAAGGTGTAACATCACTAATATTTTGGGGAGGATACACTGTAGTATCATCATCATCGTCACTGTCATCTAAGCTGTCACTACGTGACAGGAATCATATTAATTGAATTTAATTAATTAATATTATTTCATTTCCATGCCAACTTTGAGAAGCAGGGCCTATCATTTTTCCTATTTTACAGCTGAGGCTACCGGGTACCAGACAGCTTAGAGAACGTGTCCAGAGGTCATACAGCTAGGACTTGGTCAAACAGATAAATAAATTGTATTCATTTCATTAGGCTGCCATAATAAAGTACCACAAATTGGGTGGCTTAAAATAACTGAAACTTGTTGTTTCACAGTCTTGAGGCTAAAAATCCCAAATCAAGGTGTTGGCAGAACTGTATATACCATCTGGGGTGCCTGGATGGCTCAGTCAGTTAGGCATCTGACTTCGGCTCAGGTCATAATCTCATGGTCTGCAGGTTTGAGCCCAGCGTTGGGCTCTTTGCTGACAGCTCAGAGCCTGGAGCCTGCTTCAGATTTTGTGTCTCCCTCTCTCTCTCTGCCCCTCCCTTGCTCATCGTCTATCTCTCCCTCTCAAAACTAAATAAATGTTAAAAATATTTTTAATTAAAAATATTTAAAAAATCCTGGGTTCTACAACCTGAAGGACAGGGTTTTTATTATAGACTGTTGTGTCCTCCTACTTCCCCACCAACAGAAAAAGATATATATGTCTTAACCCCCAGAGCCTGCGAATGTGTCACGATCTTATTTGGAAAGGGCATTTGCAGATTGAATCACGTCACTAAGGTGGGCCTTAATGCAGTCTGACTGATGTCTTTACAAGAGGGAAATTTGGAAATGGACACAGATGCACAGGGAAAATGCCACGTGAAGACCCAGAGGGATGAAGGCTCTGTGAGAATGAGGCAGAGATTGGAGTTCTGGCAGCTGAGAGCCGCGGAACAACTGGAGCTACCAGAAGGTGGAAGAGGCAAGGAGGAGTCTTCCTTAGGGTTTCAGAGGGAGGACGGTCCTTTTTTTTTTTAATGTTTATTTATTTTTGAGAGAGACAGAGTGCAAGAGTGCACTTGCAGAGTGCAAGACAGAGAGAGAGAGGGAGACACAGAATCGGAAGCAGGCTCCAGGCTCTGGGCTGTCAGCATAGAGCCCAAATTGGGGCTCAAACCCACAAACCGTGAGATCATGACCTGAGCCAAAGTTGGATGCTTAACCGACTGAGCCACCCAGGTGCCCCTAGAATCCATTTTTGTTTTAATGGACTCTCCTTGAGGCAAATTTCTAAAAAGTTTTGCTCAGGAGAAGTGGACAGACTCATGGGGGGGTCCACTCTGCAGAGGAGGGTGCCATTTAGGTCCCCGATTTCGGACTTCTTGAACAAGCACCGGGCTTGCTTTATAGATGCCATTCGAACCTACCACCAGACCAGGACTCTACTGAACAAAGAAAATAAGTCTGTTCTAAGTTCTGACTTGGGATTCCTTTCTCTCAAATTTTCACACGAGCACCTTGGCCCCTAGAAGGCCTGGAGCAGGACAGAGCAAGGACCTCCCCCAGGGGCTTGCTGCCCAGAACCTGGCATGGCCTGGGTGGGTCGCTCCGGAGCCACGGGGCTGCTCTTTCCTGGGCAGGGGGTGAAGCGTGCTGAATCGTCAGTGTCTGAGCGCTGCAGCCAGGGAGTTCTTCACCTGTCTCAACTCCTCTGGGCACAGATCCCTGCCACTAGACTGCTGGGTAGCCAGACTGGAATCTTTTTAAAGGTTAGCAAGTTTCTCTGTTGCCATCTGTCTTTCTCGGTGTGTGTGTGCTCGCTCCTGATTCTGTACAACGTGCAAATTTAGAACTTAAACTTGGAACAATGCTGAGGGAACAAAGCTCAGCTCTGGCTTTCAATCGCCCTGGAATCTGGGGGCACAGGGATTCCTGAGGTGTGTATAGCATGGAGGCTGCGGGGCACTGTCAGGGAGCACAATGATAGGAGCCATTGGGAAAAAAAAATTATAGCAATAGGAAGCCACTTTGCTCAAACCCTTAATGTTTCTGTTGATGAAATTGAGGACTACAGAATTTAAGTGCATGACCCAAGGTCACACAATTAGTTAGAGGCAAAGCTGACACTAGTCTTAGGTCTCTCTGATTCCCAGTCCAGAGCCCTCTTCAATAAACTAATGACTTGGTCCATTTTATAGAGCTTTTCCTTTTTCAAAGGGCTTTCAAAGAGCATTTCGGGTTTTTTTTTTCTCCCCACAACGTAGTAATAACAGAATTGATTTGACTCCATTAAGAATAGCTCAGCATACAACATATGTCCTTCTTTCAAACCAATCTGGATTTAATTCTGCAAATGTTCTCTCTCGATTCTTACGTGTTTATGTTTATTCCTTTGTACCTTTGTGTTCCATTCAGGGTTAGCAAAGTTCAGGATTTGTTTTCTACTCAATGGATGGTTCGGTTTCTGATAAGAATTCCATCCTCTCCAATGCTTCTTCAAAGTTACTACAGCAATATACCCCCAGGCTATGGCCCAAGTGCTTATAACTGGCGGTGGCTGACTTCATTACTTTAGAATATTCTACGTCCCATCTCAGTTTCAATGCTCATCTTTCTGCCCCTGATGGTTATTGCTTTTGCCATTGCTTTGCCAGAAGGTTTCAGAGAAGAACACAGGCTTCGGCTGCTGCTTATGTGGATTTGAAACTGGATTTCCCACTTACTGAACACGTGACCCCTGTGTTCTCATAGGTACAAATAAAACAAAACACAACCTTTCTTACAAAAGTATTGTGATGTCTAATAGGATGACAAAGACTGAGTGCCTGGCACATAGTAAGTATTCAATAAACACTAGCTCTCCTCTAAGAAACGTGCATAGAAGTGCTGATGGACCATGCTCCTTTACCTTGGCTAATGTTTGAGGTTATTCAAATTATAAAAACAATAAAGAGGGCACACAGTGTATCAACATTCCAATTAGTGGCTGACACTCCCTGAACTGGGTGTGAGGATGGGGCGAATGCGTAGCAAAAATCCCAGTAAGTTTGCATGGTGTCTAAGGGCTTTTCCAGCTCTGATAATATGTGATGCCAGAGTGTTTCTTGTGAAGTTCTTAGAAGAGACTGAAACAATTCAGACAGTAAGAGAGAGAGTTGGAGTTAGTTTGAAAACTGAATCACTGACTAAAAAAAAAAAGAAGCTGTGTTTCTTTGACAGCTTCTTTTTTTTTTAGTCAGTGATTCAGTTTTCAAACTAACTCCAATAATGAAGACATTATCTTTTTTAGTCTTCAGAAGCACCCATAAAGGAGGAATTATTTTCCCATTTTTCAGATGATGAAATTAAGGCTCAGGTTGTCTTAGTAGCTCATGCAAGTTGTGCAGCTCATTTAAGTTGGAGAGAAACGTGAATCCAGGTTGCACATTCCATGATGTCTCTTGGGAAGCCTGGGCTGAGCAACATGCAGGTGGCGCTGACACTGAAAGTTTGCATAAAAGGATTCAAGCAGAGCTCGAAAGGCCCAGTCTTTGCTCCCTTCACCTGCGTGATTAGCAGATGGCTTCAGAGGGTCACCAGAAGACGGGCACCTGTATCCCCATTTGGGCATTCGCTTAGGATGTTAAGAGACAGGAGTCAAGGGTCATGGGCCAGGGGACTGAAATCAAGAGGCCGGATTCCCTTGTTGGAGGTGTGACCAGATGATGCTCAGAGTCAGTATTGCGGAGGGACCCTGAGATTCACTTCCCTGACTATGGGAGCAAGCCCTGATAGTAAATGCACAGTGGACGGGGGCTCATATTCATAGTCCATCAGGGCTTACAAACAGCTCCAACTTATCTCCAGGAGCTGAATTCAAAAAATGGCAAGGGTTATTTGGAAATGAGAGAAATGGATTATGTGTAATATTTACTGCTTCTTCAAAATCATTTTTCTCACCATCCATGCAATTTATTTCTTTTTTTTTAAAAGATTTTTTTTACGTCTTTATTTTTATTTTTTGAGAGAGAGAGAGAGACAGAGAGTGAGCGGGGGAGGGGCAGAGAGAGAGGGAGACACAGAATCTGAAGCAGGCTCCAGGCTCTGAGCTGTCAGCACAGAGCCCGATGCAGGGCTTGAACCCACGGACTGTGAGATCATGACCTGAGCTGAAGTCGGACGCTTAACCAACTGAGCCACCCAGGCGCCCCCATGCAATTTATTTCTTTTAGAGACAATCGTATTTGGTGTGTTTGCTTCACAAATGACTTGTAAGACATAAGTATTTATATCTAAATTTCTTGAAAGAAAAATCATCTCAAGGTTATCTGTACAAAAATCAAATATTTATTGGGAGTTTTGGAAAAGTTATATTCTAACTTGGTATTTGTACTCTTCAAATGACCTATTAAAATATTTTTCTGGTGCATGTGAAATTGGCAATTTTATGTTTTAAAGGTCTTAGAGTCTATAAGTCCTAACTTAAAAAAATCTGAATTCCTGTTTTTTTTCTCCTTAAACTTTGTGATCAATGTGGGAACAAATGATGGCTTGAGTTTATTTATATCCAAATCACTCACTTAAACAATTGCTGATTTCCTTCTAGCCCAAGCTAGTAAGAACTTACACCTGACTTACAGGAATCTTCACCTTTTGTTTGTAGAGCTTGGCTGAAACCCAAAAAGTAGCCCGAACCTCTGAGGCCACCGGATGTTACCCCTAAATGAAATGTATCTCTTAAGCTTCTTCATTAGAACTGCACGAGTGGTTTCCTATTTTTCTCTATCAAAGGAGAAACGGTTTCCAGAACCAAAATAGGAAAACACCTATTTTTCTTTGTTCTGCTTTTCTTGTATTTCCATTTTATTAAATACCATCTGGAAAACATGGAGAGATATATTATATGTGATGTATGAACGTGTTCAGCATCATCATTGGAATGAAGAGAGAGTCTAAAGCATGGTAAAGGGAAAATTATAGGATGAGCCGGTGGATTTTAACAGGCTAATGATAGGATCATCAGTCAGTTTGGAGTATTCCTGAAAATCGTGTGTGCGCTCAGCTCTTTTTGCTTCATTATTTGTTGAATTTTAGGATTTATGTATGTACATTATTGGCAATACAGAAAGATACCATAGTAATTAAAGTCAGGCTGGATTTATCATTTCTATAGAATTTATACAGCAAGTGATTATGTTATAGGCAGTTGGCCTAGAGATTAATTGATGCTAGTTCCATAGCTTTATACAGAGTGCTTCCAAGTTTATATTATTTTAACCCAAGTTACTCCTGGGGATTGAAAGGAAAACAAATGGTTGTTTTTGATATCACCATGCTATATTATTGTGATACTTGTCTTCAGCTAGTAAGATCTCTTTCTTTGCAAAAGTACCTCCATTAGGTTTGATAATAAATGCCAACATATTTCTTAGAAATGGTCCAATTTATAATGGTGACAGTGTGGGGATTAAGAGCAACTAAGATTTAGCTGTCCTTATGTCATCCATTCACTTAGAAGGGTCTGGGCATCTCCAACACTTTGAAAGAGCACATCCTTCCTGGGCTTTTAGCATTTGTATCCTGGGGTGTTTGGGGATTGACCCTGCACAGCACTCATGGTTATTAGTTCATGGTGTTCTTAGGAGGCGTTTGAAGTCAGCTGGTGCCCTGCTGATGGAGATGCTGAGTGTAGCATCGCATCGACATAATTTCATGATGCGTTTGCACGAAGAGCTTTGGTGCCGTTTCTAAGTGAGGTAAGCAGTTTTGGAGCCTGCATTGACAAAGTTATCTGCTGGTTACCTACTTTGCATGGAGTTGTGTGCACTTCTGCTTCCTTGAAATCCATCCTTCTTAGTTTCTCCACCAACGATATATTCTAATGTGTGTTATTGGTGTTTATTGCTCAGTGGTATAGAGATTGAAATCTAGCCAAAGAAAATTTTTTTCTGTATATCATTAATGACGTAAAACAGAGATATTCCTGCAAACACAATACGAAGTATTCTTTACTAAAAAGGCAGAGTTTATTGGTCTCCTTAAACTAGTTTATTGGTGTCATTCATCTAGGGACACTCTAGGTTTAAGTGGATTTCTCAGTATTCATTAATAAGAATGGTATGGTCTTCCCTACTGCTTCTTCAATTAGAATCCTGAAGATTTGTATTCATAGAGAGGACACAGTTTCCTGTTGACAGTGATACTTGTGTTGGACTGGGAGTGATCGCCATCCCATTAGTTGAGGCTGATTCTGGACCAGAACCCTTGAGGCTGGTTGAAGAATCAACGCTTCTCTTTGTTGTGCAGGAAAACGGTCAGGGCTCTTATTTTTTCTGGTAGTAGGTCTAGCTTTGTGGGTGCCCATGAAGTCAGTACTCCAGTTCTACCATGTTCCGTGTCACTATGGGTAATTTCCAAATTGCTTTTCGTCTTGGCTTCCTGGTACCAGGTCAGTGCCTTTCTCTTCTGCCTGAGGTGAGGATTAAGTGAAAATGTGAATGGAAAAGGTCTGGCACAGTTGCCATACATAGGCAGCACTCAATCAATGTTAGTTCCCTTTTTCCTCTAGGAAATAGTCCATGTGACTGTGCATGAGGCCCAGTAAAAAGCAGCCTTCCCCAGGGGAGCCCTCTCCATTGTAAGCCTACTTAATGGGTGTACACCCACCGGTATACACACCCAGAAGTTTTCTCATTATCCACCATGGACTGTGGCCTTTTAGATCAGTGGTTTACTCTTTGGGTGATGGACTAAGACTGTATTATGGTTCACCATTTCTTCTCCCTGGGGGATGATCAAACTTCAGTGCCCCATGGAGGTCAAGTTTGGCCATGTTAGCTGGTTCGGCCAGTGACATAGTAAAGAAATAATGTATGTCACTCTGGACAGAAGCCTGGTGAGCCAATCTGTGTGTTGTCACACTCTTTCCCTCTGTCACATTTGCAGGTCAGATTCCAATCTTTGCCAGCCTGAGTTCCACAAAGAGGGTCACACTAATCAGCAGAACTCTCTGTCCTCCATGGATTTGCACCAGACGTGCAATGTAGGTGGTAACAGTTCTTGGTGGTTGTAAACTCCTGAGGTTTGGGGGTTGTTTGTTAGCCAGTATAATCTATATTTGCAGACCGATGCAGATGATAGTGATGGTTTTTGGACCTTTAAGATACTGCATTAAACTTTAAATTATCTTAGGGGTCACCTGGGTGGCTCAGTCGGTTGAGCCTCTGACTCTTTATTTTGGCTCAGGCCATGATCCCAGGGTCATGGGATCGAGCCCTGTGCCGGGCTCTGTGCGAAGCATGAGGCCTGCTTAAGATTGTCTCTTTCTCTCCCTCTGCTGCTCTCCCCTGCTCGCACTCTCTCTCAAATCAAACAAAAATAATTTAAGTCATCTTGGGAAGAGCAACAATTTCAGCCTTTACCACCAGACGTCCTCAAATGGGGTAGGGTTAAGAGATCAGGAGAACTGCACTTGGTGTGGCTGTGGCACAGGAAGGGGACGTATGGGATAGCAGTGCTGCAAGGTCAAAACCAGGCACTGCATGCTTCTTCCAGTGGCCCTTTGCCAATCCTGCCTGTAACCCAAGAGGACACAGGCTGCAGTGATCACCTGAAACAGAGCCAATAGGGACCAGGAAGCACAGATCTCCAAAAGGCCCTGGTGGGGCTAAGTAAATAGCTCATGTGTTTAACTTTTAGTTTTTATAAAAACAAAGTCTTAGTCTTGCGGTTCCCGAACTTTAGGATTGTAGTCACCCAGAGGGACTGTAAAACACGGGTAGCTGGGCCCCACCGCCTGGGTCTGCAGTTCAGGAGGTCTGAGGGACTTTAGAAAGGTGATGCCTGTGCTGCTGGTGCAGAGACTATCCTCTGAGAACCATTGCCTTAGTCCCACAAGGTAAGTCAGAGCCCCCCTCCTTAATGTGAGGAAAGGAGGCAGCTTAGGGGAAGTGGCCACCTTGTTCCCCAGGTGACACCTGGACGACCCAGCCTGAGCTGGCCTGCTGTGCTTCCCGCCCAGGAATCGATGCTACAGAGGACACATTTGGGCACTCCAAAGTGTCCCTCCACATCATTTAAGGGCGTGTTTCAGTGTCACCTTCAGAAGTGTGATGAAGAGGATGAGTAGGAGACTGGCTCACGCTTAGGAAATTGTAGGGGTCCCATTCAAAAGACAGCTGAGGAAGAAGGAGCATTTTCTCCAACTCCTGGGTCACAAGACACACAGAGTTCCCAAAGTGGAGGGTGTGAAAAGCCATACTGTTATGGAGCCCAGCGGAAGCATTGGGAATACTGAAGAGAAATGTGTGTAAACAGAGGCAAGATTAAATGAATTCTACATTCCAGAAGGGTGAAAACGCCATGAAAGTTTCTCTCTCAGTTCAGCGAGGAAAGAAATCACAGAATCTGTGAAAATATTTAGGTAGCTTACACGGCTACTGCAGGATGGCAGTTTTTCCCATTTGTGGTTTGGGAACCAGAGAGGAGAAGTGATCCAAGCTCTCACGTAGTCATTAAGAGGCACCCGGAAACAGGAAATGAACTACCTATTAAAAAACAGAATTATGTCAAAATAATTTTAAAATCGTAAAGCTATTTCAGAGTTTCACAAGACAAAGTTAACTTTGGAATATACCATATGCAAAGATTTTAAAAGGTGCATAGCTTCTTGAAAAAAAAGGTGGAATAGCTCAAAAAAGATATATGGTTACTAAGCACATTTATTCTTGTGGGAATGACGAGACTATACCAGATAAAGAAAGTTCTTACTTCTGAACTGAATCTAATTATCTTTACAGGTGAAGGATGGTTTGGCGTCTTTTCTTCAAGCAGTAACTTCCATTTTGTGTCCCCTCTGGGTCTCATGATGTTTTGCCAGCATTAGATTTCTATAAACCTAGTAGAACTGATAATGTGAATGGGACTTTCAGGTAAATAAAATGCAAAGCTGCCTTCTATGTAAATAAAATGAACCAAAGATCTGCCTGGAAAATAGCATAAACTCTTACAGGACAGAGTCTTCCACTCTTCTATGCATAGGACTAAAGTAACTCTCCACAGAGTTACTCCATACTGACAACCCATGGTCCCAGTGAAGATGATAAGCCCCTCAGGGCAATTGACCAGATGTAGGGCAGTATTCATGTAACAGTGTGTGCCCCCTGGACAGAGGGAAAACATTCAGGGGTGCTAGGGTAGAGCAAGCTAACAAGTGCAAGGAAGAATGACCCAGCATTTGGGGCACCCCCTTTTGAGAGTGGGTAGATGAAACTCTCACCAGAGATCTCATAATATTCTTGGCTCAGTTAAATGAAAAAAAGAGGTGGGGTGCCTGGGTGGCTCAGTCGGTTAAGCGTCCAACTTCAGCTCAGGTCATGATCTCACGGTTCATGGGTTCGAGCCCCACGTCGGTGCTGACAGCTAGCTCAGAGCCTGGAGGCTGCTTTGGATTCTGTCTCTCCCTCTCTCTGACCCTCCCCTACTCATGCTCTCTCTCTCTCTCTCTCAAAAATAAATAATAAAAAAAAACAATAAAAATTTTTTTTAAAAAAGTGAAAAAAGAGGTCCAATAATCATCTTGCTAGGTTTCTAGTTTGATTAATTAGGATTATGCAAAGCTGTGTTATGGCTTCCGTGGCCCCAAGCACTTTTAACTTCAAGGGCCACTTCCTCCATAAAAGGACTATTAAAAATTATAACTCATGACTGGATTGGAATAAAGACAAAATACTAGTGGATCCATTGTTATATGGTTATTATATATGATCATTATTATCATATTCAATTTTTTCTTCAGATTTTAAAATGAAATTAAAACAATTTTGTGAGGAAACCTGGGTGGCTTAGTTGGTTAAGTGTCCCACTCTGGATTTTGGCCCAGGTCATGATCTTACAGTTTGTGAGCTCAACCCCCGCATCAGGCTCCACACTGTCAGCACTTGGGATTCTCTTTCTCCCTCTCAAAATAAATAAACCTCCCTCGCTCACACACACACACACACACACACACACACACTCTCTCTCTCTCTCTCTGTCTCTCAAAATAAATAAACATTTAAAAAAAAGCCCCACATAGCAGTTTTATGGGCTCCTATAAGTATTGTGGGCTCTAGGCATTGCACACATCCTGGTTAATTGGTAAATCCACTCCCAGACAGTGTTTGGCCACAAATAAAAAAAAGATCCTCACTAACATCTGACCTATTAGCACATGGTCTACATGTAGGAGAATGAGAGATATGTGAAGCCGAACCCCACACAACCCACAGATAAATGCATGAGCACAGCCATGTCTAGCCCATGTCAGCAAGATCCCATTGACACAAGAGATTTGTTCTGTGTCCCTGGATTTGGGGCTGGTTTGTTAATGCAGCAAGAGCTAAATGACTTACAGAGCCTCAGCAGCTATTATACTGAGTTTGGATTTTTTGTTTTTTTGTGTGTTTCAGAATGCAATGTAAAACCACTGGAAGGTTTTAAGCAGGGGAGAGGATGCTCCGCTTTATTTTTGACAAAGCTCACTCTGGCCATGGAGGCAAGAATAGAGGGAATCCAGAGTGGAGGACAGGAAACCAGTAGGAGGCTATTGCAATAATCCAGATAAGGAAAGGAGACAAGATGTCTGTCAGGCCTGGGGGTAGGGGTGCGGGGGGAGAAAAGGGTTTGCAGCGCAAGCTCCATTCAAATTCAAATTCTGCTCTAGATCTGTTCTCTTCTGTTCTGTGAAGGATGTGAAAAGACACAAGGAATTGTGAGACTGTGTTGTCCCTTGATGGAGAGAGAGAGAGAGAGAGAGAGAGAGAGAGAGAGAGAGAGAGAGAGAGAAGTAGGTTGTCTCTGGAGACAAGAATAATGAGTTAATTAGTGGCTTTCCTGACCCTTTCCAGAAAATCCTGCTAAATGTTCCTAAACTCACTGAGGGCCAGATTCAACTTTTGAAATCTGTTTGTGGGAATCAAAAATGATGGCAGAAGCAGATGGCTGTGAAGACTGCTATGGTGTAACATTTTGTGGCTTATATTTTAACAGGATGGTAATTGAGCTTTTGGAGTTTGTCTGGTCTATGCCCTCCTCAGAATTCTCCAACCATCTCTGTCTTCCCTCCATTTCTATAATTTGCAACAATTTGATTTTCCCCCCAAGGAAATCTACTTTCAGAGAAAGTAAGAGATCTAGAAGGGGATGCTTGTTTCTTTTTAGTCTAGTCAAAGAAATGCGCCAACATAACCACACCCTGCTTACACTTTGCGACGTCATTCAATAATAACATGCCACTTCTTTATGACATGCAGAGAAACATTTCACAAATGGATCCTTAAATCATTTCCTAGAGGCAGTGAGGTTTTGCTGTGGTTAGCTTTCTTGTTCTGAGGAGTGAACCAAGGTATAATGTGAGAAAGCATTTTCCTAAACACATTTGATACAGAACTGAAAAAAGCTTTTCAAACCTCTTCATTCCTAGTTTTCACACACTCCCTCTTTAGATCATGCCAATATGGCAGAAATATATTGTATATATTTTAAATCTACACACTTTCTAATAACTGGGGGAAATATCGATCTCTCCTAAGTGATTTTTCACATTTTTCTTGCCCATTAACATTAATAATAAATATTAGCAATAAAGCCAAATAACAATTCATTTCATTCATACCAGATCACTTGAACAAAATGACTGTCTTGAAGAAAGTTTTCATTTTATTGGACATTATCCATTTGTTGGTCAAAGAAAAATTAAACTGTCCAGAATACTGTATAAGAGGGAAATCTATCTTAGTGTGGTTGAGGCAGAAAAATAAAGCTTCTGAAGAAAACCAGTGACAGTCTCTTAACATTGACTGTAATGTAATGTTATTTCTAGTTATATTATATTTATATTTTGATATGTTTTATACTTGGTCTTTATATTCAGAACTGTTTATATTTCATTCTAATGTTAATGTTAGTTTGAGATTATTTGAGTGATATTTACATTTGTCTGTTGATATGATGTATTTATTTTGAGGGTAGTACCTGAAAAATTGGCCAAGTCATTTCTGCTGTTATTTTTTTCCTCACAGTTTTAGTCTTTGAAACTTTTGTGTGTTTTGGCATCATTCAACTCTCCTCTGTTCCTTATTCCTTATTAAGCAACTCAGCCCTTAATTAGCTTGCTGTCCCTTCATTAGAAATTCGTTCCATTTGA
This sequence comes from Cryptoprocta ferox, assembly GCA_028646485.1. Lineage (NCBI taxonomy): Eukaryota > Metazoa > Chordata > Mammalia > Carnivora > Eupleridae > Cryptoprocta > Cryptoprocta ferox. The sequence goes on along the minus strand of CM053566.1, from coordinate 68,290,437 downwards.
TAACTCTTTGTTGCTTGTAGAACGGTTGGTGTAGGCTTGTGTGGGTTTCCATAACACAAAAGCCAGATGGATTTTTTAAAACAGATAATTTTAGTCTTGAATAGAGAACTGTGAAAAATTAAAAAAAAGAAAAGAAACATTAAAAGAACACAAAACAAAACAAAACAAAAAAATCTTAGTACTGATAAAACCAGTGAGAAGTCACAGATTCTCAAATAAGGGGTAGAGCAAAACTTTTCCCATTTCTATCCCCTCCTTCTCCTCCTCCTCCTTCTCCTCTTTAATTTGTTTTGGATTCAAGAATTGGAAAGTTCTGTTCCCAATTAAAAATGGATCACATTTGGGTCTGAGAGGGAGTCAGCCGCCTCATGATAGCTGCAGAAGGCAGAAGGCTGTGGATAGACTAGAGTCCCTTTGATAACCAATACCGCTCTCTGTGTGCTAATTTGCTGAACGGGGAAAATATTGGCATGTTGCCTTCAGAATCCCTTGGAAGAAAAACATTAGAAATTTGAAAACATTAGAATTCTGTCCAAAGTGTTTATCTTATGTAACAAATTTATTGGGGAGTCTCAACCTGTTTGAGTATAAAAATGAAACCATTTTATACTTATCCAGCCACAGCCTCTTTCGCTAGGATATGTTGACCTACCTTTCCTGCTGAGAAGGAACTCCCTTAACAGCAACTTGGCCAGCTCCTCTAACTTCCCTGTCACTTTTAGTTATTAGAACAGTTCATTCTGTTATTTAAGACTCGGTCCTATTTATTTTGATACTTTGGTCTCAAATCAGATTCAAAGCTGTGTCCTCCTCCCCACCACTCAGTGTTGTCTCCTTTCCACCCTTGTGGCTCCAGTGGCTTGAAGGTTGACGATCTGTTCTTCATATACTTACCCACTTCCTCCTCTTTTTGAACTCTTTTCTTTAGACTTCAGAAGGCTTGCGGAGCCTCTGCTGGCCCACTGTGGGCGGTCATCAGGGAAAGAGCCAATGGGCTGGAATGCATAGTGACAGGAAGTGGTTCTAGTCTAGCTCTCCTTCACTCTACTCCTTTTTGATGTTGTGTTCTCATTTCATGAGTCAGCCTCCATGGAGGTGGTATATTTGTGAGTGTGTGTGTGTGCTGTTTGTTGTGTTTTGAGGGACAGTGTTCAGCTTTATCCTGGTCCCTTCTATCACTGAGAATGCCAACCTCCACCCCAGAAGACAGTTGGCATCTTGGGCTTGAGCAATGAAAAACATCTCTGACCCCTTGTCTGGGCCTCCCATCACTCTATCCAACAGATATCCTAAATGGCTCCATGGCCCCTCTCTTACCACCATCTGTGTTGGTTCACATAGAGCTCTGAAAACTACTGGAATCCTCATCTGTGTTTCCCATGTCCGTAGACACTTGAGATGGGTGGAGCTACCCACATCTCATATCCAGGCATACAACATGACAAGCCTTGCCTACTGGACCTACTGACCTAGATCAACTGCCTTGAGAAATTTCTGGTCTCTAAATGAACACTATTATTTATATTCAAATACTCTTTCCCTCCTTGCAAATGACTCTAGGTGATAGGTATTAAATATTCTTCTCTCCTTTTGCCTTGCTGTTATTAGGACATGAAAAGGACAGCTTGTGATACTTTTTGTTTCCTAGTCCACTCCATAACTCTCAAGCCCCATTCCTGTAGCTGCACCAGAGAGGACCTTGAGGCCTGCAGCTCAGCCCATATCTTCCTTTCACAGAGTCACCATCAGTATTTATTCACAGTTCTCTTGGAGACTGCCTTACTTGGCTTTGGGGAGAGAGAGAGACACCCTCCGTAACCACAGAGAAATGAGAGAAAATACTTTCTTAATTCACATGGACATCACCAAAGGCTGGTTACTACCTACCAACTTAGTTCTTTCCTTAATTTGATTGGAGACAGTTCAGAGTTGGAGTCTCTAGTAAGCACGCTAGGTAAGTACTTTGCACCAATAGAGTTAAGCTCAGCTTTGGACCTTGGCCATGGTTCTGGGACAGCAAGAAACATCCTAGCCTACATCCTATTATAGTAGTGTCACACACTGTGATTTATTTTCTTCACTTGAGGCTACCAAATTCTTCCTGTCTTCTTATCCCAAGCTGATTCAGACTGAGGTTGTGAGTTAGCAGTTTCCCAGGCTCACAGACTAGGCACCTAACCATGGCCAGCCATCCCACAAAACTGTGTCCCAAAGGCCATAAGCAGGATTTAAGGGAAAGGACAGTCATAATATAGGTCTGAATCTTGACCCTGGGTCAGTGGCTGATCACCTAAGACCACGATCTCTCTAGTTCTTTAGAGTCTGTTCTTCATTTCTAGAAAAATAGTTTGGAAAAGATTAATAGTTTTCAAACTTCTTTTGAATAACAGGGCCTGATTTTTAAAATTGGCTCATGAAACTTAGATCCTCCTTAATTCTCAGTTAGGGTCCTTAAGGCATTCACACGAATTATGGGGGTTCTGTGGTACAAAATTTGAGACCTACAGAAGTAGAATATTATGTTGTTCTCCTTCCAACTTTAAAATTATTTTGAGTGTGGCTGGCCCTACAGAAACAAAGCCTGCTATTAGCACACGACTTTATATTTATGTTTATGCCACCTCCCAAGTGTCAGTTTCATACTGGGCTCTTGATCTGTAAGGCCATCGCCATGTGCATTTTCAAATTGTTATGGGGGCTTTTAAAAGTCAAAGTTTATACATGCTTACATCAGTTGCATTTTTTGCAAAGTTAATACTTTGAAAAATGCTGCTTTCATAACTCTAGAGTAGAATTTCCTGGTGAGTTGGACACTAGTTTCATGAGAGGTGATCTGAAACAAAGAGCTTCATGGCCAAAATCATTTAAAAAAATGTAGTGTTCCATGTCCCCCTCTTGGAGATGCGCTAAGGGCTCAGAGAAGTTATGTCACAAAGCAACATGTATAACTTTATTTAACTCAGTATTTCCTGAACATTTGACCACAGAACCCATTGTTTTCCCATATAATATTTATTAACATCCCACAGAAATAGGGTTCATTTGAATATACCTTTTACAAATAATTGCCTTCTGGAGAGATCGACACACTTTCCTGTAAAGGGCCCAGATGATAAATATTTTAGGTTTTGTGGATTTCACTGACTCTGTCACAACTACTCAGCTCTGTCAGTGCAGTGCAAAACCAGCCATAGCCAATATCTAAATGATTGGTGTGGCTGTGTTCCAAAAGAATTTCATGTAAAAAAAAAAATAATACAGATCTGGCCTGTGGGCAGTTGTTTGTGGACCCCAATTCCTCCATTTAACTGTTAGGATATATTCAGATGGAGTGAAGGTATAATCACAAATAGTGAAATAATAGCTTAATTTGTTTGTGATTAATCACTAGAGTTTGGCTGACTTTTAGGGATTAAGCCACTGAGAATACCAGTCTTTCCCTGAACATCTTGAGATCTGGAGCAGGCTAACTGATTTATTGCACACTGCTTATTTTACCAGATATTTAGCTAGCTGTGAAATCTTTGCCCGGTTCATGATCTGTGTTGCTTGCTATCAGCTAGTTTCACTACAATGAAAGACAGGCAGCAAATAAGAAACATAGCAACCACCTCAGTGTCAACTCAGTTATTGTATCTGAAATGAACCATCCATGGTTTTCAAGCTCACAGAAGGAAAATGTCATACACATAGTCAGAGGCATTCTGATTGCTGATTGTGATCAATAGGTTGATTGTGGCCATTTCCTGAGTAGTTTCCTATAATTAAACACTGTATTAGTTGTCTATCGTTATGTAACAAATTACTTTAAAAACTTGGTGATTAAAATAGAAAATATTTATAATTTCCAAGTTAGTGTGAATCAGGAATCTCAGCAGCTTAGCTCAGTTCTTTGGCTCAGGGTCTCTCAGAAGGCTGCCACTAAGGTGTTGGTCGGGGCTGTGGTCTCACCAGAAGATTCAAGTGGGGAGAATCTTCAACCAGTTCTGGCTGGTTGACTCCTTCACAAACTTCTTCCTGTTCTTGCTATTCCACAAGTATGGCTCTCCCTTTCCTGCTCATTTCTCAGTTCTTTAGGTTAAAAGGCACCTGATGGACCACAGACCACATTCTGTAATCACCCACACACATTTATCCGTCAGTAAATATGATCTATTCTTACTAAAGTAATTGCGTGAAGTTTTATAATTCTGGTCATATCCAACTGACAAAAAAGAAAAAAAAAGGGGGAAAAATCAGCAAATCAGCTCCATGCTAGGTACTGAAGGTGATAAAATTATATAATATATCTCCTGCTTTTGAAGATCTTCTTTTTCAATTATGGAAACAAGATAAACATATGGAGACAGTTATATTAAAATTAAAGATTTAAATAACAGTTCAAGGTAACAATAGAAGGAATATCATAAGGCAGCATATGATTAATTACCGGCTGAATTGTATATAATCCATTACTATTGGAATTCAGGAGAGAGAGACTGATCATTGTGACCATATTGTGAATCAAATGAGAAAGATTTTGAGAGGGACAGGAAAGGAAGGGCATTCATTCCAGGTGGATGGAATAGCATGAGTAAAAATAAGATGGCAAGGCAGGTGTTTTGGGGGAACAATGAGTTAACCAGTTTGGAGAGTGGGTTTTTTGGAGGCGAGGAGTCTGAGATGAGGTAAATGGTAAGTCAGACAGCCATGCAGGAACAGGTTGAGTTTAATTATCTAACCTGTGCTCGGTCCCTGAGGCAGATGGCTTGCCAACAAACTTGCATGAATTACCTTCTATTAGAATTTTTAAAAAGGGGTAAGTTCCAGGTTCATTCACTGAACATCTTGGGCTCACAATCCGTGCCTGTCTTTTAATAGCAAGTGGTGGCAAATGGAAACGGTACCTGTGCTTTGTCTCCATAGCAGCGACTCAGAAAAGCCTTGATGGCGTCCAGCTGAGACAGACCGAACCATTGTCACCCCCCACCAGAAGATGAGGAGGCCATAAAGAGAAGAGGCATGGCTGTCATTTCAAGAGACTGCCGACTGCCAGGATAAGGGAGCCGGGTGTCCTGAAGCCCAGTGACATGGAGAACTCAGTGTATTGTTGATGGCAAGTTAGATGCACTTCCTTCATCCTCTCCCAGCTCAAAGCCAAAGAGAACTTGGCATGAGGGGGAAGGGTCCCAGAACCTTCAGAAAAAGACCTCAAGAAATCACTACAGGTGTGGAATCTAATTCAGTCCACCCATCTTCCTACCTGTCACTTAATCTCTTTAAATTCTGTTCATCTATAAAAGAGAGATAACAGTATTACCTACTGCATCCATAGGGTTGTTTTGAGAATTCAGTGAGTTCTGAACATACAAGGTTTACAGAGTGGCTTATAAAAAGTTCTCAGTAACTGTTAGGGACTGTTATTCCAGCTGATGTTTTGTTATTCTATCATTCCAGCTTTCCGATGTCTTTGATTGTCACAAAGCACATAAAAAATTAGTAGGTGGTAAAATTATTGTTTTCTCTTAGATTTAGTTCATTTTTAAAGGTTTGGAATGACCCAAAAGAGCTTTGACACTTGAATGTCTCTGGGTTTTAGAATGTCAGAAAATATTTTCCCCCCTTCTCTGATCCCTCCCTTCTTATTTCCTTTCTTCAGCAAATACATTTTGAGTGCTATCTCTGGGCCAGGCACTTTGTTCAACATTTCTAGCATTTCTAGGCTCTGGACATGCAGGCCCAAAACAAGACTAACAATGCATTCTTAGTTTCTTGGGGGTAAATGATCACATGCAGGTTGTGAATTCAGAAAAAATTCTCTCAGCAGATAGAAAAAGATGATTTCACTTTAAGAAGGAAGAAGATGAAAATATGTGGCCAATGTGTACAGTTTGGAAGTAAATTCCAGTTGTGTGTCTGGAGCAGCAGGGGGGCAGCTGTTGGAGTCCAGGGGCGGCTGGCTGGCTGGCAGGCAGCACAGGGTTTGGGACCAAGGCCTCCTTACGCAGGGCAGACATGTAGACAGCAAACAGCACCTCAGTGCCACAGCCAGGGACCTCATTTCTGCACCTGGTCTAGCCTCCCAACCCCATTGGCTGCTAAGTTGTGGGGGGAGAGTGCCATGACGGCAATGGGGCCCATCTTCTTCTAATTATTATTCTATGGTATTATGGTCATGACTCCTATTTAATGTATTCTGACTGGCAACAATGTGCTAAGTGTTCTGCAGACCACAGAATTAAGCATGGCTGTTGGCTGTGATGCAATGGGCTGAAATCTTAGTTCTATAGACACAAGATCCTCAGAGAGCAAAGAGAAGGTTCAGAAGGTCCAAGGGTAAAAAGCAGGATGGTAGGAACTCAGTCTGGGACTAAGTGGCCTTGACCTCAGGCTCTGTCCAGAGAGCCCTCTCACAGGGTGCCCAGAAGGACACTGATTTCTGACACCTCAGGAAAGTCCTCTCAAATGGGTGAATATTCAGAAGTTACCCAAAAAAGTTTAAGGAGTTAATATGTTTCAGATATCCAGGATAGGCAGACTGGAGGGAGAAGGGACCCCACAACAAATTATGACCAATAATAACTGGAAATATCGCATTCCCTATTTTGCTAATAAGCAAGTGACTAGGAGCCTAACAGCTGACATGAGCTAAGTTCACACTTTCCCTGGCATTTTTGGCATCCCAAATTAGCAACAAGTGTCATCAAATATATGAAATGGGAGGAATTCCAGAGGAACCAAGTCATTGGTCTCCAAATAGATGGAGAGAGGATGTAGTGAGAGGTCAGAAGTGGAGAGGACAGGCACAGGAAACCTTTGTGGTGTCATTTCTGTCCCAGAACAGGATGCCGGAAGGAGAGGGGTCAAAGCAAAGGGAAGTCTAGCATCACAGTACAGAACGTTATCAGGACTGATTGGATTTTAATTGTTTCATTCTTTAGGGCAAGTGCTGCGTGATCACTTAGCCTTTGAATTTCTATTGTGTTATAGTTTTTAAAGTTTATTTTTTAATTCTGTCTCAATAAATGGAAAGGTTGAACAAAGGTAGATGTGGGGGTGAAGTTGAGGAGGGGCTTGGTAAAGTAAATGATCCAAAATAGCTACAAAAATTGAGGGACTTTTGTGTAGGGCTCTCTCAAGCTAATTCTCTCACTGGACATCTGGCTTATGATTCAGAGCCGCGGTTTCTGGATTTGGTCCTACTCAGATTCTCTGGGCCTTCAGTCTCACCTAGTCATCTTCCCCAGAGGAGCTTATTTGATAAGCTATATCCACCCTCTCATGCTACATAAAGAAGGACACTTCAGTCAGCCAAAAGGGGGGGGGTTGAAACTCTGAGAATTCCCTGGACTGCCTGAAATTCCCCTCACCTCTGATGCTTAGCACCAAGGGACAATTGATAGCATCATCCCTGAAATCTATGAAGAAAGCACAGAATGACACACCCCTTTAGAAAGATGAATTTCCTGTGGAAGATCCCAGTCTATATAGACTAGGCAGAAAGAGCTTATGGCTCAGGCAATACCACCCAGAGTCCTGTGACCCCATGTGCAAGAGTGCTGGAAATTAGAAAGAATAGTTCACAGATGTGTCCTTGTAAAATGGAAAGTTCTTAGAACCTGAAAGTGTTCTCCTCAGTTAATGCAGCAAGAATGTTCCAAATTCTTCCAGTAGCTCCCAAACTCAATCTGAGGAGTTCAGGGGCGTACCCACCTACCATTGTTCTGACTGTTTGCATTTGAGTTGTTGAACTTTAGTCCAGAGAACCTACTCTCTAAACCACCCTCCACTCCCTCGTGGAGCCTGGGAAACTCCACCTCAGGCCTATCCTGTCCTCACTTTCTACCATCCCTTCCAGACTATGTTGAGAGCAGTGTTCTCCTCAGTTAATGCAGCAAGAATGTTCCAAATTCTTCCAGTAGCTCCCAAACTCAATCTGAGGAGTTCACACAACAAAGAATTGAGTATAGGTATGACACAAGATGGGACATGGTAAACTCGAAGTATTGGATGGGACCCTCACCTCCCCCTTTGGGAAAGCAGATCTAACCATTCAGCTCCAGAAGTAGAGCATGGCCATTTTCTGAATATAAGAAAGATAGGGATATCTAGACTATCTTTGGAAAATTCATCTATTGCATCCTCAACTTTCAGATTGGTTGATGGGAAAGATTTGAGAAGGGAAAATGTCATTTATTCACTCAGCAAATGCTTGTTGGATACCTACTGAAGACCAGGCACCCTGCTAGATTCTGGGAATACAAAAATCAACAAGACAGACATTTATCAGCCCCTATGGATAAAACACAATAAACCAAAATAATAATTACAAATTGTGATAAGTATCATGAAGGTAACCAGCAAGGGACTGAGGCGTGGGGAGGTAATCCTTTGGCTAGGTGGTCAAGTCCTTTTTGAAGAGGTGACATTTAAGTTGAAAAGGATGAAAAAGAATGTTCTAGGCAAAAAGAATGGGAGAGAGGATTGCAGGGAGAGCAAACAGCATGACCACTGCCTTGAGGTGAAGAAGAGCATGTGTTCCAGGAACTGAATGAAAGAAACCCAGGGGAAGAGGAAGAGGGTTCAGATGAAAGATGGATTTAAAAGCCAGGGTGAGAAGTTCAAGTTTTTATTCTTAAGATGGTTGGAAGCTACTGAAGAGTTGTGATTAGGACTTATTAAATGGATGAAGGGAAGTGATGTGATACAATTAATATCTCTTCATTTGTGCTTCTGTGTTGAGAATAGATTGGAGGGGTGAGAGAGGCAGAGAAACCAGCTAGAAGTATTCAGGTGAGGGGAATGGGAACCTGGACTAGTGCTTGGCGGTGGATTGTAGAGAAGTGTTATAACTGGTTTAAATCAACCAGGTGCTTGATCTAAATAATGCCAAATTCATTTTCCTGTCATCTCTTCATGTAATACATTCAAATCACTACTGCGTAAAACCACATAGAAAAGTAAGAAGAGAATAAACAATTAAGGGATAAAATTTAATAAAACAGTAAAATTTCAATCAGTTGAATTTCCAAATATTTTCCTGAAGTCCATCAAGAATTTTAGCAGATTAATTTTTGTATGTAGGAACATTTCTGGACTGAAACAACCAGTATTTGTCTTTGGGGAGGTGCTGCTTCAGTCAAAATGGCTAATAGGCTATGCAAGAATCTGAGAGTTAAGTTGACCAAATGTGGAGAAAATCTGGAGCCCTGGTATGGACATCTTTCCAAAATGCTACTAGTTTAATTACAAATTGATTTATAAATGACATTGTCTGGTATGGTAGTTTAAAAGAATCATCATTTTAAAACATCTGCCAAATTGTAAATGATATTTTTCATGAAAGTACAAAGACAGTTTAATCTATGATCATGAAATTGTACAATTCACATATCCTGATGAAGAAAGGGACACCTCTTGAACCGCACCTAACCTTGGTTCTTGTGCTGTTTGCCCTTCTCAACCTCATTCTTTAAATTGGCTTCTCCAAGTCTTGTCACTAAGATATGCAGAATATTATTACAAAATGTTGTCACAGATCCTTCAGTTAATTTGAAAACATTACTGACAATATTGAAGATTTTTATAAATATCTTTCATAATGTGTGCCTTCCCTAGAAAGGAAAGGTGTCCTTGATTAACGTTTGAAACCCTTGATAAGATGGAACATGACACAAATTGCACTTTTCTAAATTAGAAATTTTAAGATCTAAGGATATATACTGGTTTATGTTTCTAGATATTTTTTGATGTTATTCTTTCTTTGTTGAGATATCCAGACCAAAACTTAAAGATAATATATTTCAATTTTATGGCTCCATGTTTTTTATGACCCTGTTGTTTATGTTTCCACTCATATCACTATCATCATGGCTAATGAATTAATGACTCTTTTTTTGTTTTGTTTTCAGCTTTCATATAGAATAGTCTAGCACTTGTTAGCAACTAATTGGCTCTTCTTCCCCTGAAGCAGAATCTAATTGGTTCCATTAGCCTTCATCTTTGTTTGTTAAAACTTCCATCACAGGCCCCTTTATAGGATGCTGACAAGCCAATGAATTATTTGTCTTTGGTCAGGTGTTCACCCTTTGTCCAATCAGCTGGGGCCAGGATGTAGTAGAGAACCATGGCCAAAGAATGAGTAAAGAATCTCCTAGGGCAGCCTTGCTCAGCAGAGGCTATAGACATGAATCCTTAGGAGAGTTTGTGGTTGTGTAGGTGTTGGAAGTCTTGGTCCATGCCGTGAATGATCTAAGAATAGTTTATTGCAAAAGTATCTATTGCAAATAATCTCTGACACATGTCTTTTCATTGGCATGTATGCTGAAGATAGCACAACAAAGCTCCAGGAACTGAAAGTATTCAATGAGTTGGTAATAAAAAATTCAAATTAAGGACTTTTACGACTGTCTTACAAATAATTTTAGGCAAAGTAGCCTTGAAATTAGTTCTGCTGGTTAATAGAAAAAACCATTAAATCTTGTTTCATGGAAAGATCTCTGGTCTAGGAATTGGGAGACATGATTGGTTTTGGCTCTGAGATTCTCCGTGTGATCTTGGGAAAAGCCCTTCAGTTTTCTGGCCCCCAGTGTCTTCCTTAGTCTATAAGATAAGTGTTGTAATAGATTATTTCTACCTCTGAACCATCCTTGATCTGAAATTTGTTTAACAGAGAATCAAAATGAGACAGCAGATGAGTTCATAGAAAAAAAAATCAGAGGGAAATTAAGTTATTATGAAGCATTTATTATGATCTTCCATGTGTTATATATAGATACATATATATATATATTCTTTTTTTATGTTTTTTTAAATTTATTTTTGACAGAAAGAGAGGGAGGGAGACAGGATCTGAAGTGGGCTCTGCATTGACAACAGAGAGCCCTATGGGGGTCTCGAACTCATGAACCGTAAGATCATGACCTGAGCCAAAATTGGACACTTAATGGACTGAGCCACCCAGGCGCCCCTGTGTGTATATATATATCTTTATATACGTATATATACCATTTATGTATATATATATATATATATATATATATATATATAATCTTCTTATTCCTCAAAAAGCACTGTGAGTTGATCCACATTTTACAGAAGAAGACAGGAGGGAATTTAAGATAACTTGATACCAGCCATATAAATTGTAAACAATGGAGACAGCCCAAATTTATCTAGATTTACCCCCCCCCAACAAATGCTTTCCATCATATGTAATCTTTTCTTAAATGCAGGGAGAAATGAATGCTTATGGAAAGATAAGGCAGGTAAAAACAATGTTTTACAGAGCATTTTTACTATAATGATATGGAGACTGGGTTGAGATTTTTGAAGTGTGACTCAGAATTTCAACCTTTGTACTGATTGTTTTCACTCAGATTTTATGAAATCTGTAGGTGTGTGGGTTAACGAGGAGTGCTTCAGCACTTCCCTGGCCATGCATAAACATCTACATGCAAAACAGCAAGGAGCTCTCTGTTTATCACAGCTGCAGTCAAGCCAACAAAACTGTTTCTACCATTGAGGATAAAATTTGTACAACTCTGTCGCCCAAATAACATAGCATAAAATAAAATAAACCTCATGTGTGATTTGCCATCCTTTTGGGTGACCTGCTCAAATGCCATAGTTTTGTTCGGTTTCCTTTGAAATTTCTTAAAGGTTTGGGACACTAAAGGAGAGTCAGATTCAACGTTTTAAGTGTGAAAATTGCTTTAAACAACCAATCAGCCAACCAACCAAATAAACAAAAACACCAGATTAAAACAGCCTAAGAAGTGTTTGCCTCCTGTTTACAATATGCACCTCTTTGTTAACACAGGCAACTAAGAATGCTACGTGTGATGGAAATGAACCAACTAATATATTTATACAGACCTGTGTTGTGCATCTTTTCAAAACCCCATCTCTTTTGGAAAAACCAAAATATTTGTCACGGCCTTATCTGCACATGAGGAGCTGCCACCAGGTGAGAATCAACACTCAAGGTTTTATTGAACTTGCTTTCCAAATAAAAATGTAGTTTCGATCCTTTTTCAAGCTGCCCACAGATTTGGATATACTCTTTCCAGGAGGGCTTGCCCCTCTGCACTGACAACACAGATTGCTGGCAATCGTGAAGTTCTTTATGTGAAGTTCTTTAACCAAGTCATCCTATTGGTTTTCTTACAACTCTGTGAAGTTGGGAAGTGGAGTATATGTTGTTAAATTTGTTTGAACACATGGAAACTGAGGTTCAGTAAATACAGTTGCTTTCCCAAATGACCCAGTTACAGTAAGCAGTGCAACCAGAACTTACGTGCAGGTTAAGTCTTTCTCCATTATGCTCTTACCACTCTGGCATACTGCATAGTTAACCAAAGCAAGGATTATATGGGTGAAGGTGGCATTTGTTCTGGGAATGGGACTTTGTAGATGGCCGCACTAAGAAATTTGATAATTCCTCTGATGCCAATATTCTACTCCTTTGAAGACCAATGGTCCACGTTTGCTTCCTTTCACTCTTGGAAAGTAAAAAAGAAAAATCACCATGAAGATGACTGAATAGTTCTCTGATGTGTGTCTGGAATAGTCTATCTAGAATTTATCTGTGTGTTATCCTGAGACCAGATTTATATGTGAATAAGTAAAGCTGAAGATTCACTGTGACCTAAGACAGCTGGCAAAGGTGGATCATATGAAAATACTATTGTTTTTTGTTTGTTTCGGTATTTCAAACACAAGCAGAGAAGATACCTTGTCCATTGGGGTATAATCTCAGGGAACCTGACCATGTTTTCTGCCATGTTAATTCTCAGTTCTCTACTGATCTATGTACGAATGAGCTGCACCTGTACACCAAGATCTATCTCCATTCTGGAGTTAGTCCTGACCCAGGCAAAAGTTAACTTATAGTCCAGTCTTCCAAATGGTAGGGTTTAGAATGAAAAATATTTCCCAATAAGTTTGGTTTCTGATAAGCCAGGGCAGCCAGGCTGCCTTTGTTCCCATGGGCCAACCTTAAAGGTTGGCTCCTGCTTCTTCCTGTGTCCATGCTACTATTGCTCCAGTCTTTGGAATACTCTACGTAGTCTCCCCTCTCTGACATTTGAACCCTTCTTTGAACTGTAGGCCTTTGGGTTGGGGCCAAGATCCTTCCCTTCACTTTCCCCTGTTTTGTCTGAGTTGCTAGAATTTTCCTACCATAGCACCACCTACTGGAAGGCATCTGTTCTAAGGGCACTGATAACACCTCAGAATCACCTGCCTCCAGGTTGTCTATCCCCTGTCCTCTGTGCCCTTTGGCTCTCAAACTCCTGCTTATCGAATGGGTAGCCCTTGCCATTGATAATTAGTTGCACTACAACTGAGCTTGAACCCTGTGTTGTTTACTGCCAATTTGTTCTCATTAGAGGCAGTTTCTGCATGTGTGGTCATTTACCCAGTCCCCATCTGGCCAGGCACTAATATTCATCCTGCTCCTAACAAGCCTGGATTGGGAGAGTCTAGCATGTCTTAGAACAACTGAAAGATTCCTATATTCTCAACACCTCCCCCTCGACCAAAAAAAACCCAAACCAGATTAAAACAATATACCTCTTTCACCCTAAGTTTTGCCTGCAATTCTACCTAGCTTAGTTTTTAACCTTTAAAGAAGAGCTTACAAACTGGCAGGATCTAGTCTGGAAAAGTGTTTGGTCTGCCCTACATAGTGTTTATATTTTTTAAAAAAATTGGTTTTTAGCATTTACAAATCAATTATGGATTTCTTGATTCTCTTGGAGATCAAAAGTTCTGGCACTACTGAGCCTACATGTCCCTTAGCTCCCATGGGCTGGAGCAGAGTAAAAATGATCCCTTAGGAGAGACCATTAGGAAGGTCATGAGCATGTCAATCTCTATGTAGGTATAAATAGTGGAATATAAAGCTAGAGGAAGAAGGAAAGGTAAAAGAAAGAGGACGTGGTAACAAAAGTGGTAAGGATAGAAAAACCACATCCCTGTCCTAAAGTATCTGTATATAGTTTTTGATCTTCAGGGTATGTTCCACAAGTCAAATACTCGAGTTTTTTGTGTAAGTCATTAGTCAAGATGATAACATATCAGACAGGCACAGACCACAGAGTTTTGAAGAAACGATGCAAAGTACTTACTGTAGTCTTATCTACCCACGGCCAGAATTCCTTTAGATGTGAGATAATACTTTCCAGGACCTGGTTTTGTTGACTCATCTTGTTTAAATAATAATTACTGATAAGCCCTAGGAGGTTAGAATTTAGAGATCATCTAGATCAGTGGTTCTCAGCCTTGGCTACCTGTTAACACCACTCTGGGGAGCTTTAAAACAATCTGGAAGCCTGCTTTGCATCCTAAAGGAGTTAAATCAGGAAATCCGAGAGTAGGACAAGGCACCAGCATTAAAAAAAAAACAAAAAAACAAAAAAACAAAAAACACCTTCTCGGATGATTTCAAAGCCTATAAGAATTATAGGTATAAGAATTATTGATAAAAAAAATTATTGATCTAGATCTAAGGAACCTGAGTCAGTGTATACCCAAGATTCCAGGGCCCAGAAATGGAACAACCGAGACAAGAATCCCAGTTTCCCTACTTCCCATCCAGAATTCTCTACTTCACAAAGCTCTGCCATGCGATGTGCAGAACTCACTCTAACACTCTTCCGCAAACCCTGCAAGGTAGCAGAGAACCATTATTATTCACTGAATACACAGACACAGCACTGAGTAAGCTCTCTTCCAAGACCACAAGGGAGAGAATGGTAGAGGTGGCATTCTATAGGGAAGCTTCTTCAGGGCATGGTCAGCACCAAATGGAAGGGCAGATTCCAAATGAGTGGGTAATTAACTAGTGAGATTCTCTATTTTGTCCATACGATGACTTTTAGTGCTGTGAGATCTAAAGAACCTGAAAGCTAATTGGCAATCACCATGGTTATTAACAGAGAATTTAACAACTGGACAAGAAAACAGTTAATATCACTTAATATCATTTTTGTCTAGAACTGGAGAATATATCAAGATTATGTCAATTAGTAATCTCTATTTCTTTTAAAAAATATTTTCATCTGATTTCAGACTTAGAGAAAAGTTGCAAAAATAACAGCTCCTATATACCTCTCACCCAGCTCCCCTCATGGTAACATAACTATGGCATAATTATTAAAACCATCACAATAGTATTGGTACAATCCTGATAACTAAACTATAGACCATCTTTGGATTTCATCAGTTTTTCCACTAATGTCCTTTTTTTGTTCAAGGATCCAATCCAGGATCCTACATTGCATTTAATTGTTATTTCTCCTTCATCTTCTCCAATCAGTGACAGTTTCTCTCAGTCTTTCTTTGTCTTTCATGATTTTGACACTTTTGACAAGTATTCATTAATATTGTAGAATCTTCCTCCGTTTGGGTTCATTTGATTTTTTTTCTCTCATGATTAGAATGAGTTTCCACCTTTTTCGATAAAAATATCACAGAAATTACGTTGTACCTTTCTCAGTGCATCATATTGAGGGGTTCACATTATCAATGTCTTATTAATTTGATCATTTGGTTAATGTAAAATCTCTATTTCTGATGATTCAACTGAACAGTTTAGTTAGAAAACTTAATGCAAGAGAAACTTTTAAGTGGAACTTTATGCTTTGTGGAAAAAATGATTATGTGATATGATTTCAAGGAGGCTGAGATTGCTCTAATCTCTCTTCCTCTCCTCTCCTCCCACAACCAAACCCTTTTCTTGCATGGGCTATTGCCTAAAATTCTACCATTAGAATTTCATCCATTTAGCCAAGGCTTTGATTTCTATTAAAATACAGATGCTGTGGGAGGAATTCTAGGAACTGTATTCGCTGTCCCTGGGAGCACTTTTTGGAGAGGAGATGAAGGAAAGGAGCAGTAAAGCATTTTCTGTTTCATTTGGATATGGAGGCAGTGAGGATCCTGAAAAGATCCTGAAAATATTTGCTATACAAGTACCAAAGAGATCTCTCAGAAGCATGTGCCCGATCTCTGACTTTTTTGTTCAAACCTTTTATTGGCTCCCGTTTCCGCCCTGTGTGAACCTCTTTATGCTATGCCTTGACTCCAACTTCACTTCATCTTTTCTAACCTCGCTCTCTCCAACCAGTGATCCAGAACTTTCAGTTCCCCCCTCCGAATTGTGAATTGTGCTTTCACCTCTGAATTGTAACATGTGCCATTCCCTTTCTTTGAAACATTCTTCCCCAATCCTCTTCACTGGATTGTCTCATATCAACCCAGCAGGTCTTAACTTAGTTATTGTTATCGCTTGCCCCCCAAGGCCTTCTGTGAACTCTCTAATTAGGCATATTGCCCTTCTCTGACTTTGCTTAGTTTTCTATACTTCCTCTTCATTGCAGTTTTCTCCAAACCTAAAAGTATCTCCCTCTAGAACAAGGATCAGAACATTAGAGCCCATGGGCCATATTTGGCTCCCTTCCTATGTTTTAAAATAAAGCTTTATTGGATCACGGCTGTGCTCTTTATGTATTGTTTATGGCTGGTTTCATGCTAAAAGGGCAGAGTCAAGAAGTCATGATAGAGATCCTATAGTCTGCAAAGCCTAAAATGTTTATTATCTGACAACTTAGGGAAAAGTTTGCCAACCCAGCTCTAGACTATGCATTTGTCTAGAGCCCTTGCTCTAATGTACCATAAGCAATATGTGCATTTATCTGTTCTTGAATTCATAGCTGTCATCACTCCAGGATCTAGCCCAGAGTAGATCTTCAATAAATATTTGTCGAACAAAGACAAACCTCACAATATTCCTCCAGCCCCATTTTGTCTACATGTTACAGCTAATTAGAGTGGCTGACAACAAAATTGGATGAAAAAAAAATCTGTCTTATTTTGTATTTGTTTCTGAGGAATAATTTCCCAGTGAAAGAATATCTATAGCATATTCTTAGCTTTCTCTTACCACATATCACATCCCGAAGTAAAAAGAGAATGAGTTCCAATTCAGTTGAACCCACAACCTCATTAACAAGATATATTCACGTGATCTGGCCACAGGTTAGACTGACACTGACAAGTCTTACAGATACTGGGATTTCTGCGGGCCCACTGGCACATCCCAGCCCAAGACAAATTAAAAAAATAATTTGGGATTCCCAGAGAATTTCCTTCTGGTGAAAATGCCAGATCTAACCAGATTAACTACTATTCAATAAGGTCACAGAGGGATTAAGATTTCCCATGCAAGTGAATAGCTAAAATTAAATTAACAAAATTAGGAGGTGGACAGAGAGAAGCATGTTTATTCTGCTTGCTCTGATGACTTGGAAATGTACTTCACATTTACTGCAGGAGGCCCTAACATACACCTGCCTCTTCATGGGGGTTGTGGAGTTTATTATTCCTCCGAATATGAAAAATATAGACTTCGTTTTCAGACTCTTGACTTCCTCTGGGAGAGGGTTTAACATCAAAGCAACTATTTCTACAAACATTTAAAACATCTTTTCTCTTCCTGCTTTCCTTTCCTCTACTGCTTTGCTTTTGGAAACGCTAAACACACCCAGTTTTCCAGACTCTGATGGCCCAGCAATATTCCTTTTCCTTAGCAAGGACCACATTACTGCCATGATTTATGGCTGGTGAATAATTAGGAGGCTGTTGCTATGGTCTGGGGTTGAGATCAAAAGAACCATGTGTCAAAGTGAAGGGAGGGGTGGCTGGAGCAAAGGCAAAGGGTGGTGGTGTTTGTTTGTAATCCTAACCAGAGAGAAGCTGGGGCATCGCTTAATTGGGAAAAGGCTCAGCGTCTGAAGAAAGCAATGAAAGCAGAGCCTGTTCTATGAAAAGAATCTGTGTGTTTTGCAAATCAACAACATTTAGTGATAGGTGAACCCCTAGGGGGCCTGGAGGCTGGACGGTTTGAATTAGTACTCAAAGGTTTGGAGAAAAATGTGAAATATATGAATGCTGAATATAAAAAAAATTGCCCAAATGGGCTCGCTTATGAGATTTCTGGTATTTCCTTCTTCTGGTCAAGAGGAAATGCCAAGGGAAGGACTGCAGTATTTCAGTACTTCTGTATCTGTCATCCAATTTCCCAATGAATATTGATTCTCTGTTTCTCTTTGTCCCACCCCCTTCCTGTCCGTGGAGAAGGAGACCCTGGGGGCAGAGAGATCAGGTGTCCAGGCCGGGCTGGACTGGGGTGTTACAGAGTTGCCGAATGGGGAGGAGAGGGGAGGGGAAGGAATAAGAAGAGAGGTGAGGGGAGGAAAACCAGCTCAGAGGACTCTGAGGTATTCATCTGCTGTATATTTATGACTCTCTATAAATCACACAAGGAGTGATGGAAAAGGCCTTGGACAGGGTGTCCTGAAACCAGTTTTCCAGTCCTGGCATGGCTTCCACCAAGCTGTGGGGCCTTGGACAAATCCAGATTTCTGGACCTCAGTTTTCTTATCTGTCAAATGGGGTTGACTGACTTGGATGAACTCTAAGCTCTTATTTGTATCCATGATGCTAAGGTCAGACTCCCATCCCTCAGCCCTGGAAATTGCAGTATGAGCTCCTGATCTGAGCAGAGGTCCTCTTTGACTTTCAGCTCCTCTTGAGACAGAGATGTTGAACCACTATGCAACTGGGTGGGGGGTGTTTTCCAATGGAATAATCAGTTCTGCAAGGAAAGCCTGCAGAGCCACACACGTCCAGTGTGTCCAGTTGCATGCACTGAACCCAAAGGAGCCCGTCGGTGTTCACAAAGTGTACATAGAGCAACTGCAGACCTCATTCACCTTGTAAAAGCACAGGCATCCGGGATGAGATTAGGAACAGGGCTGCACAGAGTAAAAGTCCGTTCACGGTGCTTGGGGAAACCCACAGTTCAGTAGAGAGGGCAACTGCAATCCTAGGGTGAGTTTTCCAGCACTCAAACTCACGTTGCCAGGTGAAGTAAAGTCACAGATGACACTGGAGAAGCAGGGACCCTTTGGAAGTCACGTGTATGTGCGTGTGTGCTCTGTGACTGAGCCCTGTAGGCTGTGGCTGCTGGGGCCTCAGCTCTTCCCACATGACCTGTATACCATGCTGCCACCTAGTGTGGACTCAGGAACTTCGTGGTGTGCTGAAGAGATGCTGAAGAACACAGAGAAAGGAGGGCAGAAGTTCCCACTGGAAGAGACACCACTCCTGTTAAGTGGTGGAAGCACCATGACCGCCTTTCTCCTCATGACAGCCCCACTTCCAGTTATAGACATGATCGGTTCTCCCACCTGCCTTCTTACCACTTATGGCAGAATCCTGAATTCCACACGAAGCTTCCAGCTTTACCGCGCTCTACATGGATACTCATGAGCTCTCCCTCTAAAAAGCACAAGGTTGAAATCAGAGGTGGCGAGAAAGGAAAAGCGCTTGGTGGAGAGCCCAAGGAAGAACAAACAGGTCATCACTCACTATGCTGCTCTTTAGCAGGGGAATGTGTGAACCTTGAAAAGTTTACTTCGCTAATTAAGCCAGGGAATTGTTATCTCTAAGTTTACCACAAAATCGGTGAAAGGTGGGTACCTCAGGATTGACATGAATATGTACCCCTGATGTCTCTTCAAATGTCTCTTCAAAACACGTGCCCACAATGGAAACGTATTCTTGATAAGGCATGGAATGGGTAGAATTATGCTAATCGAGGAAAACCTTACAGGGTGAGTAATTTAGTAACCTCTTTCTGAGCATAAGAGCCTATTTTAAAGTTCTAAATGGTACCATAAATGTAGTCAGGCATATATTTCCATACTGATACTGGATAATAAACACAGTCGGAGTCTAAAGTACCTTGAGGGACACCCTGCTGTGCTTATTATCCTGTGCTTCCCTACTAATCACTAGAGCCTAAACTTTAATACTCATGGTTTTGTTTACCTAACGCTTCAAGTCCAACACATTGTCGTTCTTTACCTTTCCCGGAAAGGCAGCCACAAGCATGGAACTGTTGTCATTTTCCCCCCCTCAATGCTGACTTGGGATCTTTTGTTATAATCAAAGTCCGTAGTTAAAATGGAGGTGTTGCTTCAAAACTTTTTCAAAACTTCATTAGAATCACATGGATACTGAGGCTGAAATAAGTCTTACATTGCTCTATACAAACTTTACTGAAAAACTAAAAATATTTATGTTTTTAAAAATTGTCTCATGGCCCCTTTGATTGACTTTATAAGCAGCAAATGTCATAAGTCATTTGAAATAAGTTTATATTACTCAAATACTGATATATACATCAGTATATGTGTATATACTGGGCATATACATACATAAACATGCTGCTTGGTTGTCTTCATTCTCTGAGTTTCACAGTCTATATATATATATATATTCATTTCCTCAAAAGCATCCAGTGGTGAGAAGTTTAAAGAGCACCCTGCCTTCTCTACCCCTTTATATCTGGAGGGATTTTTTTCATAGAAATGCAATTGGACTCCATCATAATCAGCCTCATTCTGCAAATCCTATTGTTGGTGATCTGTCTTACTCTTTGTTGTGCTTTTTAACACTTTTATACATTTAATACATTTTATCAAACTGCCTTCCAAAAAACCATTGACCTATTTGCACTCTTTTTTTAAATTGTAATGTATTTAAGATGTACAACTAGATGATTTGATAGATGTATAAATTGTGAAATAATCACTACAATCAAGCTAATTAACATGTCCATTACCTCACATAGTTACCGTGTGTGTGTGTGTGTGTGTGTGTGTGTGTGTCTGTGTGTGTGGTAAGAACACTCAGAATCTACCTTCTCAGCAAATTTCAAGTGTGCAGTATGGCATTGTTACCTGTAGTCACCATGCCATACTTTAGGATCTCCAGAACTTATTCATCTTGCATAATTAGAACTTTGTACCCCTTGGCCAAGATCTTCCCCTTCCCCAACCCTCCAGGATCTGGTAACCACTATCCTACTTTCTGCTTCTATGGGTTTGACTAATTTATTTTCCGTACGTAAGTGTGATTGCCCTTACTTTCACTCTCTGAGAAATGGGGGGAGTTCGGAGAAAAGAGTAAGTGTACAACTCTCTGATAACAGTGACCACATGTTCAATCCCATGCCTAAATACAAATCTCAACCTTTCTGGAAAAGAACTAAAAGTTCTGATGATACTCAAAGGTGTGAGGAGAGGACAGGGAGAAGAGGAGGGACAGGACCATAGGATGGGGACCATAGTCCACTCCATACTCCATCTCAATGATCTTACCACATCCCACATGGGAGAGGCATGTTCTCTAATTCAGGGCATTTTAGTGGTTTATGAATTCCTAAACCCTCACATAAGATGTCTTCCACACTTCCTTTGGAGAAGAATGTTTTCCTCCTTCCCTGCATGGAAGGAGCTGTAACCAGAGCAGATTTCAGGTGATAGGCTACATGTTAGATAAATGGGCACAAAGGTAAGAAAAATCTCTGTGACTGTGAAACCCAGAGAATGAAGACGACCAAGAAGCATATTTAATTGCACAGACTCTGAAGCTAGAATATCTGGGCTTGAGCCCCAGCTTTCCTCCTTACTAATTGTGTGACTCTGAGTAAGTTGTTTACCATGGTCTGCCTCCATTTGCTCATTTTAAAGAATAGTGATAATGATACCTACTCATAGGATTGTTGTAGTGGTTAATTGAATTAAAAGGTATAAAGTGCATAGAAAATGTCTTGCACATAGTAGTTGGTCAATGCATGTTAGCAATTATTATGTCATTGTTCAAATTAGTGGAAAAATGGGGTCTGGCTACTCATAAGGTAACAAAAAATAAGACAAAGAGCTCAACCTTTTTTTTTTTTTTTTTTTTTTTTTACTATATTCATATTTAGAGGTTGGTAGATCATCTAAGTTGTACACCAATCAGTTCTCCTTTGGGCCAAGTGGGAGATACAAAGGCCCAGAGTTGGGTCCATAACATGCAAAGCCCCATGTAGAATAAAAATGTGGGTGCCTTCCCAAAAACTATTAAGAATTTCAAGATGACAGGGGCACCTGAGAGGCTCAGTTGGTTAAGTGTCTGACTCTTGATTTCAGCTCAGGTCATGATCTCACAGTTGGTGAATTTGAGCCCCGTATCGGGCTCTGTGATGACAGTGAGGAGCCTGCTTGGATTCTGTCTCCCTCTCTCTCTTCCCCGCCCCTGCTTGCTCTCTCTCTTTCTCTCTCTCTCAAAATAAACAAACATTAAAAAAAGAATTTCAAGATGAAAACAGTAAAACATTAAATGGAGTGTAGGGGCCCTTCTAAGCAGGTAGCCCTGTGTGACCACACAGGTCATATGCCTATAAGGCTGGCCCTGCAAAAGGCCACATGGTACATGGCCTCTGGGCCCACAGAGCTTGCCCTTTAACCCCCAGCTTCTATGGGATCTTTTTCTTTTCATTTAATTCCTATTGTTTTACCCTTTCATGACAGTGTTTTGGTGATTGAATCCATGGTTCAAAACACAAGCTTCCTGAAAATCATCTAAGAGCATTCAGACCCTCTGTCTCTATTTTCCCACATTCCTCAGACTCTTCAATTTACTGCTGTTTGGCTCCTACCCCCTTAAATATCCATCCCACTCAATGACTATCATTTACTCTGATGTTTTTTGAATGGAGCACCAACAGCTACTTAATTTTCTCTTTACATTACTCATCCTACTTAAACTATATTTATCAATCACGGTTTGATACTGATGACATTATCCTAAAACTCTCTCTGCGTTCAGTAATACCACTCCAGGGTTGTGTGTCTCTCTCTTTTTCCACTTCCTATAGATCTTCTGCCTGTTACTCAAAGTTTGATAATCCTCATGAATTTATTTGTGATTTTTGGTTCTGTTTGCATTCTTTCTCTGAACATAGTCTTTGATGATCATATTCATTCTGATGGCTTTGACCACCATGAAATAACACCAACTCTCAAATAAATATATTCACCCCCTTCTCTGCTGATACAGACTTATATTCTAATGAACGTCTAGACAGTGCTGACCAGATATTCCTGAGAAACCAAACCATAGCATATCTCAAATGAACTCATGTTTTTCTCATTTCTCTTTCTTCTACTCTCCATTTTTACTGGGATGCAATTTATTAACCCCAGCTAGAAACTTTGGTGATCCTCAGCCACACTCTGCCTCACCACCCAATGTCCAATGTTTCCCCAAAATTCAATTAACCTATCTTTTAAATGTTTAAATGTCTCTTGAATCTATCCCCTCCTTTCAATTTTCATTACTAGTTTTGTGCCCATTACCA
This sequence comes from Cryptoprocta ferox, assembly GCA_028646485.1. NCBI lineage: Eukaryota > Metazoa > Chordata > Mammalia > Carnivora > Eupleridae > Cryptoprocta > Cryptoprocta ferox. The sequence continues at coordinate 68,267,198 of CM053566.1, read as the reverse complement.
AACTAATTTATCAGTCGCCATCAATACTCATGCACTCTCCTTCTTAAAAAGTGAAAGATTCAAAACAAAGTGGTGAGAAAGGAAAAGCGCTTGGTAGAGAGCCAGAGGAAGAACTATGCTGCTCTTCAAGAGAGTAATGTGTGAACCTTGAAAAATTTACTTCAGCAATTATTCCAGGGAATTGTACCCCAAAGTTTATCATGAAAAAGATGCACATACTGTTTTATCTTCTCATTGGACTCAGTCTCCAGGTTTTCTATCTTCCAGTTATATTATATACGTACTTTAAAAATGTTTCCTAAAATGTTTATTTGTTCAAGGTAGAGCCGTGCTTTGGTAGACCTATTGTCTAGTGGATAAAGTTAAAAACTTCCTTGGAAAATCATAAAGATTTTTTCTGTCTGATCTCAGTCTATCTGCAGTTGGTCTTAGCTTATGGTTTTCCTTAATCACATATTTTAGCTCAAGCAACCTCAAACTGCTGATCTTTCCTTGATCATGTTGCCCTGTCTTATATCTCCATGGTCTTGCCCATGATGTTCCTCAGGTCAAGAAATGCCTTTCCCTACATTCTCTACCCAATAGATTCTGAGCTGACTTTCAAGATGCAGTTCCTCTGAAACTTCTTCCAGGAAAGTTTTCTACTCTCTGTGTCCCAATAGTACTTCACACATACTTCTATCGATTGCAATTATTTATTTGCCTTCTCAAAAATTAGCTTTGAACTCTTAGGAGTCAGATAGTAAGCTATCTTCTTGTTTATATCCTCAGCACTCAGCACAGTCCCTGGCTCTGAGTAGAAACTGACACAATGTTTCCTGAATGACTATCCCAGGTATGAAGACAAAGGTTTACTAGAAACTTTGACTCCAATACATTAAAAGGGCTTATTTTCGTTTTCTCTTAGTTATAAATGATAGAACTTCAAGCAGAGTTGGAGGGGGGGGACCCTTCATAACAATTTCCCATGCTGCCTTGGGAAGTGGTCAAACAAAATTTAGTTACCACTTGTTGTAGGGGAAATTTGCATTGGGATTGAATGATGCTACCTTAATATTTTTACACGTAAACCTGTCCAGTAATACAATAAATACCCTTTGGTAGATAAGATACAGCAAAAACATCTCACAAATAATAGAGCCTATGATGGGACTATAGCACCAGCAGTCCCATTCTGTATTTACTCTTTTGTCTCTACTCACTCAGTGTTTTCTTAAATGAATTTTATGTCTACTATTATTATTATGTCTACTACTGTTATTAAGAGTAGTTATTATGCTTCTACTTTTAAGAACCTTTGAGAGAGAAAGTAAAAAAAAAAAAAACCCAGACATTTATTATCATTAAATTTGTGTATTAGGCTGGTCATGCCATTTGTTTAAGCTCCTTCTGGTCACAGTGGCCAAGTTATAGAATCAATCCTCATATAGATTATTATATATATATATATATATATATATATATATTTCACAAAGAGAACTATCACCTACTGCAGTATAAGTCAACATGCCTTTCTCCCTTTGAAGAACTTCTCCATTATTGGAAATACAGCTTCAGCTATCTAAGTCAGTAGTATTTGTGTGTGTCTTTGCAGTTTCACTAATATTTGAAATTTCCAGTGTCCCCAGAACCATAGCTAATTTTATAAGGACCAAATTCATTCAACATACTGGGGAAAAAGCAAGGTGTTTCTTACATATGTATCTTCACATCAAGATAGACTAGGCTAACAATGGGATAGAATACAATGGCAAATTATTTTTCATATTACATTTATATTCTTCTGCAATGTTCTAAGAAACTTTCACTTACCTTCTTTTATCAGAGTTAAAGCTGCTATGAGTCATGCTTTAATTGCCAAATTACATATAATAGATGTTACCAAATTTCCTAGTGAAGAGCACAAGGCAACTCCCAAGCTCAAATTTCTTCATTTGTCGATTGAGAACAAGGCCCTTTCATGGACTTGTATACAACCACCATTCTGTAAAGTTCTGTAAAAAGAATCACACCAATTTTTTGAAGCAACAAATTCAAACGTGTTAGAATTGTGTTTGCTTAGAAATGGAAATGCTTTTGGATAGGCCAAGTTTGGGGGTCAATAAGAGAATTCATGGAGAAGAATTGTTCACAACAGAAAATAAAAGTAATTTACATAGCATTGTAAACACTGGCAGCTCAAGGCAGTTCTGTGTATATAATGTAACAAACAAAGGACCTAGTCTCTGACCCTGAACAATTTTCAATCTATCACTACAAATGCCCTAAGAACTCAGAACAATGCAGCACAGACTAAGGACGCATTAACTACCAGGCATTGTCATTAAAATCCTTCTCCAGTGCCAACTTTCTAAGAGGGTTTTAAAGGTTTTAAAGGGAGGAATGTTGGCTGATATTAAATTGGCAAATGAGTCTAGGTCAAAAGAAAGGATTGTATGAACAAACAAAGCATGACCCTAGAATGAACAGAAAGACAAGGAGAACTGGTATAAAAATACTAGGAAGGGTTGGGACATTAATGAGGTCAAAGATGTTGGTTAGATGAGAAGCCAACATCCAAGAAAAATAAAAGAAACCAGCATACATTGTAATGGAAAAGCAGCGCATATAGAGTTAAGTGTGTAGAAGAGGGCTGGCAAACTTTTTCTGCAAAGGACCAGATGGTAAATATTTTTGGCTTTGCAGGCCATATAGTCTCTATCACAACCATTCAACTCTGCTATAGTTGAGTTGTGGGAAAGCAGCCATAGACAATCCATAAAAGAAAGAGTGTGGCTGTGTTCCAATAAAACTTTATTGACTAAAACAGGAAGTAGACTGATTTGGCCCATAGATCAAAGGTGTAGAAGAAGAAGGGAGGATATAATCCAAATTGATTCATCACTGCTCTAATTTCCTTGGCCATGGCATGATAACTCTGCAGTATCATTGAAATCATAGCCTTATGCAGGATTCCTGATAATTAAGTGAATGATAGCAATGGTCTTGTTCAGAAGTTACCTAAAATTGTGCAGTAGGCAAATTGCCTACTTTTTCCTTATTTGTGCTTCTTGTTTTGAGAGTACCTCTCACCACCCTCCATCTCAAATACCTCTTAAATGCATCTTCCAAGATGCCAACAACTTACTCCCCACTATCGCTGGCCCAAGGCATGCTTGATTCTGTATTTTGACTACCACAGAAATTAAATAGAACAAAATTGGAAAGGACGTCCTAAACATGATAGTGGTAGGAATCTAGCAATATGACAATGGACACAAAAAGTTACTTCAATTAACCCTAGAATTATCATTATAATGGCTTTAGGAATCTCTTCATATCATACCTAGAGACTTACAGATAAAGGGGCTTAATCACAGAAATTATGTAAAACTTGGGGCAGAGCATAACTAGAACCCAGGTCAATAGATTCCTAATTAGAGGTCTTTTGTCCCATTTCATGCTACTTTATTTATGTTGCTATTTTTCAAAGCCATGAAAGCAGTTTTAAATACATTCAGATTAATGATCCCATTAGATCTGGGATGCAGTCTTCATCCTTTCTGTATTGTGAATTATTTAAGTAGGATAGATTCAGTTTTGCTTAGCATCAGGGACATGGACCAAGCAATCTCTTCTTCCATTCAAATAGTATACTATCTTCATGAAAGGTAGATTACACTCTGGCCTGGGAGTCTTCCATGTGTGAAGATTGACATGCATCAATGCATTCACCATTCCTCACTCCCTTATCACCAGCAACTACATTTATGCAGCGACTGGTCAGGCTGGGAATACAGGGCATCACAGTGAAAGACTTAAGCCTCTTTATTACCAACTGTGCTAGCTAGCCACAAACATGAAAAGGTAGAACAACATGTGTGTTTTTAAGATGAAAATCATTCTGTTCACAAGTGGTCAACACTGCAGGACCAGCTTTCGTTAGACATCATTTTGCCAAACTCCAGTGCTTCTAGTTTAGCTGATGAAATCTAAAGCATTCAAGTCAAATAAATTGGATTACCACCTTTGGATTAAGATAAATCATTTCCCCAATTTTTGGCCTGTTTGCTTTGGCTGAACTTGAATCCTGCAAATTCTGCTTTTGATAACCACACCAAAGCGGCAGGGAGTGAGCTAGCAGGAGATGTGAGAAAGATTGAAATAGAAAATACCTAATCAACAAACAACCTTTTAGATTTTTTTTCTGGATGCTTTAGAACTTGGAATCTGCCTGTAATTGCATTCATTACCCATGACCCAGGAACACCATCCTCAATCAAATAGATTTGCAGATTAATGACAGATTTGTGAAGAAGGGAAGATATTACCAGTAATTCCTCTGCCTGGCCTTCACAAATTCAATAACCTTTCCCATGAGGTGGATAGGATCATAAGGTGGACATGCTTCTAACCTGGCCACGTGTGGGTGTGCCCCACTCCCATTCAGCTTCCCTTATTAGGGAAGAAACTCTGGTCTGGCATGTCACAGGCAGTTAGAAAGCTACTCAGGGATTTGACTTGGGGCCTCTGGTGACTCACTTTTATAATCTGTGGTGTTGCAGTCATTCAAATATTGCAAATTAGCTAGCAAATACAGCCTCAGTTCTTTGGTGGCTTTCAAACTCTGTGGTTATTATCATTGCAATCATAGGCTTCCACAGATTTTCCGGTAGTTAAGTGAATGATACCAATGGTCTTGTTCAGGGGTGACCTAAAATAGCACATTCTGCAATTGTGCAAATTGCCGACTTTCTCCTTATTTGTGCCTCTTTCTTTTGCTTCAACCCTCATCCCAAACACCACTTAAATGCATCTTCCAAGAGACCAATAAACTTCTCCCCATGACTGCTGGGCCAGTGCCTTATGATGACAGGTTCTCTTTTTCTTTCCTATGCCTGATTTTCTCTCAATTATGCCCTCAATTAATTCATTAAGTTATTAATGATAACAAATAGTTTAATCCCTCCTGAGGGTAGTTGCACTTATGAAACTGTCTTCTGCAAAGAAGTAAACCTCCGTTCATGCAAGTTGGGGGTGACGTATAGAGGGAATCATTTGGGGTGGGGGAGGAGGTTTCCATTATCCCTTGAATCATGTCATTTACTACCCTTTACTCAGTACTTAATTGCCTCTTGGAGCACGTGGCTGCTGAGGTCAGGAAACCGTTTGGAGAACATATTGCCATGTTGGCTTTTATGGGGTCCTTGTTTAAATTGGATAAAATATCATGTTCTTTAACTCAGGGAATACAGAGAAACCTATCCTTGCGAAGTTTAACAGAGCGGATCTCAAAAGGAAATTGAAGCCAATAAGGTGCTCAGTGCTATTGTAGAACAGACTGATCTGGGTGCTTCACGCTCCCCTTCATGTTCTAACCCCCAAAAACATAGGCACAGAGCCATGTATGGCCATGACAGGAGTTGGGTTTTTTTCTAGGAACTCTTGAAAATCTTTTTCACTCGGGAAAGAAAAAAAAACATAGGCTAAAGAATTTAATAAGATGGAGCCTTTATTTAGAAACAACATGTTTTCCTGTGAACACAGCGCTCACTCAGAAAGAAGCTAAGAATGGACCTGCACAATTATTTTCTGGCAAAGAACCAATCACATTTGGAAACCTGAACAGCTGAACACAGAGTGACAGCTGAAAACTACAACATGTTACAAAGATCAGAGACATTGCTGAATGCTCCATTTTGAAGTTTGATCCAAGGACCCAATTTATGTCATGTTGATTTTATTGAAGAGAGGAGGTTTTCTCCAAAGGCCCTTTCAGCCCTAACCCCTTTCCCTGCTCTTTTGCCCCTTCAGTCCCACAGGATTTTCAATATCCCTGAAAGGTATTTGCCCTTCAGAAATGAGTCCAGCAGTGCTTAGGAAGGCATTAGGTACGTCTCCAAGCCTGCTTCCTGACCCGAGAACTGTACCTACAAGCAGGCAATCGCCCCCACCTTCTAATAAGAGGATATATTTCTCATTATGCCTGATGGTTGCTTGTCAGTTTTGGGTTTGTTTCAAATATTTATGGCTTGTCCAGCATGAAAGAGAAAACAAGGACAAAGTAGATAAGGTTTTTTTATTTACTGCTATTTTCAGTGGGAAAAAAAAACCTTATTAAATACATGGAATAATAACATGAGAGACAGTTGTGGGTTGGGGTCCTTGACTGCTAGGGTCTAAGCAGTACTCATTTCGTGACTATAGACAACACATTTCTTGAAGTCTTTGTTCTCCATCTATTTTTTTAAGTATAATAATCTCTATCTCATAGGGCCTATTATAAGAATTAAATAAGTTTAAAATTCCCTTGGAATGTAAACTCATAATACGTATAAGGTAATAATATTAAACATAAGCTGACATGGTTCAAAGTATAACTACTAAAATAGGAGATGAGAGGCGTTCAAAAGACACAGAGAAAGGGTGATGCAGCCAAGGATAATTAAACAGAGGTGTAGATTTCGTCTTTTATAGATCTCTGTCCAGAACCAAGGTGTGAATTTGCTGCCATCAATAAGGAACAAATGAATAGTTTTCTGTTCCCGTGTATCCTCAGGTTAATTATTTTACATTTGTATACTTTCAGAGCCCTTTGAAACCACGAATGAATATTTTGGCATAACCAGGCTTCACCCTATTCTCCTTGTTCCCTACTTCCCCACAGTTGGCGGGTGAGCATCCCCCGTTCTGCGTGCAGACCGCCGGCCAACTTTCTGCTTCTGTGGCTGGCCTCCATCCGACCCAGTTCAATCCAATTCTTCAAATCGCATTTGAGGAAAACACTTTACTTTTGGGTGTTTTATTAAATTCAGATGCATTGTGTTTACTGAGTTTCCTATTCTAATTCTAGGATTCAGTTTAAAAGATCCAACTGGTATACCATGACACATTCTCACATTTTCAAAATAGCCCAGAGAGTGTAGTGGAAACCCCTAATTAAAATGACTGCATCACAGCTTATAGCCTCTTACAATTGACACCTTTCCTCCCTTGCTCATTACATTTCTCCTGCAGTTCTGTGCCCCACAATTTGTAGCCTACACACTTCTGGAGTTTACATCCATTTTGAAGGCATATTTGATGAGTAGCTTTCCTTTGCTCTGACCCTAAACCTGAAGTGCATAACGATTTTATATCTGCCATAGAAAACACAAGCTCCACTGCCACCCAGCAATTCTACCGGGCAACCTGAAGTCCCCATCCTAACTAAGCAGCCTTTCAGATAACGATTGTATGTGATAATTTGACTAAGGAGAATCTCAAATGTTTCACTATCAATTGCTCTCTGTTGTTGTTTTAATCTACAAAGCTTGCGTTCACTTACTAATCTTCTGGAACCCCGATTTGTCCAATATGTGCAATTCAACTTTTGAACTTCCATTGTCACTGGTTTCCCTAACCAGCGGTTCTAAAGAATTATTCAATTGTGGAGAAATCACTAGCTCTTTGGGACTCCTGTCCCACGGCTGCAATTTACATCACTTTGATTCCGAGGCAAGTTTTCAAGATGTTTTATCTTTGTTTGTTTTCAACAGGTTTCCTGTGGGAAAGGCTGCTGAGCTATGGAATGTATTTACCCTAAGTGAGATTCCTAGTTGAGGGACATAGCGGTAAACCTGATATGCAAATAAGCTGTGGCCGTACACATATCTTTCACACAGATCTTTTTGTTAATATTAAGCAGTTATTTGCAAAACAAGCTGGTACAATTTCTTGGTAGGATTGATTTACAGAATTCTGTCAGAGAAGAACTGAGCAGCAAAAGGGGTTTAAGATGTATCTTATTACTCTTTGTTAGGGAGGGTATTGAATTTGGTAAAAAATCAGTCAACTCATTTAGAAATTATGTTGCAGACAGATAAATGCAAAATGCCAGATGGTGGAATTGAGTAGAGACCTCATTTGACTCAATGAAAAGTCCACTCTGACTTAGTATTCTTGTCCTATTAAATGTTATTTACTTGTATTTTTTTCTCCAACTTAACTGAGTTTTGCTGTCTTATGAAACATAAAAGTTCATAATGTGCTTTAACCCTAATCTTATTTAGAGGGTTATTATATATAGATCTATTCTAGATTCTCACAGCCTCTATAATAACAAAGTATTCTCAGTTGAGTAATTTCCTGGTACCACTAGTCCTAGGACATAATGAAGATATACAACCGTCCACTTGTCATTTAAATTAATTCCACTTTTTATTTATATAATGTCTTGTATAGGAAACTGATTATACCTCAAAAAGGTTCCTAGCTTGTATCTCTTCCTTCCAAGACCATAGAGAAACTCCAGTGATTGTATTAAACTAAATAATACTTCATTATTCTGCTATTATAGAAATCACAAGGCGGAGATAGAAACACATCAATAATCCAGCTTTGTCAGCAAATGAGCTATTCCTTATAAGTGGTTTTGTCAAGAAACAAAGTGTACCCTATTATGAGTTTAAAAATATTAGTATTAATCATTTGGCATAGAAATCTCCTTTAAAAAATCACTGTAAACTTCCAGGCTAGTCTGGCAGGAGATTGCCACTTAAAAATCCCATTCTTAGGATGGTTAGAAAAAAACAGATGTTTCAGGAAAGAAGAAAAGAGTAGCTCTGGGACTGGCTGGCCCATGGCCATGTGTCACTCTGTTCTCATGTGCTCCTACCTGGGACACCCTTTTTACTTGAAGCCTCTTTTGAGCTTTACCCCTGTGTCCAGGTGATCCAGCTCGTTCTTTGGGTCACCTGGGTCTCTTGCCTCTGAACTAGAGCTTTCATTGACTCATGGTGCCCTATCTCCTAGTATTGATCATGCTGAGGCGGTACCTTGACAAGTTGACCTAAGGAAATTCTGTCATGAATTGTCTTCTGGGAATTCTGGCTCTAACAGCTCATGGATGAATCATTGTTATCCTCAAAAACATATATATTCATATACATAGGTATGTGTATAATTATTTTTCCTCAGAAAATAAAGACTCCATGCTGAAAATAATATATCTGCCATTATTATTGAATTAGCAAGATCATCAGTACCGTGCCTTCTCTGTACTGGAACATACCAATGGCCATAAGCATGTGGAAATGGGGCATCTGGTTGTCATTCTTCACCTAGCCCCAGATTGCTGTAGCAACCCCGCCCTCATTTAGCCTGTCAGCTATCAACTGCTACTGGTACAATCATATCTTCAGCTGGTCACTGACTTTTTCTAAAACTTTATCCATTAAAATAACTTAGACGCTTTCTTCGGCATGCAATTCTATACATTTCAACATGGGTATGTTGGCTAACCGGCATCTCAGGCTACGCCAACAAAATCCTTTGTGCTCTCTGTAGCCATACCTTCCTTTTATCCCTAAAGCCCAACACCCCAGATCTGTTCTCTGTCCCCAAAATTTTATCTGTTGGAGAATGTCATATAAATGGAATCATACAGTCTGTCACCCTTTCGGAGTCATACCCTTTCACCTAGCATGTTGCCTTTGAGATTCATCCAAGCTGGTGCATGTAACAAGTCCTTCTTTATTGCTGAGTAGTATTGCATCAGCGGAAAGTACAACAGTTTGTGATTCATTCCTCCATTGAAGGGCATTGTGTGTAGGTTTTTATATGAAGTAAATTTGCATTTCTCCTGGGATTGCGGGGTCATATGGGAAGCGTATGTATGTTTCAACTTTTTAAGGAACTGCCTGTTTTCTGGAGTGGCTATCCTGGTTGACATTCCCACCTGCAATGTATGAGAGATCTAGCTGCTTTGCATCCACACCATGGGTTGGCATTGTTGCTACTTTTTATTTTAGCCATTCTGATGCGTGTGAGGTAGTATCTTATGGTAGTCTTAACTTGCATTTGCCCAGCGACTAATGATGATGAGCATGTTTTTGTGTGCTTACCTAATATCCACGTGCCTTTAAAAAATTCTTTTAAGTTTTATTTATTTTATTTTGAGAGAGAAAGAGAGAGCAAGAGCAGGGGAGGAGCAGAATGAGAAGGAAAGAGAGAGAGAATCCCAAGCAGACTCCACATTGTCAGGGCAGATCCAAACACCCGGCTCGAATTCATGAGCTGTGAGATTTTGACCTGAACTGAAATCAAGAGTCAGACACTGAACTGCCTGAGACACCCAGGTGCCCCCATGTACCTTTTTTTTTTAGTGAAGTGGTTCTTCAAATAATTTTGTCCATTTTAAAAATGATGTTGTATATTTTATTATTTCTGAGTTTTAAGGCTCTTTATGTATTCTGGATACAAATCCTTTGTGGATATGTGATTTGCAAATATTTTTTCTCAATCTGCGCTTTGTTTTCTCATTCTCTTTACCATGACCTTCACAGAATTTTTAATTTTGTGGAATTCTAATTTATTACTTTCTTCTTTGTGGATTATGCTTTTGATACTGTATCTAAGAAATGTTTGCCAAACTCAATGCTATAAAAATTTATCAACATTCTAAAATGTTGATAGCTTTGTGTTTTGTGGTTAGGTCTATGACCTTTTGAGTTAATTTTTGCATAAGATGTGATGTTGTAGTTTGAGATTCATTCTTCTTTTTATGTATGGATGTCCATTTGGTCTGATATTATCATGGCTCTCTTATTTTAATAGTTGCATTCTCTTGAGATACAGAAAAACAAATAGCCAAACTTATTAGAATAGCTCATAGGGACAGAAGCTGTGTAATATGTGTTATGGCAATGCCATGGCGTTTTCTTCTTGCTTCTTATTTTGGATTGAGTTCTGGATGGTCAAGGGTGACCTATTAAGTGATATCCAGATAACCAAGGTATCACTGTTAAGTAAAACCAAATCACCGAAGCCGAAGTACTGTTTCAGTGCAACCCCAAATACATGACTGCTGAAATTATGTGGATGGTGTTTACAGACTGATACAAAATTAGTCACTTATTTGCACTTCTTTCTTTTCTGCAGTAGTCCATAGGACCTATGCGTTATTGGCCCATCCATTAATTCACTTAACAAGTAACTGTTAAATACCTACTGTGTACATGGTACTATTCTAGATGCTTGGGAATCATTAATGAGTAAAAGCAGACACAAATCACCCATTTGAGGCTTATATTCATTCATATGGGTAACAAATATGTACTTATATATGTGGGACGAGTGACCATATATCATTAATTTATATTAATAACATAATTAAAGATGTATAAATTAATAGAAAATAAGATACAATAGTGATAACAATGAAAGGTCTAAATCATACATTGTAAATAAGACAGTTTGCTATTTTCAAGGCCTTCGTAAAATAAGAAATGAGCTCTAAGCAGTGTCTTTTAATTAATTAATTAATTGATTGATTGATATTTGTTCTCTGGTAATACATGCAAATTACCATTCTGGTCAATAAATAGTCATATATATTCATTTTACAATAAATATGTTGCTTCTTTATTCTTTTTTGGACTTGCCTCTGTGTGTGTGTGTGTGTGTGTGTGTGTGTGTGTGTGTTGGGGGTTGATGTTGATGGAACATATAGTACACATGTAAGTATGATGCTCTACATGAGTGGTCCAGATAGGAGCACAGAGAGTTCATAAGTAATCCTCTGGCTGGGACATACAAGGCCCTACCTGTTAGGGCCTGTGCAGTGGTTAATAGCAGGGCTTTCATTCTTTGTTTCTGAAACATTTTCAGTACAAACACTTTCAAACATGTGAAGTATTAGAACAGTGTTAAAAATCCCCATGTAGCTGCCATTAAACTTCAACAGGTTCTAGCACTAACAGCAAAGATTTGGGAATGAGACATATGTAAGAGTAAGTCTTCGCTTGCTGACTGGGTGACTGAGTCAAATCACTGACTCTCATAGCTTTAGATTTCTTATTTGCAGAATGGAGTTTCTAATGCCATCCACAGTGTGTGAGGATCAGGAGAGATCATGAAAGCAATTGTGCCTGGTTCAGGGTCTGTTATGTGAGAGGGACTCGGTGCATACAGTCAACTTTGCCTCCTCCGTGGTTCTGGAAGCTTGTTTCTAACACCAGTTGTTCCATGTGTTCTCCCCTTGACCAGGGACACTTGGAAGAAAGGGTCTGTGCTTTTCATCACCCTCCCCCCAACCCTGCCTGCCATGTAGTATGTAGTCAATAGATATTTATAAGCTAACAAGTGAGCAGCTGGGTAAGATTTCACAGGAAAGATATTGAAAGATGTTGGTGTATGGGAAAAGTATTCCCAGAAGTGTGCATCAGGAGTGGCAAAGTCTCACATATATGCTCACAAAAATGATGGATCTCATATTGGCAAGGTCTAGAAGAGTAGACAGATTGGTTGGGTCATTCTTAGACCCTGGTATTTCAACATTACGTAGATAACAGGGAGCCACTGAGGTCTTCAAAAGCAAGTTATTTTTAGTTTGTGTGGCTATTTTCAGTATTTAAATGTATGTTTTGGAAGCATCTAAAGAGAATTTTACTTTTAAACAGTGTTATGGGTTGAATTGTGTCCCCCCCCCAAAAAAAATATATCTTAAGCCCTGGCACCTGTGAATGTGACCTTATTTGGAAATAGGGTCAGTGCAGATGTAATCAAGTTAAGATGAGGTCATCAAGGTGGTTCTAATCCAATATGACCAATGTCCTTATAAGAAGAAGGTCAATTGGACACAGAGGCACTCACAGAGAGGAAAATGCCATGTGGCAACAGGCAGAGATTGGAGAGGTGTAACTACAGGCCAGTGAATGCCAAAGATTGATGCCCACCAGCAGAGACTGGAAAGAGGCAAGGAAGGATCTTTCCTATAGGTGTCAAGAAAGGAAGCCCCAGCCAACACCTTGATTTCAGACTTCTCGCCTCCAGAATTGTGAAAGACTACGTTTCTATTGTTTTAAGCTACTCAGTTTGTGGTACTTTGTTAATGGCAGCTCTGGGGGTGGGGGTGGGGGACAGTTTAAGAGTTATCCCTGGAAATCTGGTTGGCATTATCATTTTGCATAACGAACATTTTAGGTACAATCTAAAGATAAACTTTGGCCCCATTCCCTGTTGAATGGCCTCAAATGTAAAATTAAGAGAGGTCTTAATTAAATGTCAATGGGAACCCATGGCCACGAGCTGTAGATCCATCACTCCCTGCACTGGGTATGGCTGTAGACACGCAGTGAGAGAATTGCATACAGCAGTAGAAATATTAATACATGCACTTTCTGGCCCAAAGACAAAAGTAAAATGTAGGAACATCCCTTCTGGCTCTCCTGGCAGCCAGATCCTCTGGACTCTAGGAAGCACGTCTAGATGCTATACTTTGGAGTGAGAAGTGAGCTGTGTTTGTGTTGTGACAGCAGGGCTGGGGACAATTTTGGAAGTGAATTGTGATAGCTCAGAGAGCAGGAGAGGGTGGGGCAAGCACTGCCAGAGGGTTTGGAGCCCATCCAGGTCCATCATCTTACAGCCCAGGTGCCTCCCCCAGCTCTGCATAGAAGCAGCCAAAATGATCGCTCCAGAAGGAATTCACAGAATGCAAGTGGGAACTCCAAACAGTTTCTGAATAGTCAGGGGCATCTCAGTGAAGAACAGAATTCACTTCAAAATGGCTAAAATAATTTGTGTAGTGACTAGAGACCAATCTTTTGCAACCTTATATGGATGATCTTATTCATTCCCCTAAGACTAACAGCTCAGAGTCAGAGATGTGCATATAGAGGAGTTGACAAAAATAAACAGAAAGCAGGTTGATGTGTATAGCTCTTCTCATCTTACCACCACAGAGAATGGCATACTGGCCGTGTCAGCAATTAGTAGAGGCACTTGTGTCCCCTTCATAGGTTTGTTATGGGCACAGGAGTTGTCCATATTCAAGGTGAAAGTGGAGAGGCGAGGGAGGCCAGGGCATTTTATGAACAGGGACAGTTATGGTAGGGAGGCCCTGGGGAGCTTCTGGATTGTTTCCAACTTCCAGACATTTGTAATTTTCTCCATGAACAGCAGAGAACAGGTTTGGACTTCAACCCTATTCAGTCTTCTCGGGGTTGCAACTTCTACTTTGTCTCTAGCAGATGGAGGAGACTCCTTCCCTATTATGGGTTGAATGTGTGCCCCCATATTCATATAGTGAAGCCTCCTGTACCTCAGAAGGTGACTTTATTTAGAAATAAGGTTGTTGCAGGTGTAATTAGTTAAATTAAGATGAAGTCATTGGAGTCCCTGGGTGGCTCAGTTGGTTAAGCTCAGGTCATGATCTCATGGTTCATGAGTTAGAGGCCCACGTTGGGCTCTGTGCTGACAGCTCAGAGCCTGGAGGCTATTTCCGATTCTGTGTCTCCCTCTCTCTCTCCCCTTCCCCAACTCATGTGCTCTCTCTCTCTCTCTCTCTCTCACAAATACATAAACATTAAAAAAAAAGATGAAATCATTAAGGTGGGCCCTAATCTAATAGGATGGTGTCCTAAGGAAAAGGAAAAATATGGCCACAGGGATACGAGCAAAGGGAGAAGGCCATGTGGAGATGAAGCAGAGATTGGGGCGTGGATTCCACACGTCAAGGAGCACCAATGATTGCCAGCAAAGCACCAGAAGCTATGAGACAGGCACGGAACACATTCTCCCCTGCAGCCCTCCTGCCAACACCTTGATTTTTGACTATTAGCCTCTAGAACTCTGAGACAAGAGCCTTCTGTGGGTTAGGCCTCCCAGTTTGTGGTACTTCGTTCCAGAAGCCTGGAAAATGCACTCCCCATTATTAAGTATGAAATCAGAGTTGGGGAACAATAGGCAGAGAGTGGGCTGGCAGTGTGGAGGCAGCCACATCTTGGGTCCTCCCCAGCGGGGTTGCAATGGAGAAGTCTGGAAGGCTGGTGCATGCCCCACCCCCTCCAGGGAACTGACACCACCAACTGCCCTCGACTGTTTGTTTGCAAGCACCATCTCTACTGCATGTTGTCACAGCCCTGTGGGGCAGCGGTGATGGGAGAGAGACCAAGGGGGCGAGAACGCCAGGTCACACACACACAAGTGAGACCTGACCACCAACTCCTTTTAAATTTAATCAGCAACTTGAAGACAGGAAGCTGCAGACTTTAATTCCCTAAAGGATGATACATTAGGATTCCAAGTATATCAGTTATTCTAAAAATAAAAGCAAACATGTGAAGGAAATAAATTAATAAACAAACCAGCCAAGTTTTCAGGAAGAGGCTGCTGCTTTGCCTGCCTTAGAAATCTCGTGTCCTCACCAGAGGACTGCTTCTCCTACAGCACAGAGTGGGGCATCAGAGACTTTTCTTCTCTCTTTCCTTACGTCTTTTGTTTTTCCACCTCAATTCTCAGTTGCTTCCTTCTATAAATGAGATAATGCATATCCTGATGCTAATGTGGTGCTTAGCAAATGGCTGCTTCAGAAAGAAGGATTCCTTCTTCCAGCTTCCTGTCTCTTAAAGGTCCTCATTTTTAAAAAAAATATTTTTATATTTTTTTGAGAGAGTGAGTGTATGTGAGCTAGGGAGGGGCAGAGAGAGAGAGAGAGAGAGAGGAAGAGAGAGAATCCCAAGCAGGCTCTGTGCTGACAGCTTGGAGCCCGAAGTGGGGCTTGAACTCACGAACCGGGAACTCATGACCCGAACTGAAATCAAGAGGTGGATGCTTAACTGACTGAGCCACCCAGGTGCCCCAAGGTCATCTTATTTTAAATATAGGTGTCTCAAACCTCAAGCTAGTCATAAAATCAGAGGTGACAGACCCAGTTTTATTTGTTTTAATTAAATGTGATTTGTTGTCAACATTTTTAAAGAGCAAGATAATATATATTATATATATTAACCAACTCTATCTTCTCTGGAAAAATTGGAACGTCTGACCATGCTGGACCCACATTTCTGCCCAGTCATTTCTGGCTGGAGCTCAGCAGACATTACCCCCTTGGGACAGGGCACGTGTGCTCTCTCATCTTGCTGTGGCCCCATCCTGTCTGTTTTCCTCTGGACATCACAAAACTCTGTTATGGCTGGGGACAGCTGGCTCAGGGGACAGCAGGGATGAGTCCTTGCTGTGAATTTGTGCTTCCTTCCAACTCTGCTTCCTCTTTCCCGTCTTCACATTATTTCCCACATAGCTTTATAATTATCAAATTCAATCTAAAACTGTTCGTGTTGAAGAATAAACCTGGCTAACATTTACATTAACTGGGTATTAGTAGCGTTAGCCAGAAATGGCTGCTTAAGTCGAATTTGGCACAATAAACCAGAAATCTGCAACCTGGTATTGCTTAATTAGAATCACGACAGACCCGTGCCTATTAATACTTTGAGCTTGTGGTTCATGCTTTCCTAACACTAATTAATAAGTCAATATTTCCTTTTAAATTACATTTTCTGAGCCAGGTCTCTAGTGACAGAATTGGACTGTGACTGGTGCCATAAAAGAAAAGAATTAATTTTTATTAGCACTTCACAGTTTGCAAAGCTTACAAAGTTCCTCTGTATGAGTATTGCACTTGGTGTTAGCTGCCTGTCATCAACGACTTGGCTTTGGCAATGATGTGTGTTGGAACCTCAACAGTAGCAAAAAGAAATAGGCAAGAATTGAGGAACGATTGGTTCTAAGACTGTTCTGGAAGAGGGAGAGCAGAAGAACATATGTCCCAAAGAGGGGGTGAGTAGTCAAATGCAGCTCAATCCACAGTGATTGAAAGTGTCAAAGGCGGTAGATGGGTTTTAGCCACGGTGATGCTCATAGGTGAGTGGAATTTCGTGTCCTCCCTAGCAAAACGTTCATCTGGTTTGAAGCAGGATCCACAGAGGATTAAAGTGGACGGAGACATGGAAAGCTAGGAAGATTGTCAGACTCCCAACCAAATGGTCTTCCGGGGGCCAGAAAAAGGCTCTCGTCCAAGTGTAGAACTGGAAACATTTAGGTATTCAGTAAATATTTGTTATAAGAGCAGATTAATAGATGCAGCCTTGCTACTTACCAGCTGTGTGATTTGGGGAAAGTCATTTAAATTCATAATCAGTGTTTGGTCAGGAAAACAAAAACCAACTTAGGTATTTCAAAAAAGTTTCATGCAGGGAATTAGAAGCTGGGAAGGCAAGTATCAGGCAATACAGGGGTGGTGGGGAAGCTGACTCCAGCTGACTCATCTGAAGTGGGTGGGGCCATTCTTTGGAAGCTGGCTGGAAGCCACAGGCAGAGCCTCCCCCCTGCAGCCTGCAGCCTGCACCTTGGCTCCTTTGCAGCCAGAGGACAAGCCTTCTCCCCCCCATCCCCCCCTCCCAGGGCACAAAGGCCTCTCCTGCGTAGAATCCGGTGGGGGGACCTGTTGGCTCAGAACACTGGGAAACTGAGGTTTTACTTTGTCAACCTGGCTACTGGGGGAACTTAAAAAAGCAAAAACTGTTCTATCAAAAAATAGTTACTGGCATACCTCTCTGGGCTTTAGTTTCTTCATCTGTAAAATGGAAATGAGGCTCCCAGAGGAGTAAAATGGATACAGATATTTTTTTATTGGTTCTTAGAACAAAGTACATTCTCAGTTATTGATAACCTCTACTCTGGAGCCTGGAGCACTGAGACAAAAAACAAAATAACATCCCTAAGAACCACATGGCCTTGCCCAATGAGGCTAAGCACACAGATACTGGAGTCAGGAGCCTGGATTTCAATCCCGGCCTTATTATTTAATAGCTGAGACCACTTATACTTCAGTTTTATCAAGTATAACATGGGTACAATACAGGTACCTCCCTCTTAGTGTTGTTGTATAAATTAAAGAGTTCATATATGTAAAGTGCTTAGCTATTTTCCTTGAATTCTCGCTACTTGTTTTCCTAAAACGTTTTTTTAAATTTTGAAATAATTTTAGATGTAAAAAGGAGTTGCAGATATGTTATAGGGACTCCTTTTATGTCTTCCTTTCAATTGCCCCTGATGTCATTCTGCATAATCATGGCACAGTGATTCAGGCTGAGACAGTAATATTGGTATAGCACTGCGAACCCACAACAGACTTCACTAGAATTTCACCTATGTCCCTTGTTTCCCCCCTCAATCCTCTGTGATCTAATCAAAAGACCCTATTATGTTTATTTCTCATGTCTCCTTAGTTTTCTCCAATCTGTGATGGTTCCTTAATCTTTTCTGTTTTTCATAGCCTTGACCTTTTTCAAGAGAACTGGTCGAGTATTTTGGAGAAAGTCCCCCAATTGGGGCTTATCTGATTTTTTCTTGTGAACAGATTTTAAGTTATGTATTTGAGGAAAGAACATAGCAGAGGTGACATGGCTTTCTCAGTATATCCTACCAGGGGTGTGTGATGTCACTATGTCTTACTACTGATGAGGGTACCATTGATCACATAAGTGAGGTGGCTTCTGCTTGGTTTCTCCACCTTAAGCCATTATTTTCCCTTTGTATGTAATAAATGCCTTGGGGGAGGTACTTGGAGTCTATGCCAGAATTCTGTTTCTTCTTAAACATTTGCATGCTGATATTAGCATTCATGGATGACTCCTGCCTACGGCAATGATTACTGTGGCGTTCTGAGAATGATTCTCCATTTCCATCATTCTTTCTAAATTATTAATCAGAATTTTATTCTAAGAAAAAGTTGTCCCTTCTTTCTCTTGTATTTGTTTATTCAATTATTGATTTATATTGATATGGGTTCATTGATATTTCTTTTAGATTTTGGGTTACAATACAATATTATTGTTTTTTACTTGTTCTGGCTGTGGCCATCGGAGCTCCTTGACTTGACTCTTGAGTCCTTCCAACATGCCTCCATCCTTTCTGAGCACTTCCTTACCTTCTGATACCACTGGATAGTCCAGGTGCATTTCAGGATGTCCCTGCCCCAGGCCTGGTACCAGCCATTTCTCCAAGGGGGTCTAGTTTCTTTTATCACAGAATGGTATTTAGAAATTAAGATCTGAAAAGAAGGTGGTTGGTTTTAATATGTCTTTATAATTTTTTTCTTTGGATTTCAACATTTCTCTCTCCTTTGGTCATTTTTGTTTATCTGACATGCACATGAGCTTACATGAGGCATAGAGCTGCACACAGGCCTTCTAGTCTGGAGGAGAGTCAGACACACAACTAGTGCCCCAAAAAGAAAGAATGCAGTGAATGTTGTACACAATCTGAGGTGTAGGAGAAGCATCCTTTGGAGAGAGGAAGAGGAATCAGAGAAGGCTTCATGGAGGGGAAGAGATCTCTGCAGAGATGCTTGAAGAAGGATCACTTTCCTTGGGTGGAAGTTTGGGGGACAGTGCATTGGGGGGCTGACAACATGAGCATGAGTGATGGCGGGACTCAGGTGCACAGAGTGTCTGCAGGACAGAACAAGTGAATCCCTCAATCTCTGTTCCTGTCCTTTACTGCAGCCCACTGCCCATGCGGCCATCCACAGTGGGCCCGTGCACTACTGTGTGGGACGCATTGGGGATTTGCAAGAACAGGAACATGTGGAACAAGAACAGGAACTGCTTTTGCAAGAAATGATGAAGTCCACTGTCTCTGTCCCTGGGGACTTGATTCTTCTGCCAATAGCCATGAAATGATACCAAGTACTTATAAGCTTAGAATAGGATAAAATCCCAGACCCTGCCCAGTTCTTGATAAGAAAGGGAGTTCGAGTTGAGGAGGCAGGTTGCTTTGGGAAGGCAGGAAGACTCTGGAACCTGTTTGGCTCTCAGGTATGCTCTGAGTGGAGAACTGCACTCCTGTGGCTCCTCTCTTCCCTTTCCTCCAGAGGAACCACTTTTGTTCACGGCTCAGGTATGATGGCACACATTCATTATGTGTAATTTTTTATGAAATGTCTTATACTTGAATATTTTATTACCCTTTCCACATCTCTGTAGTGTTTGTGGGTTGAGGACAGTAACTGGTAAGAAGGTTCTACGTCAGTCAAATCTTCGTTAATAATTTTAGGTTGAATAAAACTGAAGGCATTACACAGGGCATGGGTGTGGACCAACTGGATGCAGCTAGAAGAATCATAAGCAACTTTGCTGATGCAAGAAGTAGGCACCATAAAGCCCCAAGAGTGCGGTGAGTCACCGAGAGGTCCACAGGTCAGGCGAGGCAGCCAGGAAGTGTGACATTTAAAGCTAGGAACAGGTCAGAGGCCAGGTGTACAGACAAGAACCAGGACAGAAATGCCAGGTTATAAGGTTAGATGCAAATTCCAGAGCTGTGTGACCCTGGAGAACCAGGAGACCTTATAAGGCAAGACAGGTTCAGGGCAGGGTGAGCAGAGTTGGGGGGACCTTGGTAGCAGAGGTGAGTGCCCAGCCAGCAGGAGGGTGGATGCTGTGTTCTTTCCCCAGGCAGAGCCAGTCCCCACATGTGACCTGAGCAGGGCTACGAATGGTGGCAAGTTGGGAGTGAGGCAACCGAGTCCGCATTTTGCAAGTTAGTCCTGGGTTAATGCATGTATGTGAAGACAAGCTAGAAAAGATGCTTTGAGGATGACATCTTATTTTTGAAATGCTATATAGATTTTCCTGGAGGAGAATAAAAATATAGTGCGTCTTTCTTTGTGTGTCCTCATTAAACCCTGGGTCTACTGACATTTATACTTTTCAGCAAACACATTTGCCAGCAGATCAAATCTTGATGATCTTTTAAAAAAAAGATGCTATTGGTGAGAGCAGTGTTGTTCAACATCACAGCACTTGATACCAATTACAACCTCCAGATACACATGATAGTCTCTCTGAAATGTGAATCAGGCAATGGAATTAAAGATATGTTTATAATTCAAAATGTGAGATAATGGTTTCAGGGAAGCTGACAATGTAGAAATCCGCTTCTAAAAAAGGTGCAGTCTCGAAATAGACACATGCTCCCTCTGTCCCCTCTGTCCTGGCACACATAACCCAAAATTTGGACCGTCACATTTGTAGCTCATTTGCATATGTAAGTGCCAGTTGGCAGTATTTTGAACACTTCAGCAGCTCTCTGTGCATCCGTTTGAGTTGGGACTGCTACTGAGGCCCTGTTTCAATGTGTTTTGTTTTTCCTGCCATTTCAAAATGAAGTCATGAGCATGGGACCTCTTCCAAGAAGGTCCAGAAAGTAACTTTCTTTCACCCTCTTCCTGTCTTATATCTCATATCATTCACTATCTCCGTCAAACTCTGACTAAAGGTCTTGTGGCCACTTTAGTGAATTTCAGAATGTCCAACAGTGATTTGGGGCAACATTTGGGAATTCATCCAAGGAAGATGAGTTTCAGGTGGCTCTGAACATTTTTGCTCCTGTGAGCCTCATGCAGAGATTTTAGAAGAAAGTGAACACAGGCTAGCTGGGGCAAGAAGACAGGAAGATCACACACATTTCACTTTCCCTAAACCTCCAGCTTTTCCCCTAATTTTCCAGTTAATTCCTTTGTGTTGAGATAAGTTTTATTTTTTCTCTTTCTTTCCCCCTCCACTGTCTTCAAATTTCTTTTCTCCTCCAAGAATGCATCCTCTAATCGATACACAAATGTTTGGCTGAGTGACATATGAGTGACATATGAGCACTGTTGGTTTGTCACCAGAAACAGTCACAACCATGTAGCCTTTGCATAGGATAATTAAAAGACAGGATGATTCTTCAGTTTCATGTTTACTTTAAATTTATTTTTTTCTTTGTAAAGCTTCATACCTTAACAGTTACAAATGGGAATACAGGGAGACGCCACCCACCCACTTCCTCTCCCTGGAGGGAATCATCAGTTTTCTTTCTATCATTTCACACAGATATTTTGTCCGTATATAAGTGTTGCAATGAAAGGCTAGCATGAGGCATCAAGAAACAACATTGGCTGCATTCAAAAGGAGATGCTGGATAGTATGTCAGTAGGTGAAGCTTGTTCTAGGCAGCAATTTTATTCAAGCTTTAATAAAAGGTGCTTTGTGCTTTGAAAGTCAGAAAATGTGAAGTCCAAAGGCAATTTCAGGATGAAGGAAGGGGAGATATGATACTGACTCTTTAGGGGTTAGAGAACCTTTATTGTAGTCTCTGATAATTTTATCCAGATAAAATAATATGGAGACGGAAATTAAGGGCAGCTGGCTAAGTTCTTCTTCTTAAGTCATTGTCCTGCTACGAATATCAAAAGACAGGCAGGAAACCCAATTGTGACTATGAAGAGTCAGATCAATGAATAGCCCTCTGAACATTAATGTGCATAAATGTGTCTGCGATTCACCCTGGGGGGTCTTGCTAAAATGAAGTTGCTGATTTAGTTGGTCCTGAGTATAGCCAGAGAGTCTGTCTTTCTCACAAGGCTCTAGGTGCTATTGGTGTTGCTGGTCCTTGGACCATCCTTTGAGTACCAAGGACCTAAACAGAACCCTATGTCCAGAGACTCTGTTTCCATGGGTTTAAGATAGAGCTGAGAACTCTGCCTTTTGATGTCCTTCCCCACCTGGAAAGGTAATTTTGATGTAAGTTGACCTTGGAACATACTTTAATAAACCTAGCTCCTGTATCAGGGATTTTCTTGGCCTCATGTGAATAGAGAGGACATGATCCTAGAGGAGAATAGAAAAGGCATGGGGAGGGGTAGGATAGAGCTGTGGGAGAATGTTCATCGATATGGGGGTAGGGGTTGAATCAAGTGTATAGTCTGCAATTGAAATGTACATTTGCTTGTCACTAGTGAGAAGACTTTTTTGGAAGCAGGATCATGGGCCTTTACTTCATTAGGCTTTGAGATAGTAGCCCCAGAGAATATCACTCAATTCATTATTCCTTGAAATTTCTTCTTTTCCATGAGCTTTAGTTCCAGTCATCTAATTCTCAAATAATCCCAATGAATCCAGAGGGAATCCTGGTCCCAGTGTGCAGAGTTCTATGGGCTTCCTGGCATAATCCCATCCCAGGACACTCCAGATGCCCTCACTAAGGCTGAGTCTGTTCCTATAGTCAGATTTGGCTTTCAGATGTGGAAGCGCAAATGCTTAAAGAGAAATTATTTTCAACACAGTCCGGATCTCTACTCAGGGGGCACGGGTTCAGAATCAACTTGCCCTCTGCAAAATGAGTAAGTCATGTATGTCTCTATTTTCTGGAAAACTGGGCTTTTCCTGGAAACTCAGGCCCCTCCGAGAGGGCTTCCCAAGGCATTTCCCAACTGGCAGCCATGGACACAACGCAGATGTTGGGACTCTGTGAGGCACTGGGTCAAGTGTCCTTTGGCATGAGGAAAGAAAGATGGACGAGGCCGTAGATTATGAATTTGGGCAGGCATCTTTGTCTTCTGGATACTGAGACCCCTGCCTTAGGTCCTCTGTGTAGAAGTGACTGCTCATTTCTCATCATGACTTCCAAGCCCCAGCTGAATAGGGCAAGGGAAGTAGCCTGGCTTGAATTCTTTGCTGCTTTGTGCCCCCTTGTGTTCAGTGTGCTGCTTTTAATCATAACAACTTGACCACACACAAACCCCCTATGCAGACAAGGAGGGATGAAGTTCTCCATAATTGTGCACCTGCCTTTGCTAATGTAGGAAGTGAAAATAACACAAATGTGCTCCAGCCCACGCAACACAGAAACACCAGCCAAAAAAATCCCCTCGAAAAATGCCACCGAGACTCCCATTCAGCCCACACCCTTACACAGGCACAGCAGCTGAGCACCTGGCATGTGGGACATCACACTGCACACCTCACAAACTGCCTTGCTCAGGACAGGAGCAGGAAGACTGAGGCATTGACACCCAACACATAGTCCTTCGAATTTGCCTAATTTATTTAAGTCTTATAGCATCTCTTTGGAGGGGTAGTCAAGGCATTAGTACTTTCCATTATAGTACAGATTACACAGTCCAGCTGTGGCTTGAATTATGTACCTACCCCCCCCCCCAATTCATATGTTGAAGTTCTACCACATAGTACCTCAGAATGTGACTTTACTTGGCAATAAAGTCATTGCAGATGTACTTAGTTAAGATGAGGTTATTAGAATGGGTCTCAATTCGATATGCCTGGTGTCCTTACAGAAAGGAGAAATTTGGACACAGACATACATGTGAAGGGGAATGCCATGTGAGGATGGAGGCAGAGATCATGGAACTCAGCAACATCAACTTATACACAACCATTCTTCCCGATCCCCAGAGCACCCTTAACAGGACTTTTGGCACTTATTCCCAGACTGCATACACTTCTGTGCTGGTTACAACTGTGGCATAGCAAACTATCCCCAAACACAGAAGCTTAATACAACATGAATTTTATTATATCTCCTGGATTCTATAGTTCAGCAATTCAGTCAGGGCTTACCTGAGTGATTCTTCTGTTCCTTTTGGCATTCATCAAGATCCATAAGTGGTTCTCACTGGCAGAAGGGCTGGTCTGGAGGAATCAGGACAACCATACGTATCTGGTATTTTAGTGGGATGAATGGAAAGTGGGGCTCAGCTGGGAGTTATAGTGGAAATCCTTTCATGTAGCATCTGCAGCATGATGGTTGTCTGTTACTCAGACTTGCATGGACACTGGCTTCCCCCAGAATAAGTGTCCCATGAGAATGAGGTAGAAGTTGCATGGTCTTTTATGACCTGATCTTGAAAGTATCATTTCCACCATAGTCCAAATGGTCAAAGCAACCATAGAGGTCCACCTAGATTCCAGGAGAGGCTTCAAAGAGCTCACTTTTTGACGTGAGGATAATCAAATAACATGTGCTCAAAAAACCAGCAACTAACACCCTACCTTTCTGTCTCTTGAGTGATAGAGAAAATAAGAGAAATCTCAACTTTTAGCCATCTCTCCTCTTCTGTCTGTAAGGCTCAGACAGAGATGGCAGGTGTGAGGTACCCCCTGAGAAGCAATTATAACCATCTATTTGCCTATTCTAAAGTTGAAACCTTGCTCATAGAGATCAAAGTCCTGGCCCACGCAGTATCCAGCGCCTGCCAGGAACCTCTCAGGAGGCCCAAATGGAGATGGGAAGGGGTTGACAGGACCCTTTTACAAGTCAGCAAGCTTGCAGATTTTTTTTTTGTTTTTTTGTCTTAGGTGGTCATCTTCATACTTCAGGAATTATTTAGCAGCCTCCCAATGATGCTCACCTTCAGTATGTCCTAAAGGCAGCCCTGAAGGCAACCCTTACACGGTGAATTTACTGCCTACAAGAGGCTAAGGGACAGGCTGAGTACTCTGGAAGAACAAAAGTTCTGGAAGAATTGTGCCCTATCAGTTTGTGCCCTTCAGAACACACCTCTCCGAAAGCATCAGCTCAATGAACAAAATGCATGAGAAAGGAGACCTGGGTTTTCTGTTTGACCTTTTGGCCCTTCCATTTGCTGTTCCCATCTCTCTCCTCTCCTAACCTCCTCTACCTTGCTTCATTCCCAGGCTGTGTGGATAACCTGGGACAATGACTCTACCTGCAGAAGCTTAAATTTAATGAAGACTGTTAGACCCAAAGCATTCTACCACTTACTTAATCCTATGATACAAGGTACAGTAGACAAACAGTCCACGTGCAATTGTTTCTTAACCCCAATATCATAGTCTTGTATGTGTGTATCTGTGTATGTGCACACATATTCTCCTGTGAGCATGAATGAGTGAGAGAAAAAGAGGAAGAGAGAGAGAGAGAGAGAGTCTTAAGTCATCACCTAGCAGGTCAGTTCCTTGAAGATAGGGACTCTATGATATTTAATTTTGCCTTCACAAAAATCCATAGTAATGTGTTAGAAAGTAGGTCCTCACCTCATATTTGTAGGAAGACAGAAGAGGGAAAAGAAGGATTAGTCAACCTGCCTACATTTTCATCCCTTGCAGAATTCCTAGTAGAGTCCTGTGAATACACTTGTGTACATATGATGGACTGTGGCACAGGAGTGAAAAAGACAGGAGTGCCAACATTGAAGCTAGGGATCTTGAACTCTAAAGAGACTGACCAGAAATGAGTGGGTTGGGAGTTAGGTCGCCTATGTTAGCTTTGGCTGTGATAGGGACAGGAAGGGTAATGAGTTCAACTGGCTGTTTCCAACATGGAGAGGTTTATTAGGTGCTCAGACTCATGTGCTATTTAAGGAGATGCAGGGAGAAACTGTCCATTTTGGGCTTCCCCTGGGGGAAAAGTTTTGTTTCTGTGCAATATTCAAAACTCACCAGCCATGTGTCTTGCACAAGCCTGCATTCCAACTGTCCACAGGTATCTCTGTTCTCTCACCTCACCACCATCTGCCTGAGCTTTCAGCTGCTACATTCTACTGTGACCATTCTCTAACGTGCACTGATCAACTGGAATTCGAAAATGGGTTAAGTTTTCATAGTTTTGATTCTTATAGACTCCATCATCCAACAGCACCCCATCTATATTGTTTTGAAAAAAAAAAACTATTTCATTATGTAAGTTATAGCTGCTCATTTTCAGTTGAAAAGACCATTAGTCCAGGGTAGTCAGATAAGTAACGTCAGGACATCATCATTTTAGGAAGATGGATGTCAAAGTGGTGGCAAAGCTGGGTGGGGTAGAGTGAGCTGAAAAAATAGTCAGGAGGTCTTGGAATAATTCATTTGGGAGGTGCTAACAGCCAATATCAAGTGGACACAAAAGGCATTTTGAGGAAGAATGGACAGTTTTGAAGAAGAAGAAAAAAATATTTTTTGACTGACTAGATAAAGGAAAAGAATCTGAGATGGTTTTTAAGGTTTTGAGCAGCATGATTATGATATTACAGCTGACAGAAACTGAGAAGTCTGAAAGGGAATTTGGTTTGGGGGGAAGATAAGGGTTTGTTTTTGCATATGCTAGATTAGAGGAGCTCTGGATAAGAATGATTACACATGGACTCTCGGTTGGTGGAACACACGAAACTTGAGCTTCCCTCCCCTCCTTCTGTATCTGAGGAGGAGCCCCAGATATGGTCGAAATCATAAGCAGATTCAGGCATTTGGTGTAAGGGCGCCAGGGAGGAGTGAGGTGGTTAGTGCTCTCTCTTCTGCATGCAAGGACCGTTTCCTCTTTGAATCATCTCTGTCTCGGAGCTGTCTCTCATGCAGCTGGTGTGGTGAGGCAGGCGTTGGAACTTTCCCTGCTATGGAGGCATTCCATTCTATCTTTAAACCCTTCCCACTTTAGAAACCCAGAGAGGAACCAGGGCAGGGCCTTCCAGAAAGTGGGGAAGGTTGGGGGGATTCTCACTCTGGCCCTTTTTTCCCTCCCAGGCCTTAAATAAATGGAAAAAAATTAACCTATATATTTGACAGTCTCCAGAAGTAGGAGACTAGGTGGGTGTCTGAGTTCAAACTTCCAGCTGGAAATAATGCCTCTTTGCCTAGGGAGGCCATGGGAGGGTCAGTCCACAATGGGGAGGGAGGGAGGATGGTAGTCAAGGACTTGAACCTGGACTTTTTTATGACCAATGTATAATTCTGCTGGTGAGTAAGAGAGCAGAAAGGTGGGGATAAAAAACTGCAAGTTACTCATGTTTAGAGGATAATCCAATACATAAATGCTATTAAAACCTGTGAAGTAAAATATTGAAAGAGGAGACACAAATGCAGAAGCACTGTACAAGCCAGCAATTCTGCTGCTAGAGTTATCTGACCATGACGGACATGTATGCTCACAGAAGACGTCTATAAGATTGTTTTTAACAGGACCATACATGACGGTGAGAAATAGAATCAACCCAAGAATTGATCAATGGTGAATGAATTAATGAGTCGTGCTTTATTTGTTCAAGGGGATACTGCATGGCAGAGAGTGTTAGTAGGCAATAACTACAAACAGCATGGCTGAATCTCTCAGGGGTAACACTGAGTAGATGAGGCCAAACTCAAAGAAGTGCATCCTTGTGTGATTATCTAGTTCAAAGCCAGGCCGAGTTATGCATACTGTTACAAGTCAGCAGAGTGATTGCCTTTGGAATGGGGACACAAGGGGCTTCTGGCATCCTGATTTTTCTTTCATTTCTTGATCTAGGTGCTTTCTCCACAAGTGTGTTCACTTTAACATATTTTGAGCTGAACACTTAATGATTCAAATGTGTATATATGCTATACTGATATAAAATTTGTAAAAAGAAAACAAGTCAGAGGGCACATCTTCGGGCAAAGTTCTCTTTTAGAAGCTAATTATAGGAAGGTGTACTACAGACATCATTAGAAAGGTAGCAAAATTGTTTTGTTCAGTTCCACTAATGCTAAGAAGTCTTGAGAAATAGGTAGCTACATAAAAATGTTTAACTTACCAAGTCCAAACACAGAATTAATGAGATCAAAAGTGAGGCAACAGTCTGGAAAATACATTTACAGTGATAAGGAACTGGATCGTGCGATTTTGTGGGCTAATTTCAGATCCAGGAGAGCTGATAGTATAGTTCAAGTCTGAGTCTGAGGCTAAAGGTAGAAGACAGATGTCCCACCCCAAAGAAAGTTAAACAGGGTGAAGGAATTCTTGCTACTCGGCCTTTTTTTCTACTCTGGCTTCAATGGATAGGAGGAGTCCCATACATATCAGGGAGGGCAATCTGCTCTACTCAGACTACTGATTCAATCTCATCCAGAAACACCCTCATAGACGTACAAGAAATAATGTTTAACCAAACATTTGGGCACCCCATGGCCCAGTCAAGTTGACACATAACATTAATCATTACAACTATGTCTAAATATAAAAGAGCAAAAGACAGGAGTAAGGGATATGAATAGTCAATATGGCAGATGCCATTGCAATTCCAGTGTACATTTGATGCCATTCAAATTCATGGCAATTCAACAGAGTAAGAAACAGAATTTTTTCCAATGTCAGGGATGATGAATTCAAGGTTGGAGGCATTAACCAACTTGGCCAAAGTTTGAATATTCAAAGGGGCAGAGTTTCTTAGTTTATCTTTCTTTAGAAAAGAAAAAAGGCTCAGAGGTGAGATGATTCAGGAATATAAAGTCATGGATGAACACAGGCTTTTGACTAGATTTTGGAATCTGAGAATTGGGAATGGAAGAAAGCTTAAGGAAACCCAAAAGCCCAGTTGTCCAGAGAAGAACATCTCTTGGAACCTGAGAACAAGCATTAAGTAAACAAAATAGACGGTGACTTTGCAGCAGGGAGCCCACCTTGGAGCTTCCTCCGCTAAGAGAAAACAGGAGCTGAGAGAAGTTTCACCTGTGACGGATAGAATGCATTACAGAAATGGCTCACCTCTGAAAGTGGAGGTAAGGGAGGGGCAATGAGGCTGCTTGTCAAACATCCTTTGCTGTCTGAGTCAGCCAGTCCCTGGATCAGGGCAGTGGTGCCTTGTATTCTGCAGAGGACTCTTTCTTTCAGCTTAACATCACTCAGCCAGCAAGTAATCCAAAGACAGCTCCAAGATCAAGAGTAATGATGATATAAATAGAGCAGATGTGACTCCTCAGGGTCACACTTGGCCCTCAAGTATTTGTAAGGACAGATTCGGTGACCTCAGCAGCCCCAAGGTAATGGAGGATCCACTGAACAGTGGGGATGGTGGCCATTTGAATTTTACTCTTGCAAAGGTGGTTGGCAATGGGGTAAGGGTCCATGTCAGCTCAGTCTGCCAGTTCCGTATTCTATTTCTTAAGGCACTATTAGGCTTACACAAGTTTGGGAGCCATTGGCCTACCACAATGTCATGGCCAAAGTCAAGGTCAATGACAGTGTGAATAAGTTGGGTCACACTGACATTATATTAATACTTGCATTAGACTCTTAGAGCTCCTAAAACATACTCAGGTACACTCTTGTTTATTTTAATTTTTCATAATTTATAAGTTGTCATGTAATAAGCAGTGTAGCTTCTATAAGAACATGTGAAGCCACAAAAATGGAATTGAATTCAGTTGGTCAAAACTTTTACGTCTCCATGCCATCACTCTACTGGATTGCAATATGCTTAAGCCAGGGCCCATGTCTTCTGCACCTTTGAGTCTCAGCATCTAATGCAATGCCTGGGCTCATGAATAAGCCATTCATGACACAGGGTATGTACTAAGTTTGGTTGGCTCAGTGGATTATATAGTCCCCCTGGCTGACTGTCATGCCAGGCCGCCCCAGAGTGGGACTGCACAACTGTCACATGAATAGCGGTCTTGATCCCCTGGAAAGGCCAGAGATGATGTGGATACATCTGTAAACATCACTGCTCATTGGGCCCTTCCTAACCAGGTCTTTTTAGAGTATAAATTTGTCTTAATAGTCTTCAGATGATCTAACTCTCATTAAATTTAGATAGAAAATGTTATACCTTTAATCGGAAATCCTTAGTTCATCTTAGGACTCAGAGTTATCTCTGATAAGACAGAATGTATTATTTTCATTAAATAGCAGGTAGATATTAATATTAATATTCTAAAATGGTAGCTCAGGGGAATTGCAAGAGAAAAGAAATCACTGTAGTTTGTATGGCGTTAACATATGTGGCGAATACACATATTTTATATGTATTTATGCATATCATTTGTGTCGAAATTGCTTTGTCTATTGCAAGTATGTACCACAGGTATTTAGTTTGAGCTACTTTTACACTTTTTACTCTTGGGAGAGTTAATTACAAACAATTTAATTAAGATCTCTTACTCATTAATGTTCTCATAGCTTAGCAAGTTTGGGTTAGCCCAGCAGGTTGCAAAGGTTTAATTTTATCAGTTACCCTCCCATTAACTCATACACCATCAGTACTGTGCTTGTTTTTTATCCTTCCCTGCCTGGGGTACCGACAGAATTTAAAATATCATTAAAACTAAGAATTCAGGAAAGACTCCTTTAGTTGCCACCTGTCCTGATGAGACTCAGATTTCCATTTGAATCTTTACAATACGAGATAAGGATGTCTCAATAACATTCTCTTCAATAAGACCAAACAAACCCAAAACATTTTAGTTTTTTTATTATAATTAGAGCCATACCATATTGTTTTCATTAGCTTTGTGAGAACTAGAGATTTCAAAGAAAAAAAAAACCGTGTTCTATAATTTATCAAAAGCACAAACACTAAAGATATGTTTTGAATAAAAGAATATCACAAGGAACATACCATCATGGGGGAAACACAAATCAGGTCTCAAGGAAATGTTTTCCTATTTATTCTTTCTGAGGATGTTATATACAGGCATAATTTATACCTCGCTCTCAAGTATTAACTAATGCAGGCTGCCAAGAAGATAATATATAACCTGTGAGATGCACACTTACTTGTTCAAAGTCAATGGAATTTTTGTATTTTTTAATGTCAACTAACCTTTTTTTCAGGTAGAACTGATTTAGAAAACATGGAGTAATTAATTTCCGGACTTCAATAGTAAATAAAGAACAGTTGGGGCGCCCGGATGACTCAGTTGGTTAAGCGTCCGTTTTTGGCTCAGGACACGACCTCATGGCTGGTGAGTTCGAGCCCGCCATCGGATTCTGTGCTGACAGCTCAGAGCCTGGAGCTGTTTTGGATTCTGGGTCTTCCTCTCTTTCTGTGCTCCTTCCCCACTCGTGCGGTCTCTCTTCTCTCAAAAATAAATAAACATTAAAAAAATTAAAAAATAAAAGAACAGTTAATGCTGTGCCATGCTGGTTTTTCAAGACTCTGGCCATGGATCTTATGTCCTCTTATTAACCATGATGTTTACAAATAATTGTTGGGCTTGACTCTTCTTTCTGTTTATGGGAATGCAGGAAGATGGAGGTCAGTCTTGCCATGTGTACCAAAGGGAAAATGGTTACAAAAGGAAAGGCAGAGTTTAGTTCTTTCTCTGATTTCAATTTGACAAGGCTTGAAATAACCTGGGAGCATTTGTTTTGAACTACATAAATTCTAATATTCTGAGATTATATCCAAAAATAATCACATATGCATAGGAAATATGATAAATTCAAAACACCTTTGGAAAATTAATACAGAAATAGAAATAATATTTCTTTAACAACTTAAAGATTAACAACTCAAAGATTAGTGAAATGCAAATTAGCAAAAATATTTTCTTTTGAATTGATAAAGGAGGACAGAAAGGAAAAGCTAAGACAGGAACCGTGGGCCTCTGAAGATAATGAGACCCAGGCTGAGTGCAAGATTGAACAAATCAAAATATAGAAAATCTCAGCTGACTTTGAATTTAAGATAAGCAACAAATATTTTTTTTCGGTTTGTTTTTCCAATGCAATAGTTGGGACACTTTTATCCTGAAAAAATATTTATTGTTTTCTGAAATTCATGTTGAATTAAGTGTCCTATATTTTATCTGGCTACCCTAGACCCAGGGAATTCAGGTGATAAGTTCAAGGTCACAGAGCTACTCTGGTGGCACATTCACCACTAGAATCTGGGTCTCACAAAATCAAATTATTTCCATTCTATGACAGACACATTACATAATTGTCCTATGGGCAAGCATCCTTAGTCACTGTGATTCTTTAAAAATAAAAATATTTTTCTTTCATTTTCCAGGTATCTCATGTCCGAAGACAACTTTTTCTATTCCATAAAATGACACTATTAAAAATCTTAAGATAAAATCCACTTTTGGCTCTCCTGCTTATTCTGTAAAATGGTTATTTTAACATGGAGTATCAAAATTGTTCTTCACTCTGTGATTTTATAGCCAAGTAATTTGACCGTGTATTAAAAGTTATGGAGAGTTATGACCAGGGAAATTACAATTAGAAATCAGACTTGCGATGTAAAACTTTGAACACTCTCATAAAAGCCATTTTTTCTCCTCTCTATTATTTTACCATCAAAAATGACAGCAGAGGGTGGCTACTTACTGATGAAATGTACAAACACTGAAAACAACAATGATTTTTGCAGCTGAGAAATCTAGATGGAAATGGGCAGCAGTTTGTTTCAGTGGCTGTGATTTTATAACCTAAAGCTGTGTTTTCTGGCAGGAAAATTCAGTGCCTGGATCAGAAGTGTGAAAACATGAGGTCCTCTGCAGGACGCTGGGAAATGAGGCTGGTGATTCTCACAGCCTTTGAGGCCAGGCACCAAAATGGTGGCTAGTTTAGGAAAAAGAAAAAAAGAAAAAACCCTCAAGAACTAGTCTAAAAACTATACTGTCATTTGTCTCCTCACACAGCCTGATGGTTTATCTCCAAGGGAAATAACAAAGGGGATGTTCCCCTCTGTGCCTGCATGAGTTAGGGGTTGGGAGGGTAGCCAGTGGTGGGCAGAAGGGGTGCCGATCTATTCAACACAGTACAATTCAGCAAGCTTCTGTCTTATAGGCCAGGATCTCAGGCTTCCATGGTCTTACCATCTAGCAGGAGAGACAACCTGGAAACAGACCACCAGTTTCGTTCTAGTCGAGAGTGAGCAAAATATCATGGAAGCACAAAGGAGGGGGTCCAGAGCTGTGAGTGGTGGGCTGTGAGGTTCCTCAGAGATGCTACCTGGTTTGCTTTTAAAGATATATCCCCAAGTTATTTATCGATAATATGATATGAGATCTGGGTCTTGGCTTTGCAATGGTATTGGTGTGAGAGGGAAAATGAATGGAGTAAGTTAGTCCTGAGTTGATATTACTTGAAGCTGAGTTGGAGTACATGGAGCTCAATTATACACCTATCTGCTTGGTATATTTGAAATTGTCCAAAATGAAGAGGCATGTGTGTGTGTGTGTGTGTGTGTGTGTGTGTCTGTGTGTGTGTACATCAGTTGTGTGTATGCGTATATGTCGGTAGGGTTAGAAAGAGAGAGACTGAGGTTATAAGGCAAGGTAAAGGTGCTTGGGAGAAATGGAGTAGCCCAGAGAGAACAGCTTGTTTCAAGGCATTGCACTTGAATTTACACACCGGAGGAGACTCAGTTCTTGCTTGGTGACACCAGGAATGTGAAGGAGGCACATACATGAACAGGGAAAGCTCTTAGCATTGCCCCTGGCAATTTACAAGAAGGTCTTTGAAGGGTGGAATGGAGTACAGCCGCTCTACTTACCAAGGCGGCCAGCACTGCGCACTCCGGTTCACCTGTAAAGTTAGCATTCCTTGACTGTCCACTTCAGAGATCTCCTGCCTAGGACTTGGCAAAGACAGCTTGGACAACCATTGCCAAGCAGACC
The DNA here is from genome assembly GCA_028646485.1 of Cryptoprocta ferox. NCBI lineage: Eukaryota > Metazoa > Chordata > Mammalia > Carnivora > Eupleridae > Cryptoprocta > Cryptoprocta ferox. The sequence continues at coordinate 68,233,254 of CM053566.1, read as the reverse complement.
AGATGAATTCATTCTGCAGACACTATATAGAGCATTAGAGAGAGCAGGGTGCCCTCCTCCTAGAAAGTCGTAGGCCCATGAGCTCCTGGGACAGCGTTCCTTTGTTCTCCATAGTGCCAGCACGCTTTGGTCAGTGTGGCCAATCTTTATCAGCCCTCAACTGTGTGTGCAGCACCGTGTTGGGTGCGTGGAGAACAAAGTCATCACGGTTTCTGTCTTTGGGGACTTGAAAAGTTTGTTGGCGACCTGACGGTCTTGCATGGAGTGAGCCGATGGGCATGACCTCTTAGGAAGCAAATCATGTACTCCTTTTCAAACGTAGCCATTTAGTCACAAAAGAAAGGCTGGTTTGAAACCGGTCCCTCTCCGTCCTTCCTCGGCTGGGTAATCTAATTTGAATGCAAGGAAGTCTGGCAGTTGCAAATGCTAGCTGGCAATAGAAGCGCATTTTCATTGACTTCCTGGGATTCTTTGCCTCCCTCAAATATTTTGGATACAGAGAACATGGCACAGATCCTTCAGTCGGTGCTAATGATGAGAAGAACTGCATAATGGAGAGCGCGCCTCATCCAGACAGAGAGAAGTCGTGCAGATGAACGCAGCCCGCCCAAAATGGAGGCCGCGTCCAAGGCTGCCAGGCTGGCGACCACGGGCGGCAAAGACTGTGACATCCAAGTGTCGCAGTCCTGTCAAAGTCGGCGGAGTCTGCCAATTGAAGACAATTAGCAAGCGCGACTTCTCAATTGTGTTGACAGATGAGGGAGAAAAATCAAATAGATGTGAGAGCTGTGTTTATCCTGCTGCAGTGTTTTGCAATATTATGTCTATTGATTTGCTTTTTGTTCCTGAGTTATTGGGTGGATGGTGTGTCGCTCTGCCTGTCAACCCGGCAAGCTTGCTTTCACAGCTGCTTGTCAAGTGAGAATTTCTACACAAATCACCCCAACCCGTCTCACAGGGGACATTAGGCCAAAGATACTCTGTTATGATTTAATGGAGGGGGGGGGGCGGACAACAACCCATAGCATGTGGCTCAATTTTCTTTTTATAACAATTGGTTATAGCTTTTGAATTCTGTAATGTGGCGCAGCCCGCCGTAATTGGTTTTGCCAGTGTGCTCTGCAACCCAGGAAGGTGGGCTGGGCTGTGTGTGGCTGTTACTGTTGTCACGGCTGACCCTCCAACTCCCATGTGATGTGAATTCCCATTGCTGCAGCATACTTTGCAACACCGCTCAAATTAAGACACGATGGTCAGTCCTCCGAAGGGTGTATTATTCTTTTTAAAAGAATGTGAACCCCTTAGCCAGCTACAGTTGTTAAAGAAATAGGATTGTCTTTGTTGTTTTGACTTTCTCCCTCTTGTTGTGTCCTCCCCACTGCCCCCTGCCTCCTTGCACACCTGGGCACAGAGCAGTTGCACGTACAGTCAGGGTGGGATGCTGTCCCTAGCTGGGTTGGTCCCCTTGAGCATGGCCCCCTTATCCCACATCATTTTTAATTTTAAACTTTGCTGTAAAAATGTATGGGATTCCTAGATCAGTTTCAAAGAGCCCTGTGTCTACTGTAGAGGAAGCAGATTCAGGATTAGGCGGGACTAGCACTAACTGGTAAAATCTTCACACTCAGCCCTTTGTATCACTTGTGCTTTGGCGAGAGGACCTTCTGTAAAGGCATAACATTCCTGGCAGGAGATTTGGAAGCCATGGGAAGAGAATAGAGAGAGAATTTGGGGACCCAGGACTTGGGGACATCCCTCAAATCAAATTTCATGCCCAGCTCCCTTCCTTCATGTGGGGTCCCAGACATGCAATTCATCAGAATTATGAAACAAATCTTTACTCGCCTCCTCTGTATGCATGAATTTGAGTTGAAGCTTTCCACACATGGGAACCGTTGGGGAGTCTCTAGGTTGTTCAGCAACCTTACTCCTGCGTGCAGGCTTCAAGGCACCCTCTCTGTGGAATGGGTGTTAAGCTGGGTGGAGGGGCTCTAGAAGGAAAAAGCACATACATCTTGGCTATAAAAAAAATTCTGCAATGTCGGCTTATGTTCATGTGTACAAATTTCTTCTCGGTATCATATACCGAGGCCCCTCTGTCCGACTCACTGGCTGGTACAGAGTTAGGTGCATTTAGGGAGATGTATTACTTTCCCACAAACAACACAGGGACTGTTAAGCAAACAGCAGGAAGACGGCTCAATTTTAAATAAAATTTACAGGCCCAGAATGAATGCCCCTCCCTAAATAACTAACTTACTACCAGGGAATTTCTTAGGCACTGGGGATTAGAAACGCAGATTCTAAAGTTAATTACAATACATAAACATGTATTTAAAAAGATACTTATTTGACATTATTTTGGAACTTGACTGGAAATTGCTTTCTAAGGACAGAAGCTCCTTTTACAGGGTCTCATATGACTTAGTGCACAATGAAAAGGCGTGTATCACACAGCAAGTGGGACTCTTTCACGGCCATGCAGTCTTTAAAAAAAAAATCAGTGCTTCCAACTCTTTGTTCTGTCTCATGTGCCATTTTTTCCTCTCTCCAGAGTCTTCTTCTCCTGCTACCTAAAATGTCATAAATATCATCATGGGAGAGAATGTGGTCTAGTGCAGTTTTATTAAAAAGTCTCGCACTTTTTGCAGCCAAATCATCACCAACATATGCTGTTCCCAGCCTATCCTCTGTTTCAACAGGTTCACAGGGAATGACATCAGTAGCATTGAACACTTCACAACTTTTCAAATGCTTTTTTATGCCTTTAGACAAATATCCGTTCAGTGCCAGCTATGTGCATGGGATGTTATAAATGTACAAATAGATCCCAACACCAAATCCCTGTCCTCAAAATGCTGACTGTCTAGTTGTCACTGGACGTGCACAGGAAAACATCTCCGGTTGTGCTCTGACAAAAGGCAGGCATTTCGAGAACTATCATGGGGAAGAGGCGAATTCATGGCAAGGAGGATGCCTGCCATGTCTACAGATTTGGAAGCTTGTGAAGTCTGGCCACATTTAATCCTCCTGGCAAGTTGGTGATATCGCTGGTGTTTTATAGAAGCAGAGACAGAAACCCAGGCAAGCTAAATGATTTGTCCAAGACTGGTAAGTGGCAGACCCCAAACCTATAAAGACCATTTGGGGTAATGAAAAGGCAAGACTATGGGGTCTAATTTTTTCCAGCTGAGCGGTCTCTGCTGCCTCTAGAAGAGAACAATGAGAACAATGATACCTACTTCAAAGGCTTGGTGTGAGGAATAGAGGAGGGGCATTACATTTCCCCAAATCTAAGATATCAGTTATTGTAAATGGCAATATTATTTTATGTTTCACTATGAAAGAGAAAAATATTGCCAATTAATCTACAATCTTTCTTATTACTTAGAATATGTATGTATGTATTCAAAGAGCTCTTTTAGACTTATTTAGAGATAGGTTTTCTTTTTAAAGATCAAACATGGGAGCGCCTGCATGGCTCAGTTGCTTAAGCGTCCAACTCTGGATTTTGGCTCAAGCCACAATCTTGTGCTTTGGGGGATCAAGCCCCACAATTGGCTCTGCGCTGACAGCATGCAGCCTGCTTGGGATTCTGTCTCTCCCTCTCTCTCTGCCCCTCCCCTGCTTCAATTCTCTCTCAAAATAAATAAATAAACTTTAAAAATCAAATATGACTCTTGGGCATACATGAAAGGGAAAATATAAGAGAAATGAACTACATATTTCTAGACTTCTTCACTTTCCATAGTTAAGAGAGATTCTGAAAATAAGGAGGCTCTAAGAGATTGCTTCAGTGGTACTCTGACTCAGAGATCTTGTTGTCTATGCTTTTCCTACAATATCACCCTCTAGGCCTGCAGGAGCAATGCTGATGCAGCCTATATTCTATAAGAATGATTGACTCTTGTATCTGGGATTTTACCCGTGATGCTCTCACACGAGGGCAGGCTTAGATGCTGGACATCAGAAGGTTTTCCAACACCAACTGAAACTGTCATCCATCTTCAAATGCTCCTTAAGTGCTTTGCTGACTAAAGTGTCAACAAATGGTTGGAGTTATCTAGTCATTCCAATAAAGGGCACCTGGGTGGCTCAGTTGGTTAAGCACCCAACTTCGGCTGAGGTCATGATCTCATGGTCCCTGGGTCGGAGCCCCACATTGGGTTCTATGCTGACAGCTCAGAGCCTGGAGTATGCTTCAGATTATCTGTCTCCCTCTCTCTGCCCCTCCCCTGCTGGTGTTCTCTCTTCTCTCAAAAATAAATAAATAAATCATTTTAAACAAAAGAATAATAAGTGAACAATGATAATTGTGGCATGACTGCAGGCGGGTCAGCAGTGATGATCGGACACAGTTAATAGTGAGGAGCATCCCAATTTTGGAGGCATTAATCAGTGAATAATACTGTATGTTTTAGAATCCATAAGATACAGATCTATAGAGTACAGTACTGTCACCAAAACTTAATGATTTTAAAATAATGGTTCTTTCTCCTTTTATTTTAAATGTTTATTTTATTTTTGAGAGAGGGTGGGTGCAAGTGCAAGCAAAGCAGGGGAGGAGCAGAGAGAGGGAAAGAGAGTATCCCAAGCAGGCTCTGTGCTAACAGCAGCAAGCCTGATGTGGGGCTAAAACACATAAACCATAAGTCCCATGACCTAAGCCAAAGTCCGACACTCAACCAAATGAGCCACCCAGGTGCTCCTCTTTCTTCTTTTCTACATACATCATAGCTATCAAAATGGTGGTGGAGGAGGAGGAATAAGTATATTGAAGTAGAGAGATCAAAGTTGCTTCATGGAAGAGGTGTCCTCCACTGGAAAGAAAGGATAAGAAAAAATATTCTGGAAATAGTGTCACTACAGATCGCTTAACCTCCACCCCTCATAATCACCTCCAGCCCAACCAAACACAATGGGTTTGTATACAAATATGACTTTAAGAAAAATTCTTAGCACCTTCCTTCCACTTATATTGCCCACTATAGCTCTAGGAATTCTACTAAAATTTGTAAAAGTAAGAATATGTATGGCCGAAGTATATATTGGGGGGGAGGGTGGTGAGTGTGTAGTGATTGGGAGAATTGAGAAATTGGCTTGAGCTGCAGGGCTGGGAATCAGGCTGACCTTGGTCCTAAATCTGACTCTAGTCCTTAATAACTGTGTGATCTTGGCATCATCTCTTTATCTTATAGTACCTCAGTTTTCTGTTTTATAAAATAGAACATTTATCCATCTTAGAGGAGTATTAAATTTAAAGAGGACATGAAATAATGTATTTAAAATGTTTAAAACAGTGATTATTTTATTAGAGCACTCATTACTCTTCGATATAATCTTAATTAAGGTTCTAGTGGCAAATAATGAGTCAATATCAGGTCTTGGAATAGTGAAACCTGCCAGCCTTCAGGTATCAGCTTCGGTGTGTACTAACTGTATGACCTTTGACAAATTACTTAATCTCTCTGTGCTTCAGTTTGCTCATCTGGAAAATAGAGTTACTAAAAAAAAACTATTGCAAAGTAAGGATTATATTGCTTTTAATAATTTAGACATAGGATGAAATAGTAAGTACTATTACAATCTATTGTAGAGGTACATACTGTTTGGAGGGAATTTCTGGAAATGGTAATAGCTTACCCCAATCACTTAATCGATATTATAAAATACATACAGAATTATGTAATATGGTAAAAGGCTAGGCAATGGAGCAGGGAATTAAAGTCTTTTGGGGAATTCTTTGTGCAGAGAGGGTTATATAAATGATTACCTGCTCTACTCATGGGTCAAACTAGCTTTGAACCTTAATCAGCTTTTATAGCGAGTTTGATGGATCTCTCAAAGGCCATGCAGAAGTGTTAGAGCTAACACCTGATTTCTAACCTGACTTAGAACAGCATTTGCCACAGAACCTCTCTCCAAAGTTATAAATGAGAGTTTGGGATGCAAGAACCTCTTCCCCAGTCTCACTATGCTCAGAGCATACATGTTTCCTGCAATCAAGAAAACAAGAAAACAGGATCTTCCCCAACAATCAAAATCAATCTGAAGACTTCTCTCCTCTTCTGCACTGGGCAGCAACTCAGATCTCCATAATATAGCATTAAACCTTTATTAGCTCTTCTAAAATCCTAAACTTAAAACCAGGGAATTGTATTGCCCTTTGCTGTGGTTCAAAATTAAAATATGGCTCAGTACAGTTGCCATGCCACATTTACCAAAATGTCTCATGCTCAGTCATTTTCAATGAGTCATTTATTTAATTCATCAATATTTTCCCCCTTTAGTTTGGGTGAAAAGAAGCTAATCAGTGATGTGGCTCAGATGTTCCGATCCTCCAATATATTATGTTGGTTGCACTCCAGAGTCACATTTGAATTTAAAAAAAACCACACACACAAAACAGAGCAAGTCACTTCTTTTAAGTAGTGTTTGTTCTTTTTTGCATTCAGTCTGATTCTTTCAGGAAGTACAGATCTAAAGGATTTAATTTTACCATCTTCAGTTCCCCACAAAGACAAATGAAGATAGTAATTTCTCTAAAAAAATCTGTTTCAGGAAATGGAGAAAGGATAACCTTTAAAGTCAAGTTTTAATTTTTTTTTATCAGAAGATCTTCCATCTGGCTTCTAGCTACCTTAGCATTTTTTAGCATCCTGGAAACACTGGCCCTTTGGTCAATAAGGTAATAATAAAGTAATAATAATTACTTTTAAGAATTTGACCCTTTGAACGTTCTGTACCCTCAGAGGGAGGACCCTTCACTTCCTGTCTTCCTGGAAAAGTCTGAGTCCTCTTTCAAGATGCAAACAAGATGGCACCTTCTCTTCAGAACCGTAACTACCTTCAGTCCTCTCCACCCTCAGTCCTCTCTCCTCCAGGGCTTCTCTGTGCTTCTTGGACATTGTGCATCTATACTTCTGGTAAAGCACTCAGCCCATTGTATCCAACCACTGATTCATTTACTTTTATTCAAGTGTGTAATCTTTTATGGCCTGGTTTATAATTTTTTATCTCCTACTCCTGGTTTTTGAGAACACACCACTCACCAAGGGCACTCAGTAAGCACTTGTTGAATGAATGGCTACCAAATGACATCCAGGTATATTTCTGGTGTTATATGGAGAAATGGACAATTATTAAATTTGCAACAGTGTTGAAGATCTACAGCTCACTGAAGGTACACTCACAAACACCAAGTGTGCCAGTTGTTGATGTATTACGTCTTAGCTCAAAATATGCCCTTCTTATCCTGCTGCTCTGTAATAATGGAGGCGGCCTTTGTGAATATTTCTTCTTTGCCAACTGGCAAAGTACTAAATGTTGTCATTCTTGAGGGTGTTGGAGGAACACTGGAGGACAAATGGGGTTCTCTTCTGTGTTCTGGTGCGCCTCACTTGCCAAGTTCCTACAGAGTACAATTTCTCTGGTACCTACCTGCTCCTGTCCTGGAAGGCTGTTGTACATCCCAGTTTTGAAAGCTCAACATGATTGACAGCAACCAGTGGCCTCCCCGGAACCTCCTCTGAAGGCTTCAGAGTGGAGTGGTGCCAGTAAGGCACAAGCCCATTAATAGCCTCTCCCACTCCTCTCCTGGGTGACCTTACAGTGAGTTCCGAGGCAAAGCACCTGCCTATGGATGGCTTTCCCCAGCACCCAGAGGAGAGATTTCCAATATGTCCTACGTGACCCCTCAGCTGCTTCTTGCTATCCAGTGAGCTACAGCCATGCCCTCTTTAATGAAGTCTATATCTCAGCCCTGTTTAAGGAGGAAGATCTTTCCTTGGTGTTTTATTTCAGTCCAAGGCGTACATAGTGACTGCTCCTGATATCTGCTATTCCTATATTTTTTGTGTTGTTTTAACTAACCCAGTACTTGTTACTCCAACCCTAAGTTAATTGTTCTTTATATTGTTATTTATATAATCTGCTCAAGTTACCATGTGGCTTTTGTCTCCTGATGGGGCCTTGACTGAGACATCAAGTGCTAAGTGAACAAATGTACAAAGAAAATTGTTTATTTTGGAACATTGGATTCAATGTCAGAATATAGCGAAGTCTGTAGAGCTTTCTCTACATTTGATGTTTCATGTTAATTATACTAAATTTTAAATATTGAATTTAGACGTAGTCTTTGCTCACACTTATGTCAATACTGAAACACTAGAAAAAATATGAATTTATGCATTCTCCATTTCGAATTTTTAAAAATTCAGATAGGGGATAAATCAAAATCCCCTTAACAAAAATGTCTTCTAACCATTATAAGTGAATAACATGATCATATCTGCAAAGATAAGATTTTAAAAGTATCATTCTGTACTCAGATATATACAATATTTTCTACATGGTAGGCCCTTTTGAAATGTTGATTATGCCATCATCAGTGGGGTGAATTCAACTAAATCTTTCTGTTTATTGAAAGAGTTTTCCTAAGATCTTCTTCTAAGATATACCTAGCCTTCCCAGCTGGATTTACTCCATCTACACAAGTTTCTAATATCTCTAAAAATAATCTCAGTCTTGGTTAACTAGTTCAAATTAGTGGAGTGCTTGTTACCTTTGTTGTTGCAGATGTTGTTCTTAACAGTGCTTATATGGTGATTTTAAGAATGCATTGAATGATTAAATATTTTAAAAATGTTGGTGAAGTAACACATAGAAGAAAAATTAGTCAGAGTCACCTACACAGTCTTCTGAGAAATCAGAGCCACATTAGAAAACTAAATACCACTTAGATTACATTACTGAGCTTGGATTTCATATCTGAATCAATTAGTTGCATTAGTGAAGACATCCACCATTATTAAAACCTGCTTAAGGATCTCATTCACTGCCAACTGCTACTTTCAGACTTCCAAGGGAGATGCCCACGTGATTGGGAGCAATCTACCCTTATATTGGTTTGGATGATAGCATGTGTTTGTAATGGCTCATTCTGTTTGACTAAGGCATCATTCGTGGGCTTTTCTCCTTCATGTATAATTCTCTTGGCAATGAAATTTAACATGGGTCTGCTTATTGATGAGATGGACTCCCCACTCTTATCTTAGATACAATGATAGCATGCTTTCTTCGAATTTTCATTCTCTTCACTTTTCCAAACATTTTCCAGCTAAATAGCAAATTTTAGGCTGACTACCCCAACTTAGAGCATGTGCACACACTGTCTGTCTGTCTCTCATCTGACTATTTACAGCAGTTTTATAATATCTAGAATGGGAATGAGCCAAATTTTCTGTAAAGGTCCAGATAGTCAATATTTTAAAATTTGAGCACCATACAATCTGTTATAACTACTCAGTCCTGCCATTATCGTGTAAATGCAGTCATAGACAATATGTTAGCCAATGAACATGGCTGTATTCCAACAAAATTTTATTTACAAAAGCAGGCAGTGGGACAGATTTTGGTCCATAGGCTTGCTGATCCCTTATCTAAACAACAGTCTTCAATTTGGGGGATACACAAAGACTTTCCAGAGGGTGCCCAGGCATGGATAGCTTTAAGGGAATTGTTCTCCCAATTATGAACTTCAGTCATATTTTCCCCTGCCATTAATTTGCCTGAGGTCCATGGTGGATCAATGCTCCTCCCTGGTCTCCTCTTTAAAAATTGTTCCATTTTTCCAAAGAAATCACAACTCTCATCATTCTTGCCCCATGGTGTAAAATCCTCTAGGGCATAAAAATCATTGCAAATGGTATAAAAACACTTGTCATATAAAACAAAGTGTTCCTTAGGAAATGACTCACTCCTAAGGGACAGTTCTTTGAGATCCAAGCAAAAAACAAAACAAAAACAAACAAACAAACAAAAACGCAGTAAGAAATCTTGAAGGATGCTGTGCCTCAAGCTGAAAACTCAGAGCAAAGCATTATGCTTTCTGATTATCTATCGATCGATCTATCTAATCTATCAATCACTTATCTATCATTTAGCTACCCATTTGGATATAATTAAAAATAGAATTCAGAAATGAAAAGATTGCCATGAGGATGTTCACTAATGTTCATTTGAATTTAAAAAAAAGTAAACTCAGATTTTCTTTTTCTGGCCTAGATTAAGTTTGATTTCTTTGAAAATGAGGACTGACTCAGCCTACTTGGTTATGTGACAATTTTCAACAAATTAAGTGAGCTAAATTTGAATTCAATTATATTCTGACAGGTCAAAATATATTGATAAAAATATATTCAAAACACTTACAGTATACGTAATATATTGAAAAACACAGTTTTGGAACTATAAATATACAATAAAATTTGTGTATGTATATTTAAAATGCCAAAGGGGATGCATAAATTAAAAAATTATCAGGCATATAAACAAAAATTTAAAATTTCTGGACTAGAAAAATTTTTGACAATTAATCATTCACTACTTCATCATGCTCATATTTTTGTCTTGAAGCTTATTGAAATCTTCTATTGCTATGTAATTTTTCATGTATGTTGGGTATTTCTCCTAAATGGATTAGAAGCTTCTTCAGGGCAGTGTCTATGACAATTCTTTGCACCTCCTGCCATTTTGAGTATATGTATATATATAAATATGAAAAGTGGTCAAATTTGCTGATTTAATTTGGTTTGACTGTAGCCTATCCATATGGGAAGATATACTGTCCTCGGCTTTTCAAAAAAGACTGATAAGATGCAAAAATGTGTTAAGATGCACAGATCAATCATTCAGCAAGCATTTACCAAAATCCGGGTGCTAACTAAGGAACTTAGCTGGAATCGGAGTTTGATGGTAAGAAGAAACATACTTTGACTCTGCCTTCGAGTGTGCCTTTACTGGATGGAGACACACATTAATTAAATGACCCAACAAGTAAATACAACTGTGATAATGTAAATATTTGTTCCTCAGAGAAGCTTATCAACTAGGAATAGAATGACCTGTATCTTTCTTCAAATTACATGCAATACTTTGAACAAGTAACAAAGTCCATTTTGGGACTTTTAAATTAATTTTTAGTCTCTGTTTTCAGAGGATGATATTCTGTGACTTTGTTTTCATTATTTTTCTTTTGTTAGTGCATTGTCATAATTCAAATTTTTAAAAATCACTTGAGACTTCATTTTTACTCTCTCTCTCTCTCTCTTTTTTTTGGTTACTGAAATCATGGTTTGTGGTCCTGAAATCCCTCATCTTCCCCATACAATCTCTAGCATCTTTTAATTTCCATTTTTCCGTCCTCTCTGTCCTCTTTTTCACCTCTCTCCTCTCTTAGGACAAATTTCCTCCCTTCTAAGGGAACTCTTGCATTTTTACTTCATGTCCCCTTATTCCTTCTTTTTGGGGACTTTCCCCATCAAATTATCTCCTCTCTGGCTACCATCTTCATCCTCCTCCTTCTCTTGTCTCTTTTACATTTTTGTTGAAACCACTCTTCTACTCTACTACTTTCTTGAACTGTGATCTTGTTTCTTGGTTTCCATCTAGTAACAAGAATCTATAGTGCCCATGACCACCATGATCAATCCAGTATCTGGTCCCAAACGTCACTGAAATGGTTTCCAAAAGTTCCCAGTGTTCTCTTGTCCCATGGATCTAGTAATCTTTATCTGTATCCCTTCCAACACTTTTGAAGCATTTGATAGTCTCACCTCCTTTATGAAAGTCTCTTTTCTTGTCATGGTAATTATGCTCTGCTAACCTAGTTGGTCAACAAGCCTTTGAACACCTCATTCTATTTACTCTGTCTTCTGACATCTGTCTTAGTGTCTTGCCTTTTGCTCAACTTCCCCACTTCAACTAAGTCTTGACTATAAATGATGGAAGAATTTTCTTTGCAGATTAGAAATGACTAAACAAAAACCAGCAACAATAACAACAACCCCATACCAAAACCGTAACATCTTGAAAAAGCTCAGACTATTCTCTATTTTCAATTTGCGATAAAATATTTAAATAAATTAAACCAGAATCTAAGCTCCTCATTTTTCTGAAAATGACCACAGCATTTTTTTAAAGTTTATTTTCTCCACTAAAGGAATCTGCTGTTCCTTGGAGTTCCAGTTTCCTTTGGAAGAATTGTGAGGCGAAGATGGGAGAGCGATATAAAAATCTCAGGACTCGCAGTGTACTTAGAATTTGGGACAGATGATTTATTTAGTTCTGAGATCAAGATAGATATTATAATATGGTGCAAATTAGAATGAAGATACTAAATAATTTACGCTAATGCTCTCAGTTATAAAGATAACTGCCTCACTTTGCAACTGATATAAATTAAGGGAATATATTTAAATGTATATTTTAATCAATCAAGAAGTCTCGTCTGCCAGCCGGTGTCAGATGCTAATGCATGCTCTCAATGAAACGGTCTGTTTATTAACTAATTAAGTGCCAACTGACTGCGTCACTGAATTCAAACATGGAAATGCTGGCAGTATACTCTTCTGGTCTTTGGGTATGCTTCATGGTATGAAGCTCAGCCTCCCCTTAACTGTGAAACATAGTTTGTTGCTAAATGACCTAAGCTGCCATTTCTCCAAAATGGGAGGTCCCTGCTGGGATTAAGAGAAACGAAGTGTCAGAATAAGAACAGCAGAAAGCAACACTAAGAAGAATGTGCCCATGCCCTGAGATCCCTGCTTTCCCACCTTGCTGCCCCGCTGCCCAGCGTACAGTAGGTTGCTCAGCGAAGGCCTGTGGAATTGAACTGAATGAAGCTAAATGTGCTATTAGATATTCAGATGAGCTGGAAGAAAGACGTCCTTTCAGGGAATCTTGGGGACTTGATAAAAAGCGTATCCAAATAACTGCGAGCATCAAAAGATGTCGAGTAATAAAAGAGCTGGAGACGTACAGGTATAGGTAGTGAATGCCTGAGTTAAAAACAGAACCAACAAATTAGGGTACATTAACAGCTCCGGGAGCATAAAACATGGAAGAAAAGGCTTTTGAAAGGAAAGCCAGAAGAATGAGATGAACTGCAAATTCACAATCAGTACCATTTCCTTACTAATCAAAATCCATTTTTTCAGCTTTTGATTTTTTTCTGCGCTGGCATTTTTCTCACACATCATGGGCATAGAAAATAAAATCAGCCGGCAAAGTGCAGCTCTTCCACGTCGCCAATGAGTCGCTATCAAACTTATCTCATTTTCAGGTTCCTTCTTCTTGTTTTAAATTTGCCTGCTTTATTTTTGAAATTAAACAGGAAAACCTGAGGATGATTCATCCTGAATCTAGCCTGCTCAAATAATGTCTTTACTAAAGAAAATTCTCCTATCCAAATTTCATCCTCAAATGAATTGCCCTTTTCATGATATGTTAATTTTTTGCATCTTGAGGACTCACAAAACACTTTAAAAATGAAGATTGGTACACGGACTAGAATGCCATTATGTGAAACGTCGCAGTTGCTGAACCTAAAGCAAATGTAAATATCATTTTGATTGAAAGTAGTTAATATCCTTTTCAACTATAAATTTGAAAGCAAACTGGAAGCCGAAAGCCCTAAGTGGCAGATATTCTACAGAGTTCTTAATATCTATAATTTTTGAAGTTTTACTTTTGTCCTTTTATGTAGCAACATTTTGATTCTCTATCCATCTTGAAAAAGCTTCCACAAAAGGATCACACTAAACTGGAGAGCTTACGTAGAGGGACAGCCTTTTTCCATGGCATCTGGGTGTAGGGGAATAACTTAAGGGTCTTCTTATCACTTGACCATTTGCCCTATTTTGATTAAGGAGACTGGTTTGAATAATGCATATCTCAGGAATCCCAAGATGGCTGCTGAATTGGTTTTTTAAATTACAGGGTTTAAAAATTTTTTATTCAGTGAGAATCATAAAAAAGAGGACAAGGTGACAATGCCTAAGACAAGATCCTTAATTCTTCTAAACTCAGATAAATACCCAACAGGAGTCTGGATTTGTGCTGCTAGTGGTGTTAACCTGGAGTTATTTCCTATGGTGAAAGAGCAACTCCTGCATTCCTGAAAGTTTAAGTGAATTACACACTTCAGTTAAGATGCTCTGCCCTCAAATTTACTTTAGATAAATGGGTGATAGAACTCCTCTCCCCAAACCCTCCTTTCAGCTCCAGAAAACCATGGACTTTCCAGGAGATGTAAACAGTTCCTTTGTGTCATGTTGGTATCAGCAGGGATGATAATATCTATGTTGACCAGAGGAGGAATTCCAGCAATGCATAATCACAGCAGACAGATCAAGATTGGCTATACTTCCACCAAGAGATCCTGTGACAGTCACACCAGCCAGAACCACACTAGTTTTGCTTCGGGGATTGAGCCCCAGGGTGTTGCTATATTCAATTTCTCCCTGTCCCACTCCAAGAGCACTGAAACCACTAATATCTCTTTGCAGACTATAGATTGCACCAAGGATGGCCGATAGCTTATGGCTGATGAAGTGCCAGCCAATAAGGAGCTGAGTTCCAATTACTTTGGAAATTTTTCTTTTTTTCCCTTCAATTTCAGGTTTTTTTCTCCCAAGGATAAAATTGTGTAAGGTTGGAAAGGAAGGTTTGGTAAGAGTTAGGAAAGCATGGTCATTTTAATTTTAGTTATATGACCTCAGAACTTTATGTCACATTTATTTAGTTTTTCATTCTAACCTTGTTGTATCCTGTATTCCCTATTTAGCAAGTTAATGTAACATCATAACATTGGTATATTGAATAAAATATTAAAATTTTTTGGGTACCTAGAGTTGCACTAGATACTTAACATTCAAATGTTTCTTCTTGATGGTAATAAATACTCCTTTAATTTTAAACTTTAGGAAGAGGAGAATATATCTAGCAAGTTTTTCCTATTTATAAAATTTAGTGGGAGGTATTATAGAGCCATATTGAGAAAAATGCATTTGAGAATTGGAAGTGTCTTTAGAAATTGGATCTCTAATCTTCTTATTTTATAGATGAAGAAACTGAGGCCTAGGAGGGCAAATAATTTGTTAAAGATCACACCGTCTGATTAGAGGTAGAGCAGGAATTTGAACCTAGTCTCCTGAGTCCTTGAACAGTATATGTCTCATTGTCTCATGTATTGGTTATTTGAGTATACATGGGATCCTTTAGTACCTTAGTCCCATGATATGAAAAAGTATTCAAATGAATGAGGTCCAATTTGAGCTGCAGTTCCTCTTTCTACAGTTGTATTTAAGATCAGCACTTTATTTTGCCCTGAAATAAAAAGAACAAATGCATAATATTACATGATAACATTTCTAAAGCTCCATGAATCACTGGAAATGATATAGCCGTGACAACATCGATATAGTCTACACCAATTATCGCGCCTCTCTTATGGGATAATTAGGAGATGTTCACAGAAATATGCTTTTCATTTCCATTCACTGGTAATGACCATGGACTCCTTCAGAGATTTATTTTCCCTCCACCTCTGCTTCTACTAAGCTAAGCACTTATTCTGAACTCATGCAAATGAAAGGTGTATATTCCATGCAAGAGAGTATGTGTGTGTTTGTGTAATTAAGACGTACATATTAACTTTTTAGCTGACACAAGAAGACACAGCTTCAAAATATTGGAAATTTGCACCAGATAGAACACATCTTCATGTCCTCCATGCTATATAAAACAAGCGATATTTACAGGAATAATTCTCTATGTAATTACACAATTATTAAAAACATAGTAGTGAAGTAGGAGCTTTTAACAAGTCTTTCAAATTAGTGCTATTTCATACTAATCACTATCTACTTGAATGTGTATTGCTTGGATGTGACTGTAGAAAGCTCATTAAATAAATTTTCTTTAAAATTTAATTACTAGGAACTTCTTCAGATAATAATGATTATGGGTATAATTAGGATCTTTGTTCCTCTTTGTTGTTAGACTAAAAGGTACAAAGACTCAGAGAAAAAGAGATCGAAATTGCATCTCCAACACTCAGAGAGTAGTTGTCACAGGCGTTGGAGAATATTAAAGAGCCCAATCCAGTAGAAGAGCATCAAGATCGAAGTATGGAAATTGTAATTTGGCATTTGGTTATTTAATCTTTCATCTTCTTCCTCAATTGCCTGGGTTGTGTTCTGGAACTATGAGTGAGAAACAATGAAAGGCCATTTCTTTTAATGTCTGAGTGTAGAAGATGTTAGAAATGTATAATGTCTCCACTGACATGGACCGTAGGACCCAGATCCTAGACTTTGGTCATTGAATGAGCTTACATGAGAGGTGCTGTGTTATCCTTGCCACTCTGAATAAAGCTGGCATATATGCTCACTGGAGTGTATGCCTTCTGCTCCTTGTAATTCCTAAAAAGGCATAGGCGCTGGCACTTGTGAAGTTTTTCAGACTCACCTTTCCAGTGAGCCCCAGACTAATACATCCATCTGCTTCCTGGCTTCCCCAAAGCCAACAGGTCCTACCTGAACTCATCATTGTTTCAGCCCTCACACGTTTTACTCTCCTGTTTCTAATCTTGGTTCTTGCAACAGTCAGCTAACAGATTTCCCCTTTTCTAGTCTTGTTTTCATCAGATCCACCCACACCTCTAACTCTGCATGAACTTCAGAATACAAAACTGACCATGCTGTTCTTCTGTTTAAAATTTTCCATGGCTCCCCTGTGCCTCCAGAACAAAGGCGTAAGCACTTTGGAATGGTATTCAAGGCTCTTCATAATATGTCCTTCATTGGCCTTTCTGACTTTATCAAGGGTACCTTCCAGAATGAGTCCCCTTTCCACAAAAGTCTTTTGTGGAAAAAGCTTTATAAAGTAAGAACTTCACCTGTTTTATGATCTGATGCAGCCTGATCCATAGAAACCACTCAGTAAGTATTTGTTGAGTAACAAACTAAGTGAATAAATGCACGAGTATCACTCTGCATCTTGTTTTTATTTTCTATTGATATTGACTGCTTTGTTCTCAGAATGCACCATACTGTCCTCGCCTTCAAATCTTTGCTTATACAGTTCCCTCTTCTTAGAACATTGACTCTGCCTCTCTTTTCCTAGATAATCATTCCCATCTACATGACTTAGCTCAAAAGATTTTTTAAATGAAGGCTTCCCTGAACCTCCAGGTAGGGCTAACCATCTTTATGCATGTTTCCAGAACATGCTGTACAAACTCCTATCCAGCTCTTGCTTTAACTTATCTTGAATTTTAGTATTTATGTCCTGTCTACCCCCTTAAACAACAAGCTCCTTGAAACCATGCCTATCGCAGAGTCTTGCACATAGCTGATGCTCAAAAACTACTTGATGAACTGATTTGTACTATGATTAATTCTCATGCATTCAGGTTTGTGCCGGATCCTCTGGGAAACGTTTCATGTTGACCATGTTGTATGCTGATCTGGCTAGAATTCCTACAATGCATAGTCCCCAAATCATCATCTTCCAACTTCATCATACATCGTTTCTTGTTTTAACTGCTTTAATAAAGTAAAGTTGACATACAATAGGCTGTACATATTTAAAGTGTATCATTCGATAAGTTTTGACATATTTGTATACCCTTGAAACCACAATCAAGATAATGAACATATCATCTGTAACTTCCAAAAGTTTCTTTGTGCCCCTTTCCCCTCTCTTTGTATCCCCTTCCCCAAGCAACAGCTTTTTTTGGCACTACGTATTAATTTATATTCACTAAAATTTTATAAATGGAATCATAAGTACATTCTCTTTTTTGTTTTCCTTCTTTCCCTAAGCTTCAGGCTCCTTGCTTACCTGCTTGTGATTCTCTCTCTCTCTCTCTCTCTCTCTCTCTCTCTCTCTGTTTTTCTCTCTCCCTCTGTCCTTCTCCCCCACCTACACTCTCTCTCTTTCAAAATTTTTTAATGCAAAAAACAGGTTATTTGTTTTCTTATTCAATTTTGAAAATTCTTTATGTATTCTAGATATGAGTCTTTTAGCAAATATATGATTTGCAAATATTTTCTCCTACTCTGTGACTTGTCCTTTCATCTACTTAAGAGTGAGTTTTGAAAAACAGAAATCTTTAATTTTCACAAAGTCTGATGTATCAATTTTTTCTTTTATGATTCATGCCTTAGGTGTCAAATCTAATATATCTTTGCCTAACCCAAGGTCACAAAGATTTCTTCCTATGTTTTCTTTTATTTATTTTTTTAAATGTCTATTTTTGAAAGACAGAGACAGAGAGTAAGCAGGGGAGGGGCAGAGAGAGGGAGAAAAAGAATCCAAAGAAGGCTCCAGGCTCCAAGCTGTCAGCCCAAAGCCTGACATGAGGCTCAAACTGTCTGAAGTCCGACACTCAACCTACTGAGCCACCCAGGTGCCCTCTTATGTTTTCTTTTAAAGTTTTGTAGTGTCAGGTCTTACATTTAGGTCTATGATGCATTTTGAATTAATTTTTATACTGGTGCAGGGTACAGATTGAAGTGAAGTGTTTTGTTTTGTTTTGTTTGCCTCTTGGAAATCCAATTTTTTTTTTTTTACCATTCGTTCCAATGACTATTCTTTCTCCACCGACTGCTTTTCCATCTTTGTAGAAAAACAATTGTCCGCATATCATATACCTATGAGGCTATTTCTGGACTCTATTCTATTCCATTGATTTATTTATTTATCTTTACACCAATTGCCACAGTGTCTTGATTACTATGACTTTATGATAAGTCTTGACATTATATAGTACTCATCCTCCAATTTTGTTCTTTTTCAAAGTTGTTTTGGTTTACTGTTTTTTTTTAATGTATTGTTTTAAGTTCTTGTTTTTACAACAGAACTGTAAGCTTACAGAATTGGCAATGTTTTATTCCATCTCACCCACCTGGGAGTATGTTACCATGTGCACCAAATTCTTAGTTGTTCTTTTTTCTCTTGTGATTTTATCTGATTTATGTTATCCCAGTAAACTTAGAAACACTGTGGTTTTTCCCAGTCTTTTTGGACCTTGTTCTTGCCATTTGCCAGAATTCTCTGATCATTTTTGAAGTGTGACAGTTTTCCCCCAACTTTAGTTAATCATAATAAAGTGTTCACATGTTGAAAAGCCGGCCATTGTATATGTCGGGCGGCATGCTTTCCCATCAAAGGAGAAGAAAGAGAAAGAAAAAAGCCACACACATTAGTGCACAATGCTGCAGAAGGTGTTTTCCTGAACTCTAGACAATGACCGCTAATGGATCATTTGTGCAGTGCGCTACAGCCTTTTGAATTCACAACAAGAGAAATCATCTCTGATGATGCTTTGCTCAGCCAACTTCTCCAATCAGCCAAATTAAAAAAACTGAAACTTTAAGGAATGAGGCCATTTTTGGAGGGAGAGAAAGTCTATTTGGCAGCCTGACTACAGAATAGCATATGAAACAACCTGGGAAGTTGTCTAGAAAGGTACAAATGTGTATAGGGTCCAGTATTCTCTGTGTTAATATTGTCTAGTCCTTTCTTTATCTTAAACAAGCTGTCTTAATGCTTCCTTTGTGATGCAGGATTAGTGGGTTTCCACAAGAATCCATCCCGACCCATCAGTTAAGATTCCAGATAAAGCACATGTGAAGGTTTCCAGAAACTTGCAGGTGTTACAGCATCTTTTCATTGTCCTAGTCAGACCCTCCTGCCACTGAATTGAAATCACTGTAACCAATTCAAGTAAGTGGATTAGGAACAGAAAATTCTTCTTCTCATTAAAGCCCAATAGAAATGTAACAGCTGAAACATTAGCTTTGTTCAGAACTAGGCGAGGATTGGTGAACTAGGATCTTCCATTAATCAAGCCACCCCACAGATGTGTGGTGAACACTTTTGGAAGCTACTCGAAGGGTATACTTTGCAAGTGGCTGGTGGAATAGAAAGGCCTGTCCTGATTATTCTGCTCACCAATAAAATGAGTCTCCCTTGCTATAACATATTGTAGGAAGAGGGTGCAGTCATATCACAGATGCCATGTCATTGCAGTATGGAAAATTGCTCTCTGAAATCTCTTCTTGCACAAAAATTTTAGATGTTTTAAAAGCATGAACTTCTCATCAAAACACAAACACAAATTCTGTAACATTTTCTTGTACCTAATTCTAAACTATGGTTGCTGAAAAATGAATTAACCTATTTTTAAATGGTTTTTTCTTAATGTAAACTCTGTGTGATATTGAGAACATTAACAAATACTCTTAGTGTAATACAAAGAATATTTAATATCAGGGAACGAAATCTGTCTTGAGATGTTTATTTGATATTGCTTTCATATTCTGCAATGGATAATTCATCCATTCAACAAATATTAAGTGAACATCTATCATGAACCATTGTTTAGGCACTAGGAAGGCAGTAATGGATGAAACTTCATGAAGAAGCATTTCTATTGTTATTCTATAAGGGGGAAACCTGAGGAAGTCAGAGTTATTTTGTTGATATTCTGGTCATGACCCTATGATTTGACTGAAAAGTTTTGATGGTCTCCACAATTGTAAATGGTATATTGATGCCTTTATGATCTTAAACTCTAAGCTCCACAAGGGCAGGCTCATAACATTTTCACAGTTGGATATTCAATTGTGGTCCTTATCATATATACTAAGGTGCTCAATAAATATTGGAAAATATGAGTAAAATTAAAAAATATTAATATTTCCTGAAGTCATGAAAAATAAGGGAAGAAGTTGAGGGTTCATAGAAGTTCAACATTTTGGCATTTGTAGGCTGGACAAATGTCAGAAAGTCTTTAACTTATCCTTATTACATTTGCTTTTAATTTATTGGTGAAAATCTTAGACATAAACCCAACATTTGTCCATAGCAATAAATTGATGGCTCTTTATTGTTGAGTACCTGCCTTAATAATACATTTTTATTAAAGTACCTTTATTAGAGATGACTTTGACCATGATTATTTTTGTTGTCCAAGCTAATGGTATTTGTAAAACCCAGTGTACAAAACTCAGGCCTTATTTTAGATGATGTGTTAGGAGATAAAAACCCAAAGCTCTTCCTTGAACATTTTTCATCTGGAGATGAATCATAGGCAATTAACAGGAACAATTCTAATTAACTGACATAATTAAAAAACTAATAATGTTTAACATTATTGTTTTATACATGACATTAGCTTTAACAGCCTAGCAACACATCAAGGCCTCATTTCCATAGTCACAGAATATATTATTTATTCTAGGTTTCTCTGGTAACCAGTTTGACAATAGTAACAGCAATGTGGGTTCCTAAATTGTTTTGCCATACAGCTTCGTAATTTATGCCATTGCCAGTAATTGTAATGTCTGTATAATTTCCTTTTAATTATCAACTAATGAAATTTACATTCATTTGGGTAAAACAAATATTCGCATTCAACTTCCAATCACCTGTCCATGTTTCCATTTAATTTACTCAAGTTTGGTGTCTTTTATTTATATTTTTAATATCAAACTGTGAGAGGAATATTAACATTTATTTTCTGATTAGTGTTTAGGGAAATATTGATTATGTGGTTCTTTTCCCTTCTTTGCCTTTAAATTTTCAGTCTGTGAATTTTTAATCCTAGAAGATACATCCTTCCAAGTTCTTTCACATTAAACTCCAAGGAGTTTAAGTGGAATTAATTTAGTAAACTTTAATTGCAGAATAATCTCTGCCTGTTCCCTTATCTCTTGATTTATTACAGGCATTTATTTCTACTTTGAAAAATTCTCATCAGTTTCCCAGGGAATTAATTTAGATTTCTAAAAAGAAAAAAAAAACAAATTGCATCTAAATTCAAATTAAGATGCTAATTACAATAATTATTTCATCACATTATATAGAAACTTTGTATATATGAGTATAGCAATTTTGAGCAAAAGTGTTATTTTTTTCACAATTCTAATTCTTGCAATATTTGAACAGATGAGTTGCCTAGTTTAATTAGTTGTATACAAAGACACTACCCCTTAAAAGAAGTTATGCTTAATGCCAATCAACTGCTAATTTGAAAAACTGATAATAAATAGTCTTTATAAGTGAGATGATTGTCAATATTCCTCCACCAAAGTGAGATTAGCTTGTGATTACTGAACTATGGGGGTCGATCATTAACAGGCATGAACGGTGTGCTTTGGACCAGGGAGATTCACGCTCATGAGCTGCACTTATCCAAATGGGAAAAAAATTTATTCAAAAAGTAATTGTAACTTTTTATTATTATTAAAAAGGAGTACACATTAGGACGAGCATTAGTTTATTCTGCACCTGGGCCCAGATCATCTGGGACAGCTCCCCTATGTGCCTGCCTATCACTGGATGTCCACAGGCTGCACACTCAGGGCTTCATTTTAGAGAAGAAACTAGTGGGAGAGTTGATGAAGGGGAACGTGCACCCCAGGGTCTGTGGAAGAGAGAATTTGCCCATTCTGGATTGTTCTTTTGATTGGTGCAAAAATATCAAGGTCTTTGACTCTGTATTTTTCAGATAAATTCCAATTATTTCTCCTTGTCCCATCTGAGGTAAAGGTAGATTTGGTGGCTCTCCATAAAGAATATGCATGTCTCGAGAGTAGAGTCGGTGGATGTGCATTCTTTTGTTTGTTTATTTATTTATTTATTTGGGTAGCCTGGAGACAAATGTGTTGTATCTGAAAATATTTGTACAATGTACCAATTATGGTATTTCTCACTTGATCTTTCCTGGAAAGAAAAATCAGATGTTGGACTTGAAGTCTGCTCCTGCTCTATGCTAAGATTATAAAGCATATTTTATTAGAAAGACCATTAGATTTGGACCCAGAATAAATAGGTCAGCCACTCACTGTTTATGGAAGCTTGGAGAGGAGATTTTACTTCTCTGACCCTTGGTTTCTTATTTTATAAAATGGGGATGGATAATAATACCTGGTACTTTGGAATTCATTTGAGAAGTAAATAAAATAATAGAGGCCAAAGTCATTTATAAACTATAAAATGCTACATAACTCCAAGACACTGTTGTGATTATTCTATTCTGGTCTCTGGTTATAAAATGAACTAACCTGAATGCAGTTTCCATCTTGTAGAAAGTTTGCATCTGTAAATAAGCACTTAAAGTGCATATTTTCATAGAGTAAATCTATAATAGGTCTTTGAATAGTGAAGGCTGTTTTATAAATATAAATTACATAGAGTTACTAATTCATTTTTCTCTAATTTAAATTTTTCATATTGACTATTTTGCTTCTAAAATTGTACACACTTTTCGTAGTCACTGATAGATCCTAACAATCATATTATTAAATATTGAATTTTTTTTCTACTCAAACTGATTTTAGTAGAGGCTGAGACTATACTATTGCCATTTAAATAGTGATTAATAAGAAGTTACATATTACTCCCTGAGGTCACTTAAATATGACATCTAAGGAGTCCCAAAAATAATTCTTAGATAAATCTTCCGTGGCTCAGATTGGGAATTTATTTCTTGATCATTCACTTTAAAAAAATTTCCTTCCTATTTAGACAAGTGAAACATAATTCATTTAACATATAAAATGAACCTCTAACTTGTTAAAACTGGAGCATAAATAATGAATAAAATATCAGTGTCTTAATGATTATGTGACTAATTGTTTTAATATTTAGAATGTCCATGACAAATTGCATTGGTCAATGTGTTATTTGTGCCACATTCTTAGTTTTATAAGAAGGCCTGGACAATGGTAGAAAATACCATTAGAATTGATGCCTTCTTTTGTAGAAGTAATAGACATTAATGGAAAATTCCAGAAGAATTGGTTTGGGGCAGAAACATCAGTGTTGCTATTGCACCGTCTTCATAGAAGCTGTACTTGCTGAAAAGAACAGGATGTCAGGATGGACTCTTGCTGCCACCCCTGGCTTATGTCTGTGACCTTGAGCAATTTACTTTCTCTGAATCTTAGTTTTCTTACCTGTAAATGAGACTAACTGTAGTACCCACTTCCTAAACATAGTATTTTATATGATTGTTTTTTGCCTATGTTATTGTTAGCTATTATTATTTTCATCTTCTAGACAAGTAAACTGAGGCACAGTGAGGCCAAGTTACTCACCTACTAATATGTCTGGGATTTAAAATAATTTCTTAAACCCCATGCTACCTTGCTTTTTAGTAACACCCTGTATACAGACCATCTCTGAAAACAAAAAGTGTGTTTCAGATTTTAACACAGATGGTAAATGTATCCCAAAGTTATCACTGAGACTTGAATATCTGAAATTCGTGAGTGAAACTCAGCAATGAGACAGATTTCAATTTAGTTGGAAAAAAAAAAACAAGTTTAATACATGGAAGTACACAAGTTGAATTGTAATTGATGCTTTAAAATGAGTTTAAAACAGTGACAACAACAAGAAATGTCAAAAGATAGTTCTTGATAAATTGCCATTTCAGTGATCTAGCTAATAATTACTACAGTAGCAACTCTTTAGAGAAACCAGGAGAAATATATTGTATTCTGCCTGCTTGAGAAATACACCACAATGCCGAAAACGTTGTTCGTGCTTCTGCAAGGTTCAGCCCAGAGTAATAGAATAAGTAATATAAAATAATAGTGCCTTAAACAAGATAAAAGGTTATTTCTTTGTCACTTAAAGAAGTCATGAGGTCCAGGGCTGGTAGTGCAGGACATGGTATCAAGGTTATCTTCTATCTTGTTCTCTCTGTGGCTTTATACTGCAGTGATTCTTAGGGCTTAAAGTGGCTGTCGGGGCTCCAACTATAATGCTCACATTCCAGCCATTAGGAAGGGGAAGGGAGGTAAGGAGAGAAGAGGATATGCTTCCTACCTTTAAGGATGCTCCCTGGAAGTTGAACATTCAATTTCTGCCTCTATCATATTGGCCAGAATTTAGCTGCCTGACTCAACTGCTTGCAAGAGAGCCTGGGAAATAAGAGTCTTTGTCTTTTTTTAAAAACAATTTATTAATGTTTGTTTATTTTTGAGAGAGAGAGAGAGAGAGAGAGGGAGAGAGAGAGAGAGAGAGAGAATCCCAAGCAGGCTCTGCACTGCCAGCACAAAGCCTGATGCAAGGCTCAAATTTATAAACCGTGAGGATCATAACCCGAGTGGAAATCAAGAGTCTGAGGCCTAACGGACTGAGCCATTCAGGCACCCCAAGTCTTTGTTTTTCTTTGTTCCCCCCTGCGTGGCTATATGATCAGATAAAGTATTTCTGTTACTGAAGAAGGTGGAGAAGACAATCGGCCATCTCTGGCATACAACTTCATAAATAACCGTTTATGGGCACCAGCCCACGCATTTTTTTTTTTTTTTTTTTGGTCAGGCTGGCCCACATCCCGAAAAGATTCAGAGGTAAGAAAATGGATGAAAACTATGGTCATTTCCATTTTCACACTGCTGTTAATACTTCTGTTTTTTGTCCTGGCTGAGTGGCCAAATGGCTTAGTGGAGCTAAGTTACCCTCACCATATCCTCACCTCCCTGCATGCCTCACTTGCCAGTAAGGTCCTAGATGAGATGAACCAATGAAACAACCCCAAATAAGCTTTTGCACCCATATACCGTGATCCTCAGCTTACTGAGGGAACTGTGCAACAATGAATTTTCCCACTTACTTTCAAATATTGAACATGTCCCCCGAGTCCTCCTGAGAAAGCTTTAGGTTTCTGAAAAAAGAAAAGGAAAGATGTACATGAATTTGCAATGTCTTTGCAAAAGGCACAACCCAGGCCACGCTTAGTCCTGTGTTTAAAGAGGCTGATTATGTTAGCAGTTAGTTGGGCTAAAATGGAGGCCCAGATCCAAACTTGTGGTGGTTGTTTTGTTTTATTGGTGTTGTATAGGATCTTGAAAAATGTATTCAAGCTAAGTGTCATTTTCCTCTTTCGCAAATGAGAGACCAAAATTAGTACCCTATTCCTTTTCTCACGAGGGAGAAAGCTAATTAGAATAAAGTGGGGGCAATTATTTGAGCTCTGTGGAGAAAAGTATAAGCAATTTCCTATAAATTCCTGTAGGGAAGATCATCATTATTAATCTATCTCTGTCTATATCTATCTATCTATCTATCTATCTATCTATGTATATATTTTTTTTAACCTAGAAATCTCTTCTAATCCATCCCTGCCATCTCGTTCTTCAGGATAACTTCTTCAGTTAAATGTGGATGCACTTCCTTCTCAGACACTTGTGTGATTTCTGACCCTTTTAGGATATATTTGTAACTTTAATGTGGCTTTTATGATTTTATCTTGCTCAGTAGTTACTTGAGCCATGCCTTTTCCCTATTACCTGTTCAATGGTGTCAGTGCTTAAGGGCTCAGGCTTTGTGAACAAAAACAATCTGGTTGAAACTCCATCTCTGATACTTGCCTGTATTGTAAACTTTAGTAGTTTAACCTCTTAAGCCCTAATCTCCTCAAATATAAAGTAGATAAAACTAATACCTGTTTCATAAGACTCTTATGAGAATTAATTAAGATGTGTGATGTATGTGTAGCGTGTTAATGGATCCAGGAATAGATAAGATCCTAATAAATGAATACTATCATCACTTTAGCAAAATTATCAAAGACAGGAATTTTCTTCATTGCTGTGTCCTCTGAGACTTAAATACCTGTTGGGGAAGTGGTTAATAAAAATATTTAGCATTCCTTGTGTAGAGTGAGAGGTAATTGTAAGATCATACAGTTCGAAAATGGCAGGGCTAGAATTTGAATCCAGGTCATCTGACTCCAGGCTTCCAGGAGTCTAGGCTTCCAGGAGTCCCCTCTCTCTCCTCCAGACCATGTAGACACAAAGTGTACACGGATACTTTCAAGGACTCTCAAGAGTTTTGTCTCTGCTGATACTTGGGATTGACAAGTCATCAATGATATCTCCGGAATGGCTCTAAGCTCTGACAGACTCCAAACACTGGGATCTCCCACTTAATCTTCACCCAATCTTTGGCCTTTGGGGAACTGGGAGGTGGTGCTGGGCATCCCCAGGGCAGAGATTTTCCACATCACACTGGAACAACCCAGCCCTCCAGTACATTGTGCCCTTCACTCCTGCAAGTCACCATTACTGCCCTGGCCTTGACTCTGCACTCTCACACACACACAAGCGCGCACACACACACACACACACCTTTATTCACATAGTAGACTCCTCCCTCCATGACATTTCATGACCTCCATTCCTGGCTGACTCTGTAGGGAGTGAGAGGAGAAGAGTGGGGAGGAAGGGTTTCTGAGGGATGGAGAAATCTTAAGAGAGCTCATCAGTTGCATAAGTCACCTTTACAAAATTTGTTGGCTACTGTATATGATGAGGCATGCCTGTAGCCTGAATTTGCAAAAAACCTACCAGAATGTCTACAGATATTTGAGTATCGTATCTTCCTCAGAGTATTTTCTATCTTCACAGAGAGAAACCAGGGCAGTTGCGCATGTCCTCATTTTGCTGTTGGCCAAACCGTATGGCCAGACACAAACTTTTAAAAATCAAATAGGGAAACATGTATTTTAGAGTTGGTTTCTCACTTTTAGAAGGATGATTTGAGACCACTGGGGGTTAACTTTGGGAAATAAGGTGGGAGATCAGGCTGGGTAGCAATATTTAAAATTAAAAATAACCAACCAATGACAACAAAGTCATGCCATTTTCCTGTGATGCTCAAAAGATTTCTCTGAGGGCAGTTTTCAAAGATGAGTTAGAAAAATATGTTTCTGGCAATGACAACACCACAGGAATAAACATGTGTCTAATTTACTAAAGTGCCTAATTTGAAAGGTGTCAAACAAAACTGAATATACAAAATCTGAAGTTTGTTAAAAATTGAAAGCTTTTTTTTAAAGCTATGTTTCACTTTCTTTAGCTCTTTGCTTTTTCAAATTAGGGGATGATTCTCTCATCTGGGATAAACTGAATTTCAGGATTTTTAAAAATAATTAGCAAAGCAGAAACATCACACCAAGAGATGGAGACCAGAGAGCTTTCCTATTCTGCTGTAACTCTCTATCTCTAGAGTGCTAAACACCATTCAGGTACGTCCAAACCTGGATTAAAATAATCTTTTCCCCCAAATCCAAGCCATATGATGGGAATGGGAAGGTAGACACAACACAAACTGCTATAAAATTTTTTAAATGTTTATTTATTTTGGAGAGAGAGACAGAGTATGAGCGGAGGAGGATCAGAGAGAGAGGGAGACACAGCATCCGAAGCAGACTCCACGATCTGAGCTGTCTACATAGAGCCTGATATGGGGCTCAAAGTCACGAACCATGAGATTGTGACCTGAGCCAAAGTTGGACGCTTAACCGACTGAGCCACCCAGATGCCCCCAAAGCAAGCTGCTTTAAATAGAGGTATTTTTCTGACCCTTTTTATTACCTCTCTAAAGCAGAAATGATTGACTTTTGTGAAAGCCAGAAACCCATTTCATTATATAATGTAAGGTCATGGGCCCTTCTGCGGCCCAGCAGCAGCACCAAAGTAAATCAGCATAATGTTGGCTAGGAAGTACTTCTTAAAGGAACTTGGCAACCATCATGCACTTTGTTTGTTGCAATATCCAATATTTGTCTTTGGGAAAACTCGAGTATTTTCAGCTATCACTTTCTACAATTCTACAGTTTGTTGATTACGTTTTATTTCTGTAAGAGAGGAAAACATCATTAGTTGTACAATGAGTGTGAGTGGGTTTCAAGTCTAGAAAGGGAAATCTGACCAGCTTTCAGTGCTTCTCAAACTTTTACTGTGCACAGAAGTTGCCTGACGGTCTTGTTGAAATGGAACTTCAGGCTCAGTTGGTTTGGCTGGAGTTGTAGGTTTTAATTTCTAACAAGATCACACAAGATGCTGGTGCTGCTGGTCTGAGGGCCGTGCTCTCAGTGGCAAAAATCTCTGAATATATTTCTTCTGAAGAGTCCTTATTAAAAATAAATAACGATTAAGAGACACAACCTCCCAATTACAACTTAAACACATGCTCGCCTTGATTCATGATGTTCTGAAGAGTCAAGTTCTGGAAGTCATTAGAGAACACTGCAGCAGTGTGCACCTTCCCATGTGTACCGAGAGTGTGATCAATTAGCCGTGGGTTGGACCAGGTGTGGTCTGATCGGTGAGCGCTTTGGGGAGTGAGCCTTTGTAGTTATTTCAGGTGTGGGTGCATTCAATTTTTAAAATAATAAGGATCAGGGCATGTGGTTTTGAGGATCCTAAAACTCGGGGGCATATGGTACCTTTGCGTGAGCACATAAATCTTCAATTTGAGAAAGGAAAGGAACTTTTGAGTTTAATTAAGAAATTGGTTAAAAGCAAGAATCCTGCCAGATATTTTGCTTTGATGTTAATTCTTCAACAAAAAATAGGGACTTATGCAGATGAAGATCAAGGTGGAAACAAAAGCAATGCAAAACATGAAAACAAAGAACTCTCTCTAGGGAGGGTTTTCTCTGTTTGCTGTTAACACTTATTCTGAAACTGTATTTGACTGTGATATGCAAGGCCTAGACATTAGTGCCTAAATGTGTTTTTTTCATATCAGATGTATTAATGTAACTAATCTTTGATCATTATCACAAAAATGGTAGGTACAGGCTACCATAGCTAGATACTCTGGAAACCCGGATTGCAAGAAAGTGTGCTGTTCATACACTGCTATAGAGTCAGATCAGAGTGATGGTTTGAGTGTATTTAGAGAAAAGCAAAGTCATGCACCAATTTGCAATAAGAGTAAAGAGTTCTTAATCAATGTGGAGCTGAAAGTTACTGCAAATTTCTACTTATACATATGTTTTAAAGATGTTCACATTGACAAAGAATTTGAGTGGCATTCTGCACATTCTTCGAAGGATGGATCCAATCTCTTATAAACCTCATAGATTAGCCAATTTCTGTTTTGTTGGAATCCCACTCCTACACATATTTTGAGAACATGAGTCCCATTGTTATTTGTATTTGGGAAATGTTAGCAAAAAATATGCTTGTCATGAGGATACACAATGCACTCTAATCAAGTAAATGCTCTGAGATATCTCATGATGTAAGGACTCTTATTTAACCTTATTTCTCTCACTGGTAAATTATTAACATCCTATACAACACAATACTTCTTTTGAAAAAGAAGATCCTGATAACCTTTTATATATCAGTGGTGATTTTTATGTTATCAAATATCTATGACTCTGTTTTCTTTGACTATAGCCATGTTATGTTAATTGCATAAAGATTGTAGACAATTTTAGTAAAATGGAAAAGGCTATTAGAAAATTCTATACAATCCATGGGGCTCCTGGGTGGCTCAGTCAATTAAGCATCTGACTCTTGATTTCAGCTCAGGTCATGATCACACAGTCGTAGGATCAAGTCCCACATTGGGCTCTGTGCTGACAGGATGGAGCCTGCTTGAGATTCTCTCTCTCTGTCTCTCTCTGCCCCTGCCCCACTCATTCTCTCCCTCTATTTTCTCTCTCTATCTCTCTAAATAAACATTAAAAAAAATAAACTTCTATGCAATTCCAAATTAATTCCAAATTTATAATACAGTGGTAATTTCTTACATCTGGTATATGGTTATAAAACTGATCTCTTATGGATATCACATTTGCTTCTTTAGATAGCAACTAGATGAACTTCTAGAGTGAAGAGTCAGAAGCCTAATATATACCTTCCTATAAAGATGCAATAGATACCCTTTTATGTACTGCTTGACAAAATGTCTATAGAGTAGCAATTACTATTTGCCTTGAATTATACCAGGGGCTTCAAAAAATATAAAGGGCAAATTTTCTGGTCTTTGAGAGTTGACAACATTACTAAAGAAGCAAGACTAGCCTCCTTTGAAAAGGCAAATAAAAATGAAGACCATACATATGTATTTTGTTTTGGTTTTGTTTTTTGTTTTTTTAAACTAAAGTATAATTGATATATAGACCATATATATTTAAATGCCACACACAGATATTTTGGACAGTGAATATTTAGAGCAGAAGGATGTTGCATGCTCCTGGTAGTGAGACATTTTATGTCTCATTTTTTGCTCACCCTTGAAACCTACCACAGAGGTCTGTTGAGCTGCATTGTATTACACTTGTTGGCCTGAGTAGTCAACGCATCATGAAGAACTGCGGGAAGGACAACAGTCTCATCTGCTAGATATGTGGGTTCAAAAGTCTTTCCTTTATTTAGGTTATACAAACAGGCTCATGGCAAAAGGAATTGACACAAGGGCAAGCAGAAAAGTCAGAAGAAGTCATGTGAGATGATCTCCAAGCTCAGCTTTGTGAAGCATTCAACAGACAAGCTTAACCTGTAGAAGACTTGGGACACTCTTATGAACGGTGTCTTACCTCCTATTATATGGAGATAACTCCCAATGGCAACCAGAGGTAGTGCCCAATAAATAATTCCCCTTTCTGAGGACTGGTAGGAAAACTCACACATGGCTATTTTTGTCCTTTTGCTCAAATAAATTTAGTATGCACAATATTCACTCTGGAATTGTCAGTCTTGTCAACCTTAAAGGTACTCTGGGTCCCACAAAAGATATGTAGGGCCTACAGCCCTCACACATTCACCACAGATGTACCTGTCTTGAAGGATGTTTTTTATTTTCTCTGACAGGTGATGGGAACATCTTTCCTTTGTTTCTGTAGATTTAAAATTATTTTTAATTTTTACTTCCACTATGTCTGTTTCTGCAACTTGGGACTAATTCCAGAAGGAATTTCCTGACAGGGAGAGTAAGGGGGAAGATGAAGAATCATTTGAGCCCAAGTGAACAACATCTACTCACCTATATACTGATCGAAATAGTCTATTACTCGAGGAAAAATTGGTTTTTGCCAACCTTCTTTTGCTTCTTATCCTCATGCAGGTATTCAATTACCATCATATCCATGTATCCTTTGTGATGCCTTGACCATGTTTGCTCAACTCTTGGAAGGTTAATGGACTGTGGAGAAGAATCTGATGAATGGGTGATGTAGAATGCAAGAGAGTAGAGAGTATCAGTGTTGATGGGGTTGATGTGATGCAAGGGATTTTGGGAAACATGGTGCTTCCAGTTTGGGTTCCATTGACTCCCCTAGCCTCTGGCAACCCCACTATTCCTATGACAGGCTGTGGGGCCTTTGTCAAGCCACTTATTCTCTCTGTACTTCCCTTTCATGATGGTGAAATTGGAATGATGCTGTTTGCTAGTCTGTAACAGGCTTTGAGATCCCCGCATGCTGTAAATTACTTGATATTAACAATAATTGCCTACATATTTTTCCAAACCATTTACATGAAAGATCTTTGCAATATGAGGTTAAATGATAATATGCTAATAGCCAATCAATGTTGAACAGTATACTTTGCCTGCTCGAAGCAAGTGCATTCCTCTTCATATTTATTTTTTTCTGATTCAGGCTTACAACTGTCTTGACATTAGGAAACTAAAATCTTCTTGATATAAACTTTTCTCTGCTTTCACATTGTGCCACAGTGCTTTGGAAACTATGCATGTACCTCCTTGAAAAGTGATGGACACTTTCCAGTATAGATTGTGTTTGGTTGTGTTGAGACACTATTAGAATTTTTGTGAACAAAGAAAGCTCTGTGCTGAAATATAGCTTAAAGGAATGGCATTAAGCATGAGGAAATTCACAGGACTCTACCAAAAAGACAGGTGGTATGAACTAAATTTCAACCAAGAACAATGTAAACAAATATAACCTGTATAGGATATATAAACCAGAGGGACAGCAGAGAGTGACTACGAATGTACGTGACCTGATCCAGTCTTCTGAACTGTGTTGAAGGACACATGGTGGATGAAAGTGAGGTAGAGTCTGCTGGAAAGGTATTTTTGGCAAAATTTACAATTTCTCCCTTTTGGCCAACAAATTAGACAACCCAAGGACTTTATTATAAAACTATCAAGTGCAAACCCCTGAGGCATAAAAGAAGCACAAATCATAGCCTTTTACCTCAGGAAGCTTGCAATTTGGTTGATGAAATGAGACAATCACTCCCAATGGACCCCCTACTTAAGTTTTTCTTTGTTTTGTGAATCAGTGGAGTTCGCAAAGACGTGCATCTTAAATAAAGAGGAGACTCATCTGGAAGAGTCTACTCAAAGCCTGAGTTTCCAGGAGGTAGAATATCGTCCCCAGGAGTTCAGAGAGTTTGTCTGGTTCACCACTGTCACCCCAGCATCTGGAAGACTTCCTGCCACATAACAGATAATAAACAAATATTTGTTGAACAAATGGATTAATGAATAAAAGTAAAAGGGAATGATATAAGTAGAGCAAAACGAATTGGTGTATGCGTTCAGATGACAATGATTTTCCTTTTTCATTAGCTGGAATAGGCTGGGCTATCACAGCAGAAAACCTAACAGCAGAGAAAACATATAGGGATGTTTTGTTGTTTTATAAAGTCCAGAGCTGTCCAGTGCCAGCAGGGACGCAGGTCATTCCATGTTTCTGTTTGCCATCCTGAGTATGTAATCTTTGTTCTCACTAATGTCATCTCATGGTCATAAGATGACAATGTAATTGTAAATATCACACCTGTGGTTTGGGTAGGGAAAAGGGAGATAGGACAATGGAATGAGAGGGAAAGACTGAACTACCAAGGACTTTTTCTGGTAGTTTCTGGTAGTTTTTGATGGAGGCTTTGCCCTTTATTTTTCTCAGTTTCTCTTTCTCTAAGCATTCTTGCAAGACATTTTCTTGTCCAGAACTATTTTAAAGGCTATCTCTAACTGCAAGAAAGGTGGAGGGCAAATTCTTAGGATGCTAATCGCCAAAGCACAGGAGAATATGAAAGAAAAGAGATTGAGAGAGAAGGATGAGTGAGCCATCTGTAGTGCCTGCAACACTGCTTCTCTGTGACTTGTCCACAGAATTGGAAGCTTAGAAGCCACGCAGGAGCCACACAAGAGTCTATATCTTGAGCTGCCATTAGGTGATGTAGAACTGGCTAACTGCCCCAAACTTCCTAGGGTTCTAGAGTCAGAGGAAGTCAAGTGAGTTTCTGAGAGTTGCTACAACTGCAACATTTATGAGGGCTGCCCAGCTGCTGCCTGGTGACTCTGGGAAAGACCAGAAATCTGGCCTCTGGGCAGAGGGTACACTGTGCAGATATGGAAAGGGTGAAAAATCTAAATGACCAATAAAGCTGTTTAAAAATTTACATTCATTGCAACTGAAATGTGAGAAGATAGATAGTCTTTGATTTATGTAACTGATTTCGTAATTTTCCTAAACAAATCCCCCCATATCTATCAAGAGAAAAAATTTAACTTTATATCTGCAATCAACTATGGCTTAGCATTTTTAGGATCAGATCATCATTATTGGATAATTTGGCCTCTTGAGTAAATGCTTGGTCATTAGATTTCTTCACCTTTTCCATATTCATGTAGTGTCTGTAGATATTCACAGATCTGTATAGGTGACCGTCTGGTCCGTTCCTTGGACTAGTTTCTGTTTGGATACCCTGCTTTCATCTGGTTTCTTGAAGCGTCATGATGGCACCATTGTTTTAGCTTCTGATTCTTGCCTTTTCTCCCAATTGTCAGATCCCTGCACACAAAGGTTTCTTGTCCTGACCCAGACTCATGTTGGCCTACTATCTTTATAAGTCTTTGTAAGTCTTCCTAGCAGGCACAGGGAACTTTCTGGGCCTCTCTCATGCAGGTTTAATTCTTAGTTCACTAGGGGCCAAGAACATTCCCAGACATCTATCAAACTACTTTCTTTGGCCACTATGTGAAATCCTTCAAACTTAATTTGAAGCTCTCTTCCAAGATCCCTGCTTTCAGGATTCCAGTAAGCCTACCTATTCTTTTCCCTTCTCCAGTACCCTAAGTCACTTGATCACACCCACCACACCACCCCCACCTCTGCCTTACAGAAGAACATCACTCTCTAGCTCACCAGGCCTCCTTTGGAGCTAGGGGAATACAAAAACCATCACCTACTTAAGCCAAGACTACATTTCCAGACTATTTTCTTTTTTAAAATAATTTAAATTCCAGTAAAATTAACATACAGTGTTATATTAGTTCCAGCATACAATATAGTGATGCAACTATTCTATGCATTACTCAGTGGCTCATCATGAAAAGTGTACTCTTAATCCCCATCACCTATTTCACCCTCAAGACTATTTTTTTAATGGAGACCCAGAAAAATCATACTTTGAATGTCAAAAGCTGACTTTCCCTTAAGTTGTTATTATTTTTTTTAAGTACCTAGCACAGAGTCCAACATGGGGCTTAAATCCATGACCCTGAGATCAAGACCTGAGCTGAGATTGAGAATCAGATGCTTAACCTACTGGGCCATCCAGAAGCCCCCTTAGGTTATTTTTATTGAAATATAACTGACATCTGGTTAATAACACCCATTTTAAATATATCTGATGATGATGTTTTATATTAATTATATGTATCATTTCAGTTTAGTGATGAGTGAACTTGATTTGTATTTCCAAGAGTGCAAGGAAAGACTCTGGGAGCGAAGGAAGGGAGCTTCTGAGGAGTTTGGGAAAAGGTAGACCTCTTAGCTAGTAATTTTCTATGAAACTAATAAACTTGGGAAATCCATTTAATCAATATATGGGCTTGACGTGTTGTCTTAGATGCAGTCCTTATAGCACCCTCTTGGGTTTCTGAATCCCTCTCCTGTCTCCTGCTTGACTTCCACAGCCTCAGGCTGGTCAAAGTCCCCTCCCATCCAGGTCTGGATCCGATCTTTTACAATTTCTCTTTAACTGAAAATTCTCAAACTATAAATGAGCAATTGGGCTAATTTGATTTATATTAAGGTACAAATGAGGCTACTTGGGGTTACTTACATTTTCAAAGATTCCTGGTAACTAAGTATTAAATCTAACTTGCAGAAAGTTTGTGAGAGATAGTTTGGGGCCTGGGCCTTCTCACAAATTACCCATGGCTGTTCCAAGCCACACAGCTTCTTACGGTGGAACTATTTCTCTGTGCTCCTCTTAATTTTGTTGTCCACCTGGGAGCAAATGGGAACCTGGTTTTGTAACTGCTTTCTTATGCCTCTTCTTCATTCTTGTGACCAAGAATGACTCCCTGAAAAAGAGTCATTTCATGAGTGAAGTGTGTGAACCTCAAATAACTAAAATGGTGAATTCATACCCATGAATACTTCAGAACCACCCAAAGTTATTGTAATCATAACCACTCCATATCATAATAGTTAACAGTGTGGCTTTGATGAACCCGTGTTTCAATTTGACCTTATCACTCCCACACCCACTTTTGGCTTTTACCATTTTTTGAGTACTTAATTTAAGCCAGACACTATGTGAGGAACTTTTACGTCTGTGGCATGTATTTCCCAGAATTCCATAACCCATAAGGGTAAATGTTCTAGAATAGGAATCACGGTAAACACTTACCCTATTTGATAGCTGGGGAGCTAGTCTTTTACTCAGTACTTCTGGAAGCCCTCAGGGAATACTGAAAACCCTTCCCCCACATCCAATAATCCATTTTTCTCCACAATCTTGGCTACTTGCTGGTTGGCTACTTGGCTACTGTGCCATTTGCTCATGAGCCAGCCTGTCAGCTCCATGGATTTGAAGGTGGTTTCTCTTTATCACCTCACCCCATGTGTGGGCTTCATCCTCCTCAAAGGTAGTAACAGAGATTAAAATTTTTATTAACATTTAAGAATTAAGAAAAAAGTCACAACCACTATTGAATCTTGAACAGATCTATCACGGAGGGAGCCTGAAGAGTACCCGTCTGTCCTTTTCATAGTCTATGCCTAACAGGAGGGCTCAAGGAGATGTTTATCTTACAGTAATCCAGGGACAATTAACAAGTGGTTTATAGTGGATTGATGGTGAATATTACCACCACTGATCCTTCCCATTCCTCTATGTACATGCTACCTCTCCAGTCGCTACCTCTCCAGTCAAGGGCTAGACTGTTTTCATTCTCCTTGAATCTGGGTTGGTCTTGTAACTTGTTTTGATTAATAGAATGCAGCAGAAGTGACAATTCTCTAGTTCTGGGCTGAGACCTTAAGAGGTCCTGCAACGTTCGTCTATGTCTCTTGTAAGCCCTTACCATATAGAGAGTTCAGGTAGCTTTTTGGAGAAAAGGTCATGAAGGGAAAGAGGGAGATTAGGTAAAGTTCTTAATGTCAGATGGCTAGTCAATGGTGGATTTGGGAGTAGGGTTCCATTTTGTCTGTCTCTTAGGCTTGTACACGTAATCTTTTCTAGCTCTGTGGTAGTGTGCAATTATTTAACCCCTTATAAGACTAAGTTTCCTCTTTTAATATAATGGGATAGTTATAAATTCAGAGATTATTCGAGGAATTAACAAAAATAATGTTATAAAATATTCAACCATATAAATATGTACATGTACACACATGCACACATACACACACACACACACGAAATGCACACAAAATTGAATGGCCACCATATTAACATAATGAAAATCAGAGATTTGCATTGATACCAAAACTAGGTTAGGTAGTCTCTTGGGTAAGCAATACGGTTAGTTTATTTTAGTTGCAAAGTGATACAGAACTTCATTGCAGTCAAGTTGTATGGCAAATGATAACTACTTTCTCCAAGATTACCAGCGTACAGTGTACTGTTTGCAGGTCCTCAGAGCTGCCACAGTGGTCACATGTGTGGGCAATAGGTTTGGTTAAATGAAGGTCAAATCAGACCTTCTGGAACTCTCCCAGAGTCCATCTTCATCTACGTAGGAGCTTTCTGCATTAGTTAGGATGCATCACGCAGGGCCCTCTCCCCTGCTGCACTCCTCATCTTGGGGTTACACACTGCACTGTAGATCGAAGCTTTCTGTAAAATCCAAGCAGAAGCAAAGTCCCCGCTTGGAATTCTACATTTGGACCCTGCAGTGAAGTTCAACCAGGGCCACAAAATTAAAGCAAAAGCCATGTTTCGAAATTCAGTTTATTTTCTAAAAAGGTAGACTGACAGTGTCTTGTATACTGAGATGTGCTGGTGATTTCTTTTTTAAACAAAAACATAAACCAGGGGAAAACTGAAAACTAGGATTTACAACATTATATATAATTACAGAGTAATGAGACTGATAGGCCACATGTGGCTCTCATTCTCCATAACTCATACACATAGACGTAACTTTCTGTTGCCAGAAATCTTTCTTGCCTATGCACTGTTTAAATACACAAGGGTTGTAAAACTGTTCAAAGAACTAGACATTCAACTTCTTAGCAAGAAAACTCTGGTAGGTAGGTATATTTTTAAACACATGTATGCCATGTTTTATAATTTTTTTCTCAGAAATATTAAAAATAATGATCACTTTAGAAAGTTTAGAAATACAGGAAAGCAATAAGAAAAATGAGAGACCCAAAAGTCTACAATTTTTATATGATGACCAATATTTTGATCTATTATGATCTATTATTTTTTAGTCTTTCTTTTATAAATTTATCAATATTGTATATTTTATGAGCAAATATGTTATATGTTTTTAAGAGCCTGGAACAATTAGCATAATAAAATGAACATTTTATCATATTATTCACTGTTTTTTGCCAGTTGGATCAATCAACATGTAATCTAAATAAACTGACTTCTAAAACAAGAAAACAAAATTCCTACTTCCACTTGAAGTGTTAAAGAATATTAACCATTCTGAAACCTACAAGACTAAATATTCCATTTTATTTCATTAAAAAAATAAAAGTTGATACCTCTTTAATTTCTAGAAAGTGTTTCTATGATTACTGGAGATTTAAAATTTTTTTCACGTGCTGATTAGCCAATTGTATATTTTCTTTCACAAATTACCTGGTCCTGCCCTTTCTGTAGTTTGGGGTGGGGTGGGAGGAGGAGAATAGAAGGTTTTATTTGTTTCTTACTGGTTGCTGGGATCTATTTCTGTAAAAGAATAATAAACTTTTGCCTGTCATTTATTGCAAATATTTTTCTCAATTTGATGTTTGGCTTTCTTATGGTCATTTTTAGTGGTAGACATTTAATATTCTTAGGTGTTCAAATCTCAGGGACTTGGAAAGAACCACAAATGTGGGTGCATAAGTAAATAAATCTTTCTAATCAGGACATTCCTAAAATAGTTTGGACCTGGGAGTGCCTATGTTTGTGTATACAGGTGGCTGCTGGCTGGGGCTGGCTCAGCCTGGCTCCTACGTCCTCTAAGG
The DNA here is from genome assembly GCA_028646485.1 of Cryptoprocta ferox. Lineage (NCBI taxonomy): Eukaryota > Metazoa > Chordata > Mammalia > Carnivora > Eupleridae > Cryptoprocta > Cryptoprocta ferox. Next base: position 68,194,187 of record CM053566.1, on the reverse strand, counting down.
AGCGGAGCCTGGTGGCCAGCTTTAAAACACATTTGTTGCAATCACCTTGAGAAATGTTCCAGGCAGGGAAGTCGCTCTTTCTAGTGTTCTGATGGATAACTTTGCAAAGGACCCAGTCAGAGAGTGAGTTGCTTAAAATAAAATGGGAAGAACACTTTTAAGAGATGGAACATCTGTGATAAACTCATTTTTTTGTGTGAGCACCAATGGAGATGCCTGTCTGGGTCGGCTGAACAGCGTTTCTATAGCAGTCGAAAATTCATTTCATTTCATTATCGGAACTGTTCAAGCACCCCGGTTTGGATCAGGAAACAGCTTCTTAAACCTGCAGGAAGCTCATTTACCCCTGCTGGGGCTCCAGCTCCCTTTCTTACGGGAAGGTAGAGGCAGCTCACTTACAAATCCTGGCAGATATAAGCACATATATATTTCCTGATAATATATATAAATATAATTCATATTGAAGCAATATGAACATTTCCCAGGACCCTCCATCTCTAGCAGCCTTAATATTATCCTTTTTCTGTTTGAATTTGGGTCTGTTTCAAGGCTACTTTCCCAATTCTCTCATCTGTTAAAAATACTGCTCTCAGTGCATTAATACACAGAGAAGTGCCTCTGAGGTGGTGCACAGTGGAACAAAGAACAGGGCATCAATTCTCTCAACAGCTAGCAATAAGGCAAGTTGAAGTATTTTTCAAACAACAAACACTGATTGAGAAAACTTTTAAAGAATCCCAGATGGCATTTACGGATTCAGAACTAAATTAATGGAGGGAAAAAAATCCATATAATTTGAAGTCTTTACAACGAGCACCATAAGACTTCTACCTGTTTCCCGACCGCGACACTTCCCGACTCAGAAACCATAACCGCAAGCGCGTTCTTGGATCCTCTGTGTCAGGGAAGGAGCCAGAAGCCAGTAGGCCCCGGGAAAAGGCCAAATGATTCTGAGACATAGGGAAGGGCCACCCTGTTGGGGGTGGGGGTGTGGTGATTGAGGTGACACGCAGATTCAAGTAATGCTTTGGGCAATTTGGCATGCCCAGAGTAGAATGGCAAGAAGTGGGTGACAGCCGAGATAAGCCAACTAGTGGGTACCAGCATCCCAGGAATTGGCGAAGAGGCGCTGCAGAGACATCCCGATGGGAGGTCTCTGAGTCAAGGCAAGGGAGTTTCGAAAGTAAACCCAGAGGGGATTCAGTACGGGCCTCCATCCCTGGGTCACTGGTAGGAATAAGCCACCATCTTCCCCTTGGGAGGGGTACTGCGCAGGCTCCTGAAGCATGCTCCCAGGCTCAGAAATACGTCTCCCACCAGAGATGGCTCTTAGAGAGCATAGCAGCCCCACGGCTGAGCATGGGGAGGGGTGTGCTTGAGGCCCCCTCTGCTATCTTGGGGTTTGGCTCTTTCTTCACCCTACTAAATATACCCACTAAATAAATATAGAATTGGTTTTATATGTCTAGGGTGCTACCTCTGCAGGAGAGGAAGAGACCAGTTGGGCTAAGGGCAAATCCAGGTAATAAGGTGGCCAAGTTGTGCTATTTTTAGGGAGTTGAAATTGAAAATACTGAATAGTATTTTACTAGTTTTCAATGCCTGGCAGATTGTGGTGGGGAGTTGTGGTTTTGTGTTTTTGTTTTTTTGTTTTTTGTTTTTTGTTTTAACTGAACTTTCATGTAAGCTATAAACATTTCCAACGAAAAAGGCCAAATTGGGAATTTGCAGACAAGGTAAGAACTAGAGGGGTAAGAATTAGAAACCCAATGTGTACTGGAAGAATTTTAGCATTAAGATTCTTAGTTTAAATTTTTTTTAAGTTTATTTTTATTTTGAAAGAGAGAGAGAGAAACAGAGTGCAAGCTGAGGAGGGGTAGAGGGAGAGGGAGACACAGAATCCAAAGCAGGCTCCAGGTTCTGAGCTGTTAGCACAGAGCCAAACGCAGGGCTTGAACTCACAGACACTGGTTCATGACCTGAGCTGAAGTTGGATGCTTAACTAACCAAGCCACCCAGGTGCCCCAAGATTCTTGGTTTTAAAGGCTTTGTTCTATTTATTTTTCACCCCAGTCCATTTCTTTCCTTCAGGGGCTCTGCCTGGCATGGCACTGTGCCTACAGTGGGAGCTATATCAATGCCTGCTGCTGGACTGGAAACATCTCAGGAAAATCAAGGAAACTGGTATTGTGGATAAGCCACTAGACTAGTCTGGAGAGAGCTGGGCTCTGCTTTGTGGGATAAATGGGTGGGAGTGATAGAGGGCAGTGCCAAAGCCAACACTGTGGCCAGATGCCCTTGGTTGAGCACTTCTACAGAAGACTCATTATGTGAAATGTTTCATGTGAATTGTTTCTTTTACAAATGCCCTATGAGATGGGTACTATTTTTTTGTGATACCCAATAAACAGATGAGGAAAGTAAGTCTCAGAGTAAATGAAAACATCCCCAAGACCATAGAAATAAATGGTAGAACTTGCACATGGATTTCTCAGACTTGGCAGAATACAATGCTATATACAGTAGAATGTCTTCTTGGTCTCATAAGGCTCGTTTTATGGAGTATCAGGCATAGCCTAATTGATTCACTGCTGTGCTGAAAACACGGGATCACATATCTTGTCAACCCAGGATATTTTATTTGAATTCCCGACCTTCAACTGGTTCACCCTTTGCCTGTGTGAAATTAGTAAAATGGCTACATTAACATTTCTTTTAATGCTCTTTTTTAAAGAGTACATTTTTAAGCACGGAAATAATGCATTTAAATGTGCTCTACATAATGCGCGTTTGTTTATAATAGGCCAAGAATATTGCAAATGCAAAAGTACAAATTGTTTTAGACACAATCAATTTTTGTACTTATAGGGCTTATCATAGACTAAAATACACATTTTAGTGTATATGTGCTGAGAAATGTGTTTTTAAATGTTAACTTGTGATATAGACATATCAAAAAAATTCTCATTAATTGCAAATATGTCCTAGTTATTACCTATTTCTTAAATTAGAACAATATCTACCTTATCTTAATGACCAATATAGAACAATTCACACATATATGATTTCTGAGCAGGAAGCATGATGGAAAATAAAAGTACAAAATGGTAAAATGTCTTAACTCAAACGACAAACTCCTTTATTTTATGTATTTGAACAATTGCACTTGTTGTTTGATATGCTAATAAATAAAGAGAGAAATAGGGAGACAGAAAAATAGGAGGTAAAATGGCAGGAAGGAAATAGAAGTAAAATTAATGGACGGAGTTGGAAGAATAACATTATTTATCCATATGAAAAATAAAAATGAATGACTTTTGGCAGATGTATTTCATCAAGGTAAGACTGTGCCTTTTTTACTCATTTATATTAAACTTAAATGCCAGAAAAATATTATTTTGCCTACTCTTATTTATTAAAACCATTTTAAAAACCTAGTTCCCAGACATCCATCTGTCATATCAGGAAATAAGCTAATTTGCTCTTTCTTTCTTTCTTTTTTCCCCCAAATACACCAAAAAAAATCGATAAATGAACATAATATAACGTAATTTATAATATATTTTCTCCATGACATAAGAATACCTATACTTATTAGAAAAACTTTGAAATAAACAACAATAGAGGAGAAAAGTCAATATTTTCATCACACGAAGTAAGCAGATCTTACCATTTTAGTGAATTCCCTTCCTTCCAGTCTTCCCCCCCCACCCCACACACACCACCTACCTATGGGTTTAAACCAACATTTTCACAAACTGGTAAACTATCCAGAGTTCAGTAAATATTAGGTATATCATTATTATTTTCTCCCAGATTGAAAAGAAGCAACAAAATGCTTCAGGAACAGTAGCTCGTGCATCTTGCTCCGGTTCCAATAGAAATGATGTTTTAGTCTAAACTGAGTTAATTTCAACCTTGCATCCCTCACTGCTTTTGATGTATCCAACCATATGTGCGACAGAGCAAAGCTTCCATCTCCTGTTTCCCCAGTCTCTCTCCCAAGTGCATTGTAATGATGACGGAACCATGAAAGCAGCGTCAATGAAGAAATCGCACAGTTTAGAGTGTCGGGACAGAATAAATCTGATGAACTGAATGTCTCAGTAGGTATCCATTGGTTCCAAAATTATAACATAATCCATGGGTAAGAATTTTCTTCCCTGGAGATAGTATAGCCGCTAATATGTCTGTTTTGATTCCATTAGCTTCATTTAAAGTGTAAGTTGTTCTCTACACTACTTAGTCTTTTACCAGAGATTGATGAGGAAACAGTCCGTGTCATCCAAATGAAGGGCAGTGTCGATCATCCTGTGAGAAGTTCAGGTTCTGCAGGAGTGGCCTTTGTGTGTGAATGTGTACTGTGTGCTTTACTCCCACTTTAAGTTTGTGCTGTGTGGCTGCTTGAATGAGAAGTCCGGAAACCTCAGAAGTTGAGTTACAACAGTCACTCGATAGCCTCATCCTTAGTCTATCATCTCCAGTTGAGGCATGAGAGAAGTTACTGTAAACTTGAGAATGGAGGAGATTTTATATTAATTATAACTGATGTGGTTTACAGACTTACACATTATAGACTCCAACAAATTATGTATGCTTGTTCGGAGGTTAGCATTTGGTGCCTTCATACATGGGTGACCAACCCTATGTAGAGGAAATGATAGGAGATTTTGTAGCTTTGGCAAGTTTATCCCACAGAGTCAGGAATTTCTTCCTCATGAAAGTAGTTCTGGCCTGATGTTTACTAGGATTTTTGTCTTGGGAAGGTGCTGCTTCCTTCATCTTCCCAAAGGCTTTGCAACGAGGGCAGAACATTATCCAATGTTTATTTCCGCATAGGCTGGGTGTTCTTGTGTATCTGCATATAATTCTCAAGAGGCTGATGTCTACTTTCAGCTAATCAGAGGACTAGATTTTGCTGACTTCTCTAGGCTTGGTTTTCTCTGCCTTAGTTGTCTTACAGTTAGTGTCAACATCTTTTATGTGTGTACACGAATACATTTTTACTAATAGTACACAGCTTTCCTGATTCATTTCTGTATTTTATTATTGCTGTGGACTACAGACCTGTACAGCATGAAGACAGCATTCCTTGCTTACTTTCGTTGATTAATATGAAACTTTATGTTTACTTGCTCTTCCCTTTCCCCTTGGCCACAAATAAGCCAACAACTGTTCATTCTTTGATGTTGTTCTGCTTAGGCGATCAATTGCTTCTCCAGCAGTTACTACTACTGTTTTGCTTTGCTACTGAGACTGGGTAATTCTCAGACAGTCTCTTCCTGTAGTAGTTAAGTATTGCATGTCCTATAGCTCCTATATATTCTTTCTCGATTCCTCATCTTCTCTTTATGTTCTAGATGAGGGGATGGCAAACTTTTTCTGCTGGGGACCAGATAGTATATATTTCAGGCTTTTCTGGATATGCAGTCTCAGTAGTAAAGAGTCAATATGTCCACTGTAGCACAAAAGCATCATGGACAATATTTAAATGAATGAGTGTAGTTATGGTTCAATAAAGTTTTATTTATGAAAGGAGGCAGAAGGTCAGATTTAGCCTGAGGGGCTCACAGTTTGCCAAATCTTGTCCTAGGTTATCATCTTGCTGTTATCCCATAACATTTTTGGTACCTTAAGATTTTATAAATATTTACATGCATGCTTATGTTAATTATTTTGAATGTTTATTTTGAGAGAGACAGAGCACGTGTAAGCAGGCCAGGGGCAGAGAGAGAGAGAGAGGGAGAGAGAGAGAGAGAGAGAATCCTAAGCAGATTCTGTGCTCACCTGATCCCATGACGGTGAGATCATGACTTGAGCCTAAATCAAGAGTTGGACGCTTAACCAACCGAACCACCCAGGTGCCTCAGTTATGCTAATTTTTAACCATAAGTAAAAGTTCACAATGATGATGGTGATGATGATGATGACATTTCTTATATGTATATAAGACACTTAATATGTCTTAGGCACTGTGTTAAGCATAGCATATGAATTATTTCATTTAATTTGCTCTATGGCCCTAGGAGATTGATTCTAATACTAGTTTCATTTTATAGATGAGGCAACTGAGGAACAGAAAGGTTAAGCATCTTGATCAAGATCTCCCATTAAAAGGAACCCAAGTGCTCTACCTCCGAGCCCACTCTTATAACCATGGCTCTGTGTTCCTCCCATACACTAGGACATATGATTCCAGGTATGAATGGCCCAGAGTCAAAATGGCCATTCAAGTATGTTTTACCTAGCTATAACCAAAAAAATAACAACAGTGCCATTGTTGATCACCCATTCTTCAATGATAGTCTAAGTTAAATGTAACTACTTCAGAAACCACCATCCAGCATTTTAGCCAAGGCAACTTCCTTTTCTTTCTTGCTACCTTTTGATTAGCTACAGAGAATTGAAGGGTAGGTTTAACTGTTAGTGGAGAACATATGTATTGTATGGCACACTGAATAATTGCTGAGTTTTCTATTCACATGATTAACTTCGTCAGCAAATCAGGCAACTTCTAGCTTTGGGCAGAAATTTGGGGCTGGAGTAGCACATCCTCAAGGGTTTACTCTGATTGAAATCTGTAAATAGCATATGTTCTTCCTTTGCTTTGTAGAATGTAGATGATCAATTACTCATCTTATATCTTCTAGTAAACCCCTTAGCCTTTGTGATAAATGAGGGCATATTTACCAAAAATTTTAGTCTATCGAAGAAAACTATGAAAAAGCTTTCTTCTGAGTGAAATAGTTCAAAATTAGCCTGTGTATGAAAATGTCCTCTGAATTTTTGAGGGAATATTTTTATGCCAAAATAAATGAAAAAATAAATGTTCTCTGGGCATCTATTATATAAAAATATGTATTCATTAATTAATATGTAATAGTCACTGTTAAATGGGCGATAAGCGGGATATCTATAATACAATTAAAAACTGTCAACAACCTTAACAAAAACCTGATTATAAAAATATTCATTCTAGAAAATCTGAAAAAGAGAAAGGAAGAAAAAAATTTCAAATCTTCTTTAATTTTCCATTCAAAGAGAACCATGTTGCAAATCTGAGGTGTTTCATATTTTCCTGTGAACGCTCTACATGTAAATCATCTCTAAAAAGTAGATCAAAAGATCTGCTTTTCTCTTTACATACTCTATCTGTAGACCATTATTGGGATACTGTGGAATATGACTTTACATCTTTCTTTTGCCTTTGAACATTAAAGAGGGAGCATTTTCCATACCATTAAATGTCATGGAAAAGTATCACTTAAATTGCACATTATATTCTAATTCATGCTCACTAAGTAACAGAATTCCTTTCTCACAATTATCTGGCACTCAGTCAGAATCCTCATCATTTAAGGGATGAGGAAAGTTGAGACCTTTCCATTAAAATGGTTAAAATTAAAACTTCGTGGGTTTAATTTTGGTTTTCTGGAAAATTCACTTATGCAAAAACTTATAATGGTAAATAAATGAGCTGTTAATGAATGCACATCATGTCTCGTCCAAAACCGTCTATCTACATGACAGAATGTAATCACTATTCCTTTAAATTGTTGCAGAGAGGTGGGAGCTATGATATCAATGAAGCTGCATTTGTAAATGAAAATCCAAAGGACTATAGGTATGGAAGCCAGAAAAATAAACCGATGACTTTTTTATGTTAATTCATATAATTAGTATGAATAATTACTGTAATTCAGATATTCAAGAACTGTTTTTAAAATAACATTTTTAGTCTGACCACTCCCTTCCCCCTCACAATGCATGCACTCACACAGCACATACACAACAAACACACACAATAAACACATACACATGCTCATAAACACACATCCAATTCCTGGATCAGTCAGTCAATTTTCCATTTTGCTATACAGTTTAATCATAAGATCTAGTGACAGATATTTTTCATATCTTGTCATATCTAACTTGTAGAATCATGTACATATGGTGAATTTTGGTGCAGAATCATGACCAGATTTTTTTCTAAAGCATCAATCAAAACATTTTGATCTTTCATTTAATATAAGCAATAAAACCCCTCATTTTACCTTTTTTTGTAACTTTGTAAAACATGTGATTGCGGGATGGGGGTTAGTTTCACTGTATCAAAAAACATCTTGAATCTCTCTGCCTTTTTTTTCCCCTCCTTCTCAAAGGTTCTTCAACTTGGAACTCAGCTCAAAAGCTGAGTCGAACTAAAATTCAATTTAGTTGTTAATCCCATAAGGGGATTCAATAGCTGCTACACATTCGGGCAGTCTCAAAAATCTACAAATTTTTACTTTTAATAATGCTTTCCCTGTCTCTAATTTCCTGTGTAAGAAAACATTCTCTTGGACAATTACCCCCGTAATGGCCTTGCCAGAATCAATTTCAACTTGAGCTGTCTCAAAGAGTTCAGTAGCAGTCAGATTTTTCCCCTACAATTTTTGTTTTGTTGCACAAGAAAACTAAGTTTCTTTTTTCATTGCCTTCTCAAATGTTTTCACACTTATTGTTCAATGCACATGCACATGGGGTATATATGTATTAGTATTAGTATATATTACTATTAGGACCTTATTCAGACTGTGTCCAACTTACAAATGGGTTAAATTCTAAAAATCCTTTTATTAATCGCTTGAAGTATGTCACCCATCTCCCCAGTGAAGTAGTGATAGCCTTAAAAGGGAGATTCCAAGAAAACTTTAAAATAATGTAAACCATAATACAACAGTATAAAGCACTTGAAGCAATATTTTAATGACACCTAGTCACCAATGATAATAAGAAATTCATTCTGAATTCCATTACAGATACCAAGAACACATCTCTCCACATTCATTGGTTTCTCTGCAAGGGACATAAGGAATGGCATGTGGGATTAAAAAGGAATGAGTGATATAGGCAGAAATGATCCCTATGCCAATATCTTGTTAACACTCTGCAGTTTCAAAAGAAAACACATTTCTCCAGATCAATCATACTCCATGGGGTCTAAACTGAGAAAAAAAAAAAAAGGATAAATTTATCCAGAAGAGATGGGAGCTCTAGTCTTCAATATATTTAGTGGCCTGGTGTTTGTCTATCAGATTCTTTTTTTTTTTCCACTGACAAGAGGGAAAATTATTTTTAATAACTTAAAACGTAATGAAATTGAATTTGCGCGGCACTGGGGGTTCAGAAGCTACTCTCAGATCATCATTTGTAGGAATCTCATAAGCTAAAGTGACCAGCAAAGCTGGCTGCAGGGAAGCAGGTGAAAGCATCCCCTACTTAGTGAATACATCACCACTGAAGGACAAAATGGCAACTTCATGGCACATGAGTGGACAATCCACTTCCTGTTCCCAGTTCAGGTTCATTGATCAGTTATCACCTTGTTGCCTTCTGAGCCTGAACGAGGTTTCTGAATCTTTTCCTAACAATGGTGCCACTTTCTTTTCATAAGAAGAATACATCAAAAAGTAATCAATGTAATCTACCCCATTATCACACCAAACAAGAAAAACCACATGATCATAACAAGAGATCACAAAAAAGCATTAGACAAAATTTATTCATAAGAACTCTGCAATCTAGAGATAGAAGAGTGCTTCCTCAACTTGATATTGGGCTACACATGTTGTTGTTGTTTTTTTAAGTAATCTCTACACCCAGTGGGGCTCGAACTCACAACCCTGATACTGAGAGTCACATGCCCCACTAACTGAGCCAGCCACGTGCCCCTGGGCTATACATGTTTAACAGGAGAGTGCTGAGAACCCACTCAAGGTCAGGAATAGGACCTGTTCTCATCAACCACACAGAAAAAAAAAATCTTATAATTCACAGAGCATTGGATAGTAGCTTGCTCAAAGTGATAATCTTCCTTAGACTGATGAAATGCATCTGTAACAACACTATAGGTAATATCACGTTTAGAGATGAAAGACTAGAACCTTCTTGCCCTCTAAGATCAAGTAAAAGACAAGGATTTCCACTTTCACCACTTCAACATTGTCTTAAAGCTTCTAGCCAGCACAATACACAAGAAAAACAAAAAAAAAGTCTCCATATTTGAAAGACAACCTTATACGCAGATAACATGCTCATCTATGTAGAAAATTCTGTGGAATTTAAGAAACAAAAGACACTAAAACTAGTAAGTAGGTTTTGTAAGAAGGCAGGACACAAAATCAATATAAAAGCTAATTCTATTTTGATGTGCTAATAACAAAAAAGCAAAAACGGAAATTACCATACATTTTTATGAGCAATTTAAGGTGACCTAAAAAAACAAAGGAGAACTATATCATGTCCGTTGGTTGGGAGACACAATAATGTTAAGATTGCAATTCACCCTAACTTCATCTATAGATTCAGTGCAATGTCAACAAAAATCCCAACAACATTTTTAGCAGGAACTTGCAAGTCGATTTTGAAAAATGGAAATGCAAAGGGCCTAGAATACTCAAAACAATTTTGAAAATGAAATTTGGAGAACTAACACCACCTGATTTCAAGAATTACTTGTACACTCAAAGCATAGGGTTACGCCTTTTACTACTCCTAGTTCTCAAGGTGAGAAAATCCTAAACAAAACAATACACCCTATGACAAAGTTCTTGGAATATTCCACCCAGTATCTTTTCCTTACCAATCAAGGGGAGATAAAAACCAATAGAATTTTAAGGAGGCTCCTAAACACTATTGGCTGAATGAGTTTGGGTAAGTCACAACTTGTCAGGCCTTGATTTTCCCAGCTGTAGAGATGAAAAGATTATACAGAATGATCTCGAAGGTCTCATTCAATTCTATGCAGACACATATGTTCCCAGACCTTGGCGGGTTTGCAATCTGGTAGGAGGGGAAGACTAACCATCCTGAAAAAAACGGCAAGCATTACCAAAAAAAATACAATTAGGTGTTCAGTTATGTGGTACAGATTCTGAGAGTTCCCAGAATTTGGCATGCAGTAATTTCTGAGGTTGGAGAAACAACTCAAGGCTTCATGAAGAAGTGGTGGTTTCATCTGGGTCTCAGACATGACTTATTAGCATTTTAATTCCAAAATCCATTGGGGCAGTGGCTAATTTTCAGGGCAGGAACTGTGTCTTCCTAATTGTGCCTTTTTTCCCTAGAGCTCCTTGTCTACACCATTGGATTTAGCTCCAAATCCAGTCTATCTTGTCCTGTTTACTGTGGACTCATGCATGCTAGTCCAACTATGTTGTAAGTTCTTTGAGAGCTCGGCCTCTACTCTACATTTCTTTTTTTAAAAATATTTATTTGTTTGTTTGTTTGTTTAGAAACTGTGGGGGAGGAGCAGAGAGAGAGAGAGAGAGAGAGAGAGAGAGAGAGAGAGAGGGAGAGAATCCCAAGCAAGTACTGCACTCAGCACAGAGTCCAATGAGGAGCTGAGGGGCTCCATCCCATGACCATGAGATCATGACCTGAGCCAAAATCAAGAGTCAGATGCTTAACTGACTGAGTCAGGTGCCCCTACTCTACATTTCTGTATCTAGACTCATTGATTCCATGGTTCAACACCAACGCAAATCATACTCTTCAGATTTACTCTTTTAGAAAGCCAGTCATTTCTAAACTCTTATCAAAGAATTGAAATCAATTTAAAGTATGTGACAAGGCAGGTTTCAAAGGAAAAGAAATTATTGAAGAGAAACCCAGGGGAAGTGGGAGTTGATGACAGCGATGGTAGATGTTCTTGTGGCATATATATATACCACCCTTTTGTGTTCATGGGCTGAAAAATATGAACCCCAAGTTTTTTGGTTGTTTTGCTTTATCTTAATGGTGTTTGGTTCTACCACCTTCTGCCCTGTTTGCTTGCTGTCTTTTAAAATCCTTCCTCCACTCTTCATAATCTGCGTATCCCACGCTGAGGTCACTAGAGAATCATAATCTAGTGATAACTGTGTCTGCATCCCTCCCCCAGTCTCCATTATGGATCTGGGCATAGAGTGATGCTTTATAAATTTCTATTTCTTCATCTATTTATCCCTTAAATTTGATTTTCCTTAGGTAACCAAAATGTTAGTTGCTTTATTTGATTAGTGTAGTATCAAATTTCAGGGCACAGTTGATTCTGATGCAATTGACTAAGGCTATAGGTCCCGTTGAACCTAGACCTGCTTGAATAGTATAGAGATTTGGGACATGATGGGTCAGGGACTTGATCCTGATGCTTGAGTATGGCTTACAATTAGGTTCTGTGCAGAGTATGGGCTAGGAAGGATGTAGTAGATGGTGTCAATGGCCCCAAATACGTTCCATCCCTTTTTGAACTTATGTCCTTTGCCTAGCTGTTTTCTAGTGTTAGCAATGAGGTGAACTCTACCTCCCCTCCCCTTAAGTTTGGGCTAATTTTGTAACTTGCTTTGGCCCATTAAACATAGCATAGGTAATGGTATGTCAGTTCCAAGTCTAGGCCTCAGGAGACCTGGCATATTTCCACTTGCTCTGCTCTTGTTCCTCTCCTGTGGCCTTGAGAACATGCCTGGGTGAGCTTGCTGAACTCTGAGATATGGGAACAGAGCTGAGTTGTCCCATCATCCCAGCCAAAGCCAAACTAAACACACAACCCCAAATGTGTTTTGTAAACTCAGCCAAGATCAGCTGAGCCAAGCCCATGTCAACTGAACCCTGCAAACATGTGAGCCCCCAGATGCTCATTGTTTTATGCCCCTAAAGTTGGAGGCTGTGTGTTATGCAGCATTACTGTGGTGATAGGTGAAAAATACAGAGGGCTTCACTGCAACCACGGAAAGTGGGACTAGTGTTCAGCTGTAGCTCTTTGTAATCCCCTCTGACACACCAGCACTGGGGCTGTCAAGCTTCTATTCCTCAGACTTGTGGGTCCTCACTATCTATTACTGGGAGACAGAACTGGTCTCTTTTAGACTGATAAAATGAGAGAGGTTTTTTGGCAAGTTGAGAGGGACAAATGTAGAGATACTATACTCCCTGATCAAAAGCAAAGGCTTTTTAAGGGCTCAAATGATCAATTAGAAAAACAAAAGCTAAAAGAGATATGAGTATATTTTGTAAGTAGACTATACAAGTTATACTATACTTTCAAGTAACTTGGGGGAAATAAACCAAAAACAAATCACCTAACTGTAGTGTATGTAACTCCTATCTGCGATATGGTGACATGGGTATCTATTAAAATATCTTGAAAAGATGGACTGATCTAATCATTTACACAACAGATATTTATTCAGCAGCCACTATATGCCAGACACTATTTTGCATATTGGAACTACATCAAGGAACAGAACATAAACACTCCCTCCACCTGTTGAGCTCCTGTTCTACTGAATCGGAAGGTACAATAATCAACAAACATAATAAGTGACTAACAGGATATGCTGACAGGGGATACATGCCATTGGAAAGAGAGGAAAAAACAGAGTAAGGTAAGGGACACTGGACGTGCCACAGGGAGGGTTGGGGGCAGTTACAGTATAAGGGGAGACCTGAGGGTGAGAGTCAGATGAGGTGGGAGGAGATGGAAAGAAGAGAGTCCAAGCAGAGTCAGCTGCTCTGCTCTACAGCATAGGCCTGACGTGGGCTCTTACCTCTTGCATAAAGAGCAGCAAGAGGCCGGTGAGGCTGAGAAACAAGCTGGAAGTGGGGGAACGTTCAGAAGAGGTCAGAGAGGTAGTGGGAGGCAACACTATTAAAGCTTCGAAGGCCATTAGGAGAACTTTGCCGTGTACTCGGGAAGCAAACGGCAGCCCTCGCAGGGTGGTGAGCATGAAGATGGTCATAATCTTCTCAGCTGTCAGCTGGGTGAGGCCAGATGCCAAGAGGAGCGCTGGAGACCAGTTAGGTGCCTACAGCAGGAATCCCAGTGAAGTAAGGGGGCCTGGCGCAGCGCCTCCAGACAGCGTGGGAAGGGGGTGGATTCTTGGTATATATTAAAGGTAGGACCAAAAGGATTTGTCGGTGGATGGGATACAGTGCGTGAGAGGAGGAGTCAGGATGACAGCAAGGCTTTAGGCCTGAGAAACTGCAAGGGAGGGGTTTCCCTTACTGAAGGCGGGGAGACTGTGAGAAGAACATGGTTTATTTAAAGAAAAGATGAGAAGTTAGTTCTGTTTTGGAACGTTGGGGCTGAGCTGTCTGCTAGCCAGCCAGGTAGACATGTCCTGCACCAAGTAAAACTAGGATGCAGCTTTCTGAATTCAGTGGAAAAACTAGATTCTCCTCTCAAGTTATTTATGCAAACCCCAGAAACCCATAGATTTCTGATGTTCTAGAAGGATGGTGATTATCAATATCTGTTTGCTTTTGTTTGTCTTTTTTTTTAATAAATCCTTTTTTTTTAATGTTGTGTTTGTTTTTTTTTGTTTGTTTTTTGAGAGAGAGAGAGACAGTGTGAGCAGGGGAGGGTCAGAGAGAGAGGGAGACACAGAATCTGAAGACAGGCTCCAGGCTTTGAGCTAGCTGGCAGCACAGAGCCGGACGCGGGGCTCGAACCCACAAACCGCGAGATGATGCCCTGAACCGAAGCCGGATGCTCAACTGACTGAACCACCCAGGCGCCCCTTTGTTTGTCTTTTAAATTACATCTCCATTTTATTGACCCAAACTTCAGCATATGTGGTGTAATTGTTCCTCATCATGATGGACTCCGTTATTTATTTCCAAATTATGAATTTTGTTTGGTGACACAAATGACCAGTCAATACCATGATATCTTGCAAAGCATCCCCTACATCATTTCAACTTCAAAGCAACAACAGAGTTGAAGAAAACAACTTACTGTCAAATTGTATATATAGGGTTTTAACTTTAGATATACTGAAATTCATATAATCTATCCAACAAACATTTATTGAGTAAATACTGTGAGACTGGCAATGTGTTAAGTACCAGAGTGTCTGGAGATTTTTTTTTATATGCCATTTCTTGCATTTAGGAGTCTCATACAGATGAGGCAGAGGTGGGGGTGATGGAAGCAGTTAAGGTTACCGAATAGACTAATATTCACTATAATATAACCAAATGCTGTAAGTACTGGTCTGAGCAAGTTGCTTGGGGAGCACTGGAGGGAAGTGCTCCCCAAGAGAGGGAATTATCTCTCCTTGTTCCACATGCAAATTCCATCTCCAGTATTTCAGACAATTCCTTGATTTACTAGTTATTAGATTCAACACTTCCTTATTTCTAACTCAGCAAGAGATTCTTGTTGGGCTCAGAAACAATGGGCAAACATGGGTTAATTAGATCAAATATCCACAACTTCTGGGTTACCTAACAAGATAACAGTATTTTAACCCTTAAGAAGTGAATTTTAATTCACTCAAATTTTAATTCTGGCAGTGGGTGATGATTTATCCGGCGGGAGGGGGGAGGGAAGGGGCTTCTCAGGTCCCACTCTGGTGTGGTACCAGGACAGGGGACACATGGCTTGGGGTCCTTTTGCTTTCTTTCTTGAAAGCCAAGCTGCTTCAAATATCATATACATTCAATAAAGAGAATGAAATCACCCCCCCCCAACTGTTATGCTTTACAGACTTATATCCAGTCCTGATCATCTGCACATGATAAACTGAGAGTTTTCTCTGTTCACATGATGACCTGGGCTCTGTATTCAAACCTCAACTCCATAACTTGAGACCAAGTGCCTTGGGTAAATCACTTACTCATTTTATGCACTGATTTCTTGATGTATGCAAAGGGGTTTATAATTGTACGAGCACTGCTGTGAGGATTGTAAGAGATAATCAGGTAAATCTTTGCACAAAGTAGGTGCTCAGTAAACGTTAGGCATTTCTATCTTCTGACTTTGATTCTTGACTTTACAATTCAAATTCTGATGAATCTAGAGTCAAAGCTGATGGTGTCAAACAAGAGGGCTTATAGGACAGGGTGAAAGTTCCCCAGAAACCCTACATTTTTTGATCTTAAGTACATGTACTACATCAGGGAGCTGGATGTCTAGAAATTTTATGAAATGTCCACTAGGTGGCAACATGTTGTCATATTTACCGTCCTCACTGCATAAATTTGTCACAAATTCTGCGAGACCATATTTACCTTATGTAATTAAGAATTTTGTTACCACAAACCAAAATGGGCTGGCTACAGTCGTTATTTGAAGGAAAAACGCTCCACTGGTGGCTTCTTATTTTAAAAAGAACCTATTTTTAATTCATGTTTGAATTGGTTATACTTGTATCATAAGAGCAAAAACGATGTTAACTATTACATTCTAGGACTTTGCCATTTCCTATTCTTAGGCTCTTATTTGTTTGATTTTTAAGTATTCTAACTTGTTGGTTGCCTGGCAAAGAATAACAAATTTGGATGTTTGTCTCCATGACTCAGAAAATTTCATTTGCACACCCTTTGTTTATCTGTCATGACATTAACAACTCAGGGAGACAAAGGGATAAAAGTTGTTCTTCTCATGGATTTTATGTTCTTAGATCAAAGTATTGATGCAGGCACAAAAAGTCGGGAATAGCACATGGGACTGACTGAGTGATAAAACAGGCTGGCACTGTCCACGAATATCAAAGTAATCTCTCTAAAATGAATTTCCATTTTACTTTCTTCTGCTATTTCTTTATAGTGGGTTTAGCTGGGGAGACACAGGAAAGGAGGCAGGGAGGATGAAGTTGGTGAATCTGACCTTTGGAAGCAGCTATCAATGAGAAAGGGAGAGGTGAAGAGAAATGAGTGTTCGTGAATGAGGGAGAAAACATTCCCAGTGATGAGAATTAGCATTAAACAACATCGTCCTGAAGAAGGACTTAGGTTTATATGTGAAACAAAATTATATAACTAAACTATTATAAGGAGACAATTTAGGAAATGTTCGCATGATGGAATGTTATATTACTTTATATAATATATATTTGAATACATTACGGAGAATGGTTTAAGAGTAACAACACACTGGATTGTTTACTTACGTTACTGTAAAACATTAAATGGATGGGAAATAATTGATATTAACAAATGAAATTCTTGAGCAAGTGCTGCCTGTGGGCATTGCTTCTGAAATCCCACTGGCTGTATAAAATAATCATATATTCTTGATCTACACCTATGCTAAGTCTTCTCTTTTTAATTGAAATAGTCATTAATTATCTGACTATTGCTTCAAGGAAATTAACCTCTGGTCTATTATCAAATTAGCATTCTCAAACTCATATTTTTAAGCAACTTTTTAAAGTTACTTTTGCTGGGACACCTGGGTGGCTCAGTCGGTTAAGCGTCCGACTTCAGCCCAGGTCATGATCTCACAGTTTGTGAGTTCGAACCCCACGTCGGGCTCTGTGCTGACAGCTCAGAACCTGGATCCTGCTTTGGATTCTGTGTCTCCCTCTCTCTTTCTGCCCCCTCCCCCACTCATGCTCTGATTCTCTCTGTCTCAATAATAAATAAGTATTAAAAAATTTTTTTTAAAAAGGGGGGTGGTGAGCAAGGGGAGGGTGATGGGAATAAGGATCACAGATGGGTTCCAGATCCAAGTCGAATGAATCATGTAGACCAAATCAGCTAAGTTCACGACAACAATGACAACAACAGCAACAAATCCTGTTTTTTTTGACAACAACAACACTGTTGTCAAGGGGGAGCTAGGAAAATTGTACCATATGTAAATACCAAAGGGTGAGATTGAAGAGGAAAACCATAAAGGGAAAGAGGTTTAGAAGAGTGTTGAATATAGTCTTAGTAACAACAGGGCCCTGAATGTTAAGAAGGAGTGTTAGGGTTGGCT
This sequence comes from Cryptoprocta ferox, assembly GCA_028646485.1. Lineage (NCBI taxonomy): Eukaryota > Metazoa > Chordata > Mammalia > Carnivora > Eupleridae > Cryptoprocta > Cryptoprocta ferox. The sequence goes on along the minus strand of CM053566.1, from coordinate 68,176,459 downwards.
TTCTCTGAGCTACTTGGTGTGTGATTTGGGATCGAGGTTGAGTCTCAAAGCTGAGACACCTTCCCAAGTCTTCTGCCTATCATTGGACTGTCTGTCCCCCCATTCTTGATTGGACTACTGAACAAGATGCTCTTCCCAACATTGGCCACTGATACATAAAGATCATACAGAGTAATGTCCCTCTTGGAACTTTGAATCTTGAGTGGAGAGAACCAAAACCTCTGTAGATGACTCACTGGAGCATCAGGGCCTTGGAAAGACTTCTACTGGGTCTTGCTCCTTGATCCCTAGTAGAGCTCTCTGGGTTTACCTTCTTCCTGAGACCTGCTTGTTTAGCTTTTCCTTTGATTCTGTGACCTCTTTCTGATTCATTAATCCAGTTAGCTCTGTTTGGGGCACAGTTACTGCTGCGTGCTACCTGAAAGCACTGACTGATTCTCCAGCTTAAGGAACTATCCTGGCTCAAGACAATGGGGCATTGCTGTCAGAACATTCAATGGCCACCTACGATCTGGCAAATTAAGTGTACGTTCCTCACCATGGAGTTTCAGGCCTCCCAAAGTATAAGAGCAATCTGCTTCCCCAGTTTTAATTCCTACTCTTTCCCTACTTACACCCTGCTCTCTAGTCAATAAATTACCATCTGAGGTAAACCATTATAGTAAAGGCTCACAGTGAATCGTGCCTCCTGGTATCCATGCCTCTGTGGAGTCCCTCCTGCCTTGCCTTTGGGCTTGGTCTTGTGACTTCCTTTGGTAAAGGGGACATTAGTACCTATGACAGAAGCAAAAGCTTGAAAAACCACTTGTACGCTGGGGCCTGGCCTCTTAGAACATTGCTGCCACCATGTGACGAAATCTGGTCTAGAGTTTTCGAGGGTGAAAGCCAACCAGAAGAGAGACCAGCTCTCCCAGGCCTCAGCAAGCCTCCAGCTGTAACCAAAGAATCAAACTGACAACTGGTCACTGATTGTTATTTCAAGCTACTAACTGTTCATTAAGATACTTTGTTAGATAACAGAGACAGACATTGCTCCCATCACCTTCATCAGAGCCGTAAGTTCATTAGACACATGTTTTGTCCTCCAAGCTGTCTTCCAAGCACTGGTTGGCCCACCTGCTTAACTGCCACAAAACATGGGTCTGGGCAGCATCCTGCCAGCTTCCTACAGCTGTTTCCCCACTGTTCTTCCAGAACCCACTGACAGCCACCTTGCTGCTCCACTAGCCCCTGTCTGCTGTCTGGGCACAAAGTCAATGCCACATGTTTTTCATTTTTTTGTTATGGCAACACCTGCGTAACCAATCTCTGTCTCTTGCAAAACATCACAGTCGTATTTTTTTTAGAATTTTTTTAATGTTTATATATTTTTGAAAGGAGGGGGAGGGGCAGAAAGAGAGGAAGACCCAGAATCCGAAGCAGGCTCCAGGCTCTGAGCTGTCAGCACAGAGACCAAAGAGGGGCTCAAACCAGAGAACCTCGAGATCATGACTTGAGCCGAAGTCAGACAATTTACCGATTGAGTCACCCAGGTGCCTGTGACAGTCATATTTTTTAATGGAATACAACTATTTTAAAGGATGACCCTAAATCCCACCTCCCCCATGAACAGTTCCTCATGTACCAGAGGTAGTTTCTCCTTTATTGGAGATTCTCACAGTACTTTGAACCTCTCTCATGGTACTTTCTGCATCATCTTCTTCTCTGCCTTGCCATTGTCTTGTGGGTAGCCTCATTTTACCAGATGTTAGAGCACTCGTCTCTGCAATCCCTATGTTTTATTTCTCAAAACATGGTCTCCAGGCCGGAGCCAATGACATCACCTCAGAATTTTTTAAAAATACCAAATCTCAGGCCCCAGCCCCAAAATACTGAATCAGAATCTGCATTTCACCAACACCTCCAGATGATTTGAATGCATATAGAAGTTTGAAAAGCAGGAGAGCCTGGGTGACTCAGTCGGTGAAGCTTCTGACTTTGGCTCAGGTCATGATCTCATGGTTCGTGGGTTCAAGCCCCGCCTTGGGTTCTGTGCTGACAGCTCAGAGCCTGGAATCTGCTTCAGATCCTGTGTCTCCCTCTCTCTCTGCCCTTCTTCCACTGGCACTCTGTTTCTCTCTCTATCTCAAAACTAAACATTAAAAAGAAGTTTGAAAAGCATTACTTAATGCAGTATTATGCAACATCACCTTAATATAATTTGGGGACTTTAAAAATATATGTATCCTCAACGCTTGTGTACCACACCAGATGAATTAAATTAATGTACAGTCAGGGTTGAGACCCACTCTTCTGATGTAGAATTGCCAGATGCAGCAAACAGAAATGCAGAACACCCCATGAAATTAGACTTTCAGACCGACAGCAGAGAATTTTTTTGTATGAGTGTGTCTAAAGTGTGAAAAAATTATTTGCTGTTGGTCTGAAATTTTAATTTCACTGAGCATCCTTGATTTTATCCAGCAGCCCTTCTCGAATGTTAGTCTGGAACAGTGAGTGGTTTTCAAACATTAGAATCACTTGAAGGGATTCATCAACACCAAAGCCCTAGGCCCCAACGCTCAAAATTCCTGAGTCACTGGAGCTAGGATGAGGCACAAGCATTTGTATTTCTGACAAGTTTTGTGGTTGAACCTGCTGCTCTGGGAACCACGTTTGAGAACCGTTGGTCTAGCATTAGATTTGTCTCAATGCCTGTCTTAAATGTGTACAAATCAGTGACTAGAAGAAAACTTCTGAGTAGAGACCATGCCTATCTTCATCAGCAATAGTGAACATGAAGAAAACCTGTATAATGGAGGTGGGGATTATGTGCAGATCAGGTGCATAGGTAAGAAAATAAGTTCTTCACCGGACATAATGAGCCTCAGGTACCTACAGGGCCCTATTATACTCCTTCCTCCAGGGGCTGTTGGAAGCTTGGCTTATCTCTGTCTAAGAACATGGCTCTAAACCAAACCTATCTCATAGAAACACAATGACATAAGTTTTAAAATGTTAGGAGTTAAATAAAAATACTTAAACAGATGAGTTCATTGTAGTAATATATTTAACTCAATATATCCAAAATCTCATCATTTTAATCTGTAATCATTACAAACAGTTAGCAATGAGATCATTTACATGATGTTTTTCATACTAAGTCTTTGAAATCTGGTGTATATTTTATGTTTGTATCACATTTCAGTTCAGGCTGGCCATATCCCAAACGCTCCGTAGACGTGTGTGGCTAGTGGCTGCTCCGTTGAACAGTACTGCTTGGAATTATTGCCTGACTCTGAACTTGAGGACACCGCCCAACTTTAGACTGATCACCTGGTTCAAATACCTCACTATTCTCTGACCACAGGCTTGGGCTAGTTCTCAGGCCAGTTGTACCCTGTGATTTTTCCTTTTCCTGAATTTCTGGACTTGCCCTTCCCCTCCTTACTCCCGAGCCCTTGCTCTAGGGGAAGCCACATGAATGGAAATCTCAATGCCAAAAATAACTAGCCAGGCTTAAAGGGACTCTGTTGTTCATCCAATGTAATGTTAAGTGCTTGAAATGTTGCATGAGTTCATTGAACCTTTGCTTTGGACAGGGTTTTCCATCACACAGGTGGCTTAACCAAAGTCTGAGTCCAGGAAGCCCTGTTGAGGCCTTGTTTAATCTAGTTTTAAAATCGTAAGTGCTAGAGAGACTGACATTTTTCTAGTATAGCTTGAATCATATAACTTTCATTTGCAGGGAAATTGGCTTCAGATAAATGACACAATTAAAAGAGAAGAAAAATCACCAAAAAGTAATAGGCCAAATGTCTTAAGTTTTTGGGTAAAAATAAACGGACTATAATTGAAACCATCATTTATATTTTTTCATGGGTTGGTGGTATATTTATCCCATATTTGAAACTCTTTTAGCTATCAAGGTGTCAAAGAGTTTATTAGATTTACATTTAAAAGTCAAAAAAAAAATTTGTCAAGTATTTTATTCAATGAGACAGAAAGAAAAATGTATAGATTGTCTATATTTTATGTCTATTTTCATAGCCAAGGGAGGTTCAGATAAGTCTCCACTGTAGGCCTGAGGCTCTGTGGGAACTGAAACTTGCCTACATTAATAGAGAAACAAAGGGGCCCATAGGGGATTCTAAAACCATGATCACTGCTGTGATCTGGAATTATGTTTGAGGTCCTGAGACACGGGTTAAATTTAACTTAGATCATTAACTAGATGAATTTTCGGCTAAGATTTCAGCTGTAAACAATCTGACAGGGTGATTGGCAGCCTCTCATTATAGAGGCGTAGTGATTAATTAACACAGAGCTTAATTAATTTTGTAAGGCAAGAAACAGTATTTCTTTGCAGTGAAAATCAATATTTGAATATTTGGAGTTCCTTCTCTGAGTTAATTTCACTCAGATATTTAGCTCACTTTAAATTCTCAGTTCTTAGTTAATATTATATGCTCCCAACTATTAAGGTAATTGGGAATATTTATGATATTCTACATGAAGCTATTTTTGGAAGAATGTGAGGTATAAATAAATACATTCTTCATGTTTTGATTTCAAAAGTATATTTCTATTAGTGTTAAACTACATTGTTGATGACACAGCTGAATATAAAAACCTGAAAAATATCTTTCCTCCTGCTTTGCTTTTGGTAGGAATTATCTGAATGTCATGCTCAATGCACATTTAAATCATTTTACCATTGTCAAAGCCTGAAGAAACTTTTCCTTAAGTGTTAGAGTGAGACTTCGGGACTCCATAGAAAGGAGTTCATTCCTTTGTTGGATGACTTAGCAGTTATCTCCATTCTTCCAAGAATAAGGGATTTCTTTCCGCCTGGAAAAGTAATTAACTAGGAGGGTCTGCAGAGAGCCCAGAGGTTGGAAACTGGATGGGCTGGGATTCTACCTCTGGCTGGGAGAGAGAAATGTGTCCATCAGGAAGCTCAGAGCTACATGGCAGTCTCACGGACCATCAAAAGTGTGGGCTCAGAACAACAAAAGAAGAGCCATGCTTCCCTGAGGAGGACAGTGGTGTTTGTGGCATTGACCAGCTGTATTGCCCAGAGACACACAGAGAGATGAGACAAGGTGGGAGGTGGGCCCCATAAGGCATTCTAGGACATTCCTGGAAAGGGGGCAAAAGCTTACCACAAGGCCAGAAGTATCTTCTTTCTCCTTCTTCCACACCAAGCGCTGGACCCAGCCTGAGGGACCTAGAAGGGCACCATGAAGCAAGCAGAAAGACCATAACTCTGCTCTGAAAAGGCCAGAGAGGACCATGGGAAACAATGATTAGGAAACAGATCCCAGGATGAATGGAGCAGCCCGCGACACCTAAAGCCTATGACACTGGAACTTCACATCAGTGAGAACGATATTTTACTTTAGTTTGCAGAAAAATCTCTCTCCAAAGTAATCTAAGAGTTATTTGGTTAAGCTAAGTTTTTAAATAAATACCACTCCTTTAGAGTCTCTTTAAAGTCTTAGGGGAACAGTGTTTCTTTAGGAGTCAAGTGTGGGCGTGCCAGTGAACCTGAAAGGGAGAATCAGTGTTGCAGTACAGGAGGAGAGGAGGTACCGGAGGGAGAATTTCATTGTCAGCCAGGGACACCTGAGGTCTGGACGCCTGCCTGCTTCAGTCACTGAAGCCAGCTGAAATGCCACTCCCCAGACATCTGTGACCACTTGATACCATACATACAAATCATGTGCACACAGAGGGAACATTTCTTTGCTGGTAAAGATAAGCTGCGACCTTTGGCCACCGTTTTTAGGAAAAAAGACACACATTAAATTTTTTTTCCCAGAGTTTATCCTGATTCCCATATTTGAACTGTCCTAAATATCTTATTTTAATTTTAATTTTAATTTTTTATTTCACAGTTCAACATCTTGAAAACATCCATACATAAGCTTTGAAGGGTTATGTACCAGTCATAGTGATTCTTAGGTGAAGTTGACTTTTGATTGAACCCTTCCATTTTCATGGCATCATGAAATTTACAAAGAAAGCTGACACTTCACAGCTATGTAAATCCAGTTTTTCTCCCAGCTGGGCTGTTTTTTATTTTTCTCAATCTTTGCTACAATCTCCTCCTGTTTCTGTCATCTTAGTATTTCTTCTCTGGACTCAGTCTTTTGATACTTCATCCAGTTCTATATTTTTCCTATGCCTTTAATAATTATATATATTTATTTTTCTATATTTATAACCAGTTTTGAATTCTAGACTCATATATTCAACTACCTAATTGTCATCTCCCTCCATGGGATATCTAACAGACATTTTAGTCATAAAAGTTTGAAAAAAACCCACTCAATTTTTCTCTCAAAAACTCGCTCTTTCTTCTATTATCCCAACTTCATAAATTAGTTTACTCAACAAATATTATTGAGGACATCTTATAGGCTAGATACTGCTTCAGATTCATCTGTGAACGCAAAAGAGAGATGAAAAAAATAAGCAGCAAATAAAACACCTAAATAAATCACCAGTGTGTTAGAGGGTAATAAGTGTTTTGTAAAAATAAAGAAGGAAATTAGATCAGGATGCATGGGAAAGAGACTTGCATCATTACATCAGGTGGCCGGGGGATGTCACCGAGAAGGAGCCAAGACTAAAAGTTGATAAGGGAGTTCAACATTGAGAACCTGTTTAAGAGAGAGTAAGAAAAGAGAAACCGTAGATAATAACTCTTTTCAGGAGTTTTGCTATATGTTGGTACAAGGGAATGGAATATAAATGGCAGAGGAAGTGGAATCGAGAGGTTTTTTTCTTTGCTTTTATTAAAGGTGTTATTTGAAGTATAACAAACATACGAATGTGCAAAAATTCTAAGTGTAGACTGTGAACTGTTTTCACGAGGTGAACACCATTCAAGTCAGAAAATAGAAAGGTAGCAGCATCCCAAGAGATGCTTGTGCCCCAGCCCTGGCACGGTGCATACAAGAGCAACTGCTGTACTGGCTTCTTTCATTAGCATCATCATTATTATTACTATTACTATTATTTGAGAGAGAGAGAGAGAGAGACAGAGAGAGAGAGAGAGAGTGTGAGCAGGGGAGAGAGAATCAATGCAGGGCTCAATCCCAAGACCCTGAGATCATGACTTGAGCTGAAAACAAGAGTCAGGCACTCAACCCAGGTAGCCCTGTATTGACTTCTGATTACATAATGTCATTTTCCAGTTTTTGAACTTTATATAAATAAATCATTTAGTGTGTCCACTAGGTGATTGACTTCTTTCTCTAAACAAGGTCCGCGAGGTTTATCCAGACTACTGCATGCAGGAGGAGCTCATTTATACTGTACTGTATACCGCTCTGTGATTTGCTTTTCATTCTCTTAATGATATAATTTGATGACAAGACTTTGTTAATTTTAAGGTAGTGACATTTATTAATCTTACTCTTTATAATGTGTGATTGGGTGTCCTGTTTAAGAAAGTTTGCCTATGCCAAAGTTATAAAGATATTCTCTTATATTAACTTCTAGAAGCTTTGTTACTTTGTCTTTTAAATTTAGATCTATAATTCACTGGAATTGATTTTATGCATATGACGTGATTAGGGTACAAGATTTCTTATTGGCACGGTTACTGAAAAGAACATGTTTTTCAATTTTTTTCACTTCCTAAATTATGTGACTGGATGTATGCCGTGTGTCTCTGGACTTCTATTCAGTTTATGTTATTGTTTATCTTCACGCCACTCATAAGGTAATTATTATTTGGGTTTTATTAAGCATTGATATTTGGTTTGTAGGTCTTCCAAAGTAGTTCATTTTTGTTCACATTTGCCTTGACTATTTTTGGACCTCTACATTTCCATATAAATTTTATAAATAACTCATCAACTTAAATTTTAAAATATGATTTCGGTTGTGATTTCATAAAATCTAGAGAGATCAATCTGAGGACAATGACATCTTTATAGTACATCCTCAGCTTTGCAAGTAAGCCTTCCCAGAGTATATGAATAGAGCACAGTCCACATCATATAGCTCACACTACAAGCCTTCTTTAGTTGGGCTCAGTCTGTTTTTTTCATTTGCTGTATAGAGGACTTGCATTTTTTGGTTTCATTTATTCCTAGTGTTTTATGTGCATTGGAGCTATTGTAAATGATATCTTTCTAAAAGGTCAGCTTCTATCATTTGCTCTTATGTTGAAATAGAACTGATTGGTTTTTTTTTTCATGCATTGTCACATAAATACAGCAAAACAATGAATTTGCTTCTTATTTCTGAGAGTTCTTATGGACATTCTATATATACAGTCATGATACCTGTAAGTAGGGACATAATTTTTCCTTTTTAATCTTTATATATTTTATTTCCCTTTCTTGCCTTGTTTCACTGGATGGGATCCCCAATATGATATTGTACAAAAACTGTGATGGAAGTGTCCTTACCTCACTTCTGATCTCACTACTGATAACAAGATCAGTAGCTTGTTATTTTTCACCTTATGTGTGATGCTTTCTATAAAGTTCTGTGGATATTCTTTCATTGAATTAAGGAAGGGTTTCTTCTTTTCTTAGTTCCTAAGAGTTTTGTTTTTAAAACTGTGACAGGTGTTGAATTTTAACAAGTTATTTTTCTCTTTTTTTAAAATGATCAGTTATTTTTCTTCTTTGGTTCCTTAACATTGAGACTTATGTTGAATATTCATTAATTGTTTAAGTTTATTTATTTATTTTGAGAGAGAGCGAGAGCCTTTGGAGTAGGGGCAAAGAGAGAGGGAGACTTCCAAGCAGGCTCTGTGCTGACACAGCACAGAGTCTGACATGGGGCTCGAACTCATAAGCCATGAGATCACAACCTGAGTCGAAATCAAGAGTCAGAGGCTTAACCGACTGAGCCACCCACGCGCCCATATGTTGAATGATTTTTAATAGTTCAACCACTCTTGCAACTCTGGAATAAAGCCCAACTTGGTTGGGATGTATTACACTTTTTGTGCTTTGCTGGATTCAATTTGACAATATTTGTTCGAGAGCTTTACATATATGATTATGAAAGTCTCCTTGCTTGTGGTAGTCTTGTTACATTTTCCCTGCCATCTCCTGGCAGTAGCCAGCCAGCTATAGTACCATGCTACATTTTACTGAAAGGGGCTGCTTTTCTCTTTTTAGTCCCCCCAGTTTGGCCAAGGATATACAATGTGAGACCACAGGGCATTCACCTTGGATCTGCAGCTTTTTTACCACAGCCGTGATTTTGCTGATCAGGAGGTTGTCCAGAGTATGTTGCCGATAGCTGGAGAAGAGTTCGTGTTTCCTGCTCTTTTTGTTCCAAGACGAGTTATTCAGACCTTTGAGGCAGCTTTTAAGAATATGGAAAAGATATGTCTGCCAGGCGCAACCCAGGTGATTAACAGAAACTTCTGGCCATCTGTTCTTGTATTAGACTCTAATGCAGGGACCTAGATCACCCCAGGATATGAAAATATGTCCCAAAGTTTAGCTGGTCTTTTCTAGAAACCTGGGTTGTTTTCTCATCCTAACAGAACAGAAGGAAATTGAGGGGAATAAGCTTAGGAATTTTCTGAGCTTGTCCCAATGGGTTAACAAGGCATCAAGAACTAGAAAGCCACAGGATAAATGCATACAAGATTCAGTAAAACAGATTAGGTACACAGGGCAAAGACCCCAGTATAGGACACAAGTATAGTAATCAGGAATCTCAGGATGAAAACATCCAAGATGAGGTAAAGAGGATTAAGTATTCAGGGCAGAAATACCTCCCCCCCCCCAACTTAGTACAATAGCAGAAAGCTGCTTTCACAGGAAGGAAGGACCAAAATAGGTAAACAGGTAAATAGGACTATAGACCATAGCACAGCAAGGAGTGGAGCTAATTAGCAAAAGAAAGGTGCCTTGTTGACCCTGAGGTAGCATGCTCTGTCTTTTTTATTCCCTAGGCCAGTGTAGGTAAACAGAGGTGGCAACTCCTGTCTGCTGTAAACAACCTTTTGTCCAGTGCCAGGATTTTGTTTTGTATTGACCCAAACCCCTAACACTGCATATCTTCAAAACTCCCTTTCCTTCACGCCCATGAGTTTATGTTCACGGTTTCATTGTCTCTTTGTGCACGTCTATTATGCTTGTAAGCCTTCTGATCCTAATAAAAATGGAGCAAGGACCCTTACTCCAGACTCGTGTCTCCTCCCGAACATTAGCCTCTCTCATACTCAATTCTGCATCCGCTCTCTTGCTGGACAAGAGAAAACTCCAGACCCAGAGTCTACGACAGGAAATGACACTTCTTACACCAGCTACAGCTGAGGCAGAGACGACCAAGCTCATCACAGAAAGCAAAGATATAACAGTCAGAATTTATTAAGTCCAAAGGAACATACCCAACTGTGTGCTTTGAAAGGGAATTTTTAAAAGAAAATGAAAGAACATCTAGTTATGCTAAGATAGCAGTAAAAATTTTAAATAATGATATCCTTCAGCTGAACCACATTGGTTCCATACCAGTTCATTATGGCTGGCGACTTTTCTGATTGGTCAGTGGCACTCCTCAGTCGGCACATATTTTGAACATTACCCTTGGTTATGTTATGGTTTCTGTGTCTATTGTGTGAAAGGAATCTTAGAAGAAGATTCACCTGTTTAGACAGACTTATATATACAAGCAGACACTCATTTATTGTTCATAAATATTTGTGAAGTGTTTTACTAATGAACTCATAACAACAACTGGAGTTTCATTTCCTACAGTGATTTTTCTTCTTTTCTTAGAAGAGATGAACAAGAAAAATATATTATCTCAGCCTTTTGTGTTTTACACATGGCTTGCTCCCACCTCTCTGTTTTATCTCCTATTAGTCTCTTGTGGTCCAGCTGGACTGGTCTGCCCAGTAGCTCACAAATCTGCCTGAACATTTACTCTCTTTGTGCTTCTGCCTGTGCCTGAGCTCAAAGGCTCCCATGCTCTCTCATATAACATGGTACTTATACTTAAAACCCAGTTCCAATCCTACTCCTCTTGAGGATTTCCCTAGGGCACTCACTAAAGTCAGTACTCTCTTTCTCTCTCAGTCTTCTAGTACTGGTTAAGTCTCCTACTGGTCAGTGATAGTTTGTTGTTTGGGGACATTTTAATTTTCTATGTAATTGTATTTATAGTTATTTTCCATGTTCCTATGTGACTTATCCATTTAAAGTGCAAACTCAATGAAATTTAAAGTTATAAAAATTGGGGAGCCTGGATGACTCAGTTGGTTAAGCATCAGACTTCGGCTCAGGTCATGATCTCACAATTCTTGAGTTTGAGCCCCATGTTGGGCACTCTGCTGTCTGTGCAGAGTCGCCTTCATATCTCTGCCCCCCTCTCTCTGCCCCTCCCCATCTCAAAAATAAACATTAAAAAACTTTTAAAATGATAAAAATTGACCCCAGCACTTAGCACAGCAGCTTGCATAGAGTAGATGGATTGCTGTCCCAAGCTGATGAGGGTGCATTTTCCCTGAGTCAGAATTCAGTCTGCAAGACTCTCAGTGGCCTGTAGAGTTCAAATCTGTCAAGATCAAATGCCTTAATTTCCACATTTACATTCTCTTCTCCAATCAACAAGTCCCAGAAAGCCCAGGAAGGCGGTAGGTATGGGGGAGGAGAAAACATTTGAAAAATCTTCCACCATCAGGTACTCACTCCCTAGGGTGGCATTATGGGGGGTACCATGGGAAGGGGAGAGAAAAAGGAGAAGGGCAAGCAGGACCTCACTAAAAAGGAATGGGAGCATGACTCCTTCATAATTTTGCCCAGCATTTTGATTTTATGGCATAAAAAATAAAATATTTAATAACAAGATGTGAATTGTAGAGTGATTTAGCAGTACAGCTGTGGCAGGCAGAACAATGGCCCCTCGAAGAAGTCCTTGTCCTAGTCCGTGGGACCCGTGCATCTGTCATCTCCCATAGCACAACAGACTTTGCAGCTATGATTATGATAAAGATCTTAAAATGGGGGAGATTGTCCTGGATTATCCAGTTGAATGCAGTGAAATCACCAGGGTTTTTGCAAGTGAAAGAGGGAGAGTCAGCAACGGAGAGAGAGATGTTGCTGGTTTTGAAATTGGAGAAAGGGGCCAGGAACCAAGAGATGCAGGCAGCGTCTAGAAAGGAAGGAAGACACAAGAGAACAGATCCTCCCCAAAAACCTCCAGAAAAGCGCACAGCCTGCTGATGTATTGATTTTAGCTCAGTGAGCACCAGGTCAGACTTCTAACCCACAGACTGGGGGATTATAAACGTGCATTAAAATTTTTTTATTATTTTTAAAAATTTTTGAGAAATAGAGAGACAGAGTGCAATCACTGAAGGGGAGGGCAGAGAGATAGAGGGAGATACAGAATCCGAAGCAGGCTCTAGGCTCCCAGCTGTCAGCACAGAGCCCAACACAGGGCTTGAACTCAAGGACCATGAGATCATGGCCTGAGCTGAAGTCTGACACTTAACCCACTGAGCCACCCAGGCGTCCCTAAATGTGCATTTTTTTTAAGCAACCAATATCGTGGTAATTTGTTACAGCCATCGGAAATGAATACAATAACAAATGCAATATAAGGAGCATTTTGTGGGAAGATCTAAGTGCGCTGCTCAAGGGAAGGCTCCCTATACAAATGGAATAGAGTGAGCAGGAATTTCCAGGCAAAGAGGAGGGGGAAGAACATTCTAATCTGTGGGGTGAGGCTGTGTGTGTGAGGGAAAACTAGAGCAAAAAAGAATAAAGTGAGAAACAAGGGTGGGTTTGGAACACTATACGGCATTGCACCTCGCTGGCAAACAGTGTGGCAAGGTGGCAAGAGAGCAAGCAGGAGGGATGGAGGGGGGGGACTTCTCTGCCTCGGGGAGGTGTTAGGCTTTAAGCCCAAGGTCATGAGGGGGCAGTGAAGTTTTTTAATGAATGATGGTGGTGGTGTGTGTTGGGGGGGGAACTGAAATGACATGGTAGGATTTACATTTTAAAATATATTATACATATAATTTCCTTTCAGCAAATAACCCCCCAACAGAAACAAACAACAGCGGTTTCAAATATGTGCCCCAGTCTGAATGCCGTGAGGCTCAGGCTCTGAATGTGGGTGCTTTATTTACAGTCAGACCCTCACTTAACCCAGACAACAATGTGTTGTGTGCTCTGGGAGGCAAGATGGCATCTGGTACTTTCTTTTTCCTCCTAAATCTTTCCATATTGAAGAACGCCCTACACAGGGTCCTAATATTTATTCAGGGAGGGTGGTTTGAGGTGCTTTAGTCCCTACACAATCAAACCAATCCAAGCCATTCCAAAAAACACATAATACTAAAGTACCAATACTTTTTTAAATATGTGGATAAGCGTAGGTAAAATGTGAAGAAAAGCAGCTTTAGAAAATGTGGCTACTTAAAATGATTTATGTATATTCTGTCATAAAAAATAGCAATCAAATGCTATAGCTATAAGAGAAATCCATAAACATGGAGCCCCCTTTCCTCAATTCCCATCTTGTAAGACACACCACTGGAGTTTTACATTTAAGGACGGTTTATGGATTCTCCGGAGCAGCACTCTGTAGTTTACTAATATTTTATAGCTCCACACTCTCATTAATCCTAAGTGGCTCCCTGCTTTCTTCCCCACAGTTATTAAAATTATTTAGGTAATAGTACATTTGCAGAACTATGAAATGCATTCAGTACTCGATACTGATTAGAATTATTACTTTCAGGGACAGCTGGGTCACTCAATTGGTTAAGTGTCCGACTTCTGCTCAGGTCATGATCTCACGATTCATAAGTTCAAGCCCCGTGTGAGTCTCTGTGCTGACAGCTCCAAGCCTGGAGCCTGTTTCGGATTCTGTGTCTCCCTCTCTCCCTGCCCCTCTCCTGCTGATGCTCTGTCTCTCTCTCAAAAATGAATAAACATTGAAAAAAAATAGAATTATTATTTTCAGTTAAAAGTCCTCTCTCTCCCTCCAGGAAAGAGCACAGATATCTCACCTTCACCTCGGATCTTGTCAATTTCTTTGGGCTATGGTAGGATTTACATACAATACGGAAAACATTAGTTTTCCAAAATGGAAACACACCTAAGTATTATTCTTTTTAGTAACTTTGTCAAAAATGTTTAAAAAGTAGAAAATCTCTTCACTCCGTGGCGCTGGATTACTCACTGGCCTATCCATCCCATACTTTCCTGGCAAACCCGGGACTATGGATGGATTCCTCTCTCCAAGAAAGGTTAAAGGCAGAAAGAGAGGTGAGGGTCACAGAAGCCAGGGTGGCATCAAATGCTGAGTGAGATTCCAGCTCAGAAGGAGGAAATGTCCTGTTTACGGGACCAGCTTGCAAATGCAAACATGAGCAATCTAAAGCAATGTAACAAAGGATCTTGGACAGCTGGATTTCTTCAATGTTTAAAGCAGTTATAAACACCCATGGCTAACTTTGGAACATGGTTTGTCTGTGAATATACATATATCTATTTAATAGAAACACAAGGATTAGTTAACCAAAATTTACTTAAAGAAACCTCAACTTTAACTTCTCCAGTTGGGTCCCAGTCTACAAGTTCATCTGTTAGGAAAACAAACAAACAAACAAACAAACAGACAAACAGAAAGGCATTTCTTTTCCCTTTCTTTTACCAGGCTGGAAACCAGTAATCATAGGATTCCCAGGAAAATTCAGAAAAGCCCTTGGATATTAGAGGATTGGGGCTACAGTTTTCTACATTTGTTAAATGTGAGAGGGGCAGAACCAATCATTAGTGAAGTTTTTATCCCCAGCCCTAAATGTTTATGAACTTTCAAAGGGACACAGGAGCCAACCTGAAAGAGCTCCCAGTATTCAAAGCTGGAACAATTTTATCAACATCATAAATAATGTAGTTATGAATTATAGCTCAAAGTATAAAACAAAAGTACATGAGTCCATGCTGATATAAACATATGATTGAATAGATTGATAAATGGGACAGGAGGAATAAATCCTCCTTACAGAATACTCCCAATAATATATGTAGATAGCTTTCCCACCCCCTACGTGGAGTTTGATTCCCCCACCTGCCTCTCCTGATATGGGCTGAACTTAGTGACTCCCATCCAAAGAAAAGAGTATGGAAAAAGAAGCAGGTGGCAGACACTAACTAAGTGATCAATGTTAACATCACCAGTAGCAAGTCACCTTGCTATGGCATACCCTGACAGAATGCGGGGATGAGAAAGGCACTTTCCCACTGTGGTCTTCCTCCACCACACCCATAACCACAGTTTAATCATGAGGAAAACATCAGACAAAAGGAAATGAGAGATACCCACAATATAGCCTAGCAGAGTTCTTTAAAACCGTCAAGAAAAACAAGACTCAGAAACTGGTCACACACCAAAAGAGATTAAAGAGACAAGACGCTAACTGCAGTGTGCAATCCTGGATAGGGATCCAAAAACAGAAAGATATTAGCGGAACACTAGCAAAATCTGTATAAGGTTGAGAGTAGTTAATAGTAACGGACCAATGTTAATTTCATAGTTTTGACAAAAGTACCATGAGCACGTGTAACATACACACACGTGGGATGTGAATATCAGGGGCCACTGGCTGAGGGCTCTAGGGAACTCTGTCCAAGCTCTGCAACTTTTTCTTAACTCTAAAATTACTCCACAATCAAAAGTTTTATTATAAGCCACAAAGACAAAGTTTATGGACCGAGAGTGCAAACAGAACCGTCCTCAAAAGCAGTAGCGATGCCCCCCTTTATATCACTCTACGGAGAGGCGTGCTTCTCCGGGACCCGGGTGGGGTGGGGGGATGGGCGCGGGGAGCGCACACCGGGGTGAGCGGAGCAGGGCCCGTGCGCCCGGGGCGCGGTGGGAGTCCAGGCTCCTCCCCGGAGTCTCCCCGGCGCCGGACTTTGCCCCGGGCGCGCCCTGCGGGGCGGAGCCCAATCTAGGCGCCTCGGAGCCACCAGCGCCCAGCGGAGCCGACCCCCCCCGGAGGCGGGAGAGCAGCGCTGGGCACCACACTCGCTCCGCGCGCTCGGACGGAGGCGATCGCCGGCGCGGTCCGGGTCACACCCCCAAACCCCAGGTGAGTGGGAGTCCGGGGCCCTCGGAGCAGCTCAGTGCACCAAGGGCATAACAGGTTATTCCTTTCTGTAAACCTCTGTGTGTTCTGGGTTCTGATTCCCTGGGCGAGAAGTTTCTGCTCTGGAAGAGAAAGAGTTGCCTTTTTCCCTCCGGAGAAAGAATAACCGTCCTTAGTCCGACGCACACCTGCTTATTTATTTACGTTAGTGTTTTGCCATCCCTCTGCCAGGGGTCTCCACGATTGAGAGGACCGGAAGACTTGCTGTGGCCTGGGAACTGCCGCGTGGCAGCTTTGTCAGGTCACCTGGCCCCGCAGTGTTTAAGGGCAGGGATGAATGAATAAAGGTGGTTGTCTTACCCTTCGTTCGTGCTGGCTTCTGTAGCTGCAGCTGTAGCAAAAGGAGAACTGCGCCCTGCTTGACAGTTTGCTCCTGTCGTGGGATTGTAGAGCCGGAAGTTACGGAGCGCTAGGTGGTTGTGCAGAGGAGCCGTATTATTTTACTGAAGTAAGTACGGCATAGTGCAAAGGCAGTTTGTAGATTGGGTGAAAACATGGCTGTAAGCTTTTCAGCCTTCTTCAGAAGAGGGGGAATGTACAGATCACAAGACGCACTGAGCCCCAAACATAACTGAGCTGTGTCTGCTTACCTTTATACCATCACTGTTTTATTTTAGGAATCAAAACTGTACTTTCTTGGTATCTATAGACGAGAAGGAGCATCAAAGGGAATTATTCTGCATTTGCAGTAGGGAACAGATAATCTGTCCTTTTGAGTTTACCTAATGCTATTAAACATTCAGTTCTGCAGAAGTCTGGTTTTCCAGAAATATGATCTGAGCAAGAGTCTCAGGTGCCCTGGCAGACACAATTGGTGCTTTTGTTTCCGGTTACTGGCCTGTCTCCCTCCCTCACAACCCCACCCCTCCCCAACACAGAGTTTGAGAGTGAAGGTCCTGGACACAGAGGAATTTGTGCCAGAGGCAGGGAATACCCTTGTGGCTCCTCAGCTACTTACAGAAAGAATGAAAACAGCTTACACTTCCTGAGACCCTGACAAATTTCATAAGGTTCCTGTCTTTCTGATTTGCTAAATAAATTAGGTAGCTAAACCTGCACTAACTAAAAAGAGACTTTTGAAGTAAATACTGACATTATTGCAGCTACATCATTCACCTTTTGTGAATTAATAACAGTCCTGTTATGTGTTAGCTGATTGATTTACAATGTGCTGGACAGTGGGCTTGAGTTGCAATCCAAATTCTGACTGAAGCTGAAAAATTAGGTGTATATTTATTTGTTTGGAATAATGACTGAAAAAGGAAAGAACGGAAGGTTTTGAAGGGAATCTAAAAGTATTTTAAAGGGGTGGTTTCAAATCTTTTGAACTGAGATATTTGTATAAAAATTATAGGCCATTTCATCAATAGAATTCATAATGGCAAAATTATTATCACTTTAATAACATGTTTAAGTGAATTTGCATTTTCAGAAGCATGAAAACAGTCATCTACATGGGTTTGTAGAAAACAATAGTGTGAGTGTGTGCACATTCAGTTTTAGACAATATTTGGTGTGTGTGTGCATTTATGGGCCCACTCATGCATTTGTTGAGCACCTGTTTAGCAGGCTACCTTGTTCGGAGTTCAAATCAGAAGGGTGGATACAGCTTTGTGTAAATAAGTCACATTCCTGTCCTCATGGAATTTACACAATGCTGGAGTCCTCCAGGACACCTTAAGATCATAGATAAGAACCATATCAATGATCATCCATCAATTTTGACAGCCACTGAAACTAGATTATCTTCAGATCACACACTCTCTGTACCCATTTCAATAGTCAACTCTCAAAATTGTAAAGGAACTTATATTTTATTCAGGTCAATTTTTTTTCTTTTTTGCTTAGGTTGGGGAAGAACTTAGGAATCATGTGTTCTGGGTTTAATATTAAGAAAAATTGAGATATTAACCCTGAAATAGATAAATATCAATTTCATGCCAGTTAAATAAAAACCAAACTTCCTCAGTGGATGCCAATAATTTAGCATATAAATCGATGACTGGAAAACTTCAAATTGAGAAACTTCTATCTATCAGATTCTTTTTTCCCAGAAATTAAAAAAAAAATATGACTACAATTATATTTTACCCCAGAGGAAAAGACTTACTTTATCCAAGGTATTTTTGCTTGTTGTTGTTGCTGCTGTTTTTTAAAAACAGCTATTGGAGGTGTATTTTACATACCGTAAAATATATCCAATTGTGTAATCCAATGATTTTTAGTAAATTTATGGACTTGTGCGACCATCACTGCAATCTAATTTTAGAGCATTCTCATTATCCCTAAAAGACTCCACCTGCCTATTCGTTATGACTATCCTCAACCCCACCCCCAGACAACCACTGATCTACTTTCTCTCTTTCGAGCTGACTTTCTGGACATTTCACACAAATGGGATCATACAATATATAGTCTTTAGCATCTGGTTTCCTTCACCTAGTGTTTTTGAGGTTTGTACATGGGGTGTAGCATATATCAGTAGTTGGTTCCTTTTTATTGCTAACCAATATTAATTCCATGGTATGTCCAGTCCACATTTTGTTCACCAGCAGGTAGATATTTCTGCATTTACCTTTAAGTGGTAAGACAGAGACTGTGGTCCAGCTTCCACGATAGCATAATGTAAAATAATTGATAGGATCCAACCTCTTATTTATATTTATGAAAAATATATTCATGGTATGGATTACCAGTAGTTTCTGTGTGTGACATAACTGTGATCTTTCTATGATACTCCCACAAAAAGAGCAAATAGTAAACCCTGTGCAAGTAACCAAAAGCATCAATCATTTGGTATCCTAGATCGGACTCGGAAGATGTTTCACTGTTTTTTTAAAAAAAATTTTTAATGTTTATTTTATTTTTGAGAGAGAGAGAGAGAGAGAGAGAGAGAGAGCGCGCGAGAGAGCCGGGGGAGGGAGTACAGAGAGAGAGGGAGACACAGAATCCGAAGCAGGCTCCAGGCTCCCAGCTGTCAGCACAGAGCCCAATGGAGGGGGGGGGGCGGCTTGAGCCCACGAACCTCGAGATCACGACCTGAGCCAAAGTCGGACGCTAAACCGACTGAGCCACCCAGGCTCACTGAAGATGGTTCACTCTGACATTGATATTTGCAAAGAGACTACATCTCCTTTGCTACCTGCTCTTCACAAACGATGCATTTAAAGTGGGCGAATTTTGATGATTGTTTTACCTAAGTGATAACTGAAGGACTCTCAAAAATATGAGTGCTTCCTAATAACATATTTTAGTGGCACACTTAACATAAAGCATGTCAGAAATTTCAAACACTGCCAAAGTGTTGACCTCTGGTTTCCCTCTCTTAGGAATCAGGAACTTTGAACAGCAAGCAGTTCAGTCAGAGCTGTTTGTTCTCTTGCACACCCCACTCACCCTGCTTATGCACAATGCATTCCCAGCAGATTACGCTTGACAATTTATGCTTAAAGATCCTCTTAGAAGGATTTCTCCGGTTGAGTAGAACCCTACTATACAAAGTTGGCAGATTCTTTGAAACTAAAGAGAAGACAATATGTCTCTTCATGCCTGGAAGTTACTGCTGAAGTTACACTTTCCTATTGGGGAAAAAAGAGCATTAATATAATTTAAAGGTCTATTTTAGGGACGCCTGGGTGGCTCAGTCGGTTAAGTGTCCAACTTCAGTTCAGGTCATGATCTCGCAGTTCGTGAGATCGAGCCCCGCGTTGGGCTCTGTGCTGACAGCTCAGAGCCTGAAGCTTGCTTTAGATTCTGTGTCTCCCTCTCTCTCTGTTTCTCCCCTGCTTGCCTTGTGTCTCTCTGTCTCTGTCTCTGTCTCTCTCTCAAAAATAAGTAAACATTAAAAAAATAAAGGTCTATTTTATTGACAACCTAGAATGCGAAGGATTTTATTTTTAAAAGTCTAAAATTTGAAATCAAGAGACTTTAGATTAAATAAGGTAGTTTTCCAAAGCTGAATGTGCTGAATGGAACTCATTTTTTTTTTCTGCTTGAAATATCGGAAAAACTTGCTGAAATCCCTGGGTGGGAACACTGTGGTTTTGATGATTTGTGATTAGATGAATTAATCAGTCTCCACTAGTAATGTCTTTTTTTTTTTTAACTTGGTAAGGTTCAAAAGTTTTTAGAAAAAGTGCATTTTTCTAGACTTCCACTGACAACGTCATTCCAAATGTCTCCTAAGATTCATATACCATTTACAAGAACCTGTCATCGTCCTTGCCACTTTTATAGGCTCTGATGGCGGGAGCACTCATCCATTCTTCTTTTTTTAATGTTTATTTATTTATTTTGAGAGAGAAAGAGAGAGCAATCAAGCAGGCGAGGAGCAGAGAAAGAGAGGGAAAGACAGAATCCCAAGCAGACTCCACGCTCTCAGTGCAGAGCCCAACACGGGGCTCAATCCCACGAACTGTGGGATCATGACCTGAGCCAAAATCAAGAGTCAGACGCTTAACCAACTGAGCCACCCAGGCGCCCCAGTAGTTCATTCTTCTGTATTGATAAGTAAGATTCAAACCTGTGGATGAACATTTGAATTTTTCCCAGTGTTTGGCAAGTA
Source organism: Cryptoprocta ferox (assembly GCA_028646485.1). Classification (NCBI taxonomy): domain Eukaryota; kingdom Metazoa; phylum Chordata; class Mammalia; order Carnivora; family Eupleridae; genus Cryptoprocta; species Cryptoprocta ferox. The sequence goes on along the minus strand of CM053566.1, from coordinate 68,155,763 downwards.
GAAACATTTGTGCTTTATGGAACATAGACCTTCATTTCACTTGGGTAGATATCTAGAAGTGGTATTTCTGGGTTGTACCGTGTGCACATAACTTTATAAGAAACAGCCTAATGTTGTCCAACATGGCTGCCCCTTTTGAATACCCATTAGCAACAGACAGGAGTTCCAGTTGCTCCACATCCTCATTCATACCCGGTGTTTTCTGTCTTACCCTCCTCAGTGGAAAGGTTTTTAAATGAAGTAAATTATGTCGAAGCCAAGCTATTCCAGGATGAGTCTCAAAGCTAAAGACATTTTGCAGATTCCTGAGCTGTCTACTCTTAAAATATTTTATAAAGCCACAACAGAAATTTTCCAAAAGGGCACCTTCCTTGTAAATTTACAGATGACTAAGAAACATATCATTAACACGTGCTGCTTTTCATATTCTCTTCACTGACTTCACTGAGTGGCTTTTGAGTTGTTAACTGAGGTCAGAGCAGAAAGAATAGTTGACTGATTAGGGGTGGGCGGTGGAGGGTGGATAGTGAGGGGACAGCCGAGTTTAGACGTTGACACTTCCAGCTGATGTCCTATCATCAAATGTGCTCAATAAGCTGTGGTCCGAACCCACCATTTTTTACACCAGGAAGCCATACTGCCTCTGTTCGTGGAATAAATCTACTGGGACAGAAACTGACTACTATACTAACTTGGACCCAAGAAAGTAGGCTTAGAAATCCATTCAGAATTCAGCAGAAAGCAAGATAGTAAGTTGGAAAGAGCCAGCAGACTTAGGGCTTGAGATTAACTAGCTGTTTTTGCTTAACCTTGTTCAGCCTCATTTCCTCATCTGAAAAATGGGAATAGTAACACCAACCTCTCAGGGTGTTTGTGAGGATTATTAAAGGCAGCAAACTCTAGCCTGTATGTGGTGGGCACTCAGCAGACTCTGGTGCCTTTTCCCTAGGCTTCCCCTAATGGGAATGGATTCATGTGATTTGTACCTTTTTTTAGTTTAGCTGCTATACTGGGCGCTAGGTGAAATCTTCAGCTGTTTTCAAAATTTCAAATTATGCCAATGAACCATGAAGATAAGTTATTTCATTACAAAGATACCTGGATTTAAGGTCAGTTCACCTGGGCTCAGGTGGAGAGGTCAATTTATGACCTTGAAAAACTTATCACTTTTCTGTGACTTGGCTGCATTGTACATACATATATGGATGGATTTCAATATAGCCATAAATCTATAGATAATAGGTATAGCACAGTATATTGTAATGATTAATTTTGACAATAAATGGAAAATGATTTTTAGTAAATGGCACAGTGTTTGTCAATTGCACTTACTTGTATATTGTATTTGTGCCGATACTTCCATCCTTTTAAAAAATGAGATAGCTTTTATTTCATTCATATCTAAGAGCTTTCCATAGCGTGGGTCATGATGTAGATATATGTTTGTATACACATGAGTATCACAAGTGAATAAAACTAATTCTACTTAAAAAGTCGTAGATTATTACTTGAAAACAGTGTTTTTATTACTTGAGCTCAGTGTTAACTTGTGTGTCTTTTGAAATACTGTTTGTTATTTTCAGGTAAACTGCACAGTCACCTGAGATTTAGCCGGCTGACACTGGATGTCACCATTGTGCTGTGTAATGTAGTTGCGGAACAGGTGTGCTATTTAATATTCAGGACACGGTCAGTCTCTCGCCAAGGGCTTGGAGATACGTTAGCTTTCTTTCCTCATATAACCTAATTACTCTTGTTCACTTTCCTTGCAACTTACTTTTTCAGTTTCTAATATCTAAGCTCCAAATAATAGTGGCCAAGAATGATGAAACAGTGTTCAATATTGTTAGCTCAGAACAGAGAAACTGACAACTCAGAAACTGTGCTAAAACCAGTCGGGGCTCCTGGTTGCAAACCAGTCAGTTAAGCGAATTGACTCTGGATCACGTAAGTTTAAAAGGAATTTACTGGTTTGGCAATGAAAGAATCCACTGCGCTGGTACTTCATCAAAGATCAGGCTGTCACGAGAGTAAGATAGAGTCCTGGCATTGCCACTGGTCCCTTCCTGCCATCTGGACACAAAGCCTCGCTCTTTGCCAGGCTCCTTCCCTTCCCAGGATAATTATCGGGCTTTCACTGCCTCCAGCTTCAACAAGCCCAAGGGCCAATCCCCCTAGTGGCGTTTCCAGATGGGAGCCCTCAGGTGGCTCACTTGCTCCAGCCCCAGGGTGTAAGGAAGGACAAGTAAGGGAGCTTTCCTGCAAAGACTCATACAGGTGGTGATTCCACATAATCTGGGAAGGAGATTCAAGGGCTGGACAGTCAAAACATGCACGTATCCACATGGTGCTCCTCAGTCAGTGCCCACAGAAGCGAGCTGAGGCTGCCGCTGTGCAGTCAGCTGAATTTTATTGTCTTCTGTGCAAGGACCTGGAGTCAGTTGCATACGCCTTGTGGCACACTTTGTCCCACGCTTTGCTACACCCTGCCTTTCCTTCAACCTTGAGAGAGCCGTGCCAGCCAGGATTAGACCTGTTTGAAGTAGCTAAGAAGACACGTCCTCAAGTAAACTGGAAGTCTTAACAAGTTTCAGTATTAAAAAAAAAAATCCCTGCTACATTGAAAGAAAAGAAAAAGAGGTGGCAGGCTAGCTGCGTACCGTGTTGTTCCGAGAACATTATTCCAAGCAACTTCCAGCCTCTTTTCTTGCTCCCCACTTTGCCTGGCATCCTCTTCTCCCAGGTGGCCACACACATTCAGTCCTTTGAGTCAAGTCTTTTGCTTCAATGCTGCCTCTTCAGATTGGCCTTCCCTCACCACTCACCCAAAACAGCACCTCCTTTTACTGTTACTCTTCTCTACTTTTCTCCATCACCCTTGTCACCAACTCTCATTACATTCCCTATGTATTCACTGTTTTGTTCAATGTCTATCTTCTCTCCGTACGGAAAGTCCCAGGAAGGCGGGGTGTCTGGTGCACCTCTGTGGCCACAGCACCTGACACAGCTGTATTCTAATTAATATTTAATATATGAATGAATCGATCAAAGGTTAAATAAAGGAAGAAAACACCTATGATAGCATCTCTAGAGTATAACCAGTGCCCGTATTCATTTCCCTGGGACTGCTCTGACTGAGTACCACAAGCTAAGTGGCTCAAACATAGTAATTTCTTGCCTCACTGTTGTGGAAGCTGGGCATCCAAGATCAAGGTGTTGGTCGGGTTGGGGTCTTCTGAGGCTGTGAGGAAGAGTTTGTTCCATGCTTTGCCTCCGGCTTCTGGTGATTTGCTGGCATTTTTAGGTGTTCCTTGGTGGGTAGAAGCATCACCTTGTTCTCTATCTTCAACTTTATGTGGCATTCTCCTGCATGCATCTGTGTCCAAATTTTTATAAAAACACCAGTCATGTTGGATGAGGGGCCCAGCCTACTCTAGTGTGACTTAATTCTAACTAATTACATCTGTAATAATCCTATTTCCCAATAAGGTTACATTCTGAGATACTGGGGGTCAGGACTTCAACATAGGAATGGGGAGGGAGCAAAACTCAGCTCCATAACAGTGCCTTATATGTGTTTATTGTGTAAAGGATACGCCATTCTTATGTCATTAAATAGAGAAGTAGGTTTAGTTAACATTATCCTGGGCGCCCACTGATGTGTTGATTGATCACACAGATTACAATTAGTGTGTATGAACTGCTTTATATATTGTAAACTATTCATTATATGTTAGCGTAATCAGTTGGGGATGTTGATGAATTATTGATACGTTATTGAGAAAGAACCAATACCATGGATTTGCTAATCTTAAAATCCCTGAAGCAGATTTTCCTTTATAGCCTCTCGGTCTGCAGACTGTTTAAAATATTACCTGGTTCTTCTCTAGTACTTAGACTGCTTATCAGCAGTCATTGTGGATAATGGATTCATATTTTATTTATTCATTGGACAAACACATACAAATCATTTATTATGTGCTAGGTGCTGTTTTAAGCACTTGGAAAATGTTAACTCACAAACAACCTTATATTGTTTATTATCTCTATCAGCATTCATTATTAATTTTACCTGAATTTTACTGCTAAGGAACCTGAGGCACAAAGAAGTTAAGAAACTTTCCAATGTCACCCAGCTGCCAAGTGGCCGAACAAACCTTTTAGTTGTAGAATGTTCTTTCTTCACAGAAAGTCTCGTGGAACAATTCAGTGTGTGACAGAACAAAGCAGAACTGGTTTGGTTCAAGTGAGGATGGCAAAGCCCTGCCTACTTAGCACCTCCCCTTCCCCCTGGGAGCCCTGCTCCAAAAGCCCTGATCTAGGAAATAACACCTCTTGGCACAATGCCACTTGAAAGCTGTCTTCAATCCACTCCAGCATAAAACAAATAAAATTCTTTTCTCACTTTCATTAACTGATTGTGTTTTCTTTTGAAAATTTTATCTGCCTAATCTACTCCTGGCAGAAATCAAACGCTAAGATGGATTTTCCCCAGGATGGTGATGCCATATGGCAATTTGGACTTTGATGGATTAATCTCCTCTTGGGCTTCTTTATACAAATCACGGACGCAAAAATTTCCTGAATCAAAGAGAGAGGTGGAATTTTATTTCATTTGAATAGAGTTGGATATAAACTTTGCACCTAGATAGGCATGAACTACCATGTCTTCTGTGGTTATTAGTAATACGAAATAATAGGAGCAACGATATTAACCATTACTGTCCATTCGTGCCTTCTGCAACCAAAGAATTAAAAAAAAACCCTTCAGTTGGCTGAGGCTCAGTTGATTAAGCAACTGACTCTTGATCTCTGCTCAGGTCATGATCTCATAGTTTGTGAGTTTGAGCCCCATGTCAGGCTCTGCACTGCTTGGAATTCTCTCTCCCTCTCTTTCTGCCCCTACCCCACTTGTGCTCTCGCTCTCTCAAAATAAATAAATAAACGTTTTAAAAATTACAAAAAACCCTCAGTTTTGCAACTGTAGGTGTTTTACCCCTATTTTACAGATACAGGTAAGTTGAGGCTAAAATTTTATGTAACTTGTTTAAGATGGCCCAACTAGTGAGTGGAGGAGGTACGATATTTTAAGAAGTATCAATGATTAAGGAGCATAATTCCTTGATATTAAGAATAAAAGGCACGGAAGAGAGTGTGTTTAGGATAAAAAGGTGGGGCCCAGTGTGATTTTCAAATTATGAAAGACTGTGAGAATCTATCAGAACCCCTTCTGAAGAGTGATTAATTCCTGTGCTGAAATGCCCCTTATCATTTGTTAATGTACACAGTGTGTAATGTACTAAAAAGAAAAAAAGAATGCAAATCAAATAAGACCATAGATCGAGGGAGATTGAACTGGAGAACAAAACAGAACTCAGACCAAACCGATTATTCGGCTTGCCTATATCTTTCCACAGATTTTGCTCCCATGCCCTGCTACACCCTAACCCGGGGGTCAGCAAACTTTTGCTGTAAAGGCCCAGATCTTAAATATTTGAGATATTGCTTGCCACATATTTTCCCTGTCGCAACCACTCGACTCCGCTGTCATAGAGCAAAAGCAAGCCGCCGAGACAATATGTAAATGAATGGCTGTGGTTATGTCATTTATGGACACGAAATTTCCACTTGATAGAATTGTCATGTGTCACAAAATATTGCTCTTGTTTTGATTTTTAGTGTGTGTGTGTGTGTGTGTGTGTGTGTGTGTGTGTTTTAGACCATTAAAAAACTGTATGACCCATTGTTAGTTCCTAGGCTGTGCAAATATGTGGGAAGCCAGCCTGGGCTCACGTGGTTTGCCGACCACCACTCAAGCCTGACCGTGCCCTTCTGGTTTGTAGTCACACTGCTTTTTGTCTGTGGATGTTCCTTTTATTTCATGTTTTAGTTAAATGCCATTTGGGACCAAGAACTTCATCCCAGAAGAGATGTCAGAGGACTAAGGACCAGAGTCACCTCTACTCACAGGCTGCAAAAGAAACTTGCTGAATTGCAGTGGCCAAATCAACTTCAGGCAAAACAAATAGAAGCCATAGTGGCTGTCTAAGAGGATTTATAATAAAATGGACAATTCTTGGCATACTCTGTCAATTTCATTGAAGATTAAAGGATAAATGCAGGACTTTGAGTTATCCCAGCAGCTCTCTGGTTTTAAAGTGATGCTTGCAAATATGAAAATTCTTTGTATGCTTTAACAGCATAGGTCATTGCTAAATGTTAAATATTTTTGTTGTCATTTTTTTTTTCTCAGTAGGGAAGCCAGCCCTAATGTGATGGAAACACACTTGAAATTGGTGTCCAGAAGACAAAGGCTTGAGTTACAGCTCTGTTAGTTTTACTGTGAACCTGGGTAAGTTACCACCTATGGGAGTCTTGGCTTTCTTATCAGTAAGATGAGATGAATAATCTTACCTCACAGGGCATTTTATTTTATTTATTTATTTTTTAGTTATTTACTATTTATTATGGAAATTTCAAACAGAAACAAAATAGACAGAGGAGTGTGCCCTTGACCCACTTCAACGACTCCCTGCATTTTGCCAAACTTCTTTCATCTTTACCCCCACCAGATTTTTTTCTCTACTAGAGCATTTTACAGCAATTCCAAATGTAATATTATTTTACCTGCATGTATTTCAGTATGTATGACTAATAGAAAAGATCTTTCAAGAGATCTGTCATAATTCTAATATCATACTTAGCAAAACGACAGTGATTCTTTAACATCATCTATTATCCCATCAGTGTTTAAATTCCCCCAGTTTTCTTAAAAATGTCTTTATGTGATTGGTTTATTTGAATCAAGAGCCAAAGAAGATTCATATATTACATTTGGTCACATGTTTCTTAATAGTCTTAATTTATGGCAATTTTCCTTCTCTTCTCCCCCATCTTCCTTCATATAATTAATTTATGGAAGGAATTAGTTATTTTCCTGTAAAATTTCACATAATTTGGATTTGGCCAATTGTAACCTTCACCCTTGTAGAATCATTGAACATTTTCCTCTTATTCAGATACTCAACTGTCCTTAGATATAGAAGCCTGATCAGATTCAAGTTCACTTTTTTTTTTAAGCGTACTTCATAGGTGATGCTTTCCACTTGTAATTGTACCACATCTAGAGGACAAAGTACCTGGTTGTCTCTTTCTACTTATGTTAAGATTGATTAGTGAGGTTCCCCAGATTAATGCTTTCTTCATCAACCTCTCACCTAAAGATTTTAGCACTGGTTGGTAACTGTTGTTTAGATCCATTACCTCCTAAGGGGTTGCAAAATGTAGTCTTCTAATCTCATCAGTCCATTTGAATTTATTAGTAGAAATTCCTTTTTTAAAATTTTTATTTATTTATTTTGAGAGAGAGAGAGGGAGAGAAAGAGAGAATCCTAGGCAAGCTCTGCACCAGCAGCTCGGAGCCTGACACAAGGCTCGAACCCACGAGCCATGAGATCATGACCCAAGCCAAAACCAAGAGTCAGACGCTTAACCAACTGAGCCACCCAGACACCCCTCAAAATTCTTTATATGTTTCAATCCTTCAGTCATTCCTCTGTCAGCTTGATTTTTGTGTCTTATTTGAGTAGTATTTGATCACGTTCTGCCTTCTGGTAGAGCAAGATATCTCGAACTCACTTTGTACATTTCTTGTCCCAGATTTAATCGTTCAAGAAGCTGTGGTTTCTTTTTATACAAAATGGTACTGGGAACACAGTGCGGGCACTGGGAGTATTAATTGCTTCTATTTCTAAATGTTTGAGTGGCCAAACCTAGAATATACATTTTTAAAGGAAGATAAATCATTATTTTATACACATAATTTCCATTTGGATTATAAGGTTTTTACAGAAGAGTTTTTGTTCTAATTGCAGAGTTTTTTCCTCAAAAATCTTTATTTTTATGCTCAAAATCTTGGTTCCTAATGAGGTTAAGACAATGACTTTGTGGCTTTATTCTACATTATTTATTTATGTGCACATGCACATATATTAGTTTCAAAATAGCAATATTTCCACTAACAATATTATTAGTGAGTGTAGTTTAAGATTGTTTTGCAATTTTTTTTTGAGATTGAGAGAGCAGGGGAGAGGCAGAGAGAGAGAGGGAGACAGAGAGAGAGAGAGAGAGAGAGAGAATCCCAAGCAGGCTCCACACTGCCAGCACAGAGTCCAATGCAGGGCTCGAACTCATGAGTTGTGAGACCATGACCTAAGCTAAAACCAAGAGTCAGATGCTTAACTGACTGAGCCACCCAGGCGCCCCAATTGTTCTGCAATTCTTTCTGTTCTTGGGGCATAGCTCACCTGGGATAAATAGTCCTTGGGGTTTGTTTTAAAGTCACTTCAAATAATTCATGGGGCTATGTCACCAACTTGATATACGGATATATTCATTTGTTTTATTTCTTATCTTAAAAGATTTCATCTTCTTTTTAATTTAGTTTTATTTTATAATTAGGTAAAACAATTACATGGTTCAATATCAAAACTTAAATCACGGGTTTTTCCTTTCTATCCATCTCTTCCTTCTTTTAAAAATTATGATGCTATATATCATTTATATCTCCTTTTCTGCACCATGCTTTTTTATTAAATAATGCATCCTAAGGAAGACTCCGTTGCAGTAGATGGTTTATTCAGCCAGTCCTCTTTTTGTGGGTATTTGGGCTTCTCCCAGTAGTTTTCTATTATAAATACTTGTGCCATAGATGACCTTTATAAAGGTCTCAATAGACCTATAGGCTATTGAGAGTTAAATAAAGTGTAATGTATATTGTATATAAGTGACGTATATATGTGTATATATACGCATCTATCACTTATATACATATATGTGTATAGATATGTATATTACTCATAGAGATATATGTGTATATATATATCACTTATATATATATTTGTACATGTACATATCACATATATATGTGATATGTACATATGATTTTGTTATATATTTTTAGTTCTACAATCATTTATTAAGCACTTTCAATGTGCTACAATATAAAGATGAGTAAGATGTGGCCCCTACCTGTGAGGTTTTACAGTCTAATATGAGGTAGAATAAAAATAAACATTTTACATTTTCCTTCTCGGATAAGTTTATTTTTACCCTTCCAATCAGTGAATGCTTCAGCTGGTATTGTTTTTATATTAAATTAATTCCTGGATTTCTGGATGTATACAGATATCAATAATTTATAATATTTTCTATATTTCATGACAGTGCTAATATAGAACTTCCTTTAGCTTATGAACCATATTATATCATATCACCAGAGAAGTTAGTTTTGTCTAACTGATTTATGTTTTTCTAGAGCCAGAATTCACAATGACAACAGTAACCGTAACCACAGAGGTTCCCACAAGGGGTAAAATAGAAAATAATTCTGCCTGGTATGAGTGCACATCAGCTCATGTTATTGAAGAAACCGAATATGTGAACAAGGTATGCAGGTGCTGGAAACATATCAGCATGAGATGACTTTTTTAAATGAAATCTACTATGGACTGGTGGGCTTTGCTTCTCCCTCCATAGAACATGTGAGGACGCATTTGGATCAAGGACCATCTTGATCGCTGAAATTTCAACACATTTGGTAACTTCTCTTGAGGATATGAACCTCTGTTCCCACACGTGGAGTAAAATTGAATAATGGGCCAGAAGGGTTAAGAATACCTGTCAGCACTGATTTTGCCCCGCACTATTCCCCTCTGCACTTCTTACTGTTTTATATCGTTTCTCAGGTGTTTCATGAGTGCTGACACTACGTTCCCAAGTAGATGTTTATGTGTCTTGCTGTGTTTCTGTCTCTCCTGACCAGGTTCCTTTTCACGGCTCAGGGTTGCTGTCCCCAGTGACTACATGTTGGCAAAATGTGAAATCTTATGAGAATCCCATGATAATGGCTGACAAAACTATATATTTTTATAAATTGTTTCTTAGAACAGATGGAAAAATTTGGACAGAGATCGTTTGTAGCTTATTCAGATCAATTAATTCATCTTTGAGTGTTTGCAATTCCATAAGTCACTAAGACATGGGCTTATATTTCATGCATAAAGTTGTATGATCTTCTCTTAGTAATTATTTTGTAGTAATTACTAACTAGTAATTATTTTGTAGTGATTACTAAATAGTAATTGTTTTATAGTAATTACTAAACAGTAAATTAAGACTAAATTACTATGTGGAAAAATAGACCTAAATAGTATTAAATACTAATTACTAAATAGTAATTATTTTATAGTATAATATTCATTTAGGTTATATTTTAGGTTTGACTGAGAAAGAATTATAAAGACCAAATGCTCATTTTCTGCCATCTAAACAATATTAGCCTAAATGCAAGTCAGGTTGATGGTACTTATTTGTGTCTTACTTTCTAGATAAATCAGGTGCACTGTAACTGGTATAAAGAAAAAAAGTATTTGGCATTAAATGCCTTTGAAAAAAATAGAATATTTTTTTCTCCTAGATCCGAACCACTTTGGAAAAGATCCGAAATCAAATTTTTAAAGATGAAGGAGGACATAGCAGCACAAATCACAAATCAGAAACAAAGGTAATGAATTTATTCACATGCACCACTTTATTCCTTCAGTAAAGAAATGTAAAACAGTATAAATTTAATTTAAATAACTTTTTAAGATGATTATTAAATTATCCTTTGAAGCTTTGAATGTTGAGTGTTACATATTTTGTCAGTTTCTGAAGACAATAATGGGTATTTGTATGAAATATTTAACCGCAGATGTTATTAGTAGCCTCAGGTTGCAATGACTGGACCTTACTTGAATATTTTAAATGGGGCTTACTTATCTAAAGTGCACAAGGAGATGTCAGCCCAGCCAGGATATATGGCAGCAACATTTCCAAAAGACTGACAGAGGTACAAGCTTTTAGGTTCACCTCGGTCACACCAGTGGACACAGAGTTGAAGCTATTAGGCCATTTGGTCGAGTGATTGGACAATTGATAAGCTTAAATGCACCTTCTCTCTTGTGACTGACTTTATATGCTTAACATCAAGCAAGCTATACTTAGCCTTGTCTGGATTATGCCAGGTTAGAGCTCATCTGAGCCAAGTGCACCTCTTCAATGTCAATGTTGCTCACAAGGTAGTATGGCCACAAAGGAAGCAGAACATAGGGTATGAGCCATAAACATAGTTCCCTTTATCATCTTCCGCCTCCCAAACTAACACAGCCTAACCCCAAACATTTTCTTAAATTAAGTGCTCAGAACCTGGAAAAAAAAGTTAATGTTTGTGAGTGATAGGACAGATAAAAAATTCCATTTTGGTTATATTGAGTTGTTTATTAGACCTCGAAGTGGAGGTTTCTAATGCGTGCTGGATATCTGATTCTGGGTTTGAAGGTAAAGGTCTTCCGGGCCAGAAGATCTAGGAGATCACCGAGTATGTGAGTGTAGATAGAAATAACAGAAAATTAGACCATTGAGTTCTGAGCTATCCAACACTTAAGAAGGAGAAGGAGAAGGATCACATCAGACTGGGAAAAGAAGCCAGTGAATTAGAAGGAAAAACAGGAGAGGGTGGAGGCACTGAAGACAAGTGAAAAAGGTTTCAGAAGGTGGGGAGGGGCCACTGTGTCAAATGGTGCCTATGGGCTAAGTAAATTTAGGACTGAACCTTGACCATTGGATATAACAATGGGGAGTTGTTGGTGACCTTGATAGGAGCAGTTTCTTAAGAATGGAGATGAATTGTGTTGCCAGTATGTCTGCCTTGGTCATCTCAAACTTCAGAGGATCAGCAGACAAGTACCAGCATCTAAGTAGCTGCCCCTCCCCCCTGCAATATGTGAACAATGTCCATGGTAGGAATTTAGTCACAATGATCTAGCGCTTTGTTGGTCTCAAAGTGGGGGCTGTAGTCCCAGCAGCAGCAGCAGCAGTATCAGGGAGCTCCTTCGTGGAATTTTTTAAATGTTTATTTATTTTTGAGAGAGAGAGAAAGGGGAGAGGAGGGCAGAGAGATGGAGACAGAATCTGAAGCAGGCTCCAGGCTCTGAGCTGTCAGCACAGAGCCCTACACGGGGCTTGAACTCAGACCAGGAGATCATGACCTGAGCTGAAGTGGGAAGCTTAACCGACTGAGCCACTTTAGGTGCCCCTGTTGAGCTCCTTAGACATGCCGCATCTGGAGCCCCACCCCAGATCTCTTGAATCAGAACCTGCCTTTTAATCACATTTTTCACCGAGTGATTCATATGCACATTAAAGTTCGAGGGGGCACTGATCCATGATCTTTGTAGGTATCTGCTGCTGCCAGCAATCTACCATCTACCAGAGTCTTCCCATCAAGTATTCTTTAACAAATTAAAAAGCAAAATAACTCCTACTCTATATACAGAGAGTACGCATATATAGTAGGGCCTGGAATAGAAAACAAAACCATGACAGAATTGTGGTGACCATATTTCTTTTTTGTGTGTTTGTGTGTGTGTGTGTGTATATGTGTTTAAAACACTATATTCTTTTTTTTAAGTTTATTTATTTATTTTGAGAGAGACAAAGATAGCACTGGTGGGGAGGGGCAGAGAGAGAGAGGGAGACTGAGAATCCCAAACAGGCTCCTCGCTGTCAGCAGGGAGCTCAACGTGGGGTCTGAACTCACAAAACTGTGAGATTGTGACCTGAGCCAAAACCAAGAGTCAGACGCTCAGCCAACTGAGCCACACAGGTACCCCTTCTTTTTTGTTTTATTTCTGTAAATGTAGCCCATATTTTGTATTGGAAAGAATATTGGTTTTGTTAAACAAACTTGGATTCTAATTCTCATTCTGGTAGTTATTTTAGGTATAACCTTGGACTTCTTAGTGAAATTCTCATCTGTATAGTGGACATAGTGCCTTGTAGTGTTTTAAGCATTCAGACAAAGGGGCATTTACAAAACAGCTAAAAGATTACCTGGCACATGATAGATGCTTACTAAAGATAGAAGTTATTATTTTACAATTGTATAATTGTAGGGTCTGTAGAATTGTATAATTCCTTAGTCTGTCTCGAAATAATTTGGAAGAGCAGAAAGCATAAGATGCATACTCAAGATGCTGTATCATGAGCTCTCCCCTTACTTACTATGTAAACTTGGGCTCAGTACCTCATTTTTCCTATCTGTAAAACTGATGTAGTTGAGTTAGATGGTTCCAGATTCCCTTTCCACTTCCACATGTCTTGATTCCAGATGAGATTTATGTTTTGCTCTAACTGTATTTTCAATGGGCTAGAGTTTACTTGGAGTCACACAGGCAGTAACATTCAGTTCCAACATCTCTGGAAATGTAACGTGTGGTGGTTGCAGTGAGGCATCATAGAACATTGACTATTACGTATTGTAATTATTAAGTCTGATTATGTTAGTTTGTAATACAATGTAAGCAAAATGCATTTATGTCTACAACTTAGATAAAAAAGGAAAAAAAAATTGGCCTTGTGGATACTATTTAGTTCCTAAAAAGGACTTAAGGGTATATTTAAAACTGTAGGAAAGGGTGTGTGGGTGGCTCAGTCAGTTAAGCGTCTGACTCGACAAAACTCATGATTTGTGAGTTCAAGCCCCACATCAAGCTCTGTACTGGGATTCTCTCCCTCTCTCTCTGCTCCTCCCTCCCTGCTCCTTTCTCTCTCTCTCTCTCTCTCTCTCTCTCTCTCAAAATAAATAAACTTAAAAAAGAAGAACTTAAAATTGTAAGAAGTATAAAAGACATACCTCTACCTCCTTTTAATATAAGAATATTATCAAATTTGAACAAATATAGAGGCCAACTGCTTCAATTAGAATTCATTGATATTTGAAATTGAAAAGATTTATTTTATTTGTGCCAACCTGAATCTTTTTGGCATACAGAATAGTGAATGACAATTGTTGCCGTCAAAGTCTGTAGAGGAAAGAAATAGCGAGGATTCTGATTTTCATGTTTGTTCATTTCAGGACTGTCCCACCATTCACAATGGCTCTGGTTCTTGTTGCGGTTTGAATCTGCTCATGGAAAGGACGAAAGGAAAAGACCTGAAGCTCTTAGAAATGAACAAAGAGAATGAAGTCTTGAAAATTAAGGTATGGCTGTTAGGGGAAATTTCTAAATTTTTGTATTTTTGAGCCTTTGAGACAATAAGATAGTTTCATGGATATGCGAGAGCAGACAGATATCCTTATATATCCGTAGATCCACAAGTATGCTCATCTTACGTAGAGAAACAACTTTCCATTTCATAAATTTAATCTCACTGATTTATTTTGGAGACTGTTTTTACTATTGAAAAGATCTTACAAAAGTTCAACGGATATAAAGTTCCAGTTGTGCAAGATGAAGCCGTTCTAGAGATCCGGTGTACAGTACTGTACTTTGTAGTTAATATAGTGGCATACGCTTAAATAGGTCTCATGTGAAGTGTTCCTACTAAGTCATTTTTTAAAGTCTTTCATATTTAATAAATGTTAATTAGAACACTCAGAGTCAAATGTTTCATTATTTTATTTAATTAATCCATGTTGAATTCTTTATTGACTTATTTATTTTGGTTTATTATGTATGCAGTCCTGCAATGACAGTCTTGGTGGGCAAATCTTTATGGCCATTCTTGTTTACTTCTTTAGGTTAAATCCTTGAGAGATTCGTGACACTTTAGCTTTATTGCCCTTCGTACTTCCTTCTTGTCCCACTGCTATTTTAGGAAAAGACATATTTTAGTATGGTTGTGGACATCAATGATAAAATGCCTGTAAATAAGTGTATAAGCTGATAAGGCAGTGTGGCCCTCTTGGAAGGGTGCAGTCTATAAGTGCAGGGCATTGACTGTGGGGCTGTGCTCTGGCCTGACCAGTGCAGATCCTTCTCCATGACAGTTTCTCATTTTACATTTTCTTCCTACCAGATAAGAGCATCTTTACTCCTAGCTATTGTCTAGGAGGGTACAAATGGTACAGTTACAACCTTTTTTTTTTTTAAGTTTATTTATTTATTTAGAGAGAGATAGAGTACATGTGTGAGCATGGGAGGAGCAGAGAGAGAGGGAGAGAATCCAAGCAGGCTCCATGCTCAGCGTGGAGCCCAACTCAGGGCTCGATCTCAAGACTCTGAGATCATGACCTGAAGCGAAACCAAGAGTTGGATGCTTAACCAAGTGAGCCACCCAGGCACCCCCAGCCTTTCTCTTTTTAATTGCCTGCCAAACTGTTATGCCTATAACCCTTTTTATTGTAAATGTCAAAACATACACCATGACCTCTTTTCCTAGCTGGAAGCTTCCAGAGAAGCAGGGGCAGCAGCTCTGAGAAACGTGGCTCAGAGATTATTTGAAATCTACCAAACACAGTCTGAAGAAGATAGAAAGAAGCATGAGGATGATAAACACTTACTCAAGGTACTGAGCTAGCAGCTTGTTCACTGGAGAATAAACACCCTAGTGTGTGTGTATGTGTGTCAGTCCACACCTCTCTTTTGGGGTTGACATGAAATAAGCAAAGGCCTCCTGACTTTGGCAGGCCTTGGGCAGCACGTCTTCTGTGCTGGTCTTTCCAGCACCCCTGCTTAGTCTGGCACCCACATGTTGTTGAGCTGTTGTGTTACTACCTTGCCCAGAGCCTTCCAGAACACAGGTAGGAGGGGGCTGTGACACCCTGCCTTGAAATCGGAGCTGTCCCAAGTGACATTGGCCAGTGACTCCTCTTGTGGTTCTGCTTTTGGTTAACTAGATGAGACCTAGGAAGAGTCATTCTCCCTCTTTGCAGTTGGGTTTCCTTGTCTCTACAATGAAAGAGTTGTGCTAGATTAATGGTTTCAAAATGGTTTTGACCCTAGCATGCATTCTTCAAATTAAAAAAACAAACAAAAAAGGTATGTATGTGTACGTTTATTTTTAAAATACATATTTCATATTTTAAAATTTTTTTAATGTTTATTTTTGAGAGAGAGAGCACACGTGAGTGGGGAGGGACAGAGAGGGAGACAGAATCTGAAGCAGGCTCCAGGCTCTGAGCTGTCAGCACAGAGCCCCCCGACATGGGGCTTGAACTCACAAACTGTGAAATCATGACCTGAGCCAAAGTCAGATGCTTAACCAACTGAGCCATCCAGATGCCCCTACATATTTCAAATTTTAATATATATCTTATATAAATAAAAATATTTTAAATTTTTTAATGTTTATGTTTATTTTTGAGAGAGAGAGAACAGGGGAGGGGCAGAGAGAGAGGGAGACAGAATCAGAAGCAAGCTCCAAGCTCCAAGCAGTCAGCACAGAGCCCGACGTGGGGCTCGAACTCACAAACTGTGAGATCATGACCTGAGCCAAAGTTGGACCCTTAACGGACTGAGCCACCCAGGTTCCCCTATAAATTAAAATATTTTAAAAACATACATATGTTTATGTGTATATATGTATATATATCATAGACCTACACACATAGACACACACATTTTTTTTTAATCTGAAGTATATATTCTAGGGCCAATGAACCTTTATGTGAAGAATGTATTCTAGGACTGGAAAAGGAACAAAAAGGTGACTCTGTGTGTGTGCGAGTGTGTGTGTATGTTTACCAAAAGTGAAAATAGGGAAGCGCATTCATTCTGGGGTTGGGTTGCCGGGGTATCTGCCATCTCAGGCCCTGGGAAGGTCCCCAGGGGAACACAGCAGGAAATCCACTGTGGAGGTGACACACCCCTATGCTGCAGCCTGTGGTGGTGATGGTCTCAAAGTCACGTGCATGCAGGTACAGATAAAGAACCTTCGTGAATGAAGTGAGCAGGCTTGTGTAGACCTGAGTGCGCCATGTGAGTGAGCGGTTGGCCTGTGGGGAAGGGAATGCACACTTCTGCAAAGGGAGCTGAACCCCAGCCTGAAGTTGCCGGCAGGGGTGCCCCTCTGGTGTTTCCAAGGGGAGGAAGCTAGACATTTTTTATTTTACCGTAAAATCTCAAGTTGTATTAAATATACATGCAGATGTGTGTGTACATGTCAGTAGGAGTCAGCTGACACACTCACAAGTGTGCCAGATGAAGGCTTCATGTCTATGATCTTTAGCAGAACTCCTGCTTTCGGCCTGGGGAATAATAACCCCCAACACAGTGGGGACCACTGTTCTGCTTTTATGATACTTTCTGATTAAAAATGAAACATATTTTACTTGAACATATATGATTTTATTTTATTTTTTAAGTTTACTTATTTATTTTGAGAGACAGCACGAGCGCAGGACAGGCAGAGGGAAAAGGGGTTGGGGGGAGAATCCCAAGCAGTCTCCGTGCTGTCAGTACAGAGCCTGATGCCGGGCTCGAACCCACGATCTGTGAGATCATGACCTGAGCCAAAAAACCAAGAGTCAGGTGCTCAACTGACTGAGCCACCCAGGCTCCCCTATAAGATTTTATTTTTGTTCTAGGTAAGTTTCATTGAGAACAAGTCAAAAATTTCACTTTTCTTACATTAGTATCTGTCTTTCGTATACCCATTTGGATAGCAAGCTTAATGGTAACACATGTAAACATTCTAGTGTATTATTAAGTCTACATTCGTTTAGTGTCATTGTAGCCCATCAGGTTTATTTTGAAGGAAACACTAAATTGGAAAGAGTAATTTGAATCAAGTGCGAAATATTACATTTTTTTTGGCTACTCAAAATTCTACCAGGAGATAATATCCGTATACATTTAATAAAAACAATCATTTGACAATTGTTTTTCTGACCAAAGGTTAACAAACTTGAAAAGAAACAACAATTGAAACAACATGTTGAAAATCTGAATCAAGTTGCTGAAAAGCTTGAAGAAAAACATAATCAAATCACAGAGTTGGAGAACCTTGTACAGAGGATGGAAAAGGTAAGCCCCTGGAGAATTAAAGGGATTCTTCTGACAGGGTTGGGGGAGAGAATGTAAGAAAATAACACTAAAATAAGTAAGACATTAAATGAAGTACTCTTTGCAACTACTAAGACTTTAGAAAGTACTCAATAAGGTTGGTTTCTCCCCTCATACACTTAATATGGTCGGTACTCTCACAGATTTACCTCTACAGATACTGCGGTCATATCATTGTTACTTTCTCTCTTGAGTGTACGTATGGCTTAGACAGGGGAAGCAGGGGAGGCTGTGAATGGAAGCGATGGGGATGATCACAAAGTCCACCTATTCCTAGTAGCGATACAGTGGATCGCTGTATTCATAGCTTTCTATGTGTTAGACTCAGTGAAGTATCCATTTTTTGGCCATCTGAGTTCACTTTAAGATTGAAAAGTTCTATGACTGCATTAGGACAGAGAGAATTCACATTAAGAAAGGACATTCCTGGGCTCCTGACTGGCTCAGTCCATTGAGCATCCAACTTCCACTGAGGCTGTGATCTCATGGTTCGGTTCGTGAGTTCTAGCTCCACATCAGGCTCTCTGCTGTTGAGGCAGAGCCCACTTCAGATCCTCTGTCTCCCTCTCTACTGCACCTCCCCCACACTCCCTCTCTCTCTCAAAGAAAGAAAGAAAGAAAGAAAGAAAGAAAAGAAAAGAAAAGAAAAGAAAAGAAAAAAGAAAGGACATTCTGTAGGAATTGGAACTTCCATAAGAGACAATTTAGGGAAGAGTAGTGACCACACAAAAATTATTAAAAATGTTATGCAGTATGCCTGTGAGTGGCTGGCATTCTAAATATAGACAAAAGGTGAACACATAAATTTAATTATGCATTCCTTAGAATTTAGAATACAACCAAAGAATACTGGGTTTTTAGTAGCAAAACAAACCAGTAGAAAATTGGTCTCTCTGAAACTGAATTTTTTATTTAAAAATAAAATCTTAAACAAAAGGAATATAGGTTTTGACTTCTAGCAAATATTGCCCAATACATTTGTATATTTATTATAATAATTCCCTGGTTTGCCTCTTTTCTTTTCAGCCTTGTTCTGTTTTATGTCTGCTTGAGTTGGTGTCATTTTTGAAATGCCACTTCAAAAGAATCACATTTCAATATTCGGAGTTTCTGGCCAGAGGAAATTTGATTAACTTTTTACATATTCCCCAAGAATTTAATTTCTAACACTGCATTTGGTTGAACTCGTAATCTCAGTGAAGGTCCTGTGAGGCAATCACAAAAAATCAAATAAGCCCATATTTAGCTGAACCTAGTAATACTAATATATCGCTCCTCTCTGTTGTGGGGTGGATTACTGAATATTTTAGCCAGATACATTGGGCTAGAATGTCCTCAAGCAGCTGGTTTGGAGGCAATATGACAGTTTTTTGAACAAACTAACATTTGGATGAATGCTTTGTGACGTTAGAATATTTATCCTGTAATAAATAGTTCAGCAAACTAATCACAAAGAATGTTTGCACTTAAGAAAGGAAGACAATTCTGGAATGCAAATAGAGCTGATTAACCAGCTTTCATTTAAATTTAGACTTGTGATCACCCCACGCCCAGTAACACTGGGCCAGGTTTAGTGGCCAGCTGTCAGTCTCAGAAAATTAACAAAAGAACAGCAGAATATAATTTCTATGTCCTAGAAACCCCATGGAATCTGCATTGGATGTGAGTTCATCTCAGAATTCTGGGTTATATTCACTTGACTGTTTATTCAACAAGTATTTGAGCACTTACCATGTAATAGTCAGAGCTAGAGGTTAGCTATCTATCTGTGAATGAACCAGATATAGCATCTTTGTAGAGATTGTAGTGTAGTGTATCTGGGTTGTGTGGGACTCAAGGAATTTCCCTATCACTCTTCATTCATTCTCCTAGGGTCCCCTAAGGAGGCAGGTACCCCTATTGAAGATAGGGGAATGTACTCCAGGATAAAGTTCTGGATTGGCTTAAATACTGGCAGACATTTCTGAGAAGTGATAGCCTACCATTTATCTTGATATTGATCCATAACAGTGGTCTGTCTGTAGGTGCTCTGTGATGGAGTAAGCAGACAGAATGCCTATGGTTCATAGTCATGCAGTAGCCTTCTAGAATATTCTAGTTCAGTGATTTCCTAGAGTGGAGCCTATTGGAATCTCAGAGAGGTAGAGATAGTTGGGGATGGAGCAGAAGGGCAATGTGCAAGAGTCTTTAAAAAACATATTCGGTTTAAAGTCATGTTATATTTGTAAAACAAACAAGTGGCTAAATAAAACTATAAGAAACAAAGCTTGACAACATCTTCTTGGTTTAAGGTTACAGAGAATACAGGCTGTGATGAAGGGTTCCCCATGTGTGGCGGGGGTGGGTATCAGAATGAGAGGAGACAGAGCTCTAGATTTTTGTGTCAATAAGGAAAAGACACGAGTTTGAAAAGAAAAAGGAAATGAAAATTACAAATGAACACCCCCAACAAAAGTTGATAAATACTGCCCTGGTAGTGGGTGGCCCCTGGAGAAGGATTCATTTTCTACTCACTTGAACAAGCCACTGCTCCAGTAAATAGCCATTAGTGGTATGAGGGCTGGTAATGAACACATTACTTAAAACCTTCACCATCTGCCCCACTTTAATCAGGAATGCAGTGAGAATGAATTCCATAAACACAGTGATAAGCCAGCAAAAACGCCCAATAAGAGCATTTTAATATGGCATATGTTCCTTTCGCTAGCAGTGCAATTCTGTTGCATCATATTTGTTTTCCAGTGTCATTGATTTAGCTCTATTAGAATGTTAGAGCTCAAAGGTGCTTTTGAGACCACCTAGTTCCTCATCACCATTTTATAAACGAGGACAGTGGGAACAAGGAACGATTTCCACTGTCCTCCAGTTACCAGTTCAAAATGCTTTCCATTATGCCCCGTCTTCTCTGGCGTCAGATAAAAATGATATACTTGGTTCCTAAATCATTTAGATGTTAACATATGGCAATTATTTAAATTGGTGTCTACTCCACTTTGATCAATAGGGCGAGCGAACTCGTGAGCTCCCCAGAGGTACTGTTTTTGGGAAGGGTGGATTGCCCACTGGGGGGTGCTGTGAACTCCTTTCCTTTCCCAGTAGACATTGTCTCTGAGAAAAAGTGCTAGCCAGTGTGGTGTGATTTTCTGTGTTATTAGAGAGGAAGCATTAAGAGTCCAAGCTACATGCTGGAGCCCTGGCCACTGCAGAACGTTTACTTGTCTTTTCTGCTTAAACCATGGTTATGAAGATCCGTTAACTGAGAGGAAGTCCCTTAGGAAGAATGTTTGTTAAACACCGTTTTCCTCCTGACAAAATCAAAATATATTATCAACGAAGTGTTTCTTTAATGATTCAAGTATCGTAGTAAGATTATAAGGCATATTTGTGACCCCTCAAAAATAATTTGAAGACAACTAGGGTGACACAAGGGAAATTTCTATATGTGACAGGAATGCTACAGGAAAAATTAGAAAATGTTAATGTAAATTTAAAAAATAATAGCACATAAGATATGACACATTTGGCACCTTCAAATTATTATAAATGGAGGTCATAATATATGTTCGAAAAGTATGTGGACCTTTCACATATAATATCTCCAATTATCTCAACATTTCAATACAGGTAGTAGTATCCCCATTTTAGGGATGTTCAAAAAGTCATGACTCAAAAAAAAAATAGGACTCAAAAATATATAGGATGAATATATGTCAGATGTTTTACTCAACTCATTCATTAATAAGGGAACCAATAAGATGGTAAAGCTGGCTTAAATAAAAGATTTTGAGAAACTGGCTATTAAAAGCATTTTGAAAAAAGGAATATAGAATTGGATTACTAGGTTAGATAAAGAGCTGGTTAATATTCTTTGAGGCAATTAAACCATAACGTGTGGGCTTATCTTTTTAACCAGGCAGAAATCTACAAATGAACATGCAACTTCACAGAGTTGGGGCTCTAATCAAATCATAAGCAATAAAATGATAAATGCAGGGAAATTCTCCATGAGAATTGGGTCAGGTTATTAAACAATGGCCCAATATGACATTAAAATCATATATTGTTTTGATTCCCAACTTTTGGATAATTTTTTCTAACAGAGATGAGGCCCAGAAAGGTTAAAGCCTTGGCAAAAATTACATAGTCATGTGTAACTAGGTCAGTCTGTGTCCAACGAGATACCTGCATTTTTGCTCTACAACACTGCCTTGGATTTTACGCATGTAAATATTATAGCAGGAACAGTTTTAAGCAGCATTGTAAAATGTCAACACATCTCTAACCCTTCAATACGAAAAAGAGCACAATTGTCCCAGCTGGGTTTTTCATGGACTTGTTATATTCCTTTTGAGTGGAAAGGTTTTGGCTTAATAATAGCATTAAGGTATTTCTTTAGATTTTTCTTTCTCAATGTCAACATTCCTCTTATGTCCTAACTAGGAAGTGACTTTATCACTTGTGGCCTTGATCCGTCACTAAAAATTCATTTACTGCTTTTCTACCTTCTGACAGATGCCCTGTGAGCAGGTAGGGCTATGAAGATAAGGTCAATACTGTCCTTGGATACCAACAGCTCAATCTCATGTAGGAGAAGCAGGTGGATCAGAGGGAGAGCCAATGCCAAGAGAGAGATGAGCTGGCAGTTTGCACTCAGGGTGAGCTGGAGGAAGGCAGGAATTTTACTGAGCTGGGGATACTTCCGTAATGGGCTGGAGGAGGAGCAAAAGGTCTCTAGGCAAGTGAGGAGAGTAAAGACAACCAGTCTTGACTTGTCACTGAGCTACTTGCAAACCACAGAGGAAAATGCCTGGCTAGTTCTCCCTGGGGTGGGTTGTAACAGCTGAAATTGGCTCTGTACCTCAAAACATATTTCTACTATTATAAGAAACGTCTTTTGTGAACGGTTTGCAAGAATGACTTAGCAAACACACACACACACACACACACACACACACACACAGAAATAATATTGTATCTTATTTTCTCCTAGGAAAAGATAACACTGCTAGAAAAAAAACTGTCTTTGGAAAACAAGCTGATGCAACTCAAATCCAACGCTACATGTGCTAAAAGGTTTGCAGATCTCCCTCCTATTAAAGCAGTTCCTGATCCGTTTCCTCTCTGCTGGTCCTCTGGCCAGTGGAAAGAAGGCTCCCACCTTCTACGGAGACAGGAAAACTGAAAGTGCAGGATGAAGGGAGATTGCTTAATATTAGCAGCCTTGTGCCTCCCCTCCCTCCCATTGGGGAATCAGGGAGGGGCAGAGTTCCCTGGAGGGCCAGAGAAACTGGTACACAGCTCATCCTTCTGAAGAATAAGTGAGCTTGTTCCCTCCCTGTTTACCCTGGGTGCTAAAGAGGCTCTTTGTTGAGGTCTTCATTCCACCTGATGCTTCTGATTTTGTTAATGGGTCTCTGCTATAGTTGGCATCAAATAGGTTAGCCTACAAGTAGAATTGTAAGATCATTTTGTGGTGCTCCCCAGCCTTGTAGAGAATGAAGGAACTCTCTGAATGTATTCTTAGTTCTTTAGATTGACTTACAAATACTAGTAATTCACAAGCTGTTACAGTCCTTAGTATGGGGGTGACATGGCTCATGGATATGACCCAACTGCTGCATTATTTCACTGCTCTTAGAAAAATTCTCTGGAACATCATGTGATAACTGATAACCTATAAAATTGCCTCACATTTCTTTCCCTTCCCTTCCCTTCCATTCCTCCCCCTTCCTTTCCCTTCCCTTCTAATTCTAAACCTGCCACCTTTGTTATATGTTCTGATATGTTCCAATGTTCAAAGTCAAGTCTATTTCAAGGTCTTATTTCATCCCTCTGGAACTGTTGCTTCTTAGGATATCAGGCATTATTATGAACCTCAGAATGTACAAAGTTTTATTCTCATTTATTCAATAATATATACTCAAACATCTCTTTCTCATCTTTGATTTTTTTTTCTCTTTCTCTTTCCTTTCCAATTAATTGTCTTTCTCTTCTCATCTTTCATACGCTTCTGCCTTTTGTCTGGCTCATATTCATCTATTGGACCACATATACCAACGTCCAGATCTGGCTGACCTGGCAATTGCACACGCATATTCAGAACATACTGGAATACCACTAATATTAATTTACACATGTTGTTCTTTGTGTACAAGCATACAGCCCCAGCACGGGACTTTCTAAGAGAGTGCAGTATAGCACTGCACATCTCGTATAGAATGAAGAAAATACTATGGAAGACGCCCATAGGACTTCAGAATTACACATACTCATAACTTAACTCTAAGGAAATCTGTGGATTATCTTTTTTTTTTCTGCAAGAGAGTTTTTCCATGTAGCAGAACTGCTGACTGGTACTGTACGCTTTCCATTAAGAGTCCAGACAATCTGAGTTTGATAATTTTTTTTAAAAATGATTTTTATTGACAATACAGTTTTTGTCAGCCTTTGAGCCAAAAGTATAACCATTTTGAAAACCAAACTGAGCTATTCTTTCTGTTCTATTATATATGAGCAGTTGTTATAAGGAATTCTCAGAAAGCTCCTAGGGAGGTTTTAGAAATATCTTGAGGGAAATGGATGTTTTGTATTTCTAGAAAGATGTTTGAACATCCAAACTTATGCAATTTTCATAGAGTATGGGCATCACAAATATTTATCTTACTTATTATTTTGTCTGTGTGTAGAGGTATTCACTCTGCTAAGTGACAAGAAAATGAAATCAGCAGGTGTCAGATGCTTTCGGCTAAAGCAATAGAGACTTGGTTAAGCTACCACAAACATGAGGATTTCTGTTAGGTTAAGATTGGATAGATATGGCCATAAAGAAGAAGCATCTCGTGGGAAGACAGGAGGACCACGCGTTAGCACCTAATGTGTTTTTAAAAACCAGATTACTTTGTTGCTCCTATTCAGTCATGGGTGTTCTACAGTTTCATTCTTCCTTGTTCTTTGTTTTTCTTGTATGATTTATTAACTTTTCTCAGTGATTTTCTCGAGCTGGCTTTATTCTCTGTATTTTCCTTTCAAATTGCAGAGGAAAGAGTCTGCTGGCCTAATACTACTTCCTGTTGGGCAGATCGCTCATGTTAACCATCCCCTATGTTGTCATCTAACCAATGGCCTTTTGGCAGGCACCAACTCCCAGGCCTACTGGTGGTCTTCCCTTACCCCCCAAATAGCCTGGGGCTGCTCCTCTGAGCAGGGGCTATGGGTGATGAAATTTCCCTTAGGCAGGATGGGTTTGACAGGTGCCATGATTTTCTGCCATTTTGATGAAAAGATTCATTATATTCTAACCTGGATGCTAATTAAAAAGCATCTTGGGGTGCCTGGGTGGCTCATTAAGTTACATGTCCAACTTCTGCTCAGGTCATGATCTTGCAGTTCATGGGTTCAAGTCCTGTGTTGGACTCTGTGCTGACAGCTCAGAACCTGGAGCCTACTTCAAATTCTGTGTGTCTCTCTCTCTCTGCCCCTCCCCCACTTGCACACACTGTCTCTCTCTTGCTCTTGTTCTCTCTTTCTCAAAAATGAATAAATGTTAAAAAAAGTTTTTTAATAAAAAAATTTTTAAAAGCATCTCTAAAGAGGAGGACTTTTAAGTATTTATAATTCAGGAGAAAATGACAGCTTTTTTGTATGTGGATATGAATATATAATTATAATACCTTATGCTAACCCTTACAATTACTTTTAATGAGAGTTATGAGATTTGGCAGAAGCATCTCATTAAAAACAAGGTTGACTCCATATTTCTACTACCATCCCTACTAACCACCACATGTATTGTGTTTTGCTGTTGATAGATAGAGTAACCCCAGGTACCTTATTTAATTTAATCTGTTATTAGCTTTTTAGGGAGAGAGCTGAGTTTCTAATTGATGAAGCGATTACACAGCCTCTCAGAAGTTGTAGAGCTGGGAGTTTGGGCTCTAGAATTCTCAGAGCAGTCTGTGCTCATTCTGCTATAGAGGAGATTTGACCTTCTTTCATTTCTGGAGACCTGTGGAGACTTTCCCTCAGACCGGTTCTCTAATTACCCTGTGTGTCTATGAGCAGAAGGCATTTTTCCAACCTGTCCCTCTGCCTTGTGATATCACAAACACAAATCCATTTTAGAGTTATCCTTCTGAGCAACACAGGAGTTGTACCTCAGAAAAATCCTCTAAAAAAGAATAGCATTATGTCAGAAAACAATTCAGTCAAGACCATTGTAACAGTTTGGAGTAGAGGGCAATGCGGTTGAATCCTGCTGCCTTCTGGTAAGTTAACCCAAAGAGAGGTTTAAAAGTATCCTGATGAATGGATACAATGGAGACAATTCTCCATTAATTCAATTTCCTTTGGCCCCGTGATTGGCAGACATTGGTCATCAGAGTGATAGAGGGTTTGTTTCTCCCCAAGTGCTTACGCTATGATGGTCTCATATTACTAAAGACTAAGCCATTTGTTTTTACATTGCTGCAAGTTAAAGATAGGCTTGGTGCTCTGAATGCAGAGAGGAACCTCGATTCCCTTCCTCAGAAGGATAGGGCCAAGATTTTCCTCTCTTGTTGATGGGGCTTTTTTTCCTGCTCCCATTGGCATTTCCAGGTTGCAGACTTTTTCAGCTCCAAGTCTGGGATATATGAGACAAAAAGAAAACCCAAGGAACTCAACATTGTGTTGTTTCTTGGATTCCGAGGTCTTGAGCTGGTCTGCCTTCTCTCCACCTTCCAGAGTCTTCTTGTGTTTTTGGTTGTACTCAGTGGGAAGAGTAGGGTATATCTATACCTTCCCAAAGTGTAAGTTTTTCAATTGTATTTTAATTTCAGCATTTACCTTATATTTATATTGAGGCGCTGGGAGGCAGAGCATGAATCAGGCATTGATTAGAAGGGCTTGGTGTCCTTTTCCAGGCCTGGCCTTTGCAATGTTTTCTTCCTGCCGTTTTGCTGTAGTAACTCTTTATTAAGATTGAGTACTTTCACTGAAAGATAAAGAACAGAGATTAAAGGGAGCTCAAATGGCAGCTTATTTCAGTATATCCTCATATTTAAAGACCTTAAGTGGGTGACTGGATTTCATATTTATTAAACAATACTGAGAGAGAATTTCTCCAGTTTCTGTTAGTTCCTGTTCTATGTATTAATGCAGATAAGCCTGAAAGCCCTGTGTTTTCGAGAGTGCTGCTGGAAATATTTTCTTCCGCCTTGAGACCTCTTTCAGATATTTATTTATCTACAGTGACTTCTATGGTAACACCGGCATGGAATATGTGGGGAAAGTTCCTGAGCTTCGTATTTTGAGGAGCGTAATGTCCACCCTACCCCATCTTCTAAAACCACCCCCTTTTTTTTCCCTTTGGTCTGAGTTTTGGGTCATCAAAGGACACAATGAGACCATTTTGAATACTCCTCTTTAATATTTTTACAAGTTTTTATTTTATTTTCTAATTTTCTTATGGGTTTGTGAACAGTTTATAAATATTCAAAGCCAGCCTGCCTCTGTAAGGTATTGAGTCCTTTCTCGCTATTTCCCTGGGAAGTCCTGAGTAACTGCTCCTTCCTTCCTTCTTTTCTTTTTCCCTCTTCACCAGAGCAGTTTTGAATCTTAGCACTAGCTGTTGGACAAACTTTTGTTTGCCTTCTCTGCTCCGTATGTCCTAAACTCCTCTTTTTTGTGCAGTGCCTCTTCAAGCCCCTTTCTAATTTTTCTACCGGGGTATCTGTCCTATTAATGGGTAGTGTATCCTTACACATCCCAGGTACAGTGCCTTTATTAGTCATTTCAGTTCAATATTCTGAGACTATCCTGTACCCTCTCGTTTGATGATTAGAAGACTTTCATTTTCATCTAGTCAAAATTAACTTTGTGGTTAATACTGTCCTGAGTGCTATTTTAAAAAATCTTTGCCTATTGCAAATTCATGAAGATGTTCTTCTATATTATATTTTGAAAGTCTTTTGTGTCTCCAGCTTTATTTACCATCTACATGGAATTTATTTTTCTTATGAGGTGAGATCAGGGCTAATTTTCTTTTTCTCTTTTTTATATGAATGTAGAGTTGTCTCAGAACCATTTGTTGAAAAGACCACCCTTTTGATAAAATTCTGCCGAATCATCTTTGATACAAATCAAGTCTACTGGCCTATCTCTGTAACATATATGTATATGTAAAATAAAAAGGGCATGGATAGAGCAAAATTTGTTTTATTAGTTTTCTATTGATGAACATTTAGCATTCCAATTTTTATGTTATGAACAACAATGAACTGCGTTTTACATGTATTTTGTGTAATTGCACGGTATTTTTATAGCATAACTTATTTAATTCCATGGGATGAGTAAAGAGTAGTGGCTAACATTATATAATATCTGTACCTGTGCAAGCATTTCTGTAGTTTTATAGAAATTAATTTTTTCTACAGTGAAGCAAACTTTTTAAAGCTCTCTCATGCAAAACCAAAAGAGGGAAACAGTTAAAAGGCTGTCTTAAATATTGCAAGTTGCCTACAAGCTACTTGGCTTTGAGAGAGTATATTATACAGTAGAAGTTATTGAGCCAACCTCAGTGGTTCAGGGCGAGGCTGCACAAAGCATAGGCAGGAAGACTCATCAGCAACAACCTGGAGCCTATTGGAAAAGCAGAATCCCAAGCCCTGCCCCAGCCTGCTGAATCAGATATGCATTTGAACAAGATCCCTCATGATGTAACAAGATCCTCCAATATTACGTTTGAGACGCAATGTTTTAGTACATGATGTGAAACAAAATGAGACTTCTTTTTTTTTTTCAAAGGAGAACAGGTTCTGTAGTGTCACATGAATGTCCATGACCTTTGTAATATTTGAGGAGGCCATAAAAATCAGAATTGCAATTTCATTGGATGGTGGCTACTCATATAAAACCTTAATAGCTGTAAAAAATTAATATATTACTGTGTAAAATGCTTATTTTCCTAAAGCATATTCACTTACCTCTTTAAGTCCACAGTATGTTCTTGTAAAGTAATAAAAGTGGGAATTATTCCATCTGCTATGTGACTGTCACAATGCTTCCAAGCTTGGTGACCTGGCCACAATGCATGCTACCTCAAAACTAAACTAATATTGGCAATAAGAAAATATTGGCAAGTCAAAAGCTGTGTAATGAATTCTAGTTACCTAAATGGAGCTTTGTAAAAGTATGAATAATCTAAATTCAAACCTCATCCATCTTTTTTTCACACTGGTTGACATGGACTCAAAAATAGTAGCTGGAATTTAAATTTCCTTTTTCTATGCTCTATTTATAGGTAGTAGAAAGCCAAAGTTGGAACCCAAAATAATAATAGTAATAATGATAATGATGATGATGATGATGATAATCATAACAATAAAAGACAAACACAGTCAATCCACAACACAACTAACTGTGTATCATTGGAAGTTGGTTTCTCATTATATAGAAAATCTGCATTCCTGGCCCCCCATGTTCTAGCCCTGCTATCCTTATATAATTATCTGTGCATCCTGCTGAGTTCTAGGTCTGTGGTTGTTCATAGGCACGGCAGTTTAGACATGTGAGTGCTCGGGGCGCCTGGGTGGCTCAGTTGGTTAAGCATCTGGCCTCAGCTCAGGGCATGATCTCACGGTTCATGGGTTCGAGCCCCGCATTGGGCTCTGTGCTGACAGCTAGCTCAGAGCCTAGAGCCTGCTTCGGATTCTTTATCTCCTCTCTCTCTGACCCTCCCCTGCTCACGCTGTCTCTCTCTGTCTCTCAAAAATAAATAAAAAACATAAAAAAAAAAAAACATAAAAAAAAAAAAAAGACATGAGTCCTTCATCTGACTCAATACAGTTTGACTCAACTAG
This sequence comes from Cryptoprocta ferox, assembly GCA_028646485.1. NCBI lineage: Eukaryota > Metazoa > Chordata > Mammalia > Carnivora > Eupleridae > Cryptoprocta > Cryptoprocta ferox. The sequence continues at coordinate 68,126,038 of CM053566.1, read as the reverse complement.
CTCCCACAGGGAGGGAAGTCACAGATGGCCAGGAGGGAGTTTTTGACATGAATGGATATTCTCATTCACGTTCATGTCTGGGCTTATCAGAGGCTGCTTTGTGGCTGTTTATCATCAGTGTGTTGTGTGGCATATGGGGCCCCCAGCATCCTTCCCACGCGATGCCCAGTAACAGGGTCATGTGTGAGGAGAACACATGACCGTCTGCGCCACACTTCAGCAACTCTTTTTCCTTTTGCATTTCCAGTTGCCACGATCTTCAAATGGAGATTGCCCTTCTCCAGGAGCAGCTCTCTCATCTGCAGTTTGTGATTCATTCCCAACATCAGAACCTGCGGAGTGTCATCCAGGAGGTCAGATTAATCAAGTGTGTTTCTCTGGTAGACGGGATGTTTGCAGTGAGAAGACCAAACACAGGCAGCTTGTCGGGACCTTACAAGCAGTGAGATTCTTCTCCCTGGTGACCTTTCCTTTTTATTCCCAGGCCGCATGACTCTGTGTTCAATGCTTCTTTTGTCTGTATGCCAACACCTGTAGTGTCCTCAATGAAGATATTTGGGAAATTGCGTTTAACTGCTCTTTAGTTGTTTCCATGATTTTTTTTTAAAGGGGATCCAAGCCAGATAATGTCCACTGTTCTTTAGAAGATTTTGGAGATTAGAAGATTCAGCCCTTTTTGAGGAAGTGATGATCTGTTTTTATAACCTCATAAACAGCAAATTTACTGAGTAGGTGTGTGGGGCCAGGGGTGTAGCCCCTGGATGTTTCTCTGGAAACATCCTGGCAGGTGAAAGAGAAGAGGTAATTGTGGTGGCAGCCAGATGGACGATGGATTGTGCGCTCATACAGTTCATTTCAGGATATCTATTGATCTGGTTTGAGGGCTCTGCTTTAGACTTAAAATCGGACCTTCCATCATTTTTTACTACCTAATATTTGTTTCCAAGAGGAATCCTTCTGAATACCTCTAATACCTCTGTGACACAAATATAATATTTGGCTAGAACCTCACCAACAGGCCAGAGAATTGAGTCATAGTACTTGAGAGCCAGGATGGACGTAGAGGGTATCCCACGTTCTCATTTTATAGATGAGAAAACTGAGGCTCACAGCAGTCAAATGACAGAGCTGAAGGTGGCAGAATCAGCCTTAGAATCCATGGATTTCTTCTCTTCCCGCTCTGCTCTGGTCTTCACACCCCACCTCCCCAGTTCCACATTGCTTCTTGGCAGATGCTTGTCTTCCCAAGCAAAGCAGGCTCGGCTCATGATCTGGTTGACCAGATCTCTGCCTTGGGGAGCTTCCCCATCCCAGGCGGTGGCCTTGCATGATAACCACCCACCTCTGTACCTGCCATATGAGAACTTTATATGGTAGAGACAGAGAATGATGGCCAAAGCTGCTTCCCGCAGGATGAGTGCCCGCTGGATTCGGTTTAAACAGGTTTTCCAGAGATTCCAATGTTTAATAGGACTGCCCACGTGCTCTCATCCCTAGGTGCCAATGTGCCCTGCTATTTTCTGCAACACGCTGAGCCCTCTAATGCTTTGGAATTTAATTTTTTTTATTTGATGGATGTCAGTTGACCCTAGAAACCTGTGCAACTTCTGACTTAAGTAACTTCCCTGTTGTCTGACAAGATTTTTCCAATTGTGTTTCCTAATTCTTAGATGGAAGGATTAAAAAATAATTTGAAAGAACAAGATAAAAGAATTGAAAATCTGAAAGAAAAAGTTAATATACTTGAAGCCCAGGTAAGGAGGGAATGTGTTACATATTTCAGTGTGACTGTGATTGTGTGTGTGTGTGTGTGTCTGTGTGTTCAATATATCTGTGAGCCTGTGTGTGAATGTGTCGTGTGTGCTTGCGTGTGCTGGTGTGCCACTGTGACACAATGAGCCTGTATGTACACAGGTGTGTGAGTGTATCTGTGTGTGATTATGCCTGAGTATCTATGTGTGAGTATACATGTGTCTGTGTGTATATATGAGCATGTTTTTGTGAGTGTGCGAATATGTGTGTCTTCTATGCATAAGAAATTATAGATTTGTGGGAGAGGTACTCTTAATAACTATTAAAGTGTTAAACATTATTTTATGATATTGAATACTATTAAATAACTGTGAAAAGTTCACCCAAATTTTCCAGAATGCTTGCTATATCGGGAAGATAGAAAATAACATGTGAACTTGAATTAGAAGCCTGGTCAAGACCACCTTGTGTGAATTCTACCCCAGCCAGATAGCTGGGTTTGCTATACTCTATCTTGGTTTCTTTCCTGTCCCGAGATATCCTCTTTTCTTCGAAAAAAATTTTTTAATGTTTACTTACTTTTGAGAGAGAGAGAATGTGAGCGGGCAAAGGGCAGAGAGAGGGAGACACAGAATCCAAAGCAGGGCCCAAGCTGTCAGCACATAGTCCGACACAGGCCTCGAACTCACAAACCATGAGATCATGACCTGAGCCAAAGTCAGATACTTAACCGACTGAGCCACCCAGGCACCCCTCTCTTTCCTCTTCTTTTATCTTTCACATCCATTGTGGCTTCCGCCCTTTGCATTAGGGCTCACCCACTTCAAGGAGGCTGTTTGTTGTAATTTTCTATTTTTCAGTGTTTTGAAACCTGCAGCCTAGCATAACACTTTATAATTTACCGTCATGAGACATGCTTTTCTTCCTGCCCGCTCATCCCCTCTTCACTATCAAAGCCCTTTATGGGCTTTCAACTACAGACCCAGGCTTGGCAGTGCCCTGCCTCCCAGCAAGTGCAGCGAAGCCCACACGGCGGCAGCTGGAGTGCCTGAAGACGACACAGCTGCGTCCACCGGGGCTCAAGCCGGTGCCCAGGGCCACCGCTTCCCTCTCTGTCAGAGACTCATCACCCACTGCCTGGACCTGGTCCCCTTTTCTACTTCATTCTTCAGTGTTTTGACTTCCTGCTTGTGTCCCCCTGCCATGTTCTCCTGTCCTGTGGAATACAGAGATGCTTTGACTTCCACAAATTCCCCATCCTCTCTGGGAGCTTTTCTCCCCCCACCCCAGGAAAGCCCAGAGAGGAGCTGCAGAAGCATGCTCCCAGCACACTGCCACACTGTTTCTCTCGCTACCGCCTTCTTTCTGCTTTCCCCAAACAAATCATAATAATATAAAGAGGTTGTAAATATCTTTACAGATTCACTTTTGCAACCATTGCCATGTTTTGCCATTTCTACCTTCCTACCATTTCTACCTTTGTTCTCTCTGTCCTGGAAGCTGAGCCCTTGGAGCCTTGGGCTTTCCTTGGATTTTCACCTTCTTTGGGCTACATGTGACTGGTTGATAAAGACTCTGTGCAGCTGAAAAACGCAATCATTGTGGAATAATTGGCTCAAAACTAGTGTCCCCTCCAGTGCCCAGTAATGGCCGGTCAGTTTCAAGGGGCCTCAGATGATAGAATTCATATCCATTAGGGATTCTTCCTCCTAAGAAAGGTCTCTAAGGGTATTTCCTCACAGCTTTTTGTCCTTAGTGGCATTTTGGCAAATGTTACTTGATAAAATATTTTTTAAAATTATTTTATGTAACTAATATATATTCATTTATTTCCATATAAATTAAGAAATATGGATATCCAAATATAATAAGAAAACTATGCAAACCTGCCACCCATGAGTAATCACTCAGCACAGTTGTGTATATCTGTATTTCTGTGGGACTCTGTGTGCCTGGTACATACTTGTGTGTATGTAAAGATATAGATGATTTGTGGCATAATATTATGCCTATATCATTGTATTTTTATTCTATTTATTTAAAATTTTTTAATGTTTATTGATTTTTAAGAAAGAGAGAACTAGACAGGGAGGAGAGGAGAGAGTGAAGGGACAGACAGAGGATCCGAAGCAGACTCTGTGCTGACAGCAGAGAGCCTGATGTGGGGCTCAAATTTGGGAACTGTGAGATCATGACCTGAGCTAAAGTCGTATGCTTAACCAACTGAGCCACCCCGGTGCCCCTACTTCATTGTATTTTGAAGCTTTTATTCATTTCTTTCATTTGTTCACATCATCAACCTTGTGGTTAATTCTATAAGTACCTATTGAGTGGCTACTATGATATAGATGCTAAGGTAGGGAAAACAATATTGAGTAAAATAGACGAGTGAACCCTGACCTCTGGAATTTACTGTCTAGAGAGGGAGACAGATGCATAAATGAGCATGTAACTTGCAATATTATGGAAGCATTCTGCCAGAAAAGAATAAGATATTCTGAAAGAGAACACCTGGATAGACGATTTAGATTGGTGGGTGGGAACAAGCTCTCTACAAAAATGAGTTTTAATCTGAGCTTAGTGGAAAACTGGGTGGTAGGGCATGTCAGGCAGCAGGACAGGGAGCCATTGTGGTGCTTCTAATCTAAGAGTTGTGTGGAATAGCATGGGGTGACCTTGGAAAGGTAGGAAGGGGCTGGACCGTAAAGGCCTTTAGACCAGGCCAAGGAGTCTTTTTTTCTATATAACAATTTAACGAGAAGTCTTTGCTTACCAATCAAATTTCATTTACATTATCTTTAAATAGCCACTGTACTGATCTACAATAACTTAATTAACTCAGTCCTTATTGTTGGACATTAGATTGTTTTTAGTATTGCTTTGGGGTTTTGTTTTGTTTTTAATGTATTATTATTTAAAAAAAGTTTTTTACATTTGTTTATTTTTGAGAGACAGAAAAAGACAGAGCACAAATGGGGGAGGGGCAGAGAGAGAGGGAGACACAGAATCTAAAGCAGGCTCCAGGTTCTGAGCTGTCAGCACAGAGCCCAACTCGGGGCTCAAACTCACAAACTGTGAGATCATGACCTGAGCCGAAGTCGGACACTTAACCGACTGAGCCACCCAGTTGCCCCTGTTTTTAATTTTTTAAAATGCTTATTTATTTTTGAGAGAGAGAGACAGAGTATGAGCAGGGAGGGGCAGAGAGAGAGGGAGACACAGAATTTGAAGCAGGCTCCACGCTCCGAGCTGTCAGCACAAAGCCCTTTACAGGGCTTGAACTCCTGAACCGCGCAATCCTGACCTGAGCAGAAGTCGTTGGAGGCTTAACCAACTGAGCCACCCAGGCGCCCCTCAGTATTGTTTTTGTAAACACACTGAATTCAACATCTTTTTAAAAAATTTTTTTAATGTTTATTTCTTTTTGAAAGAGAGAGACACAGAGCAAGAGCGGGGGAGGGGCAGAGAGGGAGGGAGACACAGAATCCGAAGCAGGCTCCTGGCTCCGAACTGTCAGCACAGAGCCTGACGTGGGATTCAAACTCACGAACTGTGAGATCATGACCTGAGCCTAGGTCAGACTCTTAACAGACTGAGATACCCAGGCACCCTTGAATTCAACATCTTTATACAAAGACCACTAATCATTTATATATTTACTTCCTTCCTTAAGAAAAAGTTTTAGAAGTGGAATTGGTAACTCAAAGTATATCCATTTTTAAGGTTTTTGATAATGTGTTCTCTGACTTCCAAGGTTCTGCGGGCTCAATCATCTCCTTCAGTGGCCACAGGCCCACCTACAGCTGCCTCTACTCTAGCAGTCAACTTTTTACTTACTTTCAGTGCTTCAGTCCTCATATTTCTGATCTGCTGATAGTCGTTTTTTTCTCCTCTTCATTATGAAGGGATTTTAATACATAGAAATCGTTTGTTATTATAAAATCTAGGAAGGGAGAGATGATAAACACGTTCTCAGATTCCCATTTTGGACTGGGAATCTGATTTAAATCCAAGTTTACATGGTGTGAGGTAGGGATCTAACTTTTTAGTTGTCTCACGTTATTGAGAAGTCTGGGATTTCTTTGTGCATTTTGAAATGCCTTTTATCCTAGACTGAACTTTTATGTTGGAAATCTATTCCAGTGGTGTTTCTGCCTGTTTGGGCTCCCTCCTGCTTTACTCAGTGCACATTGGTAACACATTTTAATTGGAGAGATTGTTATCTGTCTCTGGGCTTTCACTTCATTGTGGTTCTGGGTTCTGGTCAGACATAATTAAGTGAGAATTGTCATCACAGGATCAAGATATCAATGCTACTACTGCTTTTAATTCAGTTCTGTGTTCTTTAGTTGTGTCTGTTTATTTATACCATCCCCAAAGCAAATTTTATTGTCCTAAATAAACTGGCACCTTAACTCAGATTATTCAGATACATTATCCAATTAGTCTGTGGTCTAATAGTTAGACCAGAACAATGTACTTGTTTCCAGTGTACTCTGTTTCTATATTCTTACAAATTCAGCAAATAATTGCAGATTAGCCACTTGGCATGATATGAGAAAGCAACAGATTTGTTCCCCTCATGGAAACTTCTTGGTTGGCCACAGACTCTGCACTGATGTGAAAGCACCTCTCAATACTGTCTCAGATTCTCTGTATATAGCTTGATTCAGGTGCTATATATTTTTTTTAAAAAAATTTATATTTAGTTTTGAGACAGTGAGAGACAGAGTGCTAGTGGTTGGGGTGGGGGGGGGGTGGGCAGAGACAGAGGAAGACACAGAATCCAAAGCAGGCTCCAGGCTCTGAGATGTCAGCACAGAGCCTGACGTGGGGCTCAAACTCACAAACCGTGAAATCATGACCTGAGCCAAAGTTGGACGCTTAACTGACTGAGCCATCCAGGCACCCCTCAAGGCACTATATATTAATGTTTTCTTTTACAAAAAGTCTTCAAACTATGGCACTATCTGATCAATGTCTTTATATTCTCAAAATTTATTATCTTCAGTAGATAAATCTTTTCCTTCACAGCAAGGAATTTTACAGTGACCATTTCAGCTTTATCAAGTCAAAGCCAGGCGTGCCTGGGTGGTTCAGTCAGTTAAGCGTGCGACTTCAGCTCAGGTCACGATCTCACAGTCTGTGGGTTCGAGCCCCGCATCGGGCTTGTGCTGACAGCTCAGAGCCTGGAGCCTGCTTCAGATTCTTTGTCTCCCACTCTCTCTGCCCCTCCTCCGCTCACTCTCTGTCTCTCTGTCTCTCTCTCAAAATAAAATGAAAACATAGAAAACTAAAGTCAAAGCCACATTAATTTAATTTATCCATCAAATATCCAGGAAATATTTCAAGTGCTGGACATAGGGGTAATGCACAGAACAGACTGTCCCTGACCTCATCTATCTTATGCTTCAATTGAAAATACAGATAAGAAAGACATAAACAAGTAAATAAACACTAGGGAGGAATAAGTGCTCTGAAAAGTGTAGAATATGACAATATGATAGTTAGAGAATGATGGGAATGAGGAAGAGCATCTCTGAACCTGTGATATTTGACCAAGTACTTGAATTTAGTGAGTGCTTGAGCCATGGTTAGCCTATTTCTGGTCTGGTCCTAGTCAGTGCTTTATTACAAAGTTCTTAACTGGGATGATATAAGCAGGGGTATGCTGTCCTGCACTGCAAATTTAAGACCACTGCCTATTTTAGAACCCATTAAATAACTGGATGAATTGATTCCATTTACGAAAAATGATCACCCAAGCTTAAACAACCTGTATAAACACATCGCCTTTCTAAACCACACAGACACCGAAGTTTTCTCATCCATATCAAAAGCATTCCTCTCTTTTTAGGCATGCTTACATGCTTCATTTTATTTAATCCTCAAAACTACTCTGGAAGAAACTTATTACATTTCATAAGTGATTAAACTGAGATTCAGAGAAGTGAGGAAACTCGTTCAACATCACTTCCCTGCACTGGAGTCTTCTTGCCTTGGAAACACCTCCTCCCCTCCCCCCATCGCCACCACAGAATCCATTTATCTGAGTGATTAAAGAAGTGTGTGTTCAGGGGGTAAGTGTGTATGTGCATGTGCTTATATCCATGTGTGAAATACATGTGTGTACATACAATATGTATTTAGAAATGAAGTGATTAAAATTTCCAGACCATTTTTATTTATTTTAATCACATTTCCTATATTAAAATGTTTTCTGTTTTCCAGTTTTTTGAGTCATGGTTACAAATACTTTTTTCCATGACATCCTTTCTATCCCAGCAGGGTATTTCTCCCCCTCTCTGCAGGGGAGATATATACACTCAGATAACTTTATTCTTTAAACAAAATCTTTGGGGTGTCTGGGTGGCTCAGTTGGTTAAGCATCAGACTCTTGATTTTGGCTCAAGTCATGATCTCACAGTTTATGGGATTGAGCCTCTCATTGGGCTCTGAGCTTAAAAGGCAGAAGCCTGCATAGGATTCTCTCTCTCCCTCTCTCTCTGCTCCTCCCTGCTTGCGTGTGCTCTCTCTCTCCAAATAAATCAATAAATATTTAAAAAATCTTTAAGACTTAATTTTTAAGAAATATCACTGGAAAATTTCTGCTTAACTCTACCAAAATTATTTACTTTTCTTTCTACTTTTGTATGTCTTTATCATCTTAATTTTCAGTTCTGACATTCCTCTCACATCTCATGCATTTCTAGCTTCCTCACTAATGACCTGCTGATAGGGAAATGTGTCTTCAGGAATTATACCATTTTCTAAACATTGAGGATTATCCCATTTTATATAACCATCATGATCCTTAACATTTAATTTAACAAGAATGTGTTGATAGGAAGTATCAAAAGTATGCAAAAAATTAGGTTCTTTTGGAAAATTATGTCAACAAACTATCCTTGGATAGAGTCATAAAAAAAGCAGACATATTCTGGTCAGTGATTTTTAGTTTTGTAAAGTAACAATGTAATAAAACTATGGATATGGATATGGCTGTTCTAATTAAAGGAAAAATTATGAAAGCCCATGAATCAAAACTAAGTACCTAAATCTAGTCAATGAAATAAATCAGCATGGAAGGTGAGATAAATGAAAATAAAGACAGTCTAACATGATAACTCTTATGCTTTTGTACTGTTTGGTACTCAGCAACTTGAGAAACTAGGAATTTGTTTTTGGAAAGAATCCCAATAGCCTCTACATAATTGTCCAGCCTGGATTATTTTTATTCCAGTATTTGTTGTCATCATGATGTGATTCGAATTGCAGAGTATTGTATACAGAGGAGTTTTTCTCAGCAACATACTTGGTCAATGACATGTGCTTACACTTGTTTGTAGTGTTAATAAGCGTCATCTCCATTATACAAGGAACATCTTTATTATCAGTTTATCAAATCTGAAGTACATTTCCTACATGAGACTTTAGTTAAGTGCTTAAATCTTGAAACATCACAGTGAAATGACCAATGTGTCTGAAGATTTTTCTTCTCCATTTTTTAGTTATTATGCAGTAGAGATGCTGAGGGATATGAAGGGGCAAAAATCCGCATCTTCTCTCAGCTTTCCTTACTTCAATGGTTCTTCATCTTTTTTTTTCAATTTTTAAAATTTTATTTAAATCCAAGTTAGTTAACATATAGTGTAAGAAAGATTTCAGGAATAGAATTTAGTGATTCATCACTTACATGTAACACCCAGTGCTCATCCCAACAAGTGTCCTCCTTAATTCCCATCACCCATTTAGCCCATCCCCCCACCCCCACCCCTCCAGCAACCCTCAGTTTGTTCTCTGTATTTAAGAGTCTCTTATGGTTTGCCTCCCTCTGTTTTTATCTTATTTTCTTCATCTTAGCAGCACATTAGAATTAACTGTGGAGTCTTGAAAACTCTTGAACCCAGACTACAGCAAAGTTAAACAGAATCTCTGGGATGAGGCTCTAGATTCATTAGATTTTAAATCTCTCCAGATAATTTCAATATACAACTAACACTGAAAACCAGAACTTTAGTCCAGTGGTTCTCAAACTTGAGCAGATGTCAGAATCATCTAGTGAGCTTCTTAAAACTCATCCCTTGGTGACCCTGCGTTTCTCAGTATTCTTACTGGAGATTGAGGATGTGCAGTTCTAGTAAGTTCTCAGGTGATGCTGATATTGCTGATATCGCTGATATCCCAAGAGCATACTTTAAGAACTGTTGCCTTAGTCTTTTTCTCTCTTCTTTTCCACCTAGGCCATTTCATTTTGTCTTCAAAGTCCAGATGAAATCTCCTTGTGTATGAAAATATTATAAATCATTATGGTCATTGATCTCTGTTATCCCTTTTATGTAGTAATTAATTACATACTGCCTCTGGCATCTCCTGAACTTCTTTTATTCTTTATTTTTTAAATGTTTATGTGTTTGTTTTATCACTTCCACCATACTAATGTATCCTGTATACTGGAAAGGAAGATCCATGCTTTCTTGTGTGTCTTCATGTTCCCTCTGCCTGTGGGTTGGTGCCACAAACATGGCAGAAACTGACTAATTGGATGGATGAATGGATGGATGGATGGATGGCTATAGTAGATTAATTGTTGATTAATTTATGGACAATTTTTTTTCTTCTGTTTCATGTTTATCAGACCCAAAATCCCTTCAGAAATCATTGAATCTCTGTGTCTCCTGGGGCTCACCACTTACTTATTTGTAATATAAGGCAGCCAAGCAATTCCTCTGGTTACAGAAAAATAATGTCTTTCAGGGAAAAGAGCATTGGATTTGGAGTCAGACAGGATTGCAAAAAGCTTGCACATTTGTACACAATGCTGCATATACAATGTGTGGGTTATCAGAAACAAGTTGCATAAACAATTTTAGTTTTGTCAGCCTTATTTCTTTAATGTGTATACGACTAAAAGTTATCAAGAAATAGATGTATGGAAAGCACTTGGAAAAAGTCTTGACATTTGCTAGGCATGCCTAATTATTAACCCTCTTGCTTCCATCAAAATTCTACCATCTGTTTCCCCAAACCATGCCTTTTGGTGTTGGCTTACTCCAAACCTTCTGGTGGGCTTTTAGGAAATACCTTTTAAACTTCAATTATATGACACTTTAATTCCTTACTTTTCTAATAGGTACTGGAGCAGATGTATTACTGTTCTTTTAAAGCCACAGATCCCCCCTTTCAATCTCCCACTGAGCCACCCTTCAGTCCCAGACCCTACTATATCGGCGTATCCTTTAAACACCTCGGACTTGCCAGTGCTGCCAACTGAAAACTCAGCCATGAGCATAGGATGCTTCATTGTTTTAAGTCTCATTGTCCAGGTCTGCTGAATGAATGTGCTTGGTGTGACTATGCTATAGAGGAGACATTGGCACTGTATCGGAAGGACCTGACTTTGAGCCCTAGTTCTGCCATGAACAAGATGTTGGACACTTAAGCTCTTTGGACCTCAGTTTTTAGTTATAAAAATGGTACTTGGACTAGAAAATCTTAAGTCTTAAAAATCTGTGCCAGACACTGGGCACAGTACATATTGATATCTCATTTCAGAACCTGTGAAGAAAAACTATGATTCTATTATACAGATGAGGACATTGGGCTCAGAGAGGTCAGGTAAACTAAGTGAGGTCACAAAGCTACCAAGTGGCTGTGCTAGGATTTGTACCCGAGAAATTAAATTGTTGCTTTCCTTATTATCAGCCACTGCATTATCTCCCAGAAGTATGAAAGCACTTCCAGATTTAAAACATTATGATCATATGAGATTTTTCTTCCAACAACATAAACATGGTAGGCAAGACATGTATTATTTACTGCTAGTATAGAGATCAAGAAACTGAGGCTTCAGTGAGAAAATTGAGGCAAAAATGTCACGAACTATATAGTAAAGAACAGATGGTGCTTATTTTCACAGAGTTTATAACCAAGAGATTGCACAAGAAAGACAAATATGTAATAAATATCGTGGGTGTCTTTAACAAGGTTCTTTAATAAAGTTATGTTATGAAGTTCTTTGCATCTCTCTACATAAAAGAAACTGTAAAATCAAACATAGTTCAGCTGTTGAATATCAGAGGCTGGTGTAGAATACTCTTATTTTAATCCCTTGGAAAAGTATGCACTCTTCAAGATATGTTTATAATTTCAGAGTAGTGGTGACTCTCAACTGGCTACATTCTGTATTTTAATAGAGCGACTGAAACAACAAGCTTACTGCCAAGGGGTGATGTAGGTGGTGGGTTGATCAGAAGCATTAAGCATGTGGTTAATAAATATGCTACCTATGTAATCTCTACACATTTTTTTTCAACTTTAGAATAAAGAACTAAAAACCAAGGTGGCCCTTTGGTCTGAAACTCCTAGGACAACAGTATCCAAGGGTGTCTCTACAAGGTAAGTTTTTTCTTCCCCCACCGCCATCTGCCTTCACAGCTTCTGTTGAACATTCATTCATGAATGTTGGCATCTTTCCCACTTGAGAAATATTCCAATCTATGAATACTTATGTAATCACTTTACTGTTTCCCAGTTCTTGAGAACTGGACCTGTGTTACTTGTTCATCATTGAATCCTCGAAGCCTAACATATAAATACTTACTGAATAACTGAATGAATAAATTTAGATATCTTTTCTTGCTTTGGGCTGTCAAACAAGCCAGGTATCTGCTTCAACTCTTTCTCCAAGTAGTACACACCATCTTCCCTATTGTCCTTGTTTTTCTGTTACTCCTGTTTTCTGTAGCATTGATGAACATTTTAATTATGAATTGTTTGTATTTATTTAAATGTCCATGTCTGTACCTCAAATCAGGTAGATTGTAAATGTCAAGAAGGCAGGAATGTTTCCTAGTAATTCACTTTGTTTCCTGCATTGCTAAGGGCAAGTGTCTTCAATAACTACCTAATAATGACTGAATCAAGCAATGATAATGACCCACTACAGCAATCAAAATGATAGTTGAAAGCATCAAAGTCACTTTCTAATGGTGACAGAATCTGAAGTGACAAGTTGTAAAAAAGAAAAAAAAGAGACTTCTGGGCTCAAATCTTATTTCCATAATACTCTATGAAATTATCACTTAAAAGAAAACATAGTCTGTAATTACATGAATCATTTAAAAAGTGATTAAAAACTTCCTGTTCTAGCCACTTTTGAATTTCCCAGGCTAATCCCTCTAGGGCAGAAGCCTGTTTTCTGAAAATCTCTTCTGTTCAGTGCCTGAGGTAGAAACTCAGGCCCACTGTGATAAGCATCAGTCCAAGAATTCAGGTGGCTCTGTCTCCCTGGGCAGAACTCCCTGCAGCCTTGCTCACTTTACTAATGACAGATGTAATTAGAGATGAGATGAAGCCATTCTGAATAGATTCTTCTAAAATTGTCGGGCCCCCTGATGCGAAGTTACCCATTTTTTGGCCAGTAGCCCTGAAACTTCCAATAAAGAAGAGAAATTAAGCCCCAGAGATACTAAAGGAGGAAGTGAAATACCCACATTTCAGAAGCAGTGAGAGAAGCAGTCACTTCAGTGGGGGAAGAAATGAAGAGTCCAGAATAGAAGAGCAAGCATGACTTTCCAAGGAAAAGGAAGACAATTAATTTTTTGTTCTCTTACCAGACACCAGTCCCCTTGGGGCGGTGAGGCATCCTGGCCAACTTCCGCTGTTTTGATCCTGTAGGGAATGTAGCCAGAGTAGAGTGAAGGAGAGATCAACTGCTTGTCTCTCTACTACTAACTACTCCAGTATTGAATGCAGAGACTCTAATCCGTACAGAGGGAATGTGCTGGAAAGAATGACTTCTATGGCCAATTCTTTAGTTGTGGCAAAGTAGTTGTTAAATGTCTTTTAGTTTTAAAGATTTATTTTCTTTCTGTGACTCGGTAGGTCTCATATTTGCAAAATAAAATATGGCCAATTGGCTTCTTTGAGAACATAAGCGGTAGTATGATGTGGTAATTCTGGGTTCAACCATATGCAGTGGAATTATAACTCAAGGGAGAGACTAGAGTAGAAAAGTAGCCGTTGAGGTGAAAAAGTCATGTACATTTAAAAATTAATCCAGGCAAATATCTTTAATTACCCATAAAATATAGTTCTGTGTCTCTCAGTAAATACTAAAAAGCAAGGTGGTATCTTTGAGCATTAGAACATATAGATGTTCCTTGACTTGAACACCAGAAGAAGTGTTTGCTGGAGATTCAGGATCATGTTCTTAGACAAAAACAACAACAAGATGCACATATAAATGTGTGTGTATGTTTGTGTATGGGTGTGTGTATACATACATACATATGTATATATATTTTTTAAGTACTAAAATCACACAGTGAGGGTTGAAGTTCAGACTTGAGAAGCCCACAGGATGAAAACATCCTGGCAGGAGGGTTGATTTGTGTTTCCCGTCTCCAAGTCACTCCAATGCATGTCTTCACTGCATGGAATGGCAGATACAGTCTCTAATTCTCTCTCACTTCCCCTCAGTCCTCCTCAATCTTGTCCCACTACAACTCGCTGAATTTACATAAGTTTGATGCTTTCACAGTGTGATTCTATTATGTTTCGTGGGGAATTAGAGTCAACCAATTAACCACCAGATCTCTTAGATGAAAGCAATTAATTCAGACTTGATAGTATCGCGGGGACAGAGATGATAATGGTGGTGATTGTATCACTAAAGTTTAATGCGCTCTCTTTCAATAATTATTTGGTCTTTTCTACAGTGAATTGAAGACTGAAAGCACTACGCCTTATATGATGTTGATTAGGCTCCGGAAATGAGCTGGCTAACTGAAGATCTCAATGAGAAAGATCACTATGTGGGTCTTATTTATTCCTTGAAACACAGCCTAAACATGCAAGTCAGAATGGCTCAGTGGCAGTATTCAGTGGGATTTACTATACGTCTGCAGCTCTGCAGGAAGACGACACTCCAGAGTATCAAACAAATAAATATTCAAGGCAAGCAACTCTTCCTTTAAAACTTACTGAATAGGTGAAGAGACTTGGGGCTTTTGATGGAAGATGAATTTTGTTTTAAACTTAAAGAATCTGAATCTTTTTTGTAGAATTTTGCTGAAGGGAGTTGTTTAAGGTTGTCAACTATGACCTTCTGATAGTGGTTTTTATGTGTATAGATGGAAGAGTGTATGTGTGTGTGTGTGTGTGTGTGTGTGTGTGAATAAATGATATATTTTAAAGTTAACTTTGAATAATAAGAAATATCTTAACCTGAATTTATAAATTCATCTCCTCACCCATTGCTAGTGGGAGAGTTATTCTCTATGGCATTATGGGCAGAAGGAGTAGGTTCTTTTTAGCTAATTCCCCAACCCACACAGCCCTCCAATGCTAAGAATCACAATGTCTTACCATACCTTTGGAAGCCATTGATCTTTGGCTGGGATTGAGAATTGGTTGCTAGAGATAACCCACAAGTAAGCATGAAGAAATACAGTGTGACTCTGGCTTTGTGCCTAATTTTCTTTACAAGATTCATTGTATTATCTAAAAATATTTGGGGGGAAGAATAGAAACAAACACTGTCAGCTCATACCTTCACAAAAATGTATGTATTATGGGTTCAGAGGTACAATGGCTGCTCTTTGTAGCTAGGGAGACTCTGGAATTGGAATTGTATGTCTAGTGCCTTGGTGAAAGTGTGCTTACGTTTTGATATAGGCATTCATCACAGGTGAGTTTGTGCTTGCCATGAGGAAAACCAGACTCTACTTTGTAGAAATGCAAACAGGCTAACAGGAGAGAATGCACTTGAACTAAGGGAATAATGGGCAGACTTAGCCCTGCTGAAGGGGGAATTACTGGTAAGCCTTTTGATCATCCTCTCTGGTGTATGACTGTAAACATTTTCTCAGGAAAGATGCTTCAAGCCTTTCAATGTGGAATGTGAAATATCAGTATTATCTATGAAATATTTAAGAATACATACAAATGAGATAAAGTAATGTATTTATAAATTCATCAAAGTACTGTAATCCTGGAAATGTTGCATAACTCTATATGTGCATTTCATGCTTCATGTTTTTATTGCTTGCTAGTTTTTCAAATGTAGTTATTTAATAACATTTATGACACTGTTCCTACGCCAGGAAGAATTCTAAGTACTTTACCTGTATTAATTGCTTTAATCTTCCCCAAAGGCCTCAAAAGCATGTCATACTATTTTTACGATCTCACAGAGGTGGATACTCTGAGGTCCAGTAATCTTCCCTGCTGCTAACTGTGGAGCAAGGATTTGCTCTTGATGTGGCTATCAGTATTCCTTCTGCCTGCTCGCTTGGTGGTCTGAGATAGTCCCACCCCCTTTTCTTTTTGCTACTTTAATAAAACAGTTTCCTTGTTGGCTATCTGCATTATCCTGTGAATGATGGCTCGAAACAACCCTTACTCATATAGTAAATGATTTCCTGCAGTAAGTGGGCCTTTCACCTATTTGGACTACTTGATGTGGCTATCAGTATTCCTTCTGCCTGCTCACTTGGTGGTCTGAGATAGTCCCACCCCCTTTTCTTTTTGTTACTTTAATAAAACAGTTTCCTTGTTGGCTATCTGCATTATCCTGTGAATGATGGCTCGAAACAACCCTTACTCATATAGTAAATGATTTCCTGCAATAAGTGGGCCTTTCACCTATTTGGACTACTCTCATAAGAATGTAGTTCAGAAACACTTCCCAGCTAAAAATCTTCTAATTTTACATTTATTATCATGACCTTATGCCACATAGAAGACTTTTTGGCAGTATATTTTTAGGCACCATTTGTGAGAGATTGGGATCATGAATTCTGCTTCAAGCATTTGCTGTGTAGTGCATGAATTCACTTTTCATCTGGAGATCACTTAGGTTCCTTTTACACCTCAAATCACCAAGATGGATGGTAATAAATATGAGATTTTGGAATGGACCCATCTAACAGACCTAACAACCAGAATGATTCCCATAAGAATAATGTATTCTCCAGACAAAAATAGGAAGACACTGCTGGATTTAATGTAGGTTTCACTCTGCTCATTTTTGAACACAGTAGGGCCACTGGATGTGATCCGGATAGGACCTGTTCATGTGCTTTCCACGTTCATCTTGGAATGCTCTTTGGATTTCCTGAGACTAAGATTAAGCAGATTCAGCAGCGTGAAAAGATCTCGACTCTTCAAATACAAAAATGTCTTTTTAATAGCATCAGCAGTATCATTTATTTGTCATATATAGATTATTTCCTGTATCTTTACTGTCTCAGCTTTTCTCATTTGGAATGTTTTTGGAATAAATATTTCTGAGCCATAAGACAAGCTATCACAATGGAGAATAAAAAGTATTAATCTGAAAGTAGTGTCACATGAGAAATACCGGAAAAGAAACACGAGTTCAGTTGTAGCCTAAACAATTGCGCTTATAATTATACTAATTAATATATTAAATAAGAAGGTCTAAGGTGGACCTTGAAGTGAATATATGAAGGTAGAAAATGATCACATATATCATTACAAATTACCATTAGCAAATGTTTAAACAACAACATAAACAAATGTTTAAATAATTGGTATAATACATATATCTTTTGAATAATAGTTTACAATAAGGAAATTGATATTATTTTGTTTGTTTTGTTTTTATTTCTTCTTACATTAAAATTATTATGTATAAGTACACAAAGGTGTCAAAGATATTGAAAGGAGGCAGGAAAGTCTTCTAAATGGCGTTGAAAATACTGCAAGTTGTTTTTAATGTTTATTTATTTTTGAGAGAGAGAGAGAGAGAGAGAGAGCAGGAGGGGCAGAGACAGAGAGAGAGGGAGACACAGAATCCGAAGCAGGCTCCAGGCTCTGAGCTGTCAGCACAGAGCCCAAAGCGGGCCTCAAACCCAAGAATTGTGGGATCATGACCTGAGCTGAAGTTGGACACTTAACCAACTGCGCCACCCAGGCACCCCTACTGCAAGTTTTATATGTGAAAAAAAAATTAGCATCAATTCTTATCTCACACAGCATACAGTAATTAACACGAAATGGACAATATCCTGAAATGGGAAACTAAAACTAAAATTTCCAGGAGAAAACACAGTCTCTTTGCAATACTTTGCAATCTTCGTGCTTAAATAGTACACAAAGAACACAAACCGTAAAAGAAAAAAACTGATAATTGAACATTAAAATTCAAATATTGTGCTCTTGCAAAGACACACTAAACAAATTTTAAAAAGCAACCACAGAATGGGTGAAAATATTCACATGTATAGGATTGGTATTCAGAATATATAAAGAACTTTCAAAACAATGAGAAGACAAACCAATAAACATAATGGGCAAGAATGTTCGGAGAGTCACTTCTTAAAACAAGATAGACAAATGACAAATACACACATGAAAAATGCCTCATCCGTTAGTTACCAGGGGAATGCCAATGAAAACCGCTAAGAAAGAAATACCAAACACCCACTAGAACAGCTAAAATAAAAAGACTGACTTTATTGAGCACATGGAGCAACCAAATCATACGCTAAAGGTGAGAATGCAAAAATGGTACAAGTACTTTGGAAACCAGGCTGTTTCTTTAAAAGTTAAATATACACCTGCCATATGACCTAGCTATTCCAGTCTTTGTTTTTTGTTTTTTGTGTGTTTTTTTTTTTACCCAAGAGAAACAACAGGTTCTGTCCACATAAAAATGTGTATCTGAATTTTCATGGCATCTTTGTTTGTGATAGCCAAAAACTAAAAACAAATGTCCATTAACAGGTGATCCAACAAAATGTAGTACATCCATACTTTGGAAGAGACTCTACAATAAAAAGAAACAAAGCACAAATATATACAACAGTGGATAAACTTCAATTCATTGTACTTAGTGAAAGAATCTGGAAGAAAAAAAAGAGGACATACTATGTGATTCCACAACGACAGAGAGCAAATCAGTATTTGGCTGGGGAAGGGAGTAGAGGGTTAGAGTGAATAGGAGTACAAAGAAACATAAGGAGGTAGTGGAAATGTCCAGTGTGTTGATAATAGTGATGTTTCCATGGATATATACCATGCCCCAAACCAATACATTGCACAATTTAAATATTAACTTTAATAAAGTAGTAACAATTTTTAAGTTAATGCTACACTATTCTATAGCTACTCAATCAGGTTCTCATGCAGGAGTCATTCATTTCTCCTTCAACAAATATGTATTGAATGCCTTCTATTTGCCAGGCACTGTTCTAGAGGCTGGAACTATGGCAACAGGGAAAGAGGAGGGTGTGCATGTGTCAGGGAAGAAAGAAAGAGGAAAAAGCTGTACCTTCATGTAAATACATTCTAGTGACAAAAAAGCAGATAATAAAGGCAGACATGTCCCACGGACTGTGAAGAAAAATAAAGCAGAACACAGGGATCAGGAATTACTAGGGGTGAAAGGCTGTAGTTGCACTTTTAAACTGGGTGGTAATTTTAAATGTAGTAACCATGGATTGGTAATTTAAATAGGAGAGTAATTTTAAATAAGGCCTCTCTCTTTAAAGATAACATTTAAGTAAACAAAGATAGGAGGAAGGCTAGGGAAGTGACCCGAAGAAGCTATTATTTGGTAGAAGCAGCATCCAGGAAGGGGCAAGCCAGGTGCACCACCTCCAGAGGACCAGCAGACCAGGTGGAGTCCCAGAATAGCTGGGATATCAGTGCAGCTGGACTGGCAGGTGAAGAATGAGTCCCAACATTGTCTAAGTCATTTTCCATGCAATATAGTCTTTCATGTTTCCTTTGCATAAATCATTCCTTTTATTTGAAAAGTAAATTATCCTTCTAATTCTTTGACTTCTGAGCAGTGGTAAACTGACAGTTTTTAGGAATCCGTATCTAATTCTTGGTTGTCTGTGTTTTCCTAACATATGAGAAAGCCCAAGTTTTCTGGAAGGAGCAGTGAAGGGAAAATTGCTCTTGAAAGCTTCAGTTGAGTGGTCTTATTTTGACTTCACACTCTTTGCTTAGAGGGACTCATGAGGAACTGCTTTTGGAAGTCAGGGGAGGAGAAGAGGGTCCGTGAAGCTCGGTAATGTGTGTTCATAATCCAATATGCTAACGAGCATGACTCCAACTCATCCTTCCGTTTCATTTATTTTCATCAGTGAATGAGTCATGATATAAATTTCTCTGGAGAATCAAGCAAGCAGATTGAAGTTGTCAGCTATTAACCTTGCTGCTGCTTTTTTAATGTTGTTAAAACATATTATTTATCTATTTATTTTGAGAGAGAGACAGAGACAGAGACAGAGAGAGAATCCCAAGCAGGCTCCACGCTGTCAGTGCAGAGTCCAACCCAGGGCTCAAACTCACCAGCCGTGAGATCATGACCTAAGCCAAAACCAAGAGTTGGACATCTAACCAACTGAGCCACACAGGTGTCCCTATAATATAGCTTTAGTCAAATTGTAATTTGTGTGTTGGCTTTGCAAAGCCCAACGTAAGTCACCTAAACAAGTTTCCAATAGAAGAACAATCCTCACATTCTTTTTATAGTTATCCTTTCTCCACAAGTTGAAATCCTTATGAGAAATAAAATTGTTCTTGGTATAAAGAGCATTGAATAATCCAAATGCCTTACATACAGGTTTTAAAAGATTTCTCCTTTCCTCATTAAAGACAGTGAAGGTCAAGATGGTCTTCCCCCACCCCCTAATATGGAGCATGCTATAACTATTTAAAAATCTTACAGAGCCATTAGGGAAAGCAAGTTCTTAATGACTTGTCATGAATTATTTAAGATGAACCCAGGGGCAAAAGATTCTGCCTATATGAAACAGCATTACTGCTACCAGGGAGTAAAGTTGAGAGCACGGTGCCAAGGATTTATTTTGCTTGCAGTGGGAGAGTTGTTTATCTTTAAATTAAAAACTCATCATTATCTTGGCAAAGACCATCTAAGTAACATATGGAATGAGAGCAACTCTGGGAACAAGGCAGCCTTTGCAAATGAACATTTAAAAGGAAACTCTTTGGTTGTGGTCTTAAATTGGTCCTCTCACCAGTCTGGGACTAAGAAAGTTACTATCCCCTGCCTCGGCCTCGGCCTGTTATTATGGGGAAGAAAAAGGTTACAATACGTCAAGGTGCTTATGTACCATAGAATACTTCAACACGTTAACTGTTAATTTCACATATGTATAATTCAAAATTATTAGAAAATTTCCCTTGCAAAGCCCAGTCTTTAAACAAATCATAAATGAAAAAATTTAGAGAGATGAATAAAAATCACTTGGCTAAATCCAAATCACTTCTTATTTCCTAGTTCTTAATGGATACCATTTTAAATGTGATACTCCATTTAAAGGCTCCATGTTGATACTGATTTAATGTTCTTCATGCACCAAACATCCAACTGCAGCACAGAAATAAGTTTGCTTTGAGTGCACAAGATAACTGATAAAAATGCATTTTTATTTGAAAAATGTGCAGAAACAATCACTGAATATAGTTCTCCACCATAGTATTCAAACCCAGACACCACAAAATCATTGGATGCTATGATTTTTGAAGCCACTAGAACTTTGATATAACAAAATAATGATCTAACAGTGTTTGTCAGGCACCGCACTCTACTCAGGGGCGCACAGAATAAAAACTCTAGGTTTAAGGTTTTCATTTACAGTCGTAGCACTAGACGAAACAGTGAGCTGTGTAGATGACAAACAAAACAATCAAAAGTGCTTAGCCTAACAATGAGAATCATATCACTTAACGGTAGACTGTTGGAATACAGTGAAGCACTTCAGTGTTATGTTGTACATTGTCTATTTTTAATACATTAAGCAGGATAACTCATGTCTCTTAGATAATTTCAGATGCAGTCGGTACCTTTTACAAGGCTATGGATACAAAAGCCCTATTTGTACATGGAGGATCTGACCAAGTTGTAATATATTACCTAGACAGTAATTGGACTCCTTGAAAGAAATACAAGATGATATACCAAATGAAATAGAACTCATATTTTTTTCAAAAACTTGAGATATATTAAACATTTCCAATCAAATACACTGACTTCAAGTTGCTACCATTTTATAGCTTCTAATACCCTCTACTAAAATTGGTATTTTGTCCCTGCTATGACACTTCTTTCCACAAGTGGCTTAAATTATTACTGTAATTTTTATTATTCTTAGCTTGTGATTATGGTGCCTGTTTATGAAAGGGAACATAATTTACAAGCCAATTTCTTAGATATATTTTCCTTTGAGACTGACATGAACTCTGTGAGGCACACAGGGCTTATAAGTTCCATATGAGAAGAAGCCACTAAGATATTTAATGGCATACTCATGAGCCCCAAATTGTTCTTTCTGACCACTCTCCTTTCTACAATACTACATTTCCTCTCAAAGAGGATTTTAAAAATAACCCGGAGAACAGAAAATTATAAGAATATGTTTACTAGGGACAGACACTATTTTGATGTTCCAACAGATATAAAGACAAGAGCCTTTGGTTAAATAAGGGATCCATTAGATTTAAGACAGACATGCCCGCTTCTACAGAATTTGCTAATGATTCTTGAAGACTAAGTTAGCCAAGGGATATTAGCCATGATTTCCAAGACCTGTTGGAAAGAAAAAGAGCCATGAAACAAGTTCGATCGACTCAATTCAAAGATGATTTCTTTGTATATTTTTTTCTTCAAAAGCTGACAACCTTTTAAATAATCCCACTATTTTGTTATTAATGTTTTTTGCTTGTTTTTTGTTCTAGCTATATATGAGACTAGAAAATATCTCAACCATACACTGTTGATAAAAGGAAATCTGCAGAGAAGCATCTTTGTGATTCTACTCCTTGAAAAGTTAATCAAAATGCAATTTATGAGAAAAATAAGTTCAGATAGACCAAACAAAATGTTTCAATGTTTCACACATTTTGATGGCACTAATGAAACATTGGTGTTTAAATGGTTTTATTAGCTTAGTTCTAAGGGTATAACCTTCTACTTGGTAGATAAAAATGATAGATGAATATTTGCCATGGATCTAGTCACAAAAACTCTTCCTGTTACTGATTCTCCTTTTGTTTTCTACCTAAAAATCAAACCAAACTCAAAGTATGGCCTTCTCTGTGTTCTGCAATATTTAAGAACACTATTCAGACAACATTTAACTCTAACCTCTCTTTACAGCTCTTCTTCAACAATGTCATCATGGTTGGATCTCCAACCAAGAATTCTAAGGCAACAAATTTATAACATCCCTTAGATTTCTAACAATTTTTTAAATCAGTTCTGAGACAAATATCTTCATGAGTTTATAAAGCATTGAAACAACATTCATCTCAGATAATGCTCTATTTCTATTTTCCATGTTTAAGAGCTCAGTGCTCTCCCCGGAAACAAGTTTATAGCAAAGATCAAGAAGAAAATATAATTTTTGTTGAATTCTCTGACAACTTTTTCAAGCATCTTGGCGTCTTTAAAAATAATAAAGCTTTCCCTAAAATGTTCACAGGCACTAGCCTTCTTTTAATGTTTTAAAGCTTAGTGATACAGGGTGAAAGACCATCCCTTTGCCTAACATCAGCTCTCAGATCTCTCTTTTAAAGAGTTAATTCTCTTGGGAAACCAGAAATTTCAATACTATCTCTTTACAGTTTGAGTTTGAGATTATATCCCCAACATTCTTTATGGATGAGAATTTTCCCTCAGTGTTTTAGTATAATACACACTGAGGAAAGCATATGTAACCTTTTTAAAAGTGAACAGAGATACAGAGCAGTGAATAATTTTATGTCATGGACACAGGTTCCAGGTTCTACTATACCTAGTTATTCACTATTACACAAATTGCTTCTGTTTCCAACTGATGAGTATATAGACAAGCTTCATCAAACTTGCTGATTTCCAATGGATTCAATTTACAGTTTATAGGATATTTTGGCTGTTATTAAATTATTTTTTAATGTCATGTACTTCTCTATGGTCAACTTCTCCGTCTTACGATGGAGACAAGAAAGGTCTGATTAAAACTCATACCCAGTTCATTTTATTTTATCTGTACAGGTTGGCAGGGAATAACTTACACTAGAAGCATAACAAAGACATCCACTGATACATGGACTGGACTGGCCTATCTAGTTAAGAACAACAGATGAAATACTTACTTTACTTTAGAAAATGCTGGTTTTGAATTTTTTGCAGTGTATAGCTGATAATATGGAAATGATAGCAAATCGCTAGAGTAGTTCCAAGAATTCTAAAACCTATGTAGAGACCCACAAGGTCAATTCCTAGCATTTGACATTTTCTCTGTCATTTTATGACTTATGACCCCCATCATACCAAGGCAACCGTGTTTTCTCAGCTATTTTTTGATACATTTTTCAAAGGATTTTTCTTTTTCTGTATTAGAAGGTAATCTTGTACCTACTCACAGTTGAATCTCAAGCAATTCCCTTTCCAGGAGAAGCTTAGGAGAAAGGGATGGTGGTAATCATCTTCAGATTCCAGTAACATCCCATACTCTTTGCTGAAGATACCAGAATACTTTTCACTGTATTAATGTCTCTGTGAGGTCCTCTTCTATTAGGACATAATAGGAAATGAGCTATGTGGTTGGAGACAAATTTGGTCACAGAGGTATTCGAGGCACTGTGTTAGAGCAATGTAAACATCAAACTAGTGTAAGCACTCTAGAAATGATTTCAGAAAGAAGTTTCATATACATTTTAAATATTCCCTAAAATACAGTATGGGGGTTTACCAAAGCATTCAGGAGATAACAAAAACAGGATACATCTTGGCTAAAAATACATGCTGTTTTGGGTTAAAGGAGGTATGCAATTCTTCAAAGCAGTCTGTATACTATCAAGCAATTTCAAATCAATTTGAAATTATAAAATGAATTATACATAATTGTTAATTCTGAAATAATTAATAATTAATATTACTAATTCTGAAATAATAATTTCCAGTAATGGTGACAGAATTTGGGACCAGATGTCAAACTTGACAGAAAAAATATTTTTTTAGATCAAGTTCTTATTTATTAAATTAATTTTCTTCTTTAAATGTCATTCCTCTTGAGAATGCTACCAAATAATTTTTATTTTTATAGGCATAGTTCTATAATTATGGGCATCATCACCCTCTGCTTCATGCTACGGCTATCAAATATGATCTTAAAATAGACTCTGAAGAAATTCTTGTTAAATAACTGACAATGACAGAATCTTGGCAGAAGTAAGTCGATCATATAACTGGAAAAAAAAACAGAAACTGAAAAAAAAATCCAAAATAGAATACCTTTAGGATTTCATAAAGACTAAATATTTCCTATTATGGAATTGCAGGGGACATCACAATTTGAATTCAAAGAAGAGTTAATAAAATGGCCATAGAAGTTTACCAAATTTTGCCACAACAAGGATTATATTGTTTCTGCCCACTTTACTTTCAGTTAAAACATCTTTGAACTTAGCTAATAGCTTTCTATCCCCATGGCTCAGGCACTGAGGTCATGAAGAGCATCATAGAGAAAAACACCACTGGAGGGAACACCCAAGCATGATGGATCTTAGAATCTGGCCTTAGGCTGCAGAAGTCAGAGGAACTGAGCAATTAACACTGAGAATTTTGCAAGAACATTTTAGACAATCCTTTGGGTCTGTGTTCCTAAAACTGATTCAAAACCAGATGTAAACTGTAGAGAGAGGCTCAAGGGGAGAATGGGGGACAGGGATTTAGGGTTTCTAATGTCTGTAATTTAAAAATATACATAGTATAGCAAAATGAAATCTAATTGGAAAATTTTATAGGAAGAGGAACCATCCTATCAAAATTATATACTCATGATAAAAAGAGAAAACTTGAAGCATGATGCCTTTGTTATTGGTTAAACTGAAAAATATTTAAATAATAGTTTAATAGGAGTTCCTTAGGCTTATCAGAAACAAAGATTAAAAAATGTAATATCAATTTAGATAAAATAATAAGAATAGGTCAATGGAAAATATGTTTGTGATGACTTTTTTTAAAAAAGGCAGTTTTATGTGAAAAAATAAAATGATTAACCAACTTTTTAGAGATAAGATACACCTCCACTCCTCCCCTACCCCCTAACATACCTCTAAGGTGGGTATTTTGCCTGAGGCAAAATGAAAACACATGTTAAATATATTGTTTTATGGCATGAGGTATCATCAATTTTTATGTGATGAATGACATGAAAATTCTGAGCAACCATAAAATCAATGCATCATTCTGAAATTGTTGATCTACAAAGTGACACACCTGTATTTTTACAATTGATTCAAAGCCAGGGGTGGGTCTAAAGGGTAGAAATGTGATTCCGAGTTTCCGTTGCTTTTATAAATTAAAAAGAAACCCACAATTATTAGTCACTTTTTGTTGTCATATCACTGACATATTTTATCTAAAAAAACAAGTAAGGCTAAATAGTTTTTCTTGACTGCAGTTAAAAAAATATTTAATAATGGCGACCTTCAATTTCTTCTTGTGACCATTTGCTAAGAAAAATGAAACGTGAGACTGAACAATGAATCAATTTCCAAAATTTTGTTTGAAAAGGAAACCTCTGGAGAGTCTCTTAATCCCAACTGATAATGTTAACTTCTAATTGGCTGGGGTGAAATTTGACTAAATGACTCTTCCAGACATCTGTAACAGACACATTTAGTTTCATTTGTCCAAATGCTGTTTCTTCCTACTTTCATTTTTCTCCCAGGGCATTTCTTTTGTACTTTGTCATTCACAGTCCTGTTCTTATCTATTTGCCATTTATTAAGAATATAAAAAGGACATTGATATACAATCTCCCATATTTTAGCAGAAGTCTGACTCTCACACTCTCATAACCTTATCAGCAATTAAGCCATCCTAGGATAGCTTATTGGGTGTATATAGCCATGTCATTCTTAATGACTGATTTAGATTTCTTTATTGTGTACCCATTTTTAGCTAATATGTCCCTCCCAATGCAAAGCTAAAAGGACAAATCAAATTCTATATAGGAAATAAATCCAATCTTTAAGAAAAAAATTGTCTTTCTATATTTTCCCTTTAGTGGCCTATCCCTTTCCCCCACGTGACATGGTAATTTTTGTTCTGATTTAAAACTCATGGATAATCATCTTAATACTTTTTTACATACTCATCTTTATAAAAAAAAATAACACAAATTGAGCATCCATGGTAGTGAGACCACATTAGGAAATCTCTCATCTTGTTTGGAGGGGCCTCAGAGACAACTGGTCAATTCTTTTGAACACTGTTGACTATTCTAGCTTCTTAAAATAGATTTTTCTGGCAGAAAAGCAAGATATGCCACTATGCATGGTCTACTCAACAACAATTTTGTGGTTTGTTGCTGTTTTGGGAAGTAATATTTGGGTGGGGTTTTAGATGATCAGTTCCTATGCAGAGACTAGCAGCCACATTTCTTCTCTGCTGGTTTCTCCCCATCGAGCTTTCCTGAGTTTCCACCGTTGACAGTGTCGGGGACTTGTGTCTTCTCTACACACTGTTCCATTCGCTTCATTATTAAGTCCAGAAGGGTTTCCACAGCTTTCTCCACATTCTGGCCAGTCGCCGCACTTGTTTCAAAATATGGTATGCTTGAATAGAAGAGATGACAAATATTTTTGAGAGGAAGAAATCAGAAAAGATACAACAAGATGTACAAATGAGTCACACATGCGACACCACGGCTGGCTGAAAGATTGTGAAATAATCATGATTCTGCCGGCCGAGCTTGAAAGCATCCTTGTTTTTTCTCAGTGAGTAAAAACTGGTGGGCTGCTTTTTCCTATGGGTATGAACGATTTTATGGACAAGGAAATGGACACAGGAGGTACTCAGGAATTGGAAGCTAAGGTATTATTACGGTTTCAAAAAAATGAAGAGGGTAGAGCTACCCAAACTAGTGATAAATATTACCATTAAAATATCATTTCCCTTTTAATCAATTATCTAGAAATATGACTTAGAAATTAAGCAGGCACTGAATAGGATATACATGTAAATAAAGAGGCTATGTTTATTTGAAATCAAAAGTTCCAAGAAGACACATTTTCAAAGCTCGCAAGGAGAGTTCTTCAGTAAAAAATTGGCAGATAAGATGAAACTGTTTTAAATTTAAAGTCTGTGTTGGAACTCAATTTATAATCGCAGGAGTATATTTAACATTTTTTAAAAATCTGCCATTTAAGCTCGGCTTGGATGAGGATTGCAATATTATGTCCACATTAGGTATTATTTCTTAGAGTTTTACAGCTATTAGTTGAAAGGCAGTAGAATATAGTGCTGAAGATCATGAGCTCTGATCTCAGATTGCCTGGGTTGAATTCAAGCTCTGCTACTTACCAGGTACAGGACTGTCCATTGGTTACTTAATCTTTCCATGCCTCGATTTTTTGTATATAAAATGGGACGACTCTAGATCTTCTATATATGGTTATGAAGGGTTAAATGAGTTAAAGTCTAGGGATGGTTGTGAGCCCGTAATAAATATTCAGCAAATGTTAGCTGCTATTACTATTAAGTAATTGGTTTAAAAGACCCATACATTTCCCTGAAAGATCTTTTTCATTCAT
The DNA here is from genome assembly GCA_028646485.1 of Cryptoprocta ferox. Taxonomy (NCBI): domain Eukaryota; kingdom Metazoa; phylum Chordata; class Mammalia; order Carnivora; family Eupleridae; genus Cryptoprocta; species Cryptoprocta ferox. Next base: position 68,097,697 of record CM053566.1, on the reverse strand, counting down.
GTGCCATTATTGATTCAAGGGGAGTCCTCCTAGTGTCAACTTCATATTCCTGCTCCACTACTAAGCAGCAGCGTGCAAGGTTAGATGACACCCACGTAAATGACTCACCCGTATTTGTCAGCCAGGTCCCGGGCTTGCCTTTCATTGACTTCCCTCTGGTCTGGTAGGTCTGCCTTGTTGCCAATTAATACTATATCTGGATTTTCACAATAAGCATTTGCTTGCAGTTGGCCTTAGGAAGAAAGCAGATGGACCCAGCACGTTATTTATAAACAAGTGATGTCTAATGACTGCTCATACTTCAAATTCTTTTTTTTTCATATTTCAAATTCCTAATCTAATTGTTCACCTCCAGCTTGACTGCCTACTCGTTATATTATATTAGCCAAGTTACTCCACTCTTCCCAACTTCAGCTTCCTCGTCGGTAAAATGAATGAAGAGAATGTCTCACAAATCACAGATTGTGAACATTAATAATAATTTATATGAAGCACCTATATAATGACCTATCAGTGCTCTTCTACATCTGGGTAAATGGACATACCACTTCATACTATTTGTTCCTCAAATAAAAGTAGAGACAATAGAACAGAATTTTTATTAAGTTTATTTATTTATGGAGAGGGGGGTGGGAAGGGACAGAGAGAAAGGGAGAGAATCACAAGCAAGCTCCATGCAGATCTCATAAACAGTGAGATTATGACCTGAGCCCAGATCAAGAATCAGACCCTTAGTCGACTGAGCCACCCAGGCACCCCAACCAGGATTCTTAAATGTGTACATTTGCTCTTTCCTTTAAAAGACTGCTACATTTCTATCTCCTGAAGTCCAAGGTGACGATCTATAAGAATAGAACATTCTGAACCACCATAAGTTCATGTAGAAATAAAAGACAGGTTTTTCTCTTTTCTCCAGGGTACACTGTTCAAAAGAGAGAAGAAAGAAGGAGGGATGGAAAAAAGGATGGGCTGGAAGAGGGTTGGGGGAAGGAGGGAGGGAACAAGGAAGGAAAGAAAGAAGGAAGGAAATTATAAGAAATCTATCAACCTGTATTTTTGAAATTACAGGGATTACTTTAATTTCTATCTCAAGGGATGCTGTATGAAACTTTGCCAAGGAAGAAGACAAGGCTTACCCTGTAATACTAATTATTTGAGTGTTAAAAATTAAAGTGTTATGAGACATGCCAATTAATTATCTAAAATCTCAACAGTATCCTTCAGGAATTTTTTTTAAATAAGGAAGAATTTTATCTGCCTTGAAAAAGGATAAATAAGTCATTCTCTGAAAAAAAAATCTAATAATCTTTTTATTTCTTTATCTCTTCAGAATCTAATAATACCACCAAAATTTGGATAAAAAATACAATAATAAAAGGAAATAGAGACAGATCCTAGGATAAACACTCAATTGGAAAAGCATTTAAGGAAGTCAGAATTTGTTGGTATTTTTCCCCATGGTAGCCAGTGCATGATTGAACTTGCATTTAAAGCAGTTTTATATATTAATCATAAATAATATATAAGAAAAATAAAAAGATATTTTTTGAGCATCTATTCTGTGCCAGACACTAATCTAGGCTTTGGACTATTGCAATGGAACAAAGCAGATGAAGTCTGCACTTTTATAGAGCTCCCATTCTAGTGGCAGAGAGTCAAAAGGACAAGTAAACAAAGAAATACATACTATAATGTCAGGTGGTGGCAGTGACAGAAGGAAATATAAAGTATATTGAGGAGATACAAAGTAAGGAAGAGTACTAGTTTAGACGGGTGGTCAGGGAAGGCTTCTTCCAAGAGAAATTAGGTTTGAACAAACCCTTGAAGGAGATAAGAGAGCTAGCACACTCCCTAAACGGGAGCTGAGAAATCAAGGCAGAAAAAATCAGAAAGTTCAAAAGCCACAGGTAGGAATGTGCCTTTTGTCCCTGTCAGCAGGAGAGACGTTTGGCTGGAGGCCAGTGAGCTGGGGCAGAATAAGAGTTAATTACGCAGGAATCCAAGGCCTTGTGTCCATGGCCTTGCAGGTGAGTGAAGGACTCTGGGTTTTATTCTAAGTGATTGGGAGGTCCCTGAAGGGTTTTGAGCAGGGAAATAACATGATCCAATTTTTAAAAAAATATCGCTCTGGCCACTGACAGCCCCAACAAATCTAGAAATGAGAAGACGATCGCCAGTCCCATAGGACAGCTTGTATACCCCATTAGGATCAAAATTCATATTTGTAATAAAAATGCAAATGAAATATTCTCTGTAGTGTTATATCAATTTTTCAAAAAGGAAATAAAATGCTACTATCCTGGGCTGACATATATCAATCTGTCTTTAATAACTGATTAGGCTACTTTTAACATAATGTTTGTTATATCTAACTTGTATAGATTTTTCTATTCAAGGCTTCTTTACATTCGAACATTTTTTCCAAAAATGTACAATCTCCATGTGAGATGACTGACACACATTACCTTATCTTCACGTGGCTGGTCTGCTCGGGAGGAGTTTCTCACCAAATTAATCCATTGGTTAATTAATCCCTTAGTTAACCCATGCACAAGGGCACACATTTTTAGGTGTCAGTGAACCCTCTCAGAAAACACTTTCCAGGTTACATGTGGTAGCTCACATAGTTGTAAGAAGTCTTTTAAGACTTACTGGATAAGTGGAATTAGTAGCCTTTCAATTGCAATTATAATGACTTTGAATATAGGTGGTGATGGAGCTACACAGGCTTCTTCTAAGATACAACAATTCCAGGTCACCTTAGGTGAGCCACATTAAGGCCATTACTTTGAAGGTGAGACAGCAAATGCTAAACTCATGAATTCTCAAAGTTAATCAAAGTTAACCCAATCTGGTTTCATGTCATGAAGCAAAGAAGTTAAGGCCCAAAGTGGCCAGTGCAAGTTAATTGATTCCACTTACTCATCCAGTTTCTGACATTTAAGAAGCTCTGTTGACTGGTGAGGTCAAACATTAATAAGAAACCCATGGCATCTCTGAAAAACGCAGTGGTGAGGCTCCGGAATCTGCCAAGAAAACACAATGGCGTATTCTGGAAGTTAGCCCACAAACATATTACGATGACAATACACACAACACTATTTTACTTTGAAATGTGAAATCTCCATGACATCTCTTATGGATACTCCTACAGAGTGAGAACGTGGGTAGAAAGAATGCTAAAGGGTCAGGGGAGGACTTCTGGTTGTAGACATTTTTTAGGACCACATCCTGGCTTTATGGTCTAGAGCACTTATATACACAGAGATTGTAACATTCAATCACACACTGGCTTACACAGCCCCTTGGACTTGTTGGGCCCCTTAGTGGCTCGTGGATATATTGTGGTCTACAGCTAAAATGGAAGCCACTTTAAAATGGGAACTTTAACTTAATCTTTTCAATCTCCCTTGTCTGTGCCTAAAAGAAAGCTTGGTAACCTAAAAATGAATGCCCATGATTACATGCAGAAAACCACAGCTTGTTAGCAGCTGGAGATGGGGTTCTTTTGCAGGGAAAAGCAATGTTGGTGAGAAAACTCACAGAATTGAATTTGGAAATGGGTTTTTAGAAAGGCACATAACTTTGAAATACAGAATACCACTTCCTATCCTAAATGTCCTCCTAAGTTTTGGACTCCTATGTTAGCCTATTTGTAGATTCTTGGTTTCCCTGGAGTTCTATTCTCAACCCCTTCCTGCTCTACATACACTCACTGAGTAATCTCATCCATTTCCCTGGCTCAATTATCACCTATGTGTTGGACCCCAAAAAAATAGGTCTAGATTTGTCCTGCCCTTCGTGCTGCATGCCCAATTACCTGTTGTATATTTCCAGTTGGAGGAAACTGAGGCACCACTAACTTCCCATGTCTAAACCCAAACTGGTCCCTCCTTCTGATTTCTTCTTCTGTCAATGCGTCATCCTCCTCAGTGATGCCACAGCTCTTCTTTCTTCTTCACCTACTGTATACAATCACCAAGCATCTCCTGACTATCTCATTTCCATCCATCTGCTCTAGTTTTGAACCTATTATCTTTTCCCTGAATAACTTCAACAGCCTTCTTAACAGGATTCCTGTCTCCAGTTTTGTTTGGGACCCTCCCCTTCACGGAGGGTCTTTCTTCCCCCTTGGTTATATAAATCCTCTGCTGAAAACATCTAAACAATGATGCACTGCTCTTAAGATAATGACTGAACTCTTTAATAAGCTTTCAGGCACTGCATGAACTGATCCTTGCTCATCTATCTTGCTTCATCTCTTGACTACCCACGGGCATACCAATCTTCTTTAGTTCTTAGAAAGTTCACTCTCTCCCCTGGGCTCTCACACATGCTGTTCTTTCTGTGGGTAACCTTGCCTTAATGCTCCCTCGATCTCCCACCTCTTTAGCCTGGATGAGACTCACTCACTCATACATTGTGTATGAGTGTGTGTGTGTGTGTGTGTGTGTGTGTGTGTGTGTGTGTGTAGGGGTGTGTGTGTGTGTGTGTGTGTGTGTGTGTGTCTATATCTAATCTATGTCTATATCTATATCTATATCTGTATCTATATCTAAATCTATCAGAGGAAATATCACTTTCCCAAGCAGCCTTCCTAACACCCACATCTGGGTTATTGGCTCCTTCTGGTGCACCTGTCTATCGCCCTTTGTTTTCCTGACATTGTCTTAAGGCTATATTGCAATTTCTCCTTATCTATTCAAATGCTACTGTAGACTTGTAAGCCCCAACAGGAAAGAAGTTGTATTTCTAACTTGTTATCCATTACATTTTCATGGTCTTGAACATAGTATTTATTTATGAAATGTTTGTCAAATTAAGAGAAAAAAAGAAATAGAATAGCAAAGGATATAAAATTATGAAAAATTTCAATGACTTCAATAGAGAACAATTCTTTTAATACCAAAGCAAGGAGAACAGGTATTTAGTGACTATGTATTCCCAAATTTGATTTCTTTGGTAAGGCATTAATCATGATAACTATGAAATACCAAAAGTTTGACTCAATTTTTTTCTTGTGGAATTGCTCCTACCAGTTGCTAGAAGCTCACAGAGATTATAGCACTTTTATGAAAGTTTTCTTTCTCTTAGGAACTAGTTGTATTCACAAAATTGTCTCCTACTCAACCACAATAGTGTGGCTAAGACAACTGCTCTCTGTTCTCTTTCTGAGAGAGAGAGAGAGAGAGAGGGAGACAGTTGTGTATGCGTGTCTCATTTAAGGACAAGACTGTATCATTTCCTCTCTCATCGCCCATAGCACATGACAAAGTTAATTTTAAAACATGTTTGTTGTACAGATTTCACTGGGGTAAACATTCTTGCATCCACAGAAACACAGGACACTCTTGCTCTGCAACAGGCTGATATCCTGGACCATTCTGGCCAGCCCCCTTGGGTTCCTCCCAGGAAAGGTAATTGATTTCCAGTTTTACTCACCAATCTCATTCTCTCCAGTGAGTCAGTAGGGTGGGGAAAGCCAGAACCACATCAAAAAACAAACAAAAGCAACCAATCCCGGAGTCACATTATTACTCTCTCCCTCACTGGGAACTAAGGCCGTGCCCCCTATCCTTGAGGTTTACATAAGGGGTATGATATTTTCCCTTGTTCCCAGGATACCACTTTTATCAATGAGCATTATCTTATATGGATTATACTGCCAGATGTTTTTAGGCACAGGGTTGTGAGACACTGTTTATCTTGTTGCATAGCTACACCTTGTATATATACAGAATGCAAAATTCTCAAGGAATGAATAACCCCAGTGTTACTGAGACTATCCCTAGTATTCCTCACTTCCCTCACAGAGCAGCTGTCATAAGGGGGCAGAGGAGAGAAGCCTACCATCACGCTAGGCTGACATATCATGTGTGAGGACATATGGGAACCACACTTTCTCATATTACTTCTTCAAAAATGAATTAAATTGGTCTATAAAACATACATCTTTGTGACAACAAAACTGACATATGAACAGAGATTCTTGTGAGGAATAACTTCAGAAGAACTAGCGGTGTTGAAGAATGTGTGTAAATGGAATTCACAGTCAAAAGAGCTAACAGAGAGGGCCCAGCACCTCTCCTGGCGTTTACACTCACTGAAAGCGAGAACACTCTGGACGCATTTCAAAAACCAAAGTGTTTACAAGCATAAACATTCTGAGACATGTGATGCCGGATTTGGAGGTATGTGCCTTCTAAATATCTTCTCTGACAATCCACTGCCAATTTTTATTTAATCTGATATTGAAAAGCTTCACTAGCTTGTGGTCTTTAGCATGTTGAAAGCTTGGATCTCAAAGAAATATATTTTCATCAAATAATGGAACAGTATCTCCAGCTCTAAGCAAATAAGACCCCTGTCTACTGAGCTTGTCTTGCCTTGGACATTGTATCAGAGAAGATGCTAGGAAAGCAAGCATGTCTCTGCCCTGGTAATGCTGACAATTTTGTTGGGGTAAGAAGGCCACAGGTGAATCAATAAAAGATTTACCTTACTACAGGTGGTGTATAATTAATTGAGTAACTTAAAGGATAGAAGCATCAGTGTTGTAGGAGTTCAGAGCAAGAGGAAGATTTTTTCAAGTGGATGTTTAGAAAGACCCCACAAAGGAGGTAATACATGAGCCAGGCCTGGTGAAAAAAGAGGGTCAGGGAAGGTGGGAAGGGAGGAAAATATTCTAGCTAGAGAGCAATGGTGTGACCCAAATTTTAGAAAACTAAGCCAATCAAGTGGCACAGGACAAAGAAATGAGAAAGGTCTTACCCCCCTTTCTTTCATTCCCTCTTCAGGTTGCACTTCTAATAATGTCAATTTCCCACCTTAATTTAATTAAATGCTAAAGAAGATTTTTTTTTTCCTATTAGAGACTACAAAGACAACACAAGGATCTTCAGAGTTTTTGAAGATATGATTTTTGAAATAGTACCAAATACACAATGCTAGCTATGGTCAATTAACTATAAATAAATGTATTCTTATTTCTTGATACAAATGTCTATTGAAACCAGGAGAAGAGTTGCAGATCATCTGACTTTCAAGGTCACGTGCAGCATTCACTTGAAAGGAAGTTTTCTAAGCTGTTCGTAGCTAGAAACAAAGTGATGTACTATTACCGCTCTTGTCCTGCAGTGTCCCACAGCTGAAGATGCACCTTAAATGCTTTCCCTGATGATCCATTGGGTCCCTGGCCGTTATAAACCTAAAAGATAAATTTTCGTCAGTTGATATTTCTTTGGATTTTGTCAACATTCAAATTCTCTGGGTTCACTCAGCATGTTTTTTCTCAATTACTGTAATCAAAGTTCAGAGTGCAGAATAAATATTTGCTCTGTTTTTTTCCAGAAGTATCACATAGACTCTCACTTTTAAATGTCAAGTATGAGTATGATTTTCAACACAATTTAGGCATACTGCAAACTTAAATTAGACACCTTCTGTCACTTCCTCATGGAGGCAGCAAACATTAGATTTAGGACCCAAGTTCTAGGTTCAAGTATCAACTCTTCATTTCACTTTTTTGAATCGTATTTTCTTATAGCAAATTGAGACCCACAATCTCTTCCTACTTTACAGAGTTCCTGCAACCCTAAATAACAGATATGAATGTACTTCTAAAGCAATAAAATGCTAATACCTGAATATCTTTTACTGTGACTTAGACTTTTAAAACGACCTACCCATGAAATATGCACATTATTTCTTAATAAGTTTACACAGATATTTCAAGTCTTCCTTTACTAGCCATTTTTCCAAAGGCTCTTTTTCTTAATGATTAAGTTTTCAAAATTATGGCCTTTGACTTCTTATTTCAGCAAAGCATAACAACTTTTTCAGCTCTCCTAAGTATGGGTTAGTAAAAAATGTTTAAAGGGAAAACTCTGTAACAAGTTCTACCTAGATGAGTGGAGGCATTTTGGAGCAGTGAAGTCACAAGAAAATCCTGGAGGGGTTAGAAACAAGGTTGCTAAGACTACACTAAAATGTATTGACTTTCAGATCAGGCACAAAATTTATAAGGAACCATGAATTTAACTTCTCAACCACTATTTCCTTTCCCCCACCCCAATTCTCAAAGAAAAGAGTAGACTTGTGACATCAATTGGAAGCGGCAGCCATGTTGGCAATCACAAATACCTTGGGTGGCAGTAAATCTGGCTAAGCTTATGTGTCTATGTTACATGTCTCACATGTCACAATATCCTTATTCCTGTCATTAGCGTCTAGCATAGGAGCAGAAAGCAGTTGTAATTCTCACTTAAACTCCCTTATCTTGTAAAATAGCATGGACTGGTCTCACATTCTGTTCATAATAAGCTAGTGATTGATAGCTGAGTCTACACATAAATACAAATGCGGCAAGAACTTACAAAGCTCATATTCCAGCTATTTGCCAATCATCCTTTTATTAACTTCTCTCTTAAGAGTGGAGAAATGGACAACACTAGTTCTTATTGAGAAACTTAGATCAAGAGTGAATGTTTTTGCCACCTGAATAATTTGGGTTTTGAAAGATTCCTAGAGAATTCAGAGAATTCATATAAATCCACAAACTATTTATTTGTCCTATATACTTTTGGAGACAAGTCATCGTGCCACTCAACATTTTTCTTAGCAAACTGTTTTTTTATGGTTGACAAAATTAAAAATATTCTAAATTGAATTAAAGTGACAGGTTATGAATTTCCTGCAAAAAAAAAAAAAGAAAGACAGACTCCTTACAATTCAGTAAACATAGCTCCTTAAATCTATTTTATATGGGGGGATGAACAACAAGTTTAACATAACAGTATGGTTAAAAACTCACCACACGTTTTTCCCGAAAGTCTATTCCTACTGTGGTGATAAACTTGGGATTGAATTTATTGTCTGTGTATCGATAAAGAAATGTCGTCTTCCCCACGCCTGAATCTCCAAGGGCCAGGAGTTTGATCAGATAGTCATAGTCCCCATCGGTCATAGTGATGGACTTGGTGGGCCTGCGTAGGAGAGGAAAAATAGGCTACGATAAAAATTGGTTCCCCTTTGCCTTCCTTCAAAACACAACATAAATTTATGTTTCAAGCTTAAAATAACTGAATACTTCCATTCTGCCAAATTCTGAATGAACTTGTACAAAGCAGCTTTGGAAGAAAAAGCACATCTACTATCTCATTCAGTACAAATCTTCTTACATCATGTCAGTTAATATGGAACAAAAAGCTATGATTATAGGATACCCACAGGAGCCACTGCCCCAGCAACAGTACAACGCAAAGAGCCAATAGCCTTTATTTTAAAGCCAGTGCCCTTTGGGACCAGGAGTATGGTGCTAGGAAGAGAAGAAGGTTACAGGAAACAGAATAGCCTGCCCAAGATGATGCAGGTAGGCTAGGGAGAGATTGCAACTATACATGGGTAGTGGAAGAGAAAAGCCTTATGGGAACATTTTACATCTAATCGTGCATAACGAGCTTTCTATTGTGTGCATGCAAAATATTCCTTTTTAATTTAAAAAATTTAACAACTGAGATGACAACCTTTAAAAACATTATTTGAAATCATTTCAAAAGCAGTGTCTAACAATCTTCTGTTTTGAAATACCAAAGCCTCTGTTCTCCAATGGCAAATCTGCTCTATTTGGCAAATCTGCTGTTTTCCAGACCTTTAAAAAGGAGAAAATCTAGTAAGAAGCATAACTATGGTAATTCTGCTAGTATCTCACCTGCCCGAAGGAATGTCATTTGCCAGTTTTTTCCATTGCCCTAAACTCCTTTGCCTCAGTCTTAATTTTTTCTGTTACAATGACTATGGGTGATGCCATGGGTTAATGCCAAGAACACGTGTACTGGTAATGCCTTTGAATTACACTACCACCTACCAAATGCTTAATGACATTTCCACTCCTGAGGTCAGCAAAATGATTTGTTTGGTAAAACTTTCTGATTTGTAAATTGTTGAAATGTGTTCATTATAGCCCATGTAGAGGAAGGCTTGTAAAGACATTCCTAGAAAAGTATCTCTCGTATTATATGAGACGGAAGAATATTTTCCCACCTTTACATATCCAGAAAACATCACAGTCTTCAGTTCTGGGGTGATTAAAATTAACTTTCAACAACAGGTTATCCCATAGACATATCTAAAAATTGCTAGATAATTCTAATCATTTCCTACCTGTAAGAAAATGGTGCATATGTTCAACAATTCAAGCCAAACTTTATTTTTTATAGTGTCACTTTAGTTAGTCATCAAAAGTAAAAGGATTCATATCTTTGGATAAATAATGATGAAGATGATAATTAGGTACTTAGCAAATCTGTATCATTACGTCATTTGGAAGATCGGCGAATGTTTTTACATTAGAATTTTCTAAAATTTGAACCCTAGTGCTGCGAAATCCTGCTAAATATATTAGGGATATGTTTCTTTAGTTAATGAATTGTTTTTGAGTTAAAGTGTTTTGAGAGCTGCCAATACATACTTCTATGCTAAAGCTCTCCTCCCCTATAATATGCTTTCTTCACTGAGTAGGACTCTCACGGTGAATGTTGGCTGATGATAAATGTTCTCTCTTTTATTGTTGTTGCTTTTGTTTAGTAAATATACGAAGTATAATCATTGCTCCAGATTATACCAATAGCTTAGCTTCTATCAATAACCAGCCTTCCTTAATAAAAGGATATGGGTATCTCAAGTATTGACATGAAATTCTTCTTGGGAAAATATCTTCAATGACGGTCTTTAAAGCAGTGATTAGTTCCGAGTTTGGATGGTCCTGAATATCTTACTAGGACTTTATAGTTGAAGATCTTGCTTCTCCTAGTCTTTGAGCCAAATGGGTTGCTAGAGGAGATTGCTGCCAGAGTAGTATAATTTCCTCCCATTTGGGGATGTCAACACCGCCATCTCTCTGCCTTCTTCTCTCTTTCTCTCCCAAACTTACTCATGTGACACTCCTCTGCAGGATGATAAAGTCTATCATTTCACTAGTAGTGCTGGGTGAAACTGTTAATTCTCTTGGGAAAGAAAGGTTAATTTTTTTCTAACTGAGATATAAGTAGCCAAAGCTAAATTCTTCCCTGACCACACGTCTTGATCAGGCAGAAGAAGTTAAAGCTACCGGCTGCCTAAATGCAAAATAAAGTTGGAGGATACTGTGGCTCCCTGGAAAAATGAACATAATAGAGTCAAGACGATTTATCAGCATACTTTAAAATTTTGCTTAAAGTTAACTGCTTTTTGTAATATTGTCTGTGACACTGTTAAAAGCTATATCTTGAGGAAATCTAGCTAAATATATTCAATATATAGTAGCAGGCCCAAAGATGAAAACTTTTTCAATGTAATTTATAATCTAGTTTCTGATAAGCCATGTACACACTTAAAACTTAAAGAAGCAGGAAAATACAACATAGTTTTACAAGGTGGGGAACATGCTTAGTTGATAAATGAGTCAAATAGCTGTGCTTTTCGTCCCACAAAACAGTAATCTTCATAAACTGCAGTAGTCTGTAAAGATTTTGTAGAGGAAGATGAACTTGTCTTTAATCTTATAACAAAGGGAGGACTTAGATACAAGGAAAGAAGTTACAGGACCACTGCATGGGAGATGCCTTTCCACTTGTAGAATGAGATTGTCACTACTAGCCAGCTACATGACCTACCACATATTCCTGACTGCAGCCAATTTGTTCTTTGTTGTTGGTACATAAACTTGCTTGGAGGAATACTGGAGTTGCCTCCCAGCCAGGCTCAGAGTGAACAACTGGCTGGCCAGGGATCAATTTCACTGTGGCCCCACACTGGCTCTTTTCTATAAGTGAAGAGTTGTGCATACTTTGTGGCATTTAACAAAAATTCCACCCAAAATGAATGCAAAGCTTGGCACTATGGAAAACCTTTATTTAGTGTCTCCAGTAGACCAGTTAAGGAAACTGACAAAGTAAACTCGACATGAGATAGTGTGCCTCTTAAGGTTCTTTTGAAAATGAATTTTATTTCTCATTTTTATATTACTACTCATATATAGTTATTTAGTTTGGTTTCTCTTTTATTACCATGTGATTTTCTGAGTCCTAAAATCATATGACCTCAATATTCTATCCTTGGCACAGCAAATATGACACCACAAAGAAAAATTAAAGCCTTGGCAAGGTTTCTTTTTCCAAGAACTGAGCTAAAAAAAAATGATCTGGGAAGGATCAAAAAGCTGACAAGTTTAGCCGTATTTATTCCTGCACAATGATTGATGGTCTTGTCAGTTTTTGGTTCTATGGATCTAAAAAAAAAAGGAAAAAAAACAGAAGATTGCTGTACTTCAGGAAATATGTGGGCTTTCTACCATTATCACTGTGTCACAAGCTATACCACAAGAACCAGGAGGTCTTTTCAGATACAGAAACTGAGGCATCATCCTCAGAGCCCTTCGTGGGAAGGTAAGGGGCTGGGAAGAGTAGGAAAAAGAATTCAAAACATTTGTGAGTCTCTGCTTAATGAAGAGTCTCAAAGGAAGAAGGAAACCTAAGTAATCTTGTGGCCTAGTCCTCAGTTTACAGATGAGAAGTCACGTGCACAGAAGTTAGATGATTTGTAGGATGAAGCTCTTAACAAGAAAAGCCAAGACTATTGTTCGTTATGATCTGAAATTAAAAGTTAGATAAAAAGTAGAAATATTTTCATTCTATGGGGGAAGGGAATTTTCTCTGGTTATTGACAGGAACATGATTATCAGAGTTAGACATCTCAAAGGAGGCTGCCCATAGTTTCTTTCTCTCTTTCTTCCCCTCCACCCCCCAATATGCCTCATTCTTGTTCAACATAAATTCCATTTGCTCAGGAACTTAATATCCTTTGTCCACTGCTGGATCCACAAGGTCCAGTACCATAGTTGGCATGTATTAGGAGCTCAATACATATGTGTTGAGTGTCAGAGCCATGCAAATGTCATAATTAATGCAATTAATCTTTGAACAGTTGGTGGACGTGGTGTCCCTCCAAGTTCAGGACATATTCTCCTTCCTTCCTCAATTGTGAGGTGAATATTTATATTAAATGACAACTATGGTACCTTCCAGGTCTCGCTTCCTGAGCTGATTTTTCTATTTTAATTTGCACGAGAATATAAAAACCTTCTCAAAATAGAATATTTATATCTTCAAAGAAGCAATTTCAAAGAATCTAGGAAAACAGAAAATACAGAGGGACTGTAATTTTTGGAAGTGAGATTTGTATTGGCACAGAGCATATAAACTTGTCAGTTGAATACGTCACGGCTCAGAACTGGGCTTCTCTGTGCATCCATTCGCCCAGCTGAGACACTCTCATTGGCACCTCTTATTTTGCATGATAGTCTACGTGACTCTGAGGATATACTCTGTTTTCTCTAGAGGGGAGCTTACCAAATGCTACAGAGACGTATGGCTGACTATCACACAGACAGACTCGTGCAAACTTTGATGTTCTCTGCTACTTCTCCATGTCACAATCTTAAAAATACTATGACAACCTAGGACCCTGTGACTTGAAGTTATTATTAATGAAAACCAAGTTAATAATCTTAAGATACTTTGGAAAGCTTAAAATAGGCAAAGTATCACTGGTACTATTTTGCAGGTGCTTTAAGTAAAATAATGCTGTAAAACATAAAATAGACAGATGTTTAATATTTCCTCATTTATCTTTATTTGACTGGTTTGTATTGGGCTCCAGGAGAAATACCTTGAGATGTGGAATTCTCATAGCAAAAATTTCATTGTGTGAGTGATACCCTGTGGGTGGTTCTCATTGATAGACCTTGAAATTTTGCTTTCCGTAGCCACATTCATGTCCTACAGGTTAGAGTTAAATTACGGACGGTACTCAAGGACCTATAGCCTCTGTGCATCAGTAAAACAGAATGCATTTTCTAGAGGGAAGAAAGGTAGGGGTAATTTAAAAGAAACAAACAAAAATTTTCTTTAGTGTATTCTGTAGCATTTTGTTCTTTTAGGAAGGTTTTAATTTTAATGTTGATTCTTCTTAATGACTATTTATAATTAATGGATGTGAGTCTATATGGAAAATTTAAACCCAACTATAAATATATATCAATATCAACTTCATCAAACAGCCTTTGCTTAGGCTGACAATGTGTTTATTGGAGCAATCGCATCTATTTTAAAAGATAAAAGTATCCATTTTGTTTCATCCAATGATTAATGGATCCAATGAAATAGAGATAAACCAAGGAGCTATTGAACTCTGAAGTTCAGTTTACTTACCCTGCAAATAAGAGATAAAAATTCTAACACAAGTCACCTTTAACTTGACTTGTCTCTACTGATGTATTATTCTTACATTGTTTATTATTCTCATATATTAAACTCACTTCTAAGGCAATGAATATTTTCTTTGTCTAAATGTTTTTTTTCTCAGAAGTCACATTTTTTGCCCTTTGGCTTCATTTTGTGGGAACTTTTGAAACTGTGTGAGGGTTTTTTTTTTCCTTTTATTTTCTTTACTTTTTATTACAAGGAATTTCAAACATATATACAATTTGAGGGAATAGTAGTATACCCCCATACATTGATCAGCCAGCTTATAAATTACCAATATTCTTAAGTCTATATGCAAAAGAAATGCAAACAGATAGCCACATAAAACCTTGTAAGCAAATGCTCATCATAGTTCAAAACTGGAAACAACCCAAATGTCCATTAATGGGTGAATGCATAAACAAAATGTGGCATGGCCACACAATGGAATATTACTCAGCCACAGAAAGGATGAAGTATGGACACATGCTATGATATGGAGAACCTTGACGATGTGCTAGATGGAAGAAGCCAGATGTAAAAGGTCACATAATCCGTAATTCAATACATATGCAATGTCCAAAATAGGCAAACTCATGGAGACAGAATATAAGTTAGTGTTTGCCAGGGGATACGGAAAGGAAGGATGGATGCTGATGGGAAAGAGGCTTTTTGGAAGGGATAATGAAAATGTTCTGGATTTAGATAATAATGGTAGCAGATCTTTGTGAATGTACTAGAAACCATTGAATTGTATACTTTAAAAGGGTAGATTTTATGATATATACTCGGTGGAGTTGTTTTGAAAGCCCACCAAAGTAAGAATGTGATATTTTAATTTATAAATATTATTTTAAATTGGGGCGCCTGGGTGGCTCTATTGATTGAGCATCCGACTCTTGATTTTGGCTCAGGTTGTGATCCCAGGATCATGGGACTGAGCCCTGCATTGGGCTCTGCACTGAGCATGAAGGCTGCTTAATGTTCTCTCTCTCTCTCTCTCTCTCTCTCTCTGCCCCTATTCCCTACTTACAATGGCTCTCTCTCTAAATTTTTTTAAATTAATTAAATTAATTAAA
Source organism: Cryptoprocta ferox (assembly GCA_028646485.1). Lineage (NCBI taxonomy): Eukaryota > Metazoa > Chordata > Mammalia > Carnivora > Eupleridae > Cryptoprocta > Cryptoprocta ferox. The sequence goes on along the minus strand of CM053566.1, from coordinate 68,082,339 downwards.
TTAAATTTATTTTGAAATCAATTTACATTTCTTTATTTATTTTACATAAAATTTATTTAATTTAAATTTATTTTAAAAATAATTCTTTTAGCTGAGCTCCACTAGCTGGGTGTTAATTAATACTTGTTTACAATGAAGTCACTTACGAGTGAGAATCATGTGTATTCAGATCATAATACCCTCCTGAATGGAAAAGACCTGATATACACTCAATGAGCCTAATTCTCACATTTACAGTAATTTATAATTTATAAAAATATTCCTTATTTGACAGGGTCCTGACAGCCAATCTACTGAGCAAATGTGCTCACAGCAGGGCAGACTGGATGTCAGGAGCCTGTGAACTAGCACCGGAACAGAAGTTCGGTGTGCAGAAAATCCAGTGGGTCCCAATGCTAGCTGAGGACCAATATTCATGGGATGTTTACAAGGACAAAGTCTAAGGCCTCTCCAGAAAGGCTCACTGGGAATCTCTGTAGGCAGGTCCTGGCACTCAGGGTTTACCTATTCCACTAAAGTATGACAGAAGAGAAGCCAGATTTGGGAACTGTTTTTCTCCCTTTTTATTTACTTTGAGGTACATCTACAGGAAACTATTCCAGAAGACTGAGACTCTTACCCTCCTTCAGCAACCCATTCTAGAGTAGAGAAACCCCTTGGTCAAGAAGAGTCAGTTTATCTAATTTGATCTTGTTACAGTTGAGAGCAATTTCCTCTTGCTGATAACCATCTGTAAAGCTTGGCACATAACTAGCGGATTTCTTCTGCTGATACACACTATTACAATGCCCTTACCATGCTTTTCCAGATACATATCATTTAGTTCCCTCACATATTGTAAACTTTGTTTCCCTGACAATTAGGAGTAGTCTTCAACACATTATTTACTCACTCAAAACACATATAGTATAGACACTGAAGACACTGCATAAATGTTTGAATTAAGTAAATTAAGCTTTAAGAATTTTTTGAAAGACTTAGTTTCTGACCTGAAAAGGTTTTATGTTTGTCTTCATAAAGGAGCCATCTGGCTTACTTTTTATTAGAGAGTCCTACTTTTAAAAAAATGCTTTTGTGGGTCCTTTCACCCAGGACATTAACTAGGAAGCAAGAAAAATAAATGTAAATTTCTTGAAATTCAGCAAAGACTTTTCACGGAAAGAATCTTTGACCTATATCTCTTCCAGGACTGGGAAAAACCTTTGAGGCAATACAGCACGTTAGGAAGTGTACAAACAGAGGTTGACATCTTCCCTGAAGCCAATCAGCAAGACCCGAAAATGAGTTTTCCCAACTTAGTGGTTCTCAAACTCGGCTGCTTTTAAAACTCCCTGATGCCCAGGCCACACCCTATATCACATAAATCTGACTTCTGATGGTGAGACAAAAGCATTCGTATTTTTTTAACGCTCTCCAGATGATTCCAACATACAGTCAAGTTTGAGAACCACCACGCCACCTTTTAGCACAAAGACTCCTCACTGCCAGTGAATGATTCCTAATCTGAACGGCGCACGTAACCCCTAGTTTCATACTATAGCTAACAGGAGAGCAGACTGGACCACATTTATGAAGACATATCTCCTAAGACAGTGGCTGGTTGGAGACAGTGTCTCCAAAGACAGTGGGTGGTTGGGAAGATGGTTACATTCCCACGGTAGGTTCCTGCCTCAGTGGACCCACCAGCTCCAGCCATGGGACAGTTGCTTTCCCTCATTACGACAAGGGCAAGCCATCCTCTATGACGGCAGTCAATCTATCTTTGTTATGTGACATATGGAAAACTTTGAGTGTATATATGTAAATTGAAGCTTCAACTCTTAATGTCTCCACATGGAAAACAGATAGGATTTAAGCTAAAGAGATGAACATTTAATAGGATGTTTTCCTAAGTTTTCAGACATTGGCCTAATAATCTTGCAAAATTGTGATCATTTTCCATCTGGCTGCTGATTTGATGAAGTCCTGCCAAAGTTATACTGCTTTGCTTCATTATCTGAGAAAGGGCATACTAATCAAAATATCTGCCCACAAATTCTGCATCTCTGAAATGTGAGGAAAGAAAGTTAGATAGCATCTATGGACTCACATATCTATAAAAAAAGAATGAGATCCATATTAATACATTTTTTTTACTTAAACCTAATTCTAGGTAACTCATAGAACAATGTAATTCCAAAAATAAAAAAATATATATTAAAAAATCCAAGACCTCTTTAGGAAAAGATTGTTGGCTGGTTGTTGTTTTAAATGATATTTAACAGGAAGCATTTTATGAGCTTAATAAATGCTGAAAAAGAGACATTATATCTGCAAAGAATGGAATTAGTCCAAAGAAAGTGCTTATTTATGGGGCACCTGGATGGCTTAGTTGGTTAAGCGTCCGACTTCAGCTCAGGTCATGATCTCACAGTTCATGAGTTTGAGCCCCGCATCGGGCTCTGTGCTGACAGCTCAGAGCCTGGAGCCTGCTTGAGATTCTATGTCTCGCTGTCTCTCTGCCCCTCCCCTGCTTAAACTCTCTCTCTCTCAAAAATAAAAAAATAAACATAAAATTTTTTTAAAAAAGAAAGTGCTTATTTATGTCAAAGATTCTTTCTATATTATGTACATGGTTATGTTAATGGAAATTTGTAGATTAGAATTTTATTTCTGCAATGTGTATAAAGCTGAGTGGAAAATGCAGAATGCTATTACATGTGGTTCTTAACCCTTATGTGGTTGGAAAGAAAATAAATAAATGTTAAATCTCTTTATCTGGTAAGTTATTTGAAATGAGCTGGATGCCAGAAAATCTATGTCTCTAAATTTAAAAGGTATTCAAGGAAGAGTGAAAAACTCAGAAAGCCCAAATAATAAATAATCCAGTTGAAAAATGGGAAGAAGACATGAATAAACATTTTTCCAAAGAAGACATCCAGATGGCTAGCAGACACATGAAAAGATGTTCATCATCACTCATCATTAGGGAAATACAAATCAAAACTATAATGAGGTATCACCTCACACCTATCAGAATGGCTAAAATTAACACAGGAAACAATGGGTATTGGCAAGGATGCGGAGAAAGAGGAACCTCTTACACTGTTGGTGGGAATACAAACTGGGGCAGCCATTCTGGAAAACAGTATGCAGTTTCCTCAAAAAGTTAAAAATAGAACTACCCTATGACCCAGAAATTGCACTACTAGGTATTTAACCAGTGAATACAAACATACCAATTCGAAGGGATACATGCACCTCGATGTTTAGAGCACTATCTATGATAGCCCAATTGTGGAAAGAGCCCAAATGTCCAATTACTGAGGAATGGATAAAGAAGATGTGGTATGTGTGTGTGTGTGTGTGTGTATACATACATTCACATACACAATGGAATAAATGTAATATTACTGAGCCATCAAAAAGAATGAAATCTTACCATTTGCGTGGAGCTAGAGAGTATAATGCTAAGTGAAGTAAGTCAGTCAGAGAAAGACAAATACCATATGATTTCACCCATATGTGGAATTTGAGAAACAAAAAAAACGAACAGAGGGGGTAAAAAAGAGAGGCAAATCAAGAAACAGACTCTTAAGTACAGAGAACAAATGAGGGTTACTCTAGGGGAGGTGGAGGCGGGATGAGTGAAAGAGGTGATGGGGATTAAGGTGGGCATTTTTGATGAGCACTGGGTGTTGTATGTAAGTGATGAATCACTAAATTCTGCACCTGACGCTAATATTATACTGTATGTTAACTAACCAGAATTTAAATAAAAATTTGGAGAAAAAAAGAAAAATTCATATAGAGATGCAGGAGTGCGGACAAATAACCAGGAGGGCTTTGTGGAGGAGAGGAGATGTGAGTTGGACTTTGAGGTGGGAAGGGAAGAGACAAGGACTGGGATGAGCAGAGTGCTCACGTCCTGGAGAAAGTTTGTATATACCCCATACCACTGGATGCAGCAAATACGGCTTAGGTGGAAGCAGAAGAAGCCTTGGCCTTGGCTGATCAAGTTGGATCTGCAGATCAAGTGTCAACCGTGATGTGATGTAAGACCCAGCTGTTGGAGTCCACAGCCCTATGTTTAGAAGTTCAGTTTCAGCCATTTAGCCACCACGTGGCCATGAACAAATTACTTCACCCTTGATTCTTAGGGTCTTCACCAGCAATGGTTTAAGTACGTAAAAACACCTGGCTTAACGCATTCGATCATCATGAGTTCCCCTTTTACTCTTGCCAAGAGCTAGAGAACTATAAAAAGAAAAAAAAAAGCATTCTGACCAATGACACAGTATAACACAACACCAACATCATTCATCAATTCATGTAGGTTACTTTGTAACTTAAAATGAAGTCCTCAAATTTCTCAGAACAAAGGTGGTGTAGAAATCTCAGGGAAAAGGCACAGCTATATTTTAAAGAGCTGGTTTTACTTCTACTTGACAAAGCACTAGATTATTTCAGCTACTTTATCCCCTGCTGGAGCTCTGATTAAAAATACAGTATGTCAACAATGACTAATTACAGCTTTAATAAGCCTATTGTTTACTTCTTGGCAGTAGCCTAATCAATTGACCACTGTTTTAAACCCACCTCGCATTTTCTGAAATATAAAACATTTATAATTTTGTCTTCGACAACGTGCACCCCCAGCTGTGAACAGTGAGAAAAGAAAAGTCACCATTAGCACAAAGATGTTTACAGCTATGCCCTCCTGTCCCTGCTGTTTAGGTGAATATTCAAGCTCGTCAGAGCAGAGTAGAAGGCAGTTTAGTGCCTTGCTCAGAGCCCAGCAGGGCAGCACAGTTCTCCATTCTATAATATTCTTTGACTTCAGGGTTGGTGAACATTTTTTAGTTAATAACAATTTTGGGCTGAGAAAAGTCATGAAATATTCAACAGTATGAGTGGTTTACCCAAATTATACTTATAAAAAGATTGCTATTCAGAATTTTGCATTCTGCATTTGCCCTTTTTTTTTTTTTTAACTGAGAAAGGGACTTTCATGTGGGTCCTCTCTTGTCTGTTCATATCCATAGTGACTGTTCTCACTGAAAAAGAATCATGACCTCAGCAAAGAAATGCCATGAGTTGGAGGGTTTTTTTTTTTTTTATAAACTAAGAATGGTTATAAGACAGTTCTTATGAAATTAGCTTTGCCTAAGTTTCCCAGATTTTTTCTAAGATGCAAGGAAACCGGTAAGCAAGCTGCAGGAACACAGTTTGGGTGGTGTCATCTCTCATCTCTGCAAAATCACCACCCTGGAGACCCCTCCTGCCCAAGGAAGAACATGATCACATTTTCCATTAAAGATTGACATTTTACTTTCTGGTATTTCTTAACAAAAGGACAAATATCACAATTCACTACATTAAGTCAAAATACCGAAAGGAAAATGTTAACATTTTAGTGGGAAAAATAATCACAGGAGGTTATCTGTCACCAAGAATACATTTGCTATATCTGACACTTTCCAGTTTATGGAAGGTCTGTGTGTGTCTCAAAGAAATTTAGGGAAGTCAGTCTACTGCCCTAACATCAAAGGATGCTCTTTCTCTATCATTGCTACAACTTTTTAAAAAGGAAAATCCAAATATTTCTTTATTGTCTTATTTCCTAAGGTTCCAGTAATAAGCAAAGGGTGTCTTTTAGGCAGCTATATTATTATAGCTAATGTAAAGGTTTTCCTGCTGAACTCTGAGCCCATCTGGGTAGGTATTATTATTATTACAATAAGAGGAAAAATTATGAAAGCTAAATGCTTGCATATTAAATTTCAGAAAACTTCCAGTTACATTTAATAAGAAAATAGAGGAGTTTCAGATTTGTTCTATCTATATATTTCTGTTAACTACATTAAAGTGAATATACCACCATATGTGACTATTAGGGGGTTTAGCATGAAGCTGGCTCTGCTCTTCTCTGATAATGTGATTCAGCAGCTAATCTTCTCACTCATATTTACACAGTGACAAACACAGACTACTGTTAAGTCCGTTGTCTTTCCCCTAATTAAGCCAAGGGTGGGACTATAATATTATTCACCTTAAACCCCTTCAACATCATGTGAAAGAGTAGATTTTCCTAGGGTCTAAAACAGAAACTAGTTTCATAAATCGAATTATAGGTAAGGTTTACTTATTGAATCATCACAAAGGTTAGCAAATTATAGACTATATCTCATGGCAGATAGGTTTACATTGTCTTAAGCAAAACAAATGAGTAGGATAAAATATGAGGAATGAGTATAAGAATGCAAGCTGGAACATTTTTCTCCAGCATAATAAGCCTGGACATTAAATGTGACCCAGGGCACTTCAAAGGAAAGATAAAAAAGTTGCCTGGGGACCTGACATGTCGATTGCCTCTCTGATTCCTGCCTTTGATAAAAACTGGGACAGCACACACATTTACAGAACCTCTGTATGTAGAACACTAAGCCCAGGAGAAAGGAGTAAATGAAGGAAGAAAATGGAAATATATAGGAGATGATTTAGAAACACTTAAAAAGCAACAATAATGAGGCATGAGGTGAAAAACTGAGAAAAGAATATGGGTTTTATAGTCAATATTCGGCTTCACCATATATTTGGAACACAGATCCATTTATAAAGCAAGGACAGTAATCTCCCCCAGATTCATGCATTTGCTCACCCAACATTTATTGTGCACCTACCATGTGCCGGGCACACAGAGTTTATTGCAGGGATTAAATGAAACAGCATAAAGGCTCCGCTATGTTACAGGACAACTGTGACGGCTCAAGCCACCACATGCTCTCACCGTAGGCCCAGCTGCCACTCCTATTCTGTTAACAGTGGCCCCCTTCCCTCTTGGAAGGGTCTCCATTTGAACCAACCGCATGGTCACTACAGCTAATAAGAGTCTCCTAACTAGTCTTCACACCTCCAGCCTTGCCTTTCCCCCATCCTCCATATAACAAGCAAATTTTCCCTCAAAATTATAGTCAGAGAACATCACTTTCCTGCTTCACATTTTCCAATGGCATTCATCAAACTGGAAATAAAACCCAGAGTCCTTTTTCCTGCCTTACAAAGTGCTGTATGACCTGGCTGACTTCTCTACTAATTCTCTCTTCTTTCAAGGAGCCACATTTCATCCTTTCTTAGGGTCTTTGAACTGACTATTCCCTCTGCCTATAACCCTTTCCCTCCCGTCTCACAAACTGCCTTCTTACTATCGTTCAGTTCTCAGTTTAAATGTTTCTTCATCAGACGGATCGTGTAGGGCCCCCAAATCTAAAGAAGGCTCCCATTCACTTTCTATGGCATCGCTCTATTTTAATTTTTTTTCTAGCCCTTCTTCCCAGCTGGTATCTGTCTTCCTGTTTATTATCACTCTCCTTCCCATCTAGATTGCAAGCTCTGAGTGGGGAGAATCTGTGCATGCTTTGTTCACTTTGTAGCCTGGCTAAAAATAGGTGTTCAGCAAATATTTGCTGGAGACACTAACATATGCCCTGTTAGATCTAATTTGTGTGGTTCTGTAATAAAGATAGCTGGTCTTGGAGAACTTTGGGTTGTGCACTAAAAACCCTGAACATTCTGTATAAGAAACAGTGTCTTTACCATCAAAGTTACCTTACATGTAAAATCAAAGAAGAAGCTAATCTAAAACTCTTAATATAAAGCTATAAAATTAAAGAAACCTGTGGGTGAATATGTAGTTTCCACTCTACGAATAGTGGTTTTTAAGACAGCAAAGGACTTAATACCTACCTCTGCTTCTTTAGTTTTCAGAACCATGTTCAGTTAAAGTACATCAGATTTTGATGAGATGCTAGAAAGGGCTTTATTTAAGTGCTTCAGGGTAAAATTACTGAAGAGGGAACCTCTTTTGGATTCCTGGACCAAGTCCAACGTGTGTGTGTGTGTGTGTGTGTAGGCTTCCCCCCAACAACAAGCAATTCTCTGACACCCATAAGGTGTCTGAGAATTCAACTCGATTGTGACACTATACCCGATTCCATAGGTAAAGAGCTCAGTTCCACAAGATAGTCCTTTACTTCAGACACCAACTGAAAGCCCAGGTCACTACCTGTGCTTCTAACTGCTCAGCTACAAATTGGAGGTTCCAACGACCCCTCCGATACAGATGCCAATTGCAAGTCCCGATTGTTACCTGAACTTCTGGTAACAGTGGATATAACCCACAACCCCCTCAAGTTTGATTAATTTGCTCACACAACTCAGGAAACCTGTTTACTCACTAGATTACTGACTTACTACAAAGATTCTCGAAGGTTACAAATCAACAGTCAGATAAAGAGATTGCATAGGGCATGGCAGCGAACAAAGAAGCTTCTAACCTCATGGAGTTGGGGCCTGGCATGGTGGCATGTGAAGATTTCCCCAACATGGAAACTCTCTGAATACCCTCCTTTTTCAGTTTTTATGAAGGCTTCATTACCTGGGCATATTGATTAACTCATTGGCCACTGGTGATTGATTCAGCCTCCAGCTCCTCTCCCCTACCCTGAAATTAGTACGTGAGACTGAAAGTTCCAACCTTCTACCTGTGGTTGGATCCTCTGGCAACAAACCCTCTTCCCTTGACACTTTCCAAAAGTCACTTCATTAACACATACCTAGCTGTAATGGAAGGGAGTTTGTTATGAATACCAAGACACCCATGTCCCCTTGATGGCTCTGAAGATATGTCAGGAACTGAGAAGTAGAGACTAAATATTATGACAAAACATACCCCATTGCTCTTATCCCTCAGGAAATTCCAAGGGGTTTGGGAGCTGGAGCCAGGAACTGCAGATGAAGACCAAATATATTTCTCAAATATATTTTGGTCATCTGAGTGATCAAATATATATATTTCTTAAAAATCACAGTATCACAGAATCTCATGCAAAAAAATCATGGACTCAAATCCTCATTTCTGCAATCTCATGTAAAGTTTTCTTTTTTTTTGAGAGAGAGAGAGAGAGAGAGAGAGCGAGCGAGCAAAAAAGAGAGCATGCACATGGGGAGAGGGGCAGAGGCACAGAGAAAATCTTAAGCAGGCTCCACACCCAATGCTGAACCAGACTCACAGGGCTCAATCCTATGGACCATGATATCATTGCCTGAGCTGAAATCAAAAGTCAGGGCTTACCCCACTGAGCCACCACCCAGGAGCCCCTGATATGTAAAGTTCTTAATGATGCAACACATTATCTTAGATCTCAAACATTCATGGTACAAAATAAAAATAATCTGTACTTCAAGAGAAAGTAATCATATTTTAAATGTTTAAAAATGGCTAATGTTTTAAGAAATTTGAAGAAAACATCACTATAGAATGCAGATAACTTACATTATATGTAACCTGAAGGAGGAAGTTTGCTACTGAGTAACTGCTACTGTTTTTACTGTGGACTCAATTCTTAGAGGATAAATTAATTGTTCAGTAAGGATCTGGAATCTGGAAGCAGGTCTTCCTCTGAACAAATTTCAGTTGTGTTGAATTCTTGGAACCTATATTATCTTTATACAGAGGATAAAAATTTTTTACAGAGAATTACAAAATCTTTTACTCAATTCATCTGCTTCATTTTTCTGCCTCTATATTTTTTTAAAAGGTTATGTTTAATCTTCCCTTGTGTGGTACAAAGGCAAACTGTCAGCAAACGTCCTTTTTTCCCCATATATATTTTGTGACAATTGTTCTCTAACAGTAGCATCTGTAGACAGTGTTTTTGAGGTGTACTGAAAGGCCTTCCTGAACCCCAACATCTGCCCATCCATAGTGCCTAAACCCCTCATGAAATCCTTATGAAACAGATACTCCAAAGGATCTAGTGGAAGGATGCTAACTGCTTTAGAGCAAGAAGTCACCAAGGAGGTAATATATTAACTAGTTCACTCATTAGTGTTCATTAGGTTGACTCACTAAACTCACTACCTCCCACAGTCACCTAAACTAAGTCTTCCAAGGCAAGTCCCCCCCACCCCAAGCCAAGTTTTGATTAGTAGAGTACCTATTAAAAAGAGACACAGCATATTGTGTTGAATGACTAATGAGAGGTAAAGGTAGAATAAGGCATATTTGTATTAATGAAATTCCTGAATGGGAAAACAGAGAAGGAATTAGCAAAATAAGGTCAATGGGCTGATGGAGGGACACTAAAAAAAGTGGGAAGGTTTGGGGTATAAAGCCACGCTCCTCTCTTCCCTCAGAATTTTGTTTCCAGATGGCCCTAAACATGTCAAGCCATTCTAAATATCTGTATTGTAATGGTTGAACTCTTCAGGTTCTAAAAGCTATTATAAATAATTAACTTAAGAAAACCACTCTGCCCTTTACCAGTGGCATTTAATTGAATCAATGATAATCTGTACTTTTGCTAATACTTTATGTCTGAAGCTACGTGTTGAAACAAGATGCAAGAATAAGGGGAAATTCCAAATTGTTCAGCCAGAATTTATAAAGACACACTTGTATTACTGGATTCTAGACATAAAAGAAGCAACAGGCAAAAGGCTACCAAAAAATTCAAATGAGTGGTCTGAAGAAAGATAAAGGGAGGTGAAAACATTAGAACGAGATAATAAAAGAACCAGGCTGGACAAAAGGGAATTGTAGAAACTCCAGCAGGAGCTATACATCATTCTGAGCTTATAAAGGCTAGTCCTTCAGGGGCGCCTGGGTGGCTCAGTCAGTTAAGCTTTGGACTCTTGGTCTTGGCTCAGGTCATGATCTCATGATTAGTGAGTTTGAGCCCTGCATTAGGGTCTGTGCTGACAGCATGCAGTCTGCTTGGGATTCTCTCTCTTCCTTTCTCTACCCCTCCCCCACTTGTGCTGTCTCTGTCTCCCTCAAAATAAATAAATACACTTTAAAAAAAAAACAAGTAAAGGCTAGTCTGTCCACCTAGAGCAGGAGCATTACCAGTAATGCATGGGAAGGGAACCCACTATGTAGCAAAGCACACATGATCATCGTGCTTCTAAAAAAGTAAAAATCAAGAGATTTCAGGTCAATTCATAAAATTAACAGAACACTAAGAGACTTAATAAGACATTAGGAAGTTGACCTGGTTTCCATTTTCTTCCCTTCTTTCATAGTCTTTACAGAAAACTTTACTTACAATTTCTTTGTTGCTGTCACAGCATTATTCTTTGGATGCTGGGCCAAAACCCAATTCCAAACTACTGGAATCACTCAAATTGTGGTTTCATGGATATCTTCTTCTTCTTTCTCTTTCTTTTCTGTTTTAAGTATCCACACTTGCCCTGGATTGTCAGGCAGCAAGCATCTTCTGAAATTCACTGGACCTTAAGGAATTCTTTCTCATCTACTTTTTGTTAAATGTCAAGATTTCAAGGTTGGATGATCTCCTAAAGATGCTTCTAGATGAGCTGAAATGATCAACATTCAGTGAACTTAATATGTCAGTGCAGCCCTGTAGTCTCGTGGAGTCCATGATAACTGTGCATGGGTCCAGCTGCAATGATTTCCCTGCATTGCCCAGCTACCCAGAACACAGTACATACTCAGGTGTTTTTTTTAATGTTTGTTTATTTATTTTGAGAAAGAGAGAGAGAGAGTGCTAGAGGAGGAGATGGGCAGACAGAGAGAGACTCCCAAGCAGGATGCATGCTCAGCACGGAGCCTGATGTGGGGCTCAATTCCACGACCCTGGGATCATGAGCAGAAATCAACAAGTATCAGATATTTAACAGACTGAGTCACCCAGGCAAACCAGCATACACTGAGTTTTATTTTTTTTTAAGTTTATTTATTTATTTAAAGAGAGAGAGAGAGAAAGAGCACACTAGCAGGGAAGGGGCAGAGAGGAGAGCCAGAATCCCAAGCACACTCCATCAGCGCAGAGCCTGATGCAGGGCTCAAATTCACAAACTGTGAGAATATGACCTGAACTGAAATCAAGAGTCAGACACTTAACCGACTGTGCCACCCAGGTGCTCCTATGCTCAGTTTTAAAAGAGAATGTCAGGACAGCTCAACATACAATTGCTGAACATCAACTACATACAAGAGACTTTTCTAAGTGCTGTAAACATAGAGACACACAAAAGTAGTTAAGCTGGGAATAGAATTTGGTTTCATCTCTCCTCCCTGAATCTGTACCTCAAAAAATATCATTATCAGGCAATGACCTTAAAACAGATACTCACGTTGTGTCCTCTCTTACAGTAACTAGAATGGTTTTGTGGTCTGTCTCTACATCAAGCATTTCATAAAACACATCTACAAAGGATGAGAAAGAAAATATTTGGGATGTGCAGAAATAAGATATCCACCTCTCGTTTTAATTCAGTTCCTTTATTTAGTCACACATCAAGGCATGGGTATGATATACACACACTTCAAGCAGAATAAGATTTCTTAGCAAGAAACACTGCTTCCTTTCCCCCTAAATCACAGCTCATAATTATGTCTGTTCAAGTCTTTTTCATAAGCCCTTCAGGCTCAGGTGACTCAAGGCAGAGGAACCAACAAACACAAAATCCAGAACCACCTTGTAAAGGATGTATAGAGATGAAACAAATTTGAACCCCAAGGAATTTTACCTGTTCAGTTTCTCTCAGCTAGTTCTCTCTAGAAGGCATTTTAGCTGAGATCGTTGTCTGCTGAGAAACAGAAACAGCTGTTCTGAATTGTTTTCCAAATTAAAAATTGGCATTTCTGAATAGTGCTAAGAAAAGTGGCATCTCAAAATTAGGTCAGATTGAGATGTGACCCTAACAAGACTTTGTGGTCAGACATGGCTCAAATTCCTTTCCTCTAATCACCAGCTGTGTAGCTGGAACAATTATTTAACCCGACTCTCACATCTCCCCACATCTCTCCTGTGTAAATGGGGCCGTACGGTATTTGTAAAGCACCTGGTTTGTCACATAGCTAATGGGGAGACACCCAGTAGGTGAAAATGATTTGGTATAAACCACTAGCAGCAACAATTTCTTTGGAATCTTTGCATTTCTTTATAATTACTGTGGCAATTGCAAACACTTGTTAATAATATTTCTCATTTTGTGACTGCAGCAAAGGACTCTTGCTAGTCAACCTATATTTATTGGAAACATTAATGGAATGCTCAGGCCACATGAAAAAGTGAAAATATAACAAAATATAATGTTCTAAAGAGTTTACAATTTAAGAACTGCTTTGTGAATGATCGACAAAATATATTAAGTAAAGACAAGTGTATATATTTGTCAAAATTCATTGAACTGTAGACAAAATGGGTCCATTTTTCAGTGTGGGGTCAATTATTCCTCAGTTAAAGACAATCACTGGGAAAAAAAAAAGGTGTTATTGCTCGAGTACAATCCTGAATGATGCTGATAAACTGTCCTGGAGTGTGTGATTTGGGGGCAGAGAATTCGAAAACCATCTCAGATGATTCTAATGTGAAAAAAATAAAAAATCCAAAGCAGACAAATAAAGTGCCAAACAGCATAACTAGTAAACAGCGTGCCAGAGTTAGCAAATAAAATTCAGGACACTCCGTTAAATTGGAATTTGGGATTAAAAAACAATGTTTAAGTGTAAGTGCATCACAAATATTGTACATTTGACAGGATGTCATGTGTCTCATTCGGCAACCGTGAACAGAATGATAACTTTGGTGCAAAAAAAAAAAGGGAGAAAGAAGAAAATATATATCCAAGTGTTTATTTAGACATGTGTAAAATGGATTTTGAAGATTTGCTTCTGGGAGGGGGAACTAACTAGATAGGAGGCAAAGAAGGGAAGGATACTTTTAACTGTACACTTTTTGTGCCTTTTAAATTTTGAACCATATGGAAGTATTACATATTTTTAAAAGAAATAGAATTATAAAAATTAAAAATAATTTCTAGGGTGAGCAAAGACTCAATATAGGGAGACATAACTAATCCATATGATACACTTAGAAAACAAAACTGATAGGAATCTGTCAAAACACTTCATTCTATTAGACTCTTGTTTTTCAGTGTAGACATAAATAGAATTCATATTAATAGTCATTTGAGTTGCCAGATTATAATTCGAATTAATATTAGCAGCCTCCTGTTGAGTTGCTGTTACACTCAGCACTTTACATACTTCAGTTAATTTAATCCTCAGAATAACCCTTAGGGGTTTCGCAAAGGAAAAGGCTGAAACTCAGAAAGGTTAATTAATTTGCCCAAATCACACAACGAATGATTGGCAGCCCTGGGGTTTGAATCCAGGTCAGTCAGAATCCACAGCTTGTTGCCTTTAAACACAAGACAATTAGTGTACTGTCTTCCAGCATGTTGATTCCCAAAGTCAGGAAACATGTATTTGGGTATGAAAATCAATGCAAAGAGGAAGAGCAATGAATGCACACTTCATAGAGCAGCATCCATCACCGAGCTATGAAACACGATGCCCCGGGGGTCTATTTTCTTTTTAAACAAATATGCAGTCACACCTCATTTTAGGCAATGCTTGTGTTCCTGGACAGTTGTTTATAAATGAAATTTATGCAAATGCAATCATATTTAGAGTAAAACTGGGAGTCTGCTTTTCAAATAAAGTGTGTTAAATTCGGAAGATAAATATGACTGAACTCAATTTCGTTGTTTTGGGGAAGGGCACAAAATCAGATAAGCTAAGAGTTTGCTAATGGTCTTTCAGAGTTGGGGGTCTTAATATAAAATATGACTGACAGTTTATGTGTGGAGAGGATACTTTGCTAAATTACAAAGGATTTAATCAGTTAAATTAAATTTCTAACTTGAGGTTACCTTTAGCTAATTTATTGTTTTAAAAGCATGAGTATGGGGTGCCTGGGTGGCTCAGTTGGTTAAGTGTCCGACTTCAGCTCAGGTCATGATCTCACGGTTTGTGAGTTTGAGCCCTGCATTGGGCTCTGTGCTGACAGCTCGAGCCTGGAGCCTGCTTCAGATTCTGTGTCTCCCTCTCTCGCTGCCCCTCCCCCATTTGCACTCTCTCTCTCAAAAATAAAAAAAAAAAACATTAAAAAAATTTTTTTAAAAAAGCATGAGTAAATATTTGTTATGGAGAAGCAGAATGTCACTTAACTTACCAAACCAGTACTATTTTCTTAGCCTAGCAGAGACAAGAATATGCTAGAGGACTATTTAAGTTTCTATTGTGAATTGTTTTTAAGAAATTCCCCCCAAATCTATTTTGTACACATCTTACACATTCCCATGATCTATCTTCTTTAGATGGCAACGTGTAGGAAATGGGAGGAAAGGGTTTATCTGTTGGAATTGATGATCAAAGACTAATTAATATTTCAAGAGTCTTTAAAATTAGTAATTTTACAGTTGACCAAAAGCTATACACCTGTTTAGAAGAGAGCCACAGAGTTGCCAGGATTTCTGTCAGAGATTGGGATGGGAGTGGTGTAAGGCAGGTAAGTGTCCCCTCCAGTCCCAGGACAACCAGAGCATTAGTCTGAGGTTAAGGCAACACTTGACTTCCCCAGGTTCGAACTTTGTGCTTTCTACTTTACATCAACTCTTCTGAGTGCCCAGTATTATGATTCTTAATTCAGAAAAAAATCAACTCAGGAACGATCATTTAAAACCATGACCAGAAATGCTGTTGGTCAGGCAATGGCTCCATTTGTTAATGTTGGTTGCCATCGATAGAGCAGTATTTGTATCATCATCTAATATTCTATTTACTTTCCTCTTTATTCCCTATAGATGGGAGCACTTTCTTTGAAAGAACAAAATTAAAGAATGTGTATAAAATGCTAGATCTACACCATCAAAGATTTTATCTAAATAGCTATGAGTAATTGAAGATTTTATATTACTTTTAGCTCCCTGGAAACAGACAGCCCTCCACCTCCTCAACCCTTACCACCCCATACCATACCATGAAATTTATTTATTTTTTATACTTATAGATATTTGATTCAGTACATCTTTTCCAGAATGATTACATTCTGGTAAGATAGTGCCAGTAGTTAATCTGCATAAAATTCATGTTATTTCCAATAAATCAAATTGTATCTCCATTTAATTATATTTGTAATATGTAATTGAATCAAGGTTATTTTTTGTTTACTCTTCTTCATTTTAAAAATAGGGAAATTGAATTGTTTATATCATTTGTAAACTATGATGGTTAAAAAAATGTTTTCCTTCAGTTTTCCGAAGCTCTTGTTTTTTCCCCCTATAAGTCAACAGCCTATTCTTACCTAAATGTGTCCTTACCCAGAGTCTGGGGGAATATGTGCACATTTATTTATAAATAACTATTTTATTTTAACATTTCTTTACTCATTATTTCAGCCTATACCTTATAACTCTCTCCAAATCTTATCGGAAAATTCTTAGCACCAGTGGTAAGATGAATTAATAAGTAAAAGTGATCACCAATATTTAAAAGAGAGAGTTGGAGGGCCAGTTTCAGGTATACTAACCTCGTAATCAATGTGATATTTCTAGTTAATATCATGTTCTTAACTGGAGTAGTCTGGTATGGTTGGAGGCCATAGGCTTCATCATTTTTCTGGGATTCCCCATGTTGATTCTCTAATCCACAAGTACATACATACTGTCCTATTTCTACAGTGGTTTTAGAAGAACTAAAACAATTGTCTGCTCAAACATATCTCTTCTTCCAATTTACCAGGAAACTGGGTAGTTCCACCATTACAATAATTTCATCTGAAGCTCTTGAAAAATGTAAATGTCAGCATAACATGTGCAATAGTACCACATCCCAGTAACATACAGAACTTTACATCCCCCAGGGAAATCCCTTCAGTGAATGAGATAGGATTAGCATCTCAGACTTTTTTCTTGTCAATATAATAGTAATCCTATAAAGTGCATTTCTACATGATTTATAAAACTACAATTAAAAATATTTTCCATAATGGGCTGTGTGCAATAAATTTACTATTAGAACATAATGATAGAAAAAGACATGTGTCCCTCCCAATAAATTGATATACGTTCTTTACTCTGATAAGAAAAGGTACGGTACTCATTATTTGTGTTTATTTCTGTTGCCTGGAAGATTACAATTTGGTTTTTTTACTTAATGTTTAAATGATCAAAAATGCTCTGGTTAAACTACTTTAGCTCTCTCTACTTGTGAACTACATAACTCTGTTCTTGCTTGTCTTTTCTTGTTTATTTAGCTACAGCATTTTTACCACTAAACTATCGCAAATCCTTCTGTGGGAAGAAGTAAACACAGTTGATTCTTGCTATTCATGGTAGTTTTATTCTGTAAAGCCACTGCAAATATGGATTTAGTGAATACTGAGCCATTTTTCCTAGGAGAAATACAGGATAAACTTCCTGGGAGCCTCTGATCCCAATATTTCATCAACTGATCAATTTAAACCTCATTTTATGTTCATTTCTGTTAAGAACACCTGATTTTAATATTACTATTGATTCATAAACATTGAACTCATGGCCAAAAACTCATGCCTGAATGAAGCTTATCTGATGCACGTATTTTCTTCATAAGGCACCTTACAGCCTCCCTGCACTTAACAACACTAATTACTTCAGTAATATGCTTAGGGGCACATTTTAAGCAGAAAAACTATTACCTAAAAGCACAAAAATGGGGAAAATATGGCACTGAATGAACCATGAAAAGGATACTTGTTTACAGTATGAGAAACTGAAAGGTAGGAAACAAAACAAGAGAGTAAAGTATCCACTTGTTTGACCTTAGCTGGGAACAAGCTCATCAGGAGACTCAAAATTTTCCCCATGTCTATGCATACTTGTGAACGACTACAAAAACACCAGGAGTCTTGATATCTTGGAGTTACAAATAAATTTTAGCCAGTGGGCAAAGGCACAAATAGAAAACTGGCAAATTATGAGGATTGGTTATATGACTTCCCCAAACTAACACTATTATAGTTTGGCCAATTAGTGCATAAGGCACCATTAGAATGTCAGATTATGGAGTAGAAAGGAGGGGCCTGAGGAAATGGGGACCGGGGACAGGTACACTTTGATTATCTTGTGGAAATGAGAGAAAGGTTAGCACAAAGGCAGGAGGAGCAGATCCCAGGGGAGCAGCCGGGGAGCCCCACAGGGGACTCAGGTACCTGGGACAAGGATAGGAGAAGCATGGTGACCCTGAAGTGAAGACAGCAATAACCTATTCACACCTGTACTTTTTTCCTATCACAGTGACCCTTTTATTATACTCACTATTGCTTAACCAGGGGAAGTCATGGGGACTTTTTTTCTTCCCCAATACATTTCTACACTAAACTTAGAAAAATGTGTCAGGCTATATGACCAAGTATTGTAATGCTAATATGTCTGAGGGAAAAGAGGTCTAATACATAATGTGCCAAATTGTTAGTAAAAGTTGTAATGCCTGGTTCTCAGGGGCAGACCCCTCTTTCTAGTTGATGATGAAAAATGATATTAAACTTAGAACAGCCACTCCCATCTCTCCCAGTGACACCAATATAAAGACACACACTAGGAAAAAAAAAAAAAAAAAAAAAAAATGGTAGAAAGGCAGGTTGGGAAAGATCCATGTGAATTTTGTAGGACTAATAACAAAGCATATCCGTCGGCTCAATTAGGATGCTGCACATAGTAGGTTCTCCAGGGATCAACTATGTTAGAAGTAGTCCTAAATGAAAACTAATTAGCTCATGAAGTGAAAATTCAGTCTGGTTTTCTGTCTCTACTTGGCTTATCACCAACACTAATAAACCCTCTTGCATCTTTCATTCAGTGAAAATTACTGGGAATATTCGCACCAGCCAGCTCTGTAGATACTGCAACTGCAGCTATCTGTCATGGTTTATGACTAATTCAATGTCTTTTTCCATAAGAATTTTTCTCATGCAAGATATTGATATATCTTAAACCTATATTTGTACCTGTGTTTTATTCATGAACTTGGCTTGGTTCTTGAAGTCACACCCTTGTTATTTCAGACCCCACCCTGATGATTATGACACTGAAGCCATCTCCCAGCTTTCCTTCTAGTTCTGTGGCACTTGCACTTCCTGTTCTTTATTTGGACTGTGGTCCTAAACCCATTTGGATGTGCAATTTACATACAGATATCAGCATATGAGGGATGGTTGCTTCAATATTCACAGTTTTAAAAATTATTTTAGTCTTGATTATCTGAAAAGGAAGAAAAATGTATAGGCCTAGT
Organism: Cryptoprocta ferox; assembly: GCA_028646485.1. NCBI lineage: Eukaryota > Metazoa > Chordata > Mammalia > Carnivora > Eupleridae > Cryptoprocta > Cryptoprocta ferox. Next base: position 68,063,216 of record CM053566.1, on the reverse strand, counting down.
TTGGTCAAAGTTTATAGAATTTGAAGAAATATTTCAAGGGAGACTTCATCATTTACATTTACATATCAGAAGAACAGAAATAATAGAAATAGAAATAATAGGAATGTCATTACCATAGGACATTTCAACGCATTGGAATCAAATACACTGAGCTGAAGGTTAGGATGTGTCTGATTTCCAAATAAACCAGTTTGTTCTGCTTTATTGCATAGTAGTTTAACATTAGTCCCCTGGCCCAGCTGATAGCAGCAGGCACACACCAGTGTGGCTTAAATGTTCCTACTATTCTTACCGGTCACCAGGAGCCATGTTGGTTGTTCAATGTGTTCAGTATTACACCTAGTCCCTGGGGACCAGGAGAGGACACCTGAAAGATGAGTGTGAATACATCACTGCTGCTATTTTTAAAACTACTTCACGTGAAAGTTCTCCTATCAGAAGCACTTTCTTGTATAAGGCAGGTTAGGGGAGCCTGGGTGGCTCAGTCAGTTAAACATCCTACTCTTGATTTAGGCTCAGGTCTTGATCTTACGTTTCGTTGAGTTCGAACCCCATGTCAGGCTCTGCACTGACAGTGTGGAGCCTGCTTGATATTCCCTCTCTTGCCTCTACCCTGCTTGCTTGCTTGCTCTCTCTCTCTCAAAAATAAATATTAAAAAAATTTTTTGTTCAGTATTTAAGAGTCTCTTATGGTTTGCCTCCCTCCCTCTCCTTAACTTTTTTTTCCCCTTCACCTCCCACCATGGTCCTCTGTTAAGTTTCTCCTGTTTCACATATGAGTGAAAACAGATGGTATCTGTCCTTCTTTCCCTGACTTATTTCACTTAGCATAACACCCTCGAGTTCCATCCACGTTACTACCAATGGCCAGATTTCATTATTTCTCATTGCCATGTAGTTTTCCATTGTATATATAAACCACATCTTCTTTATCCATTCATCAGTTGGTGGACGTTTAGGCTCTTTCCATGATTTGGCTATTGTTGAAAGTGCTGCTTTCATGAACATTGGGGTACATGTGCCCCCCCTCAATTTTTTAAGGTAATTTAGCGCTACTAAAACAAACAAATTTTATTAAAAAATCTAAAATTATAGGTATACTATTATCACAAAGCTTTAATAAATATTAAATACAAAATATTTAAATATATGAAATAAATATATTAAATACTAAATAGGAATATTAAAATAGAAAATATTTAAACACTGTACATGGTGCTCCTTTATTTTAGTGCCTTTCTGAACCTCAATCATCAGAAAAACTTGTAGCACAAATTCCAGGCAGATTATGCTACTTGCTGAAACAATTTGCAGGGACAAATGGTGTAAGTAAATCTGAGGGACAGTGATCGACTTTATATAGGTTTACAGTCTCTGTTCATTAAAATATAATACAAAGGCATGAATTGAAGATATACTCACAACAGACATTTTTGCCTGAAACTAGCAAATCTAAGGTAAAATTGTTGCAGCAACCCCCCCAGACTAAGAATATATTTTAAATAGGCATTTTTCTCTTAAAAGTAAAAGATAAAACCTAACAGCAATAAATATCTTAAACTATATTTTAATCAGTGGTTTGATTTCTGCTTTTGACCCATACCATAGGGAAAAGGATTTCCACCTATCCTATCTCTATGTTCCCAATGGTTATTTTCTTTGTCTTTCTTGATATTATCATCTAAGCTTTGATGGACTTTGGACTGTCCTGATAAATCACATTATACCTAAAAATTAGCTGAAAATATCTATCTAAATTTCCATTCAAACAAAGTTTTATAGACATCTTTTTCTGAAAAATGGTTCAAAATCTCCTGTCACTGAGAAGAGACTGGAAATGAATTCAGTGCATTTGATAAAGTGTTCTAGTAGTTCTGCAAAAAAAAAAAAAAAAAAAAAAAAAAAAAAAATCCCATAAAATCCTTCTAAAAATTCCTCTAGTTATCTGACCTAGGTTTTCTTATGGTGGAATAAATAAAGACTGCTTGCATATCCATTTTTTACAAACAAGTGGGTCAACTACTTCTATGTCAGTTTTCTAAATTTCACTGACTTGAAATTATTATTTGGAGGTAAGCCAAGTACGGATAGAAAAGCAGGTCCAAATTTTCCCATGAGGAACTAATTAGTTTACTTTGGGGTTATTTCTTACATAGCTGCCTTTTGCTATCAGACACTTGACCTACCTTGTTGCTTGACAACACTTCCAAATGTGTTAATGTGGCAAATAAGGGACTCTTCTTTTGCTTACTGTAATCAATAAAATATATTTTTATCTCTAAGGAAAGTCAAACTGTTATCTTTGTGATTCCTGTGAATTGTTTAAATCCTCAATTCTGAACCATTTTATTTTATGTAGTAAGTCTGTTTTTCTAGACTGACAGGTTAGAAATTGGACTGAATAGTGTACTGCCATCTATTTCTGTAGATAACAACTCAGAGGGCAGTAGTGATTTTAATGATTACTCTAAAATTACCAAGCGCAATCAACCAAGCGATCTTTGGTATTATGTATCTAAAACGTTGGCCATTTAGCTTGCAGTTGTGGGCCTGGACCTGTTTAGAGATTGTACAGCTGTTTATAAGCTATCTCTTATACTAGCAGCTGACTAAGTTTGGCTCATAAAAATGCTACCATTCCTGATGGAAAAATGCTTAGGCTGGTTAATCGATTACAATTACTTTAGTCTGCAGACTAACCACAGCGTCTACCAGCTTACCACCTGAGCCTACTTAAATATATTTGTAATGTTTACCCATGAGACAGGCAACTGAGAACTTACTGTCAAGAATACACAATCGGGGTGCCTGGGTGGTGCAGTCAGTTAAGCATCCAACTCTCTTGGCTCAGGTCATGATCTCTGCTCAGGTCATGATCTCACAGTTAGTGAATTCGAGCCCTGCATCGGGCTCTGCGATGATGGTGCAGAGCCTGCTTAGGATTCTGTCTCTCTTTCTCTCCGCCCTCCCCTGCTTGTGCTCTCTCTTTCTCTCAAAAATAAATAAATAAGCTTAAAAATTTTTAAAGAATACCTGGTCAAGTGTTGTGGACAGTAATGGTGAGCAAGCCTCACACCCTATTAAAAGTGCCAATTCCCTTCCTGAAGATTGACTGAAGAGACTCTTTATAGAAGAACAACAATGACCGTTTCTACAATAGGATGTGGCTATATTTTCAGAACCACCGATTTGCACACTTATCTAACCCAGGGCCTGCCCTTAATAATGAAGACTTTAGGGGCGCCTGGGTGGCTCAGTTGGTTAAGTGTCCAACTTCAGCCCAGGTCATAATCTCACGGTTCGTGAGTTCAAGCCCCACACCGGGCTCTGTGCTGACAGCTCAGAGCCTGGAGCCTGCTTCAGATTCTGTGTCTCCCTCTCTCTCTGTCTCTCTCTCTCTCTCTCTCAAAAATAAATAAACATTTACAAAAATGGAAGATTCTATGTGGTAGCTGCTCCAGAATTTCTAGGCCATAGCATCACCATCCACTTGGGCCACATTAGCCTTTATAAAGTTCTTTTTTGCCCCAAATTGTTCCCCTAAAATTCTATTCTTAAGCCTGCAACCTCTAACATTATGTTTGCCTTTGGATTTTTGCTACATAAAGTAAATATACTCACTGGGAAGAGTAATTCATTATCCGTTTTCAGTCATACCTACATTAACAGAATTTCATTCATTAGAAAGACTGGTCAACATGCCATTAATTTCCCATCTTGGAAGCAACAAACTATCAAAACAGAGAAAAATGGACTCTGAAATAAAGTTCTGACAAGGAACAATTTTTCCTTGACTTGTACTAAGAAGAAAGTTTTTTGCTCCACTTTCAATGGAGTGTCAAAGAAAAAAAGACTCAAGCAGACAATTTTATCTCTATGACAAAATAGACTATGTAATAAATTTTTTTTGTCCAGATACGAGTTTAGGGGCCATAGGGAATTTTTGGCTTTATAAAAAGCTTCCTTATTTACAATTATATAGGAGAAGCTGAGGATATATCATTTCTCTAAAATGTCTGCAAAAAAGAATCTTTCATTTCTTCCTTAATAAAGCTTCAGGACTAAATCAACTATTCTTAAGAATAGAATGTTATGGATTCTTAATAATTCTTAATTATTCTTAAATATTCTTAATAATATATTAACTATACTTAAGAATAGAATGCTATGGATTTACTTTAAACACCTTGCAATAGTGTAAACGTATTTCTGGAAACTCAACACTGGCATGATTATAATAAAAATATTTACTCTCCTCTTTAATTCTAGCCTCAATTCATTTCAGATCCAGTTAAACAGGGTAATTTTAAAGTAATGGGAATAAAACGATATTTGCTGCTTAAAATAAACACCAAAAAGATATGGAAGCAACCCAGTGTTCATCATAGATGAATGGATAAAGAAGATGAGCTCTGCATATACAACAGAATATTACCCAGTCATAAAAAAGGATGAAATCTTATTGTTTGAGATAACACGGATGGGCCTAGAGGGTATAATGCTAAGTGAAAGAAGTCACTCAGAGAAAGACAAATGCCATATAATTTCACTCAGATGTGGAATTTAAGGGAAAAAAATAACGAACAAAGAAAAAAAGAGACAAAGAAAACAGATACTTAAATACAGAGACCAAACTGATGGTTGACAGAGGGGATGCGGGTGGGGAGATGGGTGAAATAGATTAAAGGGATGAGAGTACACTTATCTTGATGAGCTCTGAGAAATGTATAGAATTGTTGGATCATTATATTATACACCTGACACTAATAGAACACTGTATATTAAAAATACTTGAATAAAAATAAAATAAAATAAAAAGGTATCATTCAAGATCCAGTCTACTCCTTAGACTTTTCTTCATTAGTAGTGGATTTGATACATGTTCTCAGTATCTGGGAGCACTGGAGAGTATATTAGGCTGGGAGGAAAACCCTAAACAGATAAAAAATTTCACTTCTGCCTTTATATACCCTTTTTCTTGGCACCCTGTGGTTTGGAGACCTCACTGTCACCCACATCATTGAGTTCAATTTTGCCTATAAATCGTTCATTCCTTGGGCTAATTTTGGCAACTGTGTTAAAGGGAACCAGACTCATAAAGATTATGGCTAGGATAGGAGACAGGTTTGTTTACTTTAACCTTCTTTTGTCTTTTTCATATCTTGGCATCTATACTCTCTAAATGTCTGAAATCTTCACAGGACATATGTAAAACAATTATCCCAAACAGAAAGCAGTAGTAAAAAAAAAAAAGTAGAATTTGCAAAACTGTGCCCATTAAAATGAAAATGACCAAGCTTTTGATTTTCTTACACAGTGACCTAGATTTGAAAACTGATGAATTCAGTGAATGCATTCCTCAGTTGGTAATATTTCAAACTGAAGATGATGGTGGTTGTTGTCAGTCTTTAATCAAGAACTCAGTATCAATGCAGATTTTCACCCTTGACAACATTATCGATGAGTCATAATCGATAGTGATCTGCAAAGGTCCATCGTGACTTACAGCTTTTACGAAAAATACATTTTTCCAGAATTGGGTGTCAGCGATGATGTATCCACAACAAAGAATGCTTTACACACCTGAAATCCAGAAGGTATAAGAGATAACACCTCAACTAGTGGACATGCAGAATGCTCCCACACTACTTACTTAATAATCAGAAATACTTGAAATGGAGAGTGCGAGGCAGTCATATGGTGGTACAAAGAATCTTTTAAAATGTAATATTCCCAGACTTTTTCAAATAGTGAACTGGAAAACGTATTATCATGGGGATGGAGATGGTTGGGAAAGGGGAGGGAGGAGAGAAAGAATAGCTTTCCACAAAACTTGGTCAATCACTTGACGTATATTTACATTTGACAATATTTTACATATTGTTGGAAATTGCAAAAGTAATCATAACTAGAGAATTATTCTTTAACTCTTTTAGAACATCAAGATATATTTTACGTTTTGGTAGGTAGATCTTGAGATTAAAAGTGTCATAAATTCAGTCATAGCAGAGCAAAAAGAAAGCTACTGACGACAATGAAGAAAATGGGAGATAATTTGTTTTAAAATTGATATTGGCTGGCTATCAGTTATGACAACATGATACTAAAGAGTCCAAATCAATAGATTCAATCCCTTTAGAGATCTGCTAAGTTTTCCATTCTCTGGTACTAGAACACATTCCTGAGATTCGAGTCATTTTTCACAAGGTGAGGCTGGGAGAGAATACAGAACGGAATTATAGAAAAAGGAAGTGTTACTTGAAGCGATTGCCCCCACAAAAAGGAATAAATGATGCCATATGCATGAACTAAGAGCTAAAGGCAAATTTAATATATTCTTCCAATTTAACAATAATGATAAAAAATAATGATAAATATATATAATTAGATGTGACCTTACATTTCCCTTAAGTCTTTTCAGAACATAAATGTCTTTATTAGCCAAAGCCGATCGGTGCTTACGGAAAAAGAAAATCATGAGTCCTATGTTATAGCTACTACTTCTCCCTGAGGGATGGTACCTGGTCCTGTGCATTAGCAACATTTTCCAGCCGCTGTCAGCAGCCTGCCCTCTCCCAGGAAGTTCAGATTCTGGAAGCCATTTCCCTGAACATGTTACATTGAATGATCACAGGTATCCCGAATGTAGTATGTCTTTATCCCTCAACTTGCTTCATCTTTTTTATACTAAATTTCAGTTTGGGGGACCACTATTCATTCATCTATTACCTCAACAGCAGCAACTGAGACGTCATAAAAATTTCTCTTTTCTCCCAATGTGTGGTCAATGCCACACTTGTTAATTATTTCTCTAATCTGACTTCTCTCCTCCAACCTTACAATTACTGAGCTAACTTTAGACTGTCTTTATTTCCCACTTCTAACCGATCTCTGTACAGTTTTAACTCTCTTAAATTTATCTTCCTATTTATTATCACAATACTGCATTGAAACCACTAGCTTAAACCTTACCTGGTTACACTAAACTTGTCTGTCTACGAATCTCTCTCATACACCAGATTCTAAGTTCTTCAAGAATGGGAATTATCTTACTCATCGTTTTCAATCAAAATACCAAATATGCTGCTGACACATAAAAGGTATTTTGTGATTTTTTTCCACAAAAAATTCAGATATATAAAAATTATACCAAAGATTAAATTGCTATTATCAGTTTTAATATGGTGAGTGGGATCTTTTATTGAAACAAACACCACTGACAACTTTGACTTAACTAATGGCATTTTTCTCCAAAGTTTATGCTACCCATGTGCTCTCCAGAGAATTCCAATAATTCTTTGTGTTCTTATTTCCATCTTCTGGATCAAGTTATCATGCACAATAACATGTTTACTCTAAATAATAATAATAATAATAATAATAATAATAAAATAAAAAATAAAAAAAGACTAGAAAGGAGTTCTGAACTATTTCTTTAATCTTCCTATTCCAACTTCTACACAGTTTTAAAAAACATAGTTCCCGAAAAATAAGACAAATAAAAATGCTTCTGCTGGTTATAATATGTTATGATGCAAACATGGCTTCTTTCTTTTAGTATATAGTCAACGTTTATGACTTCAAATTGTTTTTCTCTTTTGAATTAGTTCTCTGTTCTCAAGCTGCCAAGACTATCCTTGTATGTGGATATTTACTATATTGATTTTAAGAATCAACATTCTTAAATGTTGATATAACTTAGACCAATTACAGAAGACTTCAAGGTTTTATTCACTAAAATCACCCTAATTCAACACTTTCCAAGAACTGATAGGAAACTAGCTTCTGGTTTCCTGGGCCCCATGCATGTGTTTATTTTAAATGTCAAAGTGTACTTTGAAAGAGTGAAAAACCATAACAAGTCAGAACCATGAAGACCACACTTGATTAGAAACACGCTGGGAATTAGAAAGGAGAACATTATGATTCAAGGAAATTCATCTTTGCACCAACTCAGTTATTATCATACAGTTGTTTTACAGAAAAAACCACAACACAGAATTCAAAGACTTCCTCCCAGTTTGCACAGGAAACAGATGGGCACCAGGCCTTCTCTAAGTCTTCAGAGGAGACCAAGTCCAGGGGTTGGTATAGCTTTCCCCATGAGAGGACAACACACTGGTCCTTATCCTCCATTTTTCATCTCCACCCTCACTTTTATCTAGGGATGCTCTTATGCCCGGAAAAAAGTTATTAGATATGCGGTGCCTGGGTGGCTCAGTTGGTTAAGTGCCTGACTCTTAGCTTCATCTCAGGTCATGATATCACAGTTCATGGGTTTGAGCCCTGTAGAGGACTCTCTCTCTCTCAAAATAATAAATAAGCTAGAAAAAGGGATTAGATAAATAATAAGCTATAAGAAATAATAAATGTCATTTGGCTCAACTTCCCAGTATATGCCATCTCTGCAACAAATAATTCTTAGAGTGGCACATCCTCTGGTCTTCTTTGGTTTTATCCAGTCCCTACAATGACTTCCCAAGTGGTCTCTCCAGCTTCACTCTGGGCCCCTCTCCACCACCTGCCTTCCACTTAACCCCTCTATCAGCTTACTGAATGCACCAAGCTCTTTCCCAGGTGAAGAACTCAGCAGGTGCTTTTGCTCAATCTGGATTGTTCTCTCCTAACTGTCCATCTAACTGGCATCCAGACATCCTTCAGTCTCAACTGAAACACAGTTTCTTCTGACAAGTCTTCTTGACCAATCCCAGCATTATTCTTTACCATTTAAAGAAGTTACTTGTGGTCACTATAACTTCTCAACATCCTTTGACTTTTACTTTCTTTTAGTGGTGTCAATTCTATGTAGAAAGAAAAGGGAAGCACAATAGAAACTAAGTAATTCTACTTTCACTCACATCCACTAACTTTCTTATTCACTGCTTTGCTCTAAACAATGCTAGAAGAATCTCTGGCTCTCAGCATTTTCCCAGGCTTCAGCCCACTGTAGGTTTTACTCTTCTTCTTACTATGTTTACAGCTCATGCAACACCTTTGTGAGTATTTCTCATTATGTGTTCCTTTGTTCATCTGTTCTACAAGCCAGTTTTTGAAATTGATTTTGCTAGAGACTTGTAAATTTCTCTAGTGGTCTCTCTTTCGGGATTAAGTGAAATGCTCTTTCCAACATTTGTTAAAGTTAGTTTATATGAATTCCTTATTTTTAAGAACTCTGTCTTCTGTCAAAGTTACCAATGATTCCAAGTTGCCACAGGCAATTATCACTTCCTGGGCCTCATGCCACTCTGCATCTTCTCAACATCTGACACAAGTGACCATTTCCTTTTTCTAGAAACACTTCTTGGCTTGGGTTCCATGATGATACTCTTCTGGAGGAGGAGGGAGTTTTTACTGGCTTCTTCTAGGCAACATCCCCCAATGTTAGAATGAGCCAGAGCACTGTCCTTAGGTAATATGCTCAAAGACCAGGGCTCTAACTAGCATCCAAAACTCTCTATTGCCAAATGTCTATGTTCAGCTATGACTTCCTCCAAGGGCTCCAAATTCTATGTCCAAAAGCCCAATTTGACATTTCCACAAGGATATCTCAAATATACCTCAAAAGGCTGAAAAGGAATTCTGCATTTACTTTCCATTTTTGTTATTTCACTTAGCATTATCTAACTTAGGAAACAGCCTCACCATCTATCCAGTGTCTGGTGATCATTTTGGTTCTTCCTTTTCTTCATCCCACCCCTTATCCAATTTGTCAACAAGGTCTGTCAGCTCTGCCTTCAAACAGTTCCTGAATCTATTTCTCTCCAGGACCACTGTTCCGACTCTGATCTACACCACTGTCATCTGCTGGAACAGCCTCCTAGCTGGTCTCTCTTCTCCTCTGCTGGCCCTACAGGGTCTTCTCTTCAAGGAGGCCAGGGCGATCTTTTAGAAAGATGGAGTCCTCTGAGGCTCTTCCTTTGAATCATACAGTATTCTCCTACCCCTCCAGGTCGCTCTCATTATTTTACATTAATTTTTTTTAAATAGTACTGAAACTTGTATAGTTGCTAATTTGTATATTGACTTCGATGTCTATCTCTCTAAGCAAGAATGTAATTTCCATGATATTAACCTCTATTATCCACTGGCTTACAAGAATACTAAGGCTCAGAATATGCTCAGTATCTGTTGAATGAATTTTCAATAGACAATATCTAAATCATAGTTACCTTCTCACTTCATTCAGAATACAAATCAAAAGTCAACATGTGTTTTAGGACTTTCAAAGCCCTCTGTGGCCTGGCCCCATGATCGCCACTCCTGCACTTCTTGCCACCCTTGCCCCCTCCTCCAGGTGTGCAGGCCAGACAAACCCCTGCTAGCTATCCTTTCTGTCTGGAAAACTCTTCCTCTTCACAACCACATGGCTTACCCACTGCCTTCCTTCAGGCCAATATTCAAAGATCATCTCAGTAAGGCTGTCCCTGGGCATCTGGTCTAAAATTTCAACACTTGCTGGGCCATGCCCCTGACACTTTCTGCATGCCTCCTCTGCTTTGTATATTCTCTCCCAGCACTTATCTCTAATAGAGTCAGTATATTACTCAAAATAATATAACATATTATAGTTTATATTATAGTTGTGTATCTTGTTTACTTTCTATTTCCCCAGTAAAGGCAAGCTCTGTGGGGCCAGAGATTTTTTTTTGTCTGTTTTGTCCAACTCCGTCCACACAGAGCCCAGACCAGTGTTTGACACTAAGAAATATCTGTTGAATAAATGAATAAGAAACTTTAATCCTTTTTCTTAAAACATTGAACTGTTGTTTAGTTTAAAAAGACAACTAATTAAAGATTTGATTATGTGTTAAACAGAGTTTTATTCTCATTATTGGTAATCTAGACAAGTTTCCTTCATTTAAGAAGGGCCTATGAGAGAAGGTTAATATTTGGAGAACATGAATAATGTTTGCGTGAAACAATTAAGCGATACCCTCAACTCCATTTATGAGTTTTACAATAGGCTTTTATTATGCTTAGTGATGTTGTTACTTCCTACTACTACAAAATGAACTTCATCTCTAGGTACACCTAATAATGAGTAAAAAAATCATTCTCCTTTAGGGGTACCTGGGTGGCTCAGTTGGTTAAGTGTCCGACTTCAGCTCAGGTTAAGATCTCATGGTTTTTGGGTTCGAGCCCTGCATCCGGCTCTATGCTGACAGCTTGGAGCCTAGAGCCGCCCCTCCCTTCTGTCTCTCTCTCTCTCTCTTTCTCTCTCGAAAATAAATAAACATTAAAAAATTTTTTTAAAAAATCATTCTCCGTTAGCCATCAACTCTAGAAAGTGACATACTTTTCATGGGAAACACCTGGTTTGTCCTATTTTAATTGTTTTCCTTCATCTCGACACCACAATTATTTGCTTAACAGCTGAATAATTGGTTAACCTACCCTGATGAATCAACTCAAGAAACTGGATTAATTGTGAGCAGAGCTTTATGTGAATAGTTGGTCTATGTTTCATGCTGTGCTACTGATTTGTAAGACCAAAAACCTAACATGAAACTTCCCAGAGTGAGAAGGGTGAGAAAAGAGCAGATTTCTGTTCTAAACCACGTGGGGTTTTGGATAAACTCCACTTTTCCAGAAAAACAGTTAAATAAATGAAAAGTAATTCAGAAACCAGCAGATCATGTTAGAATAAAGCCGGTGTGCCAAGGAGCTGAGAAGACCAAGTTAATAGGGTTACCTTCCCTATCAGGTCAAATATGCCCATTCCAGAAATGGCCTGTGAGACTTGTCATTGGCTTACATTTGCCAGATTCCCTTTATCCCTTCTTGGCGACTATAAGAACAGGCTCATCCAGTTTCATCTGTAATGTTTTGTTTTCCTTTCGAAAGCACTGATGGTAACATTTTATGGGAGGCCGTAGTCAGTTCTTAAGCAGAAAAGCCTTGTTAATATTAAAGCACCTGTCAAGATTACTCTTTTTTGGTCGTCCGTAAGAATCCCCTCTTGCCTTAAAGAAGGGCTGATCCCATCTGGGTAGAGGATTGTGCTAAGAAACTATGAAAAATAACTATTTAGGCAGAATGGCACAAGGCAAGCATGACTCTCACTTCATATTACCATGTGGATTTTATAATAACTTGAGAATTCAACAGGCTATAATGCTGAAGTCCATCTTTTCTGTTAACTTCTCAAATTCAGAACTATACAACCATGCATACAAACATATACATTTATTTATAATATCACTGAGTATGCACGACTGTAACTAAATATTAAGAATAGTAGGGGTGCCTGGGTGGGTCAGTCGGTTGGATTGGGCTCAGGTCATGACCTCCTTGTCCGACTTGACTCGTTGTCCTTGAGTTCAAGCCCGGCATCAGACTCTGTGCTGATAGCTCAGAGCCTGGAACCTTCAGATTCTGTGTCTCCCTCTCTCTCTACCTCTCCCCTGCTTGTGCTCTCTCTTCTCTCTCTCAAAAATAAATAAACATTTAAAAAAAAGAATAGTAAACATTTAAAAAAATAGAACTAAATAAAAATTCGTAGCTACTGTTAACTAACAATTTTGTTGCTAATGACCTTGGAACGACATTTATTCATCTGGGCTTAATTTAATAATGTACCATTTAAATCAACTGGAACCTTATACTCTTAATTTTAGCTCTTGAAATAAACAGCCAGGGTGACTTTAACCAAACACAGCTTTTTCCTAGGAATGCAGCCTCTGGTTTTCGATAGTCACCTGCTCCAACAGCTTTCAAATAATTAAATAATGTTGTGTTGGGTGGGAAACTCTTGGAAGCTAAGGTCCTGTGACCACTTGAACAAGCACATACGCACACGCCCTAGTAGCTACCACGCTTGGATCAGAATTTGGAAATAAGAGAGCAAAAACCTGGAAGACAGAAATTGCTTTTGATTTCTCTGCGGTACCTGAGGAAGTGCAAAGAGAATGTCCTATCACTTACCTGGCTTGCCTCACTAAATGACCTCCCCTTCAATGAACCTCTAAACATATGATGATGATGATGATGATGATGATGATGATGATGAAGTATGTTGGCTGGTTTTGAGATACAAATGGAAGGAAAATGGCATTGCTGTGCCTGGGTTTTTTTGGGGGGAGGGGGTGCTGTTTGTTCAATCCTAGCCAGCTGTTGGAGACGGAAACACCCAGAGTCAGCCCCCTCGAGTGTCCCCGGGCTCCCCGGCCCCCGGGGCGGCTGCAGACCCGCGCGCCGGCGCCCGGCACCGGCTCGCGCAGGGCGCACCCCCTCCAGGCTCGGCTCGCCCCTCTCCGGGCCTGCCGCTCCCCATCCACGTCTCACTTCCTTCTCCCCGGGCCGCCGCGGAGAACACCCGGACTGGGTGGGATCGCATTCCAGCAAGAACAGCCCGGCTTGCCCAACTCACCAGCCTGCGAAGTTTCCTCTGCGAAGAGGGCCGGGTGTCAGGTTTCAGAAACCTCCTTCCCCTTTCCCAAGCCCTTGAACTCCGGGGCTTTGCCACGCCAGCGGCCACACGGGATCTGCTCTACCGGGCGCCACTCCTCCGGACAGCTCCTCGCGTCCCACCCTGTGGCTCGGGATGGGTCCCCAGCCCCTGCCCGTCGGGACTGCCGGTGGCTGGACTGGAAGCACCACCCCTGGGTCGGCCGAGCCGCGGGGATCTGGAAGGTCTGTGTGAGAAGAAGGCGTGTCTCCCGGTCCTAACGCGGATGTGCGGGGAGCTCACCTCGGGCAGATCTTGCTGGTGACTCAAAGGCGCTGGGCTTCTGGATAAACTCTCCACACTGCCAGGCTGTAAGCCCTAGCAGCGAGCTCATTTTTATTCCTCTATGTTACCGTGTTTTCTCTGATATCTCTTATTCAGAGAGCCCAGGGCACAGTGAGAACTGCTTCCAGCGCTTTGCATTTTCTCCTCCCAGGGGATGTCTCATTAGCTGAGGGGAGAGCATGGGATTGCCGGTGGAGAACAGAGAAGGGCCGCGGGAAATAAAAGGGGACTTAATGAAATTAGTGTTTTAAAAGTTAGAACCTGTTAATGTGAATACATTAATCAGTACACACCATCCTAATCTTTTACCTCCTAATGTCACTTCAGAGACCAGTAGGGTAGTAAATTATACAGGTCATGTCTATGAGGTCAAATGAAATCAAGAGCGAACATATTCACTGAACCAATATTTATTAAGTACCTACTATGTGGCAGACTCTGCTCTAGACACTTCCAGCTTCTTCTGTCCACAACAAAGTTCCTGGCTCTCTCTCCTGAGGTCACATTTTAGACAGACTCTGACATCCCTAGTTTACGGACTGATGGTAAGAGGGAGAAACCAAGGTTGTATACATATTTTTAATATAAATTATTCTCATATTGGTTTCCATACAACACCAGGTGCTCATCCCAACAAGTGCCCTCCTCCATGCCCATCACCCACTTTTCCCTCTCCCCCACCCACTATCCACCCTCAGTTTGTTCTCAGTATTTAAGGGTCTCTTATGGTTTGCCTTCCTCCCTCTCTGTTTGTAACTTTTTTCCCCCTTCCCCTCCCCCATAAGTTCCCCATGAGTGAAAACATACATCTGTCCTTCTCCGCCTGGCTTATTTCACTTAGCATAAGACCCTCGAGTTCCATCCACGTTGCTACAAATGGCCAGATTTCATCTTTCTCACTGCCATGTAGTATTCCATTGTATATATAAACCACATCTTCTTGATCCATTCGTCAGTTGATGGACATTTAGGCTCTTTCCATGATTTGGCTATTGTCAAAAGTGCAGCTTTGAACATTGGGGTACAGGTGCCCCTATGCATCAGCACTTCTGCATCCCTTGGGATACAGGTTGTATACATATAATAGCAGCTCAATTAGTCCTTTGTGAAGAAAATTTCAAAGTTTCAAATCATTGTTCGTAGACAATGAGATGCTATTTAAATTTGAATTGTTTGACCCAGTTCTGACCGGTGCTTTCAGGGACAGTGTGGGAGGCAGCCATTACCAGCGAAGGGAGCACCTCCTCAAGAAGTGCTGTGGATGGAGGTGAAGGAAGAGCCCCAAACCCAAACCAAATGCAAACAAACAGTTGGAAAATAGTGAAGAAGAGGATGATGGGAGGGGCACGTCCGTGGCTCAGTCCAGACTTTTTTTTTAATATCTTTATTTATTTATTTTGAGAGAGAGAGAACACAGGCAGGGGAGGAACAGAGGAGGAGAGAGAAAGAGAGAGAGAAACCCAAGCAGGCCTCGCACTGTCAGCACAGAACCCGAAGAGGGCATGAAGTCAGGGAACTGTGAGATCACAACCTGAGCCCAAATCAAGAGTCAGACACTTAACCGACTGAGCCACCCAGAAGCCCCAGAGTCAGACTCTTGAATTCAGCTCAGGTCATGGTCTCACAGTTCGGATGGTAAGACTGAGCCCCATATTGGGCTCTACACTGATAGCTCAGAGCCTGCTTGGGATTCTCTCCCTCTCTCTCTCTCTCTCTCTCACCCTCCTGCGCACACGTGTGTATGCGATCTCTCTCTCTCTCTCTCAAAATAAAGAAACCTAAAAAAAAGAAACAGAAGAGGACAATGGGAGAATTTATTGGATCTCACAAGACTCTATTCTATTAGGAAAACACGAAAGTTCTATTTCCTGTGCCTCAATGTTCTTATCCTGAAAATAGGGATAATAAAATGCCTTACTAGTGTTATTGTGAGTAAATGAGTTCATATCAGAAAAGCACATAGAATAGTGTCTGGCAAGGTAAATTCTATATACGTGTTGTCTATACATATTATTTTGGTAGCTCTTATTTACTCCATTCTCCCAAAGGTCCGATTAATAAAAATTATTCTGATCTACTAGGAGAAAGTATAGGAGGTTTTGGGTTGTAGAATTTCAAAATATGTATGCTGGGAATCTATATTTATGGTAAATCTGTTTTGCATCCATCAGCAGTATCTGCATATATAACAAGCATGTGTCCCTGGGCCTGGAGAGAGATAAAAGAAAGAACTTAACTCTGAATGTATTCCATTGTATGCAGCACATTAATTTAAAATGATTCTAAATAAATACATAAAATTATTCTCTGTGCTAATCAGTGAAAAATTTGAATTCTTCACCCAATTAATATATTCACTTACATTAATCCTAATAGCTATTATTTCCCATATGGAGTTTATCAAACCCTTGTCCATAGATCATCTCATTTGACTCTCACAACACTGCTTTGAAATAGGCAAGACATGTATTATTTTTATTTTTCCCATGTTAAAAAAGAAGAAAATGAAGCTAGAAAGTCCCAACAATGTGTCCAGAATCACGAAAATCCATAAAAGAAGAATGCAGGTCTGCTGGGGGCACCTGGGTGGCTCAGTGGGTAGAGTGTCCAACTTTGGCTCAGGTCATGATCTCCCAGTTCATGAGTTCAAGCCCCACATAAGCTGTCTGTGGTCATCACAGAGCCTGCCTTAGATCCTCTGTCCCCCTGTCTCTCTCTCTCTCTCTCTGCACCTCCCCTGTTCTCAAAAATAAATAAACATTAAAAAATTTTAAAAAAAGAACTCAGGTTTGCTGATCCCAAAGGCAGGGCTCACACCACATAGTGCTGCCTCCCTAGTATTTCTAGAAAAAGTTCCTGCTGTGAGAAAGTCTAATAGACATTTATTATCTGCTTTTCTTGCTACCCTTCCCCAGATAAGTGCACCAGCTGCCTCATGGGTCCACTTTTGCAAGGACAGCCCTCCTGGAAATGCGAGAGTGGTGGAACTTTTCCTTCCCTGTGAGAAGACAGGTTCCAAGGAGGAGAAGATGGTAGGAAAATGAACGAAATTATTCTGGGCCATTTCATGAAGGCCACTTTGATCAGAGGTAGAGCAGAATAAAAGACCGTGCAAACCAGTGAAAACAATGTGACAGCATTATGTGTCACAATAAAAAATAACTGCTGGGGCAGCTGGGTGGCTCAGTCGGTTAAGCATCTGACTTCAGCTCTGGTCATGATCTTGCAGTTCATGAGTTTGAGCCCCGCATCTGTCTCTGGGCTCTGTGCTGATAGCTCAGAGCCTGGAGCCTGCTTCAGATTCTGTGTCTCCCTCTCTCTCTCTGCCCCTTTATCTCTCTCTATCTCTCTCTCTCTCTCAAAAATAAACATTTAAGAAAAATAATCGCCCTCCTGAGTTTATGTAGCACAAATTAAATAGACATAAATTGTCACTAGGTTTATCAACCAATAAATACAGCCGTGAGGTAAACAGACACAGAAATGTACATGGGAGACTTCTGGTTAGAAATGGCAGGGGCACCTGGGTGGCTTAGTCTGTTAAGCACCCGACTCTTGATTTCAGTTCAGGTCATGATCTCACAGCTGGTGAGTTCTAGCCCCACATCGGGCTCTGTGCTGACAGTGTGGAGCCTGCTTGGGATCCTCTCTCTCTTTTTCTCTCTCTCTCTGCCCCTTCTCTACTTGCTCTCACGTGCACTCTCTCTCAAAATAAATATATAAACTAAAAAAAATGTTTTTTAATTGCAAACTGAGGGATTTGGGTGGCTTAGTTGGTTAAGGGTCTGACTCTTGATTTCTGCCCAGGCCATGATCTCACAGTCATGAGATCGAGTCCCACATCGGGCTCTTGCTGGATGTGGAGACTGCGTGGGATTCTCTCTCTCCCTCTATTGCCCGTGCTCTCTCTCCTTCTCTTTAAAAAGTAAAAAAAAAAATTTTAATGGCAAATTGATCATAGGTGTTTCATCCCCCCTTCCCCAAACTCTAACATGAGAATAAATGGAGTTTTAAATGTTATCAAGTCATAAAGACAGATAGAAGGGAGAGGAGACCTCAAAAGACAAAAATAAACTGCAATCGATGGTTAGAAGAACCTAAATCAGATGGAGACTCATAACTGACTTGGAAGAGGAGACAAGTTTACACGCTGCATGCCTGGAGGAGGGGTTACGGATAAGAAGCAAGACAAATCTCCGTGCATTAGCCTGGGAGACTCAGGCCTATGAGTCAGAAATACCACCGTAAAAGGAGGCCAGGTGGTAGGGTGAACACAGGGGTTTGCTTAGACGTCTGTATACCGAATGCTTGGACCCAAAGCTTCCTTCCCCACTGCCATACAATCAGCCGACCATAAGTTCCTCCATCTGCTCAACTCAGCCTCCAGGAGATGAGAAGTTTATTTTCTGGAGAAAGTAAACTAGAGTAATTTGTGGTTTAACAGATGAACACATATTTTCACTCTGCTCCTATAACAAATGAATTAAAAAGAAATTTAGATGCAAGACAGGAAAAAACTCTCAAAATTGAAAATATACTCAAAATTTTAAAAAATTTGACAGGTTATAAGATTATGTTGAAAGAAAATCTTCAGGAAAATAGAAAATAGAAAACCTAGGGAAATAGAACAATTAGAGAAAGGGGACATTTTTCTGACTAATGGGAATCCCAGAGAGTTCCAGAAAACAGTCTTTTGTACCCAGAAAGAACATTTGAAAAATTATTGGTAAATGTGTGCACAGTTTGAGACTGGACGTGCTCATCTGATTCCTTGTCCTCTTTTTTCTGAGCCCCCAACTTGATTTCAATTCCTAGCCTTTTTCAGGTAGAGAGACATGTAACTGAGTTCTGGCCAATGGTATGTGGGTAGCAGTGATACACTACTTCCAGGCCATTCCCATAAAATGACCTATGAGATCCTCCTTGCTTTCCCTTTTTCGTTATTAGTATCCAGACACAATGCTCAGTAAAGAGCTCTGCAGCCCTAGGAGACATTAGAGCCTTAAGATGAAAGAAATCTGTGGCATAGAAATCCCAGCTACCACCCAATGGACTGTGACATGAGGGAGAAATACACTCACACCATATAAAGCCACTGAGATTTTTGGACTTATTTGTAACAGCAGTGAGACTATTCTGACTGTTACTGTTTGAAAGACCATTTGTGAATAACTTACAATAGATACAAAGTCTACTAAACAAATTGGAAAAAGGATATAACTAATTCCAGGGGAAGAAATGGCTATGAGAGGAAAGAAACATAATGATAATATACCACTTTGTTCCGATGTAGATGTAATCAGAATCATGGGAACATTGACAAGAGAGTAACCATAAACCACGATGTGAATAATAATTACCAATTAAATTTTGGGGCACCTTGGTGGCTCAGTTGGGTAAACGTCTGACTTTAGCTCAGGTCATGATCTCATGGTTCATTCATGCCCCATATCAGGCTCTGCATTGAGCATGGAGCCTGCTTGGGATTCTTTCTCTCTCCCTACCCTACTTGCTCTTTGCCTCAAAATAAATACATAAACTTTAAAAAAGAAACAGTTAAATCTTTCTTGAATTCCTTTGCCTGCCTTTTAGCCAATTATCAGGTAATTTCCCAAGGATCCAAACTAACATTGATTGATGTAATTTCAGGCAAATATGTCTTTCCTCCCAAAATATATGTAGAGGGTGGAGATAAGGAAAGACAGCCTATGTACATGTGTAAGACAATTAAATCCTCAACTATTCTAACAGTCAATAAACAATGTGTAAAATTGCTAAGGAAAAAATAGCAGAATAAGAAAACCATTTAGAAATAAATAAGTACAATGAAAATCAGTAAGTCAAATGTTTTACTATGGGGATTGAGACTGGGACTTAAGAGGAGATCTGTGCGGGCTTATAAGGATTTTAACACCGTTTTTTAAAATCTATGAGACGTATTACCCCAAAAACAAAATTAATATTAAAGTAGTCTTAAAATATACATAGGGAAACAAAATATTTTAATACAGAAAATGTTACAATTTATTGAAGTGTTTGTATATATCTTTGCATAATAACCTGTTAGCAGTGGAGAAAGTGAATTTGGGGTGCAGCCTGATAATGGACATGAGAGGTTTGCTCATTTAGTCACTCAACAAACATTTATTACGTAAGGTGTGCCTGCTACTCTGCTAGGCATGGGGGATAAAGTGGAGACCGCAAAAGAAAAAGATAAGGTACTCTATGAGAAAATGATGATTTTAAAACTGTAAACACCAATATATTTGGTTTCTTCTCTCCTGTCCTTGGTGACATGAGCCACTGATTTAACTTTTTGGGCAACACACTGCCTTTCATCCTTCCAAATACTTTTACAAATTGCTATCTTGTCTATCAACTCAAACTTCACACAGATGAGATCAGAGGTTTCCTAACTCACCCTTCTCCTGGGATGGCAAGGAAGGCTTTGCCAAGTAGTCATGCCCGGGTTTGCCTCCAACCTCTGCTGATGTTCAGTTCATATAAAGTCTGTCTAATCACAAATAAAAATCAACCCCTCCCCAGTTTGAGGAAATCCCGCAGCATGACTAAAAGTCACAAGACTGGACACCCAGGTCATGCTAGTTTTTCTAACTACTTTTAAACATGTAAGTTCAAGAAATATATATGCTTAAGTGACTTTCTACTAGCAAATTACCTTAAATATGTAACACATCAAGACCCATTTTAGGCATCAAAGTGGACATGTTCTCATAATTATAGATAGAACATCTACTCTTTATGGTGTTTCTTAACCTCTGATTTCTAACTTAATTTTGCCTCAGTTTCTTAGAATGTGAACTGAACATACACTGGGACCTTATATGGAAATTACTGTAACTCCATCTAATTCTTTCTTTCTATGTTAAAGGAATATTTTATGGGAAAGGACCAAATGGTTTCAAGTGTAATGTTTTTTTATATAGACTTTATGCAAGCCCTGATGTGCATAGAAGCCACAGTAGACTGAGTAAGCCATATTTCTGTATATAAATAGTATTGAACCCCTTTATAAACAAAAAAATGTTGTAAGTATAATTATGAACATAATAACAAATACAAAATTGTTTAATTCATTTATCAAATTAAGGACAAATAAATCAATTTTAATAAAACTAAGCAGATAGGAATATAACAACACATATACATACACATAAATACGGTCATATGTCAACATGTGCAATCATGTGCAAATGTAAGTATAGTCTTATACAAGCACGTGTAAAGTATAGACATATATTTGCTTAATGCTAGCTTTATAACGAGCTACAAAATAAAATGTTATGTGTATCTACCATGTAAGTATAAAGAAATATGTGCTGATTTCTTCATTTTTTCAGAACATGTTACCAAAAAACAGTGTTCTTGTTCACAACTGCTACCTTTTACCTCCAAACACTTCAAACTGTGATCACATACACTCAGGAATAATTAACTATTTCTTAAATTTTTTTGCTTGCCTTTTAACCAACTATCAGGTAATTTTTCCAAGCAACCAGACTAACATTGATTAATGTAATTTCAGGCAAATATGTTTTCCTCCCCAAAACACTTTTTTGATCAAAGTAAAATACTTTGATTAATGCGCCATTAAAAGATCTATAATGACACCAGTATAAGATAAACATATCTTTTTAAAGGCATAATTTGGTAAATGATGTTGGTTTATACTTGATCGTATATATTAAAAGATAATTCTCCCCAAAACAACAATAAGTAAATTAAGATTTGGTCTTAGCAAAGAATCCCGTGCTAAGTGATTACTTTTCAAAACTATGTTTTCCAGACTATCTTAAGAAATAATCTTACATTATAATTAAATGAAACATGATCTATTTTTATTAATATGATAAAAGTTTCTAAGACTATAACAAATTTTTATTTTATTTCTAATATATATTTAAATGTTCTATTTCCAAAATGACTTGAAGATGCTAAGTACCACAGCCATACAATACCTCCTGAAATGTACATCACCATAAACACTAAGTTGTTTCTGTTCTGTAGAATTTTGAGCTACAGTTTCATTATTACTGCAGATTGAGAGCATGGAAGAAAATCCATGCATACTTCATATAAAATATAGGCTTTGTTAGAAATATTCGGTCTATCTTAAATAAATTATACACAATTTATTATTATAGTCATGTATTTGGTGTGTCTTGAGAGAGATGTTTTAAAGGTACCAACCAATAGTGGCTCCTGGGTGGCTCAGTTGGTTAAGCGTCCAACTCCTGATTTCAGCTCAGGTCATGATCTCAAGACTCGTGGGTTTGAGCCCCACGTCAGGCATTGCACAGCCTGCTTGAGAGTCTCTCTCTCTTTCTCTCTCTGTCCCTCACCTGCTCCCTCTTTCTTTCTCAAAAATAAATAAATTTACATTAAAAAATAAAGGAACTGATAAAAGAATATACGATCAGAATGAAGATACAAAATTAATAAGAACTAATTTTCTTGCATTTCTCCACCTATAAAAGGTGATAAATATTAGTCAACTTCTTGGTATTAAACATTCAAACAAATGCATGTCTTGGTGAGAGTTCAAAAAAGTCAAAGGGGTCAGATACTCATGACAACGGTGACAGTATATAGGGTCTGTGTGCAATAGCCTCAAGTGGTTCTAATGATAATATTCTAATCACGTGACTGAATGTGGTTAGGTTTGTAACCCTAGTCCTAAACCAGCTTGTTCTACAGTGGGCAACAAAATATCAAACCTAGGGAAAGCAATCTTACATGTAAAAGAAATATGGAACTTGCTAATTTATATAAGCAAAAAGTTGAGAAAACATGTATGGGAATGGACTCTAAGGGTGATGGCACCACAGAAGAAGGAGCACAGTTTTAGAACAGGATGAATCAATGAATATGAATGCCCAGGATAAAATGTAGTAATCTGATTGAGAGGGCTTATCATTGTTTTCTCAGTTTGATGAAATTCAAACCTAGAGTAAGCCCTGTCTTAATGCAGAGAACCACCCTTGCTCACAAGAAGGACACTGCAACATTACAAATACATTCAGAATATTTTCTTTCTACATTTTCCTAAAAGATCAGGTAGTTATTTTCCAAGATAATTGGCACTGGGGAGCAAGAACCTTTCAGGATTAGAACATTGATTCTCAGGTGTCACTAATGACTGAATAACAAGACAGTCACTGAAATTCAAAGATGAGGGTCAGGGTTTATGGCTTAATCACATTCTACCTCACAGGAGGCTTAATAGGAGTCTCAAATCCATCCCATGTGTATTTTGCCAATTTTTCCTTAACATATAGGTTAAAGTCAATGTGATAGAAAGGTTAATTTCTGAATTTCTGATACTGAAACTATGCAACACAAACCTAGAGAATACATCCAAAGAGATAGTTATTCTTGAAACAAATTGCAGATATTAGTTGTCACTTTGCTATTATGAATTTGAATGACGTAAATAAAAAAGGTAATTCCTATCACATTTCCACCTGATTCTCTACTCTGACCTGTGTAGAGGGTAAATGGATCTTCAATAATGACAATGAATATCTAAAAGCTTAATCAGATGGTGGCTTCCATTTTAATTAATGCAACTGATCAAAGGGGTACAGATTCTAATATACTTGGTATACTTGGCAGGTGGCTCTAAGTCATTTATATACTGAATTACCAGGTTTTAGACAAAGCACTTCTTCTTCTTGTACTGTCTGCCCAATGGATTTATATGATAAAAGATTTATCTGGAGTAGAATAGGGTGCTCTTAGAGAATTCGGCATTTCTGAGCAGATGGATCATTTTGGAAGCCTCTAAGTATAAAATTACAGAAGTGGGGCTTTCCCCACGTTCTGGATAGAGTAAGATGAGCAAGAATTCTAAATCAAAAGGTTTAGGATTTACATCAAGGTCTGCCAAAAGACGTCTGTAGTGGATGTGTCTTTGATCTTACATGTTAAATACACAGGGTTTTAAAATAATTTCTTTTGTGTATGAAAATTTCACGTCTGATATCACTATAGGGATCCAAAGAATGAAGGTTTGCTGAATGAATCAATAAATAAAGGAATCTGTTCACTCCCTTGAGTTCACCCTAGCAAGGAGGTTTTCAAGGAAAGGGATAGGTGTCTCTTATCCATTGTGTGCTTTATATTTCAGCAAATCTGATTTTTCATAATTGAAATTTTAAAAGTTGGAAAAAAATATTTGTGAAAATGATTCAAAGTGGTATATACTGGACTCTCAAAGTAAATGTGTTTTGCAATAAAATTGCCAGTAGCAAATTAAGGAAACTCCTTGAGGCATAATGCTACAAATGTGTGTATTTCTTCTCAGTGAAAATTACAATGAGAAACTTTGACTCGCTCACAGTAGTTACTATAATCTTATGTCACAAAGGTAAACATATTGCCAACTCTCTCACCTACCATTTAACAAGATAAATAAGTCACAGAAATACCTTGTCTACAGCTGGGCACCCTCAGCCTTGCCTTGACTCATTAGTGGCAAAACCGGATTTGTAACAATCAGAAAATACACTGCCCAAACTTGCATGTAAGGATCTAAGACCTTTTAATAACAAGCAGATGGAATTTAGAAAGGAGTAAATAAAAGCCTTCCAAGGTCATTCTTATCACAGACAAGGACCACGGAGCCCTAAAGGAAGGAGCCACAACTGACATCAACATGAGAACAAAGTATTAGCATATTCCTATGCCCTGACATCTGGTTTCTTCTCTGAATTATGCCAATTAAAGGCATAATTGCAGAGAAAGAGGACATAGGCTTCTTAACTCATTCTATTCCCCATGCTGAGACTTAGAATTATCTTTTGCAGCAAGAAGATGGTAAATAAATGTCATAAGTTTTAGTTTTATTTGTCATTATTTCATATGTGTTTATTACATGTATATATATACATATGCATATAAATGTATATGTACCTTTTATTTATACCAAAGGTTAAATCTTCATTTTATTTTTAAACCACTAGAAATAAGAAAGTTATTAGCAAAAGTAATTCCTAAAATGTCTTTGTTACTTAATTCAGAATCACAGAAACTCAAATTAAAAAATTTTTTTTACATATATTTTTATTTTTGAGAGAGAGAGACAGAGCACAAGCAGGGGAGGGGCAGAGAGAGAGGGAGACACAGAATTCGAAACAGGCTCCAGGTTCTGAGCTGTCAGCACAGAGCCCAATGAAGGGCTCGAACTCACAAACCGTGAGATTGTGACTTGAGCTGAAGTCGGATGCTTAACCAACTGAGCCACCCAGGTGCCCCAGAAACTCAAATTTTAAAAGCAATCATCTATGTTAGAATTTCCCAAACTCTTTTCCAAGGAGCACTACATCTAGAGATATTAATAACTGTGTGCGTGTAAGAAGGGTTCCATAGTCAGATTATTTGGAAAATACAGTGTCTGCTACCACCTCTTAAAATTCAGAGTGAGGCACCTGGCTGGCTCGATTGGTAGACCATGCAACTCTTGATCTCAGAGTCATGAGTTTAAGCCCCATGTTGGGTATGGAGCCTACTTAAAAAAAATTCACAAAGTGAGTGCTAACATACTAAAGTCTCTGTAGTAATGCAACTTCTTCAGTCTAATTTAGCCTGTCTTATCCAAAGTAATTTGGCAATAAAATTTCTTTACTCATAAAACTCCTATTTAACATCTCCTAGAAGTATTATTGCCAGAACATCTGCAAGTTTTCAACTAGTTTAATTCACTCATTCTGTAGATGAGGAAATGTAATTGTGTGTGACAACATAGTGAACTCAACAACTCCTATCCTCAATTCATTTCTGTTTTCCAACCATTGATCAAAATGTTATCCTAGATCCCAAAGTCCTGTTGAGTACGTTTACCTTCTCTTCATCCCCAATATAAAAAAAAAACAGCAATGAAGGAATTAGAATGGCATTAACTCATAAAGATGACAGCAAGAGAAAGGTGCAAAAATTATTCTGATTAGCAAGCAGATGGAAGTGTGCCTTAGCAGAGTGGAGGAAACACCCACTACGACCCTCCTTGGGTGTGGGGGTGCCTGGGTGGCTGAGTTGATTAAGCATTTAACTTTGGCTCAGGTCATGATCTCATGGTTTGTGAGTTTGAGCCCCACATTGAGCTCTGCGCTGACTTGTGCGGAGCCTGCCTGGATTCTTTCTCTCCCTCTCTGTCTGCCCCTCTCCCTCTTGCATAGTCTCTCTCTCTCTCTCTCTGTCTCTCTCTCTCTCTCTCTCTCTCTCTCTCAAAATGAATAAATAAATTTTAAAAAAGAAAAGAAAAGACCGTGCATGGGGACACGGAGAAGAGTGACCCATTCTTTGGAGACATGAAGTACTGCAAAAAGTAGGAGGTGAAGCTGAAATATAAGGATTGAGTACACTCTCCATGTAGAGTACCTCCTCTCCCACCAAACTTTAGGAAACAACTATTTCTAAGTGATTCAGTGGGTAATGACGCACAGAAAGGCTCACAGAAAAGTAATAAAACAACTGGTAATATACCAGGCATTAAATTTTAACAATTCTTCCTTTGATTTGTTCCTGTCAACATTCATTCCCATTTTTAACCCATCTTTGCCCTTAAATAAGATGTTTTTCTATATTTTAAGAGAATAATGTGGAGACAGCAAAATTCCCATTTAGTGTATAATTCTGCAAGTTTGGGAAATGTATAAAGTCATTAATCAGTATCATGATCAACTTAGAGAACAGTTTCATCATCTCAAAAAATTTCTCCACCCCCTGCCCTGAGCCCAACCTCCCAGCAACTACCAATCTGTTTTCTGTCCCTGTGGTTTTGCCTTTTCAAGAAAGGCAAATAAATGGAATCATACAGTGTCTAACCTTTCCAGGATAGTCTCTTTCAGTTAGCTTAATGTAGAAGTAAGTGTGGATTTTCCAACATGTCCTGCCCTTTCTCAAAATTCAATTTGTTAATTCCTATAGCACTAAATATACATTTCTGCCTCACTCCCATAATCTAACATTTCATATTTAGTAATTTCTCATGTAAGTTATTCATACCAATCAAATTAATTTCCTCAAAGTCTGTTAGAAGAAATTCCTTTCCACTTCAATGCCTTTGTTCAGGTTGCATTCCCTCCTGAAATACCAAACCTGTCATTTTGTTTGACTAATTCAAATCCTTCACATATTCCTATAACCTCAGATCAACTCCTGCCTTCTCAAATAGTTTTCTCTGAAAAATATAGCTAACAACATACCTTATGTTGGATTGATCTTATTGAATTTATTGGTCATATAGTACCTGAACTGTTTCAGGTGTATTTGTGTTTCCTCACCTACCAGACTGTTAGGTCCTTGAGAGCATGATAGGCCCTAGCAAAAGAAGGTTTATATATAGATGTTCAAAGAGGTAACTTGACAATTCCTACAAAGGGGTGTTGGGAGAAGAGTAGGGGACTTGTATGCCTTCGTAAACTTGATTACTAGTGTGTAGATAGAGCAAGATATTCAACCAACTCCTTGATGAGTTGCAAAATAAGGATGCTTGGGTTTTTTTTTTTAATAGATAGTATGTTTAATAGGCATGGCTTCGGGGAACTGATCGAGATTGGTATTATCACTGTTTGTGGATTCATTAATTGCATGAGCAATCCTGGTGACTTCTTGTTTTCCCTAGATTTAGCAACTGGAAAGAGAATGCCAAGTTCCTGAGGAGGAGAGGAGTGCAAAAAAGTTGTTAAATGAATACTATTTCTTTTTAACTATTTAATACTATTAAATTGTTAATAATTTATTATTAAATGAATATTATTTCTTTTAACTAAATAATACTATTTCTTTGCATGTAATGACTGCAAAATGGAACTTGGATTTTTTTTTGAGACACATGAGATGCAAAAGCCTGATGTAGCTAACCCAAGAAAAAGTCACAGGTCAGTATTGTTAGTTATCAATGGCTCCCTCAGATTCCAGGGATGTTCATAGCTGCTTCATAGTGGCTAAGAGCCAAGGATATTTAAAATTAAGTACACTGACACGGCCTTGTGAGGGTCACACACTTCTTATTTTAAGAATTTTCAATCTGCAGGTACTTTGCATTAGTATCAGCAGTCTTATTATTAATCCATCATTAAAGAACCACAGATTTGTAAAATAAATATTTTAACACCTTTTATTTCAGCAGAAAATTTGTTTTCTAAAAATAGAATCAACCAGTGGTGCTTTATACTATTTTATTAAGTAAGCAGTTTTAGAAACAGTTACGGTAAACAGACTTTGACTATTTTTCAAAATACATTGAATAAGCAGAGACTGTCAGTGATAAAAGTATACCCCATCAGCCACTGCTTTGGTCCCTCATAACCTTTCCCCTCTTTGATAGAAGTCTTAGAGACGTGTTTATATTTCCTCAGGTCCGTGCAGGTAAATGCAACCTTGTCTCTAACACATTCTCTCCATGCCTAGGCCACATTGGAAGTGAGAAACATTTCAAGGGACTGATGAAAAGAAAGTATGCTTTTTTTTACATCTGAATTATTTAAACCTAACAAAAAAGAAAGAGCTTAAACTAAAGAATCATTATTATGATAATTTTCATTGTGA
Source organism: Cryptoprocta ferox (assembly GCA_028646485.1). NCBI lineage: Eukaryota > Metazoa > Chordata > Mammalia > Carnivora > Eupleridae > Cryptoprocta > Cryptoprocta ferox. The sequence goes on along the minus strand of CM053566.1, from coordinate 68,034,913 downwards.
TAATTCCTGTAATAATAACTTTTAAGTTAGACATACATTTAAGCTCTTGAAAATATGCATGGGAAAGAAATGGTATCTAGGAGTGTTGGGAAGTGTTTTTCATTTTTCCTTTGGAGACTTAATGCTTGTATATACTTGATATCAAAGCGAATATCAAAGCAAGGAGATAAAAAGAGATACCGCTCCTTGAATCAAAGTCTTATATGCCCCCCACAAGGTAACACACAATAGCCTCCATGTTATGCCCAGCTTTGTCTCCCTAAGAGGTGGGTTCTGAGTTAAGCAGATGATTCAGATACCAGCATAGTTTCTAGTCATTGACCTAAGATTAAGTACATTGCTTACCTGTGAGGGCCGTCAACCTATTTCAAAACTGACTCTCCACAGAGCACAGAGTGTGGGCATCAGAAACAAAACAAGAATCAGCAGCAAAGGGTCTCATATCTCTCAAGGAAACCCCACAGCTTGGAAGCAAATCAAGTGAACTCAGTACAACATTCGCTTTCATTACAATAAGTCACAATTAAGCATCGAAATCAGAGGTTCTACAATAGACCGATTTGGGGAAAATGAGTGCATGATTTCCTATGAAATGGGTCTGTCCCAACTTATGAGTAATAAATGTATGATTTTGAGGGAGCTGCATTTACTTATTCAATCTGCACATCTGGGGACCTTATTATATTTTCCAACGAAGAAAAAATACTTTTCTGAAGCATAACTACTTGCTACTCAACATGAAATCCAGCATTTGAAACCTGATATTTGATTTAGGAGCTTAAGTTTCAAACAATAATTAAAGATACCTGCTTGGTGATTATTGAGTTAGGTTTGAGATTACTTTCAACTTTATTAATATTTTCTAAGAATTGTCTGTCCTTCATATTCAGGACATGATAACACACCATCTCTAAAGTTACAAGTTGCCTATGCTGGGATCCTCATGTCAACACTACTGAATTGGCCATCTTTTCAAAGAGGGAAGTCTTCAATCACCTTGGGATAAAGACAAACCTGCTCATGGATTCTCCATGTATATGGAGCAAATCGTTACCATTTATGGTTGTGACAATTGTATTTGTGCTTTGGAGATAGAACTAACATAGTATCCTGATAATTTTAAATAGAAAGTCATAAATTTCTACAAGTACAGGAGGAGACAAGTGTAAAGTTTTGAACATTACACAACTCACTGATGGAAAAAATGAACCAGGAGGAAAAAGGACCTAGAGTTACAAATGTTTCTATGATGTTTTTTTAATAACCTTTTCAGGACTGAATGCCATGGTGACCTCCCAGTTTATCCAAGCTTTTTGTCTTGGTACCTCTCAGAGACTTGATGAGACTTCCCCTTCTCTGCCTGTGACATCACTCAGGATAAAATGTGTGAGAGGCCTGCAGAATGCCTTGTGCACCTGGTAAGGCTTCACCACCCACTAGCTGAGATTTGAAGGAAGGAACTCTTGGATTAAAGTGAGGCTGCCAGAACCACCCCCCACCTCGCCAACCAAGCTCCATTGTATCTATCTCAACATTAGAAATCCCAACCTTTCAGATCCATTGATTTCCCCCATCCTTAAATGAACCCCAAATCCTCCTGATCATCATCTTAGTCAATAGCTCTATCAGCCACATAGTTGAACTCTAGAACCCAGGAGATACCCTTGATTCTTCTCTCTTGCTCAGCTCCCCATCTAATTCCAACATGTCCCAAATCTATTCACTTCTATTTGTCTCTTCTCCTCCCAATATATCACCTTTTCCTTGAACCACTAATGTTGTTTCCTAACTGGTCTCACTGCTTGCATTCTTGTCACCCTACACAGAGCTACCAGGGACATCTTTTCAAAATAATGTAAGCCAGGTTCCTCTGCTTAAAAACCTCTAATGTCTACTTATTACAGTAAAGGAATAAAGTCCAAACTTCTTTCGGTGTTTGCAAGGACTTATGTGACTTTTTACATCCCACTCTTGCTTCCATATTGGCCTCTTTGTTTTTTCTCTGACTGCCAAGCTCCATGGTCCTTCCACCCTTGATATGCTTCTTCCTGAACTTTGCCAGGCTTGCTACTTCCCATCATTTAGACCTCTGCTCAAAAGCCATCCATCGTGAGGACCTCCAATTGCCTTATCTGAAATAGCCTCCTTCCCCAGTTTCTGTAGTTCTCTACTCCTTCTTTATTTTCATGATAAGCATCATCACTATGTAAAGTTGTTATTTAATTATTTTCTTACTTGCCTTGTGATTCTTTTCTCTTGTAGATACAAGGTCATAGAAGAAGGAACAGTATATTTTTTATTGATGTATTTCAGCCTCAGTGTTACACATAATGTATTTCAGCTACAGTGTTACACATAACACACACTCAAGAAATATTAACTGAATAAATAAATAAATAAGTGAATAAATGAATGCCCCCCTAAATCACAATGTTTATGTAAACAAAGAACTGCCCATGAGGAATTAGTAAAGCTACCACTTCTCACATGATTGCTCACCACCAACATCTCCTTTCCAAATCTGCAAATTCTCAGTCAACATAGATTTTAGATGGAAATGACATTGAATGATGTGTAGCCCTTGGATTATTCCTCTTTCTAGGTCTAGGATCTTCATGAAAGTTTTGCAGAATGGTACTACTTCAACCAGACTTTATAATCTTCAGAGGAGGCATCCCAATGTCCCCCATTCTGGTCAGGGAATTTCTCCTGGAAAATTGAGCCTATACATTTAAACTTCTTTGGTCCCCTATTCCACTGAAATAACTAAAGAATTTAAAAATAAGAAAATATCTGTAGCAGCTTAGAATAAATAGAAAAGGGTAAAACCACTGAGTAAAAAACTTGAAAAATGTCAAGAGAACATTAAAATAATGGATTTGGCCCAAGAGAAAATTTGATCTATGCTGACGAGTTTATACAACGAGTCAAGAAAAGAAAGGACACACCTGGAACATACATGAAGAGGTTTCCTTCAAGTCAAGTCTTGAATCACCATGTACCATATGCAAGAGCAGGCACTGAGACCATGGGTAAAGGCCAACAGAAAGCCTAAGGGAACAATGACAATGCCCCCAGCACCAGCTAACTTCAGTCTGCCAAAGCAAAGAAACAAAGGAAAAAACTTATCCCAGGAGTAAAACCTTAGTGTTCTACCTCTCTGGGAATTTCTTCCCTACCACTTACCAGTAAGTACTGCTAAAGGGAAAGCACACTCTTCCAATGATATGGCTGGAAAAGGCAAAGGAAAGGCTGCCATGAACCATGGTAGGACCTGGGCTTCCCTTCACCTTCAACAACTGACTCCTGGCTTTACTCATTATGGTCTTGCAGCTGACAGAAATGGAGGCTTTGTTGTTAAGGAAATCCTGTGGTCAATATCCTACTCAATGGGAAGGCAAAGGGGCCAGGACACCCAATTATGGATGGCTCTTGACATATTTATTCTGAAGTATGGTCCACCAACCTTCCATCTCCTTGTGCCTGCAGGTCCCACATTCAAGCTTACTCTCCATTCTCTGTGGCCATCCTCTACACTCAGCAAATGAGGGGATCATTTCAATAGGGATGGTGTAAAGTGACCTGCACATTTGCTGACTGAACCCATATCTTCAACATGTTTTAAACAGTCCAGATCAGACATCCTAAACTCAGGCAGTGGTTCTCACATAGGGCCTATGTTTGACCATTCCTTATGCAAGTGATCCTGAAGTGATGGCATGAAACTTTGAAAACCGTACAATTTGATCTTTGTTTTCATCTCGACTCCTCTTGGTGAGTGTAACTTTTTTTTTTTTATTTACAAGACTTGAAGATACATTACATTACTATCTAATACCATGAGTGAGGACAATGGTCATAAATAATATTAATTAGTATTCAAACCACTAGTAGCTCTTTGATAATAAGTTTGTATCATAGAATATGATCTGACATATAACTGAAGGTTAGCAACTTAGAAGTTTCAAAACTTACCAGGTCTATCCTTTTCCAAGCAAGTAGTGCTTTGAAATGTTGCCACTCCTGGCAATATTTTTTCCTGTTTTCTTTGAAGGCCTAACACATAGAGAAACTTCACAAGTGTAGGTTGACTCAGAATGTGACTTTCTTCTTCCTCGACACTTATCTGAAGGGACTCATTACACTCCTATAACAGGGATGGCATCAGGATGGAATGGAGACAGAGTGAGCCCCATGCCCCATGACCTTGGTTCTCAACTAGGCTCTGCTATCACTACTTCTTTGATCTCTGTATCTTCACGCTTCTGTTTCATCATCAGAAAAATGAACAGCTCTGCAACGTGAGAGCTAAGGTCCCTTCAAGCCCTAACCCTCCATGATTCTACAAACAGATCCAGGAATATGCTTTAATCCTGGATTCTTTAGGTTTTTCTCTCAACATCTCTCAGCCTATGAGGAGAGGTGTCCATAGGTTCAACCTGCTCTGTGGTGGATAGTTAGACTTCCTAGGAAATGAGTTGCTGAGCAATAGGGAGGAGAAATGAGCTCTCAGTATGTAGCATTAAAGAGAAAGAGAAGCAGAAAGAAGAGAGAAATGGGAAGATAAGTTAATTAGGTTACAGAATAGACCAATGATTTTCACATTAGAGCCACCTGCAGAGTTTTGAACAAAATACTCAGCTTCACTGCAATCAATTAAATCAGAATCTTTCAGTGTATGGCTGGATATTTAAATAAGGACTAAAATAATAAAACTCCTGGTACTTCTCCTGAATAGCAAGAATTGAGAATCACAAGACAAGAGGATGGTGAGAGCATTATTTGAGAAAGAAAGGAGATAAATCAATTCAGAAATATCCTTATGCAAGGAAATTATTTTTTTTTAAATCTACAAACCTAAAAAATGTTAACTATTCTTGGTTTATAAAGAAACCAAACATCACTCCTCTTAATGAGTCTGTTGGGCAGCCAGAGTGGAGAGTCACCAGAGCATATTTTAATATTTGCTCCTTATTATATTATTGGAAACTTAGGTCATTGGGAAATAGGGACAGAGAGTTGTTATTTAATCTGTCACCATAAATGAGAAAGGCTATAATTTAGACTCAACTATTCTGAATAAAGAAGAAATGAGTGAGTTTTTGCATTTTTTAAAAAGCTGTGGATCCCTATAACTCATCATGAATTCTTAAAGGCCTGCACATGTACACACTCAAATGCATGTTGCTTTTCTGTATATACAGTTCATCTGTACATACGTGGATAGGGTTAGAAATATATTTTCTTTATGTCGACAGAGTTCAATATTAGCCGCATGAGAAATGGACAGGATAGATAAAACTCTACCTCCCTATTTCTGACATGGAGCAAAGAATGTAACGATTCCTCTTAAACTCTGATGTTAGAGAACATTATCTGTCTCTGTGTCTACTCAGAACCAACTTCCTTGTGACGTAGCTGTTATTACAACCACAACATGGCTACTCTGTCTTTCAGGTCTACTGGAAGGACTAAGTGGTTCCTTCATGAGTACAGTTTGTCTAAACCGTTGGTATAAATTGGAAGAGTATAGGAAGAGAACTTATTTTCACAGCGTTCTAATCTCTGATTATTTAAAATAACTGGAAAAAAAGATTATACCTCAAACTTACTACATTTCATCTATCAATAGATCAGTCAATCTCCATATTTTTCCCATTAGAAGTATGGTCACATTTGGATGATGGCGATGATGGTGATGATGATATAAACAGTAATAAAGGCAAGAATTTAATTAATAATTTTGAATTTAGGACTAGATTTTGAAGCATTTAGTCTCAGAACAAGGGATCTTGAAGCTATACTTCAATTTTACTGACTCAGGCTTGTAATGAGCAAGTGACATCATAGTAGCATCACAAATTCTGTAACGCTAGCCTGAAGTGGAAAATAAAAAAATTTTAAAAATCACTCTAAGGCTCAACTTCCCCTCTGATAGAAGAATGGGAAATTTGGGAAGCTGGTGACAGTCTCAGCCTGCCATGCTGCCCTTAGGAACCAAGGGCTTCATTTTGAAATAATTGCCTATAGTCTCTGCAGTAGAAGGAATAGCCAAAAAAGCAGCAAGCATGTATAGTGGCCAGCCATGTAATTCAGAGGAAATCACCATTTGCGTATCATGTACCAGGATTGCTCTCCATTTGTTTTCATTTGCATTTTTCATTATCTCATACTAAGAGAAGGAACCATGAACACAAACATACCTGAGGGGACACTAGTCCAAACACTAGACATGAAATGATACGGAATGCTGAGGGTTGTGGTATTCTGGACCCCACTCCTTTACTCTCAAGAGGGCCACCTGTGCTAGACACCAGCTGATCATTCTGTATGGGACATATTGTCAGGTATTCTTTTTTTTTTTTTTTTTTTCAAAAGAAGTAGGACTTCAAGATATTTATGTGAACTCCAATTTGAAACATAGTAATAGGGGTGCCTGGGTGGCTCACTTAGCTAAGCATTGGACTTTGGCTCAGGTCGAGATCTCCCAGTTCCTGGGTTCCTGGGTTCAAGCCCTGCATGGGCCTCTCTGCTGTGTGCCCAGAGCTTGCTTTGGATTCTCTGTCTCCCTCTCTCTGCCCCTCCCCTGCTTGTGTTCCTGCACAAGCTCTCTCTCTCAAAAATAAACATTAAAAATTTTTTTAAAAACAGTAACAGTTATTCCAATAATTTTTCAACATCCTATGGATCAAACAAGCATATTGGTTTGTGGCTTCTTTCATAAATCTATTTTAATATTCCCAGATTGAGAATCATTCTACATGTAAGGTTCAAATCTCATTTTTTTAAAAAAGGCAAATATTTTTTTACTCCGTCGGAGCTCATGTCAGAGTTGATGGCATTTCACTAGTCCTGCTTAACTAAGTGCAAAAGGCATACCTCTTAATGAGATCCTGGAGCTCATTTTGATTATTTTCAACTCTTTATTTAATGAAAATTCAATCTTACTTAAATGTCAGTGATAAACGCACTCAGAAAAGTATACAATGATGATGGACACTTATATAGCATTTTTCTGGGTTCCAGTTCCATGTACTTTATATATATGTGGTTCATTTTATTCTTACAACAACCACCTATTATAGGTAATATTTTTATAACCCCCATACAAAGAAACTGAAGCACAGAGATTTAAACATCTTGTCTAACTTCTCACATAGCTGGTAAGTGGCAGAGCCAGACTTCGAACCCAAGTAGCTGTGCTCCAGAGACAAACCTCAATTCCTCTGCCAGCCTTTCAAATTAGAAAATTAATAAATTTTCATGGGGCACCTGGGTGGCTCAGTCAGTTAAGTGTCCAACTCTTGACTTCGGCTCAGGTCATGCTCTCACACTTCATGGGTTCGAGCCCCACATCAGAATCTCATCAGATTCTGCTTCAGATTCTCTGTCTCCTTCTCTCTCTCTGTCCCTCCCCCTCTCAATCTTCCTTTCTCTCTCTCTCTCTCAAAATAAATTAAAACTTAAAAATAAATTAATATTCAAATGATGTGCACCTTTATGTGCACCATGAAAATTACAGCAGAATCTCAGATGGTGTGCATTCCTGTGATGCAGTATACAGGATGAATCTGTAAATATTCTTTTTTTTAAAATTTTTTTATGTTTTTTATTTATTTTTGAGAGACAGAGAGAGATAGCGCGAGCAGGGGAGGGTCAGAGAGAGAGGGAGACACAGAATCTGAAGACAGGCTCCAGGCTCTGAGCTGTCAGCACAGAGCCTGAGGCGGGGCTCAAACCCACGAACCATGAGATCATGACCTGAGCGGAAGCCGGACGCTTAACTGACTGAGCCACCCAGGCGCCCCTCTGTAAATATTCTTTACCTGAATGGACTATTCCAGTTGCCATCTTCTGAACCCATAAAAAATCCCTGGTGGTGTTTTCAGTCTGATATACAAGGAAGACTTTCTTTTTTTATGGCAACATTTGATTTGCTTACTTGTCATTTCAAATATCTCACAATATGCTAAGGAATGAAAATCAGAAGGGACAGATCATAGAGGTCATCTCATCCAAACTCCCCTTAAATTCTTCCCTTGGAAAACCAAGTAAGAATTAGACATCTCTCTTTCCATTGACCACCAAAACTGAGATAGTATATATGGGAATTCTTTTCCCTCATCACTAATCTATGTTCTTTTCTTTCTTTCTACTGCAAACCACATAATGAGGATGTCCTTTCCTGAGAGGAGAAATCTCGGGGAAGAAAAATGAGGAGGAGTCAGGTCAAATGACTTTTTCCAAAGTATGTGAAGTAGTGAAGTTGAATATTTTAAATCCAAAAGATTCTCTTTCTATTTTAATTCTCAGTTTTGGTTCAAAAGCCCAGGAATATTTCAACTGTCCTTTAGTTTACCAAATGTCTACTTATATTTGCATCAGGAACTGCAATAGTCTCGATTTTCACATAATAGTACCAGAAGTTGGCCATTATGTTGCTTTTAATAAAAAAGACAACTATTACACTTTTGACTCTGGTGATGGTTTTACAAATCCCTTATATCAAAATATTTTCCCTTTTATGACTACTCCTTCAGAATTCCCTGTTTGTTAGAAATTTGTAGAGCAAATTTTCTTCTGGCAGTAATCTAGTGGGAGGGCTTCATGAGTTCCTTATTGCAGAGAATGTGTTATACACTGAAGCACTGAAGAAAAATTATTTTTTGCTTTGAATATAAATGAGTATACTAATATCAATTATAGTAATAACTTGCAGAAACAAATGAAAGGCTTATTTATAAAACCAGGGTCTATTTCATTTTTCCATTATCTTACTTGCATAAATATATTTATTTTTGCTCATTAACACAAGTGTTCTTCTAAGGTCCTATGTCTTATCTTTACTCACTTGTGTGATGCAATAAAGGGGTTTAAACTGTTATTCATTTGCCCCCATTTTTGCATCTGTGATGACAAAAATAGCCATGTACAGAAGCCAATCAGTAAGGAACATGAGCAAAACTAGTTTGTGAGTCTAATGTTCTTGGTCCATATAGAGCTGAAGTTTTTTTTAATGATTTATATCCCCCTTTATTATAAGGTAAGACTGTAAAGTAATGAGAATTAAACACTTATATCAAATTCTAACATCTAAATGACAAATGATTAGTCACCTAAGGCCACATTCTTACAGTAGTGTTCCTGTTCAAGATGTTTCTCAAAATTCCACTTGTAAAAATGTTTTAAGTGTCTTTGAAATATGTCTTAGCCATAAAAAGATTTTGGTATTTTGGTGCTGAATTTGATATTTAGAAAAAGCCAAGTCATTCTGAATCAAGTGTGGTAACAGAAGGGTTGAAGTAGTTGAGCCACGTCAATGTCTGTGTGGGTCACCAGTGAGCCTTGAAGAAATTCTACAAGCATTGAAGTATTTTACAGAAATTTGGCATTATTAAAAAGGGACATAATTTTCCAGGACAGTTCTTTAATGATAACATTCATTTTTCTAAATTTATTTATATGCCTCCTTAAAAAATAATTTAAAAAAGTATAAATAGCTATTCTTCAATCATAAATGTTTCGGCCGCCTCTAGATAGTATTTTAAGGCTGTGGGAACATTATGCAAAAACATCTCCAAGAAAAGTTGAATTTTTCTCTCTATTGAAAAATATACCTGTAAGAATATATGCTAATTACCTGGCTCTTTGATAATCTAGCTGTTCATTTTCCCCCTCTATATGTTAACATGAAAGACAATCTTAATGTGCTTGTCTTCTAGCATCCTGCATGATTAAATCACTGATGGTGTTATAGTCCACACCCAAAATAAATTCAGACCTGGTAATGGCAGTGGCCAGTGAGATCATTCAGAGTAAGGGGAAGGAATAATTTGTCACAAATACACTTACCTTTTTTGAAAACAGCTTTAAATGTTTCTTGGAGACTGCCTTTAAACACTGTAGCTAAGTTTCACTCTGTAGCTAAGTTTCACTCTGTTTTATATACGTACCTGCCTTTTAATTTTTTTCCTTTAAATAAGCCATACTTCATACTTAGTTCCATGTAGTTCATTTATGGAGATAAGCCCTTATAATATCAACAAATAGTGTGTGTATTTCTTTAACAAAATGAAGATATATTTAAATACTATCTTTCCTTTCCTGACAAACATGAAATGACCAGATATCAATGGTTCATTTCTCCACTTCATTAATTTTCCCTGAATAAGAAGTTGACCTCGTGGTAAGCTAAGTCTAAAAAAAGCTATGAAATCCATCACTTTGAATGAATTGATGGGTCAATTAAAACAACTAGACAATTTAGTCAAAAAACAATTTACAGCAATAGATCTCAAATTTAATCAAAATGGTCCACTGCTTGAACGTAAAAGCAAATCTTAGTAAATGTAAAATAGACTGGAATGGGATTGGAATGTCAACATGAAAAAAATCCTAGTAACAGATTGTTTCGTTGTATTTAATTTCAATTTTGCTAATGAAATAGGAAGCAAGCAGAAGGTAATTTGAATTTAAACATGGCCAGTCCTTCTGATATGCTAATTACATTACAGAAACTATTTGATCTAAAAATCTATGCGAAAGATATGAAAAACCACTTGTAGTGTGTGTGTTTTTTAAGTTTAAATGTAAAACTTTACTATAGCATCCTACTAAGTTCAAATCTAAAATATCATTCCCTGGTGGAAAACAGAAAAAAGAGTTTCAAGATAGGATATCTGAAAACTATATCTGTGCAATAATATAATCAGATGAATATGTATACATAGCACAATGGAATTATTATGACTTTTCAAATATCCATCATTTATAAATTATTGGGGCAATAATATCTAAACAGCTTTCTGTACTTTACTTGTAATTTAAAAAATAATTGCTATATTTTCAATATAGAAAAATATTGATGGGTTTGACTAAAAGCATACCAAAATATTCCCAAATTAATGATATTGATATGTTAACATGACATAAAGTAATTGGTATGAATATAAACATAAAATGTTTCAAAGTTGATGTGCTCTTTTAGTTCATAATAGTATTTTATTTATTTTTTTAAACTTTTTTTTTTATTTTTTAGAGACAGAGGCAGAGGGAGACAGAATCCCAAGCAGACTCCACACTGTCAGCACAGACACGGATATAAGGCTTGAACTCACTAACCGTGAGATCATGACCTGAGCTGAAATCCAGTCAGACACTTAACCAACTGAGCCACCCAGGCGCCCCCATAATATTATTTTAAAGAAGCTACAGATATCATTATAAATAGGAGTTCAAAATTTTCTTATAGTTCTAGTCCAGATGGTCTCTATTTCTTTAACCTCAAAGTTGGAATTAAAATCAACCTTTTGTGGCCAAGCGACTAAAATCTCCCTATTGGCAAGATAATCATGCCCAATATCTAAAATAAAAATTGTTAGGAAAAAAGTCACAATTATTTAGAACCATGTATTAAACCGAAGTTGTAGATTTCGTGGTCTGCAGTTTCAGTGACCTCTTTTATGTACTGTGAAAAACCAGCACACATTCTTTCAGGGACCTTTCCTGTGTTACTAATTTCTTTGGGATGTAAGCCCAAGCAAAGAGGCAAAAGGCTGATCAACTCTATGTTTTATTCCCTGATACATAAGGGATAAAACAGAGGCCCTACTGAAAAATAGCTCATTTCCAGATGACACCATTGGGAGATACCACTGAGTGACTGGACTCTTGAATGCAAATTCCTGTGTGAAATTTATTTCTTTTGCTTAGTTTCCATGTGTTGTTAATTCTAAGAGCGAAAAAAACTAATTGGGATAGGATTTTTTTTTTAATAATGAGGATGCTACAGGTCAGAACTGAAAGCGAAGAAACTGTGGACAGCCCCTAGAGTAGTAAGAAACATCTAAGAGTCAGGGTAGGAGGCCAGGAGAAAAAAATATGTTGTGCTTTCTGGGGGTTTTCCTTCCTAATTTTGTTTTAAAGATAAGAAAAATAGCCTGAGGTAAAATTATCAGATTTCGAAGGGCCATCATTGTAATCTCAGTGCTCTTAAAAAATCAGCTGAACCACCACATTTTAACACTATGAAAAATCAGCAAAAATGCATACTGAACTATTTGGAGAGTTTAAAAGTCTCTCTCAATCTGAATTTCTTCCCCTTAACTCAGGAAGAGATATACCCAAAATGCAGATGTGCACAGCTGGTTCTAGACACTCAAAGTTGGTTTCTTGATGAATTTGCATAGTGACTTCTGGGTGACAGTTGGGGACCGTGAGATCTTTTTAGTTCAACATTGCTTGAATGGAATCTTTTACTAGAACTTTAGACCAATTAAATTGATTTTTAAATAATCAATGTGAGTAGAGTATATGGCACAAGTTAAGAAAACTTAACTTAGGCAGTTAGATATGGGGTGAAGCCATTATTATAGTTATGAACCTGATTTTCATCAACTCACTAGGGAGTGACAAGTTTTTAGCAATTTTTTAGCCAGCTGATATTTCTTCTGGAATCTTACACTGATCTTTATAGACTTTTTCAAACTTTTATTGTATCACCTCAAGTTTTGCTACTGCTATTTCTTAGATTTTACCTTCTTTTTATCCTATCTCTGCTTCCGTGTGTGTGCTTGTGCACATGTGTGCATGTGTGCAAGTCAAAGTTTGTCTGCTAAGCAAGAGATAATGCTCTGAACAGTAAGCAATATGATCCTCGCCATTTCTTCTCACCAAGGAGTTACTTAGAAGTACCCATATGGTAGTAAAGTGAATGTCTGTTGCTTTTGTTTACTCAGAGCTCCCTCCCCTTCTGAAAATAACAACTCTGCAGTTATACTTGGAGAATCACTCTTTGCCCACTCTTAGACCACATACCTCTTGCGGGAAGAGAAATTTCCCCAGAATCAGGAATGGGCACATGACCCAGTGCCAAAGGATCATAGGAAATGACAGACAGTTCCAGAATAATTTTGTGTTAGTAAGTGATAAACCTGGAGAGGCTGGCAACCGCTTTGCCCCCACAAGCCAGGAAAATGCCCATCAATAGAGCCAACCTCAGAGAACTGAGCCAAGATATGGAGAGAGACTGAGCAAGCCCTGATGACAATTTCAGATGAAGAATACATCCTCTTTGCGACTCACTCTGCTCCTAAACCTTTCAGGACTCTTGCTTTTGTGAGAAATGCTAGGCGCTTAAAGCAATTGTTGATGCTATCTAAAGAAAGAAACTCTTCTTTTCACTTCCAGATTGTAAAATTAAAGGGAAGATTTTTTTTTTCTGGGGTGTTCTAACACAGAACTAGAGAACTTTTAACTCTTTTCTGTTCACTCTTCTTCTATTAAGAATTTATTTTACATACCTCCTACTCCATCTTCAATATTGGGACCAAGTCCTTGGGCTTCACTAAATATATTCACTGTATCTTGAAATATTAAATTGCCATGGAGATGATAAATTAAGCAAAGTAAATAAACTTGAGTAAATTTCTAATTAATCAATGTATATGAGCACGGCAGAATTGTATTAATCTCTGTTCATACAGAGAGATGTGCTAACATACTATTATTTAGCCTATAAACACCTTGCAATAAATCATAAGACCACTTTGTCATAGCTGGGTAACTGCATTTAATTTACTTATGAACACACTTCCTCCACTTGTAGTTGTCAAACTTCAAATATAATAAAACCTTGGTTTGTGAGCATAATTTGTTCAGAAACATGCTTGTAATCCAAAGCATTTGTATATTCAAGAAAATTTCAAGAACCATTGGCTCAGCTGTGATCATGTGACATTCGGCATCACATACTACTCATATTGCAAGACATCACTCACTTATCAAGTTAAAAATTATTAGAGATGTGTGCTCGTCCTGTGGAACATTCACAGAACAAGTGACTCACAATCTAAGGTTTTAGTGTACTTCATTTCTAGATAAATATATTTCAAGAATGTTAAAAAATTAATTGAAATATTCAGTTTTAAATCTCTCAAACTTTTATTACATTAATGTTTTAAATGGCATTGGTCCGTAGAATAACTTAAAGACTATTCTCACACACTTTCATGGCATATGTTACAGATGCTATGTGTGTCTAGACGTGGTCCAGATGTTTTTTAATCAAGTATTGAAAGTATTTCTCTTTTTTCTAGTTTTTCTTTATTCATTTTGAGAGAGAACATGTGAGCCAAGGAGGGATAGAGAGAGAGAGAGAGAGAAAGAGAATTCCATGTTGGCTCCTCACTGTCAGCACAGAACCTGACACAGGGCTCAATCCCATGAACCATGAGATCACGACCTGAGCCAAAATCAAGAGTCAGATGCTCAACCAACTGAGCCACCCAGGCTCCCCTAATATAACCTGGTAATTCAATGGTGCTTCACATGGGACATTCTTCAGGTAAATATATCATATTGCTGACTTGTATATAAACCCAAGTAGTGTGTTAGAGCATCACCAGAAATGAAGGTTGGGTCCTGGCTGCTCTCAGTAGACTTCCAATCTCACTAAACTGAGATTTACACAGAGACAGACAAGTGAGAACAGGTCTGGGGAGGCAGGAAATGTTGTCAAAGGCATGTTGCTGTTGATACTATTAATTTTTTTCATGAACTTTGAATTGGTTGGAGTAATTCTGAAAAGACTCAAGGAAAGGAATTTTGTCCTTTTTTGTAAAGTAGAGAGAAAAGATCATGTTGCCTGAGGAAGGATGAACTACTTTGCAGAACACAAAAATGATGAAAAAGTGGAGGAAGAAGATAAGTGGAAAATATAAAGGGAGAAGAGAAAGTAGAAGAAGAGAAGGAAGAGGCAGATGACACACACACACACACACACACACACACACACACACACACAAATGTGGAAAGAGAATGTGTTTTTGGAAAATGTCGGTCCAACTGGCATAAGTTATACCCCGTATGGATACTGATCCAGTACTCTGGTTTCTGGGAACTGGCCCCTGCCTTCTTTCTTCTCATATTTTCATGGGCAAGCATATTTGGATAATGTGACTCTGCCTTTGGTCACAACTGGTTGGTTCAGCGCCAGGCACAAGATCAAGATGAACCAATGGAGTGCTCCCCAAGAGTATATATAATTCAGAGAGTTTAAACAGAGTCTGCCTGCTCTCTCGAGGAGTAGAGGTGTAGGCTTGGAATGTGTTGTTGGCATCACTTTCCATCATGGAGAGTCGAAGTGGAAGAATTTGGTTTCAAGAGAAAAGGAAGAAGAAAGCCCAAGTCCAGAGGGAAGCAAGGCAATGAGAGATGGAGAGAGCAGGCATACTTGCTTCCAGGCCATTTTTGTAGTCCAGCTTCCTTGATTTCTATTAGACATCCTTGTATCCTCGCAATAAATTACCTTTCCCTCACCATGAGCTAGAGTTAGTTACAACTATACGTAATCAAAACTTTTAATCTAACAACTTGGTGTAACAATGAAAGATCTAAAAGTACAATAATCACTGTGTGTATATATGCATAAATAAATATGTAAATATCTATTTACATATCTCCACCAGCTCCACAATTAACATATTAAAGCTGAAAGCAAAATATTTACTAATTCAGCCACTCCATTAAAAATACTTTTTAAAAATGGATATCAGAGTTGCAAAATCACAGTAGGGGAGGTGATAAAACACATTTTTGAAACTCTGAAAGAATTGTGATAATGATAATCATCAGCTTGGTGTGTTCCCCAAAGCATTTTAAAATGTTATCCTAAGAAATCCATAACAACCCTATCATTGTGTCAGTCAAAATTTAGTTCTGGTTTTCATACAGGATTCTGATACATTATAATTACCTCAACAATGGAACCATGTTACCTACTGCATCACATGTTTCCAGTTTTAAAAAATATGCTTCCCTAGCTATTATTTACTGATTTGTTACTATGGTTTGCTGAAGTTGCATGAGAGTCAGCATCACTACTATTCAGAAAATGGAGCATGTATTAACAGTCTCTATTTTACAATCAAATTTAAAGAATCATTGGAGATTTAGTAATAATTTTGAAAATTAAATTGGAATTTATGTGACCATGAATGACAAATATACGTCAGAAGAGCCATGAAGTTAGCCTTAGTGTTTAAAAAACTTAGTGTATAAAAAAGTGTTTATACAAGAGAAATAGGAAGGGACAAGTGTAGGAAGAGAAGTTTCTTAGAGTATTTAAAACACACTAATTTGCTGTTGCAAAAAGGATCTTATATCTCTTAGCGGGGAGGATGAAAGTCTGTACACACCGTTGCTTGTGAATCTGTACCTTTAGACTAAATTTGTATTTGCTCTATCAGTATGGCAAATGAGTGAAAAAATGTTAATGTACAAATGGATTTTTTATTCTTTTTTTTTGAGTTAGTGTGTATAAGGGCTGAAAGATCTATGTTCATTATAGTGAAGATGTTTTAATGTCTACGATTTTTCTAAAAAGGATGTTGAAGAAAGATGTTGAAAGACTTTTAAAAATAACAGAAACCAATGAACGTTCAATTCTGATGCATCAAGAAATGGGGAAACTGAGGAATTTGAGCAGAGGCAACTGGGGTTCAGGCTAAATAGCCATTTTGGAGAAAAGTGATAAATAGGGCTTTCAGGGTGTTTGGTTCTAGGTGGTGGCAGGATGCCCAGGTGCAGACTCTAGAAGCACCTGAAAAAAAGCAATGGCAATGATGGCATTTGTGAGATTTTTAGAGACAGAGGATATGACTTATTGGCCAGAGGGAAATTGCCATGCCTTTCAACATTGAGCGGAAAAGTTTTTGAGAGAAAAACTACGCATAAGTTTATGATTCTGAAACATTGTAAATTGTCATAGCAAATTGGCAGGAGAGGGACCTTGCTTGTACATTCACTTCTGTGGTAAGTTGACGTTTTTTAAAAGTTTTCCTTGTCTGACACAATCTTGTTATTTTATATTTTTTGCCAGGTTCAATAGTGGAAGTGAGAGCTAGGCTGGGAGCAATAGAGAAGGGAGGAGGGGAAGGAGGGAACAAATGTCACTCTATTATAGCCAAAGAAGTACATTAAAACCAAATAGTCAATTCTTAATTACATTTATGAGGAATCTTGTTTTTTTATTATATCATGAAGGAAATAAGGAAATACAGTTTGCAATTTAAATCCATCTTTAATGAGGCAAAAGGGAAAATTAAGACAAATAGCAAACAAACTAAAGGTAATACTTCATGTTAAATATAGTCACCCTAAAGAACTACAACTAAGAACGCAAATAATATACTTCTTGAATACACAAACTACATTGGTATATCTTTTCTCTAATTACTTAAACAATTGGCAAGCTATCTCCATGCTGCTTACTAAATTTCTCCTATATCCTTCCGGTTTTTATTTGAAGACTTTCCACTGACTTTTAAGTGTACCTATCACACAATCAGACTGTGCAGGCGTGCTGAGCTGCCGAAATACTGGCCTCATTTCTCACTTTGTAGAAGGCAGTTTTCACAGCAATGCAATTCTATAACATTTTCTCATTCACTGCCAGACCCCAGCCCCAGCCGCTCTGTAAGTATTTTGAACACGGTCTCTCTTCTTTCTCCTGATTCACCATCTATCATTCTTGACTCCTTTATATCTGCGGGCCAAAGCTCAAATTCTTCATTGCTGTAACAACTCCTTGACCGTATAAAAGTTATTGCAAATGTAAGTATATCTCTCACTTTTTCCAAAATGTATGAAAAGAGACCTCTCCGAAACACTTCTCCTAAACACCCTATTTATATATATAAATCTATGTTAGGTTGATCAGTTTCATTCGTTCGTCAAATATGCCTTGTGTGGAGTGGAGCGCCTGGGTGTCTCAGTTGGTTGAGTGTCTGACTCGATTTCGGATCAGGTCATGATCTCACAATTCATGATATGGAGCCCCACATTGAGCTCTAGGCTGACAGCTTGGAGCCTGCATGGAATTCTCTCTCTCCCTCTCTCTCTCTTTCTGCTTCTCCTCTGCTTGTGCTCTCTCTCCCCAAATAAATAAATAAACTTAAAAATATGCCTTGTGTGACTAATTGGGAGCTGGAGTTATTCTAGGCACTGTGGACACAAATGAATAAGACTCCAGAGCTTTTACAGTCCCAGAGATAGGCATATAATCAACAGTTGCAGACCAATATTGAAGAGGTCTACATAGAAATCTGCACAGAGCATCATGGCAACACTCACTAGACTCTATCCTCCAGGAGTGTAACGAAGTCATCTGTTTTGCTCATTGCTGGTCTTACAATCTCCCAAAAGGAACGATGACACCTTTCTTCTGAGTTGTCCTTCCTGTGATTCACTCAACCACAGAAGATGGAGGTTTCGGGAAACCAAGGGATGGAGAGCAGCCATTTGAGCTTTATCAACTCCTATTGCATAAAAATACAGGGGCCTGGTAATACGCACATAGGGCCCAGGCTGCCCCTGCTCTCTGAAGGTGAGCGACCTGATTTTATGAATGGTCCAGGCCATGGAGAAGGGCCAGTTCACTTGCTTTTTGGGGTGAAATACAAAGGTGTGGGGAGTAGTGGGTGAAGGGCTCTGCCTGTAGCCAGGAATGGCCTGTCTGAGAAGGAAACCATTCCAAGATGGAGAAGGGTTCTAACCTTCCTTCCTCAAAGCTGAGTTTATGAGCAACTTTCTTTCCTCATTGGAAACACTGAAGGCCCATTTTCTATCTATTTTTTTTAAATGCTCCAGTCAGGTCATTTCAATTTGCAAATAAACAGGATTTATACCAAGAGATTTGCAAATACTACCTGTTCTGTCTTTGTGCCACATACAGCCTATTTTCTGATGAATGGCACCTAAGTCTTGGAGTAACTTCCTTATGGCCTATGATCACAGTATATTAACTCCAGTGTTGTCTCCATAAGTAGCCATGTGTAGAAATGCTGGAAGGTCATTGCATTTTCCTATAGTTGCCTTATAACATCACTATGCTCCTCATTGTTTGGCACTCTGCAAGTATGTGATGATGAGGGATGGCACTCCTCATATGGGGGCTCATATGAGGGTGAGGGAGGAGGTTGGGAACACTGGGAACTGATTGGGTCACCAAGAGGAGGAGCAGTATGGCATTCAGGAAGGAGACAGCATGAGCAAAGATGGAGTCGAGGCAGCATTGCTGACATGAAGCAGCTTCATCAGGGCATGGTAGGAGATGAAGGTGAAGAAATAGACAAGGGCTAGACTTCAGGGGACACCATGTCAGGTTCAATTCACCAGAACAGTTATTACGTAGTCAGACTCCATGTGGCCCACATATATTAGTGGCATCCCAAAGGCCAGGATACAAAACTTGGCAGTTGAAAGAGATGGGGAGAGTTTCTGGATGCTGAAAGGACCATATCATTGCCTGGGGCAGCAGCTTGTTGGAGAAAAATCCCTAGATACTCTTTCCTTCACAATGTGATGCCAGGATGACAAACATTAGGCCAAGAAATTCAGCCTGTTCTCTGGAAGAGTTATGGATGGAATATTGTTAATTTGGCATCAATTCCAGACTCAAGGAAAAGGTCTAAAGTGCATCTGCTATATTCCATCATTTAGCTAATGGGAGCTTGAGAATTTGCCAGACGTCATTTCTGGGCTTTACATGATTTCAGAGCTGCTTTTTGTTGACACTGTGATCATTGCCTCCTCTAGGCCAGGGCCATATGAAAGAGGAATGAGGGACACATTCCCAGGTTGAGGCTGGGTGTAGAGCTAAACTGTCTGCTCCAAGGTCAGGCCTTTGGAAGAAGCAGTGGGAGGGACAAAGGTCAAGTTCCTCCCAGGATGCAAGAGCAGCAACTGACATCCCAAAAGGCACATAGGCCCCCTTTGTATTTATTTCTTCAACCACTGGGCAGATATTTGGTATGTGCCTAGTGTCTCTAAGGCACAGCTCTAGGCTCTGGGGATGCAGTGAACAAAATACAAGGAGCCGTGGATGGAGGGAAGGGAGACTGACAGCATACAAATGAATATAAAACTGTCAGATGGAAGTAGGTTCAATTAAAAAAATAATAAAGCAGGCTGAGGGATAAAGAAAGATAGCAAAAGATGCTATTTTAGAGTCGTGAGCAATTATTGAACAGCATTTCTCTGTTGTAAATTAGAACGGAAGAGTCTCAATCTCTCTAGGCTGTAACAAGAATTAAATGCAATGTAGTTACAAATGACTCTGGAATATAGCAATTAGCCAATAATCAGTAGCTTACATATGACCATTATAGAAATTAAGTTCTCTTAGAATTCAGAATGCTGTCAACCTTCCTGTGTTCAAGTTTGGTTTCATTCCTCAAAATCCATATAGGTTTTCTCACTTACTTTATCTCTCCAGATCTCTGTTTTCTTGTCCATAAAATGGAATAATTAAAGTCTCTTCTTGTTAAGTTGTTAGAAGGGTTAATGGAGACAATCCATACAAAGTGCTTAGCTCTGCGCCAGTCACATAAAATAGATATTTAGTATAAGTTATCTATTAACATGGTAACCTCTTCAGGGAAGTTTTCCCAGTGTGAAAATCAGCCTTCCAAGGTTATAATTATTTCTGAATAGTAATACATGATTGTTTCTTCTCGTAGCATTCACTTTGATGGGGGGGAGTAAAGTGTTGGTTGAGAGCACAGATAGGTGGAGATACCATGTGTATATGTTAGCTATTCACATACAGCTTCTTAAAGACACTTCTGGTTAGCATTGGAAGGCAATGATATGTTAGAAAAAAATAGAAGATATATTTCATACTATTCAGAAGTCCAATTAATTGACACTTTCTGGCCTTAGGAAGTAGCATCTATCCTACTTCATGTGTCTGTATCCCCTGCTAGAATGTGCATTCTTCTGTAAGGAAATCTTCCTAATTGATTCTTCCTTATTCACCTGAGTCACTGCATGGCAGAGCTAAGTGCTTGGAAGATAAGGTTAATTTGACTTGAGCAGCATGATGGAAAGGAATACATAAACAATAGCGACAGTGATAGAGCAGAGGTCGTCATACTAGGCCACACTGCATGGAATGGAACCTGGGCTCATCATCATGGCAATACCCCCTTCCCTTTCCTCTACAGAGCTTCCATGGTATGTTTCCTTTGGGGAATGTCAGGCCCAAGTCATCTCCACCTTTGGGTCCCCTCTTCCCCTCCTCTTCAGCTGCTTCTCCAGTGCAGCATGCCATGGGAGCTGTGGTTCAATTTAGGAAGTCCATCCAGGAACATTGAAGAGGATGGACATTGCTACATTGAATCATGGCCTTCGGAACCCGAAAGTATTGATCCCTCTGCTTGCTTGACTCATAAAAACATTCATTTTATTTTGTGGTTTAGAGAATGAAATTTCAAAGCCAATGTCTACTCAATCCAATTAAATTCAGGACAAAATATGACATGATCTTTGGCAAATGAACCAAATAGGATTGGTGGAACATAAAGAAGGGGATACAGGCATGACAATCGGGCTACAGCTTTTTTTTAAATTCTGAAAATACATTGGATTTGCAGATGCACATAAAAAGGTAATCAAGTACAAAATGCATGAAAAGAGCATGGAATTAAATTATGAAGAAAACCAGTATAATTCTGCCAGACAGCAAAGGGAAAGTTGTAGGAAGAAATGAGCAAACAAATGAAAGCAGTAAGAAGCAAATGTAATAAAGCATATACAGTGGGATAGCATCTAGCCTGGTGATTGTATATAGTATATCTCTAACAAAAGTTTGTTAAATAGGTTAATGAGTAAGAAGCATCACTTGTTAAATATGCAACAAATTGATTATAAAATATATCTTAAGTATTACTTTGCAATAACTAGTAAAGGGACCGGGTTTAGAGTAAGAATTTTAACTGCCCTTTAATGTAATTAGTTCAACACAAAACATCTCTTATTCTCACACTGGATGTCGATTTGAAATTTGGATGCATGAAACTTTTAAAATGAAAGATCTCACATTTTGATTCAAATTGCTGCATGGAAATGTGGGAACAATCAATATGGATAAGCCTAGAGGCCAATGCAGAATTAAGGATGAGCCACCAAAACATTCTTTTTTCTCCAGCAGAGGAAGGAGAGCTCTTATTCCCAGGCTTCATTTGCACATGCTGTTATTCACAGATGAATAAAGCATGCCACTTTGTTAGTCACCCCCTGGGTCCACAGTACGTAAGCACAGAGAGGAAATAGGCCAAGAACCATTGGCATCCAACCCATGATACATTATGCGACTGAATATCTGGCATGGCAATTGGCTAAATCTCATCAGCCAGCTGCCAAATGTCATTTAACAAAGCAGTCCCCATCCAGGACCTCTATGTGACTGTACTGATAATATTATCATTGGAGGTGAAGAGACACATTCCCTAAAGAAACTCATCATTAGAAATAAACATGGGAGCCTATCAAAAGCAAAAGCAACATGAAGAAATGAAAGAGGAGCTTTTAAATAAACCAGTGTGGGTCTGTGTGGGTTTGTATGTGTGTTAAGTGAATGTGTGCAAATGTGAGCCTTTATTTCACCAAGTAATATAGATGATATGTTTTTCTCTTAATTGCCTAAATTCATGACTAGACCTCCCCAACGCCATAAATAAAGCAAATATTTATTCTTGCCAGCAGCCTCGGCTCAGTGTCCAAGACTTCTTGGGTTTTCATGCTTCCTTCTAACTATTTTGGGAAAACTGAGTGAAGATTTCTCCTGTCTGGCTCCTTTACAAAAAGAAATATCCTTTGTAACTATGCCAAGTATGAAGTCAAATGTGATGTTTCAAATTGAGAGTGGAAGAGTTCCTTTAATGAACTTTTATCTTACTTTGCATGGTCTTTTTGGGCAATATCACCCCTAAACACACACATGCGCACACACACACACGCACACACACACACTCCTCAACTATCCGCTCCACCCCATGATACCCCTCTTCTACCTCGAACCCAGATCTCTCACCTCAGCTCTAAATTCATATCTACTATTAGGCACTTCAAAATGAAATATGTCCAAGGTTGAGCTCATCACCTCTCTACTCTTAGAAATGTTTCCCTACTCTGACTTCTCTTCATGAGTGGTCCACATATGAATCCAGTCTCAATCCAGTCAAGATCTTGAGCCACTGAATATTCCTATGTCTCCTTCAATTTCTGAATCAGTTCCACTGAAAAATAATGTTGGATTTTACCTGCAGAAAAACTTTTTTCAGTACCCGCTTGACCAACCGGACTGTCACTGCTTTAGCCTGGACTCAGCGTTTTCTGGATGGTGGCAACCACCACACATTGGTCCCCTTCTCCAGTCTAACTGCAGTCTGAACTGTCCTTCATTCTGCACTGAACCTTTCAAATATCCATCTGAGGGGCTCCTGGGTGGCTCAGTCAGTTAAGCATCTGACTTTGGAGTTTGGCTTAGGTCATGATCTCACAGTTCGTGAGTTTGAGCCCCACATTGGGCTCTGTGCTGGTAGCACAAAGCCTGCTTGGGATTCTCTCTCTCACCTTCTCTCTCTGCCCCTCTCCCACTCATTTTCTCTCTCTCTCAAAAATAAATATTTAAAAAAATATATCCATCTGATCATGTCCAGCACTGCTGAAGATCCTTCCGTTTAACAGAAAAGGGACAGAACCTAAATGAGGAAAACGATATTGTCTTTGCTGCCAAAATTAACATATAAATTATAATGCAATTCCTTTTTTTTTTTTTGGCAGTTTCTTTTTTTTATTATTAACTTTATAGTTTATTGTCAGGTTGGTTTCCATATAACAGCCAGTGCTCTTCCCCACAAGTGTCCTCCACCATGACCATCACCCCCTTCCCCTTTCCCTCTCCCCCTTCCGCCCTCAGTTTGTTTTCAGTATTCAAGAGTCTCTTGTGCTTTGTCTCCCTCCCTCTCCCTAACTCTTTTTCCTCCTTCCCCTCCCCATGGTCCTCTGTTAGGTTTCTCCTGTTAGACCTATGAGTGCAAACATATGGTATCTGTCCTTCTCCGCCGGACTTATTTCGCTTAGCATGACACCCTCGAGGTCCATCCATTTTGCTATGAATGGCCAGATTTCATTCTTTCTCATTGCCATGTAGTATTCCATTGTATAGATGAACCACATCTTCCTAATCCATTCATCAGTTGATGGACATTTAGGCTCTTTTCATGATTTGGCTATTGTTGAAAGTGCCGCTATGAACATTGGGGTACAAGTGCCCCTATGCATCAGCATTTCTGTATCCCTTGGGTAAATCCCCAGCAGTATTATAATGCAATTCTAATAAGATTTTTGAATTGGATCAAATGATACCAATATTTATATGGAATAATAATTGCTGAAGAAAACTTTGGAAAAGAGTGTTAAGGGAAAGATAAGCCTTACCAAATAAAATAGAAGAAAGTACTATGTGGCTACTATGAAAACACATGGTATTGGTATAGGGATAGAAAAATAGATTAAGGAAACAGAATTGAAAATCCAAAAATAGATCCCAGAATATAGAAAACTTAGCATATGATAAAGGTATTGTATTTCAAGGCAGTGAGGGAAACAGTAATTTATTAATACATAGTGCTGGCCCAATGGGCTATTAATTAGAAGGAAATGAAATTGGACCACTAACATATATTGTATACAAAAATAAATACCACATGGATTAAAGACTTAACCGTAATATATAAAACCACAAAATCATCAAAGAATATCCCAGTGAATGCAAATGTAACATAGGAGAAAGACCCTCTTAACCACAACTAGAAATCCAATGCTATAAATTAAAAGATACTACATAAAAGTTAAATCTTTTGTATAGCAAAATGTACTACTAACAAGGTCACTAGACAATAGATTTTGAATAAATATTATTATTGCAGAGGATAGACAAAGAACTCTCAAAAATTAATAGAAAAAAAAAGAAAGAGAATAGAAAGAAGTTACTTTCAAAAAAGTAAATCTAAAAGGTAAAGGAATATAAGAGAAAGTGCTCTTAGTTCGATACACAATGGATTGCCAAAGCAAAAAAGAACTCTATTGCCCAGTGCTGGAAGAGTTGTGGAGTAAAGTACGCTCATTTGCTGCCGGCAGACATTTGTCTTGTTACAGTTTTGGGGGAACGTAATCTGGCAATTTATTAAAACTAGGTCTTCTCCCTAGAAAAATAAACACCAATTTTTAAGGTTATATATGCATATGTATGGGAGTATTTATACTGGAAGAAAAGAAAAACATACAAATAGATGAATAGGCAAATTATTATTAAATAACATGGAAATAGGGTACCTTGACATTTTATGAAGACATAAAAATGTAAGCTTACTTGAAGGAATTTTAAAGAGGCATTAAGAAAAGCAAGATGCAGAAAAATGTGTACAATATGAGAAAATTTTTATAAAACAGTCACAGCCCCATCTAGGTATGTCTGTGTGTTTTTAAAAATTTGTATGTGATTGTATGAACCATGAGAAAAACCATGAAGGTCAGGTTAGACTGTCAACACTGATTGCCCCATGTGTACAGTTTGGTGATGAGAATATAGGAGGAAAGGAAAAATCAAATACAGAAAGACTGTACGTGTTCACCTGCAGCATATATGAAAATTATGTGTATTTTGAAAAGAGGAAAGAGAATTTAAAAGTTCTCAATGGCTCTTTATTGGATTCAGGCAGTTTTTATTTTTTTAAGTTTATTTATTTATGGGGCATGTGGGTGGCTCAGTCAGTTAGTCATCTGACTTCAGCTCAGGTCATGATCTCACAGTTCATGGGTTTGAACCCTGTATAGGGTTCTGCGAAGACAGCTCAGAGCCTGGAGCCTGCTTTGGATTCTGTGTGTCCCTCTCTCTCTGCCCTTCCCCCACTTGTGCGCGCTCTCTCTCTCTCTCTCTCCAACATAAACTTAAAAAATTTTTTTAAGTTTATTTATTTTGAGAGAGGTAGAGATAGCACAAATGGGGGAGGGGCACAGAGAGGAAGAGAGAGAGAATCCTGAGCAGGCTCTGTGGGACTTGAAACCACAAAGCCACGAGAACATGACCTGAGCAGACATCGAGAGTCGATGCTCAACCAAGTGAGTCACCCAGGCACCCCAAGGCAATTTTTAAAAAAACATTTAAAAATTGTTTGCCATTTAAGATTCTTCACTATTTCACCATTGCCTATTATCCCAATCTCACATCTCTACATTTTCACAAACACTTTCATGTTTTCTCCATAGGGAACATTTTTCTATTCCCATACATGCTCCATTCTCTAATCCTATATTTTCTTTGAATTTTCTATTAAAAGGATTTCTTCTTTAATTCCCCAGTCAATTTCTACTTATCTCTCAATATGAGCTCATTTCACCTCTTCCAGGATGTCCTTCCACTCCCTCTATAGCTTCCTTGTCTTTACTCTGCAGTGGCTCCTACTCAATAGTATTATGATTACTATTTACCTGTCTTACATCTCTATCAGCCTGGGGATTCTTAGAAGAAAGGATTATCTCTTATTTATCATTATATTCCAGATCATAATTTAATCTTCCCATTAGCTCCCTCAACATAGGTATTCTCTGAAATGATTCTAGCAAAACATTCCTTTACAACCTGATTACTCTATTGAATATAAGGCTGAACTTGCTGTGTCCACATAATAGGTAAAGTTCAGTCATACAATAATAGCAACATTCTACATGCAAAGGGTGGTACTTTTGGTTATTTTGTGGGCTGTTAGGTGAACGGTGGAAAACAAAGGTGCAAAAGAACCAGGGTCTGACTTCAGCTGGTTGAGGGCTGACTACATGAAATGAAATGAATGTATATTAAATAAGACAAAAACTGGAAAATAAACAATATTCATGGACTTTGTAGTATTCAGGTCAGTGTCTAAACTATATAGAAACAAAGTGATTGCCTAATGTGTTTGTGGACTCCTTGATACAAATATTTCCTTCTATATTATTTTTAGTTGTATCTTGTTTTCAAGAAAGACCATTAGTCAGTCACCATCTACTCATGGTTCTTTCAGAAATACAGGGAGCTGAATAACTACTGCAGTTAAATGCCCTTATGGCCATTATCTTTCCAGGGAACTATACTATGAATTCTAACCATTTAGCTGTTAGCACAGCTGGGAAACTCCTGAAAAGTCAATACTGTGTGCTGAACATCAGTGTGAGCCACTGAGTAAACCTTGGTTATGTGTGGAGTTATTTACTCTTCCAGGCTATGTACCCACGTGAAAACCTGCTTGGGGAGTATTAAAGCAAACATTTCAGAGAAAAAACTGGAGAAAGTAGTTCAGTGTTTCATGTCCTTTAAGCAATATGTTAAAAGTACAGGATAAAAGCAATGAAAATCTCTGGTTTCTAGTGGGGAAAACCTTGTCCTAGGCTAAAGTTTTCCCACCTTCTCTGAGTCTAGCATCCAACTTTGTATTCATTCACGAACTAAATGAATTGGATGTGTGTCAGCTGTGGCCAAATGCCTGTATTCTTGTCATTTGGCACAATTAAAGGAAGAGCCAAAAATGAACCACTAACAACCTTCTAAAGAAGCCATTAGAAAAGTCACATTACGATGCATTAGAATGATTTAGCTCCGTGATTTACATTGAAAATTCCCTAGGCAGTCATCGCTTCTTCACTTCAGAATGCATAACTGGAATGACATTTCAAAACTAACAAACTGAGTATTTTATCTCTGGGAAACCAGCACACAAACTACCAGCAAGTGTGTGAAACATAAGCCAGTCACCTGCACATATCTTACACAGATGTCTAGTATTTCATGCACGTTGTGATGCCTTTAGGCATATTTCATGGATTTGTACACACAGGTAAGACACAAATGAAATATAAAGAGCATAGATTACACAAACATAGACATTTAGGCCTGGGAGGTATTTTAGCACTTATTTAATCTAATCAATTCATTTTATAAATGGGGAGAAAATGAGACCTGAACAGATTAAATTACCTGCTCAAATCGTAAGGCAGCTGAGGCCAAAGCCAGGAATGGAACCCTAGTGTCCTAAATCCTAATCTGGTGCTCTTTGCACATGCCTACTGGCTTCTACTCAACCCATTAAACAACCTCTCTAAGCTAAATGTATAAAGTCATCACTACCCTTTTACTCAACAGTAATGACCCCATTTATAATGTTCTAGGCTTGCTTTGCTTTATATTTGTTTTTATTATTTGCTGTTTTTGATAATCCCTGGAAATGACACCATGTAGATGATAAAATGGTGCAATGGAATAAAGCCATGTGTTACTTCACACAGCTATTACAAATCTGGAGCTGAACTCTTGTCACTCTTAGATGTACTCAGGTCTAAAATGGGCAATTCCATTCAATTAGTGTTGAACACTAATTCTAACAACAATTAGTGTTGAACACTAATTCTAAAAATGAGCTACAACAAAAATATTTGAGTGTTATAGTAAATTAATTTGAAAAAGTACAGTTCCCACTAGAAGAACTCAATGTCTATTACTAGTACATTAAAGGATCTGAGAAGTCCTGCTGTAAATAAATGAGTTTCACTTTATTTAACCTGTTATTTATCAAACACATTTGAGTATGGAAGCTCTTTATATGTGTGTACTTAACACCAGTTTCTGTCAGAACTAATCTTCCACAGAACAAACATTAGTAAGTTGCCTTATCACAGTGAGCAATGGAGTGTAGGGCAATATTTCATCCTTCATTGCTTCATTTTATTTGAAAGTATCCACAAATGTTCCTGCAGGCAGCCCACTGTATGGTGAAAGTGGGTAAAGGGAGAGGCAGGGAGAAGATACAGGAAGCTAACAATGACTTTAGACCTCTTGAGTCTATAATCTCATTGTGTATAATCTCATTGTGTATACACAAGACAAACCAATGAATAAGCAAAGCCATAAGGCGGTGAATATTTCAGCATCCAGTGTCCTCGTAAAGTACATATGAAGGTGTTAAGATTTTAGACTTGGAACACAACTGGGTCAAATTATATTTTACCTATATATATATATATATATATATATATATATATATATATATGATAGATAAAGATAGAGATATATAGATATATAGAGACACACACACAGACACACACACAGAAAGGAGAGTGCCTTCCACAAAAGTGATCAATACATGTTTGCTTAACAAATGAAAGACCTTCTGGGCTGGGGAGCAGCATGAGCAATATCTTGAATTCAAATGGAATGTAAAATGTTAGTTATGGAGAAGTAAAGCATCTAGGTTACCTCGAGTGGCCCAGGGGCGGGCACTATGCTGAAGGGAAAAGAAAATTGAGACTGGAGAGGCAGAATACAAGCAGAATTGAAAAATCTTTATTCTCATGAAAATTCAAGAGTCTTCCTGAAGTTGCATGCCTTTTCTTATTCATCCTTAGTATCTTACACACAGCCTGGGCATGAAATAGGCATTTAAAAGATGTTGGTTCATTAAAAGAACAGATGAATGTGCATGAAGGAAATAAGTACAACAGAGAACTGAAGCATCTGTCTTTGGAAAGTAAGATGACATAAGTAACTGTTTTTGAAAATAAATCTGATTGGTAATGTTTGGCATAAGTGGGGGTAGTGAGATACCACAGATAGTAGATATCGGTTAGAGGACAAAGGTAGGAGTTTTAGGACAAACTTCTACCCTAGAATGGACAAATTTGAAATGCACTTGGAAGGAAGAATCAATAAGCCTGAAGAGCAACTAAATAAAGAAAACAAAGAACAGAGACAGTAGAAAATAGCAACCAACTTTAAACCTAAGAGATTGACAATGTCATTAATAGACAAAGGAAAATTCCAAAGAGGAATAGACCTTCTACAGGATTTAAGTGTTGAGGCATGATGGCAAAAGTCCAGCAGGAGATGTCCCATCACCATGACAGTGACATAGGAGAGCAGAACTGCTTGTAACACACTCATTCAACTTAGCTCATTTTTCAGTGAGGTGTGGATATGATTCTTATCACCCCTATTTTGCAGATGAGAAAAATGAGTAGCAGAAACATCAGATTTTGTTCTAAATACACACTCTTAGAAGGGAGCATAACCAAGACTTTAATCCCTATCTCCTGATTTTATGTTCAATGTTCTTTTACATTATTACATTTCAGGAGATATGGGATTGAAAGAAAATGTCCAGACAGAGATAAAGATTTGAAATTTACTCACATAGATACGGGAGTTGGAATAGCAAAATAGGATATACTCTGTGAAAACTGAGTTCAACTGGATGAATTTTAACTGGGTGCCTTGAATATGCCTGGTTCTGTGACCTTGATGAGGGAATGGAAAGATGACAAGCACAGGATCAAGAATATATATCTAGGAAATGTGAAGAAGAAGAAGAGAAAGGAATCAATAAACAAGGCAAATTAAGTAGAAATCAAGTTACCTACTGTTTCATGATACCTACTACATGCAGAGACAGGGCATGATTACCAAAGAAGAAAGTCCAAACAAGAAAGTACCATGTTTCAGATGTTAGGACTGGCAAAGAGGATGGTCTAATTAGAGGCGAAAAGTGCTACAACCAGGGAGTGAGAACTCAGAAAATGTTCCCTTCTCAATACTTCTTCCCTTTGGGCAAACCAAGAATGGAAAGCAGGCTCAATTAATATCTCTTATTCATCCAATTTTTCGGTTTTTACTAGGACCAGACGCTTCCTGGAGTCCCGGATTGAGTGTGGGACTTTAGTACTTAAAATGGATGGGGCCAAGGGAGAAGAAATAAACGATGTATAGGGATTTGAAAGCAAAATACTAAATTATAAAATGTTTCAAATATATTTGAATGACAGACTCATCCTATTCCTCCCTCTCCCAAACACAATTAGAGGAATCAAATAAAAATACTATCATATGCAGGATATTCCAGTCTATTACCTGCCTCCCAGCATTCTCTCCTATGAAAGCCAGACATACTTCACATTTGTGATCATTGTGACCATCACACAATGATCAATGTATCATTACACCATGTATTACAGTATTATTTGCTCTTTGGAGTGCATTCTAGTACATTCTGATAATCTCCATCAACCAAAGTCAAGCATACCCTCATAGTTTTGTTCAAATACTACCTTCCCCAGGACACCTTCCCTGAACACCTTTGCCTCAAATGATCTCTGCCTTTCTGAGCTCTTTAGCTCTTTGTATTTAGAAAAAACCTGACACTCACAGGTATATATTGTGACTTTTCCAAAAACATCATCTATAAAAATATGAATTATGAAAACAGTTTAAATGCCCCAAATAATAGATAAATATTTGAACCATTTCACTTCAGAGCTTTTCCATTACCCTCATTTATTCTTTTTTGTATATATTATTTACCCTTTTAAATTTTAAGTTCCCTGATGGGAAGGGCCAAGTTTGATGAATCATAGTATTCATCAAAGCATTGAGCATTGAGACTTAATAAATGTTTGATGAATGAATGAATTAATTAGAAAAATAAATGTGAAGTAAGATAACCTTTAGTTTAAGCATTTATTTTTCTACGCCTGGACATGCTGTGACACACTATTACAGGTGTTGGGGACATGGGTGTGAGAAAAACAGTAAAAATCCACACCCACACAGCCTACAGACTAGCAGAAGGAGCCATAAAATATGCAAATAAAGGGGTGAAATATTTGCCAAAGAGTGATAAGTGTTAGGAAGAATAATAAAGCAAGGAGGAAGGCTAAGCAGTGGGCAGGGGAAGAGGAAGATGTGCAATTTTAATTTTTTTAAAGATGTTCTTTCTGCTCTAGGTCTTTTTTTAAAATTTTAATTCTAGTTAACATGCAGTGTTATATTAGTTTCAGGTGTACAATATAGTGATTCAACAATTCTATACACTACTTAGTGTTCATCATAAGTGTACTCTTAATCCCCTTTACCTATTTCACCCATCTCCCCTCTGGTAACCATCTATTTGTTCTCCATAGTTAAGAGTCTGCTTTTTGGTTTGTCTTTTTTTTCTTTTGGTTTCTTAAATTCCATATATGAGTGAAATCATATGATATTTGTCTCTCTCTGATTTATTTCACTTAGCAATATACTCTCTAGCTGTTTCCATGTTGTTGCAAATGACAAGATTTCAATCCTTTAATGGCGGAGTAATAAATATTCCATTACACACACACACACACACACACACACACACACACACACACACACACATTTGTAGGATCATGTGGCTTGAGTTGGTGACAGGGAGGTGGTAAGAAGATATATTTTTAATACAGCCAATGGGATTTATTGACACATAGAATTAAGATTTATTGGGTTTTTCTTCTTTACTGATTTGTAAATAAGAGAAGCATTGATGTTTGGATTGAAAGAGTTATGTGGCAGCGCAGTAGTTGTTATTGCTTGTTTGAGTCTGCTGTAAATAGTGGATAAACCCAAATTATGGTTTACAAACAATTGTATGTAGGCAGAGGAAGTTTTCCAGATTCAATATTTGGTGTTTCTTATTTCATGTTTCTTGAACATACTTAATAGTATATTTATGACGATATATTTTGTTGCAATTCAAATAAAGCAAAAATTTAAAGATAAACACAGTTGACTCTTAAACAACACATGGGTTAGGGGTGCTGGTCCCTAGTTGGTTGAAAATCCAGGTATAACTTTTGACTCCCCCAAAAGTTAATTATTAATAGCCTACTGTTGACTAGAAGTCCTTATCGATTAAATAGTTGACTAACATGTATTTTTCATGTTATATGCATGTTGTATTGTATTCTTACAATAAAGCAAGCTAGAGGAAAGAAAATATTATTAAGAAAATCATAAGGAAGAGACAGTGCATCTACAGTACTTCATTTATCGAAAAAAGATCCATGTGCAAGTGGACCATGCAGTTCAAACCCATGTTGTCTGAACTGACGAAGATTCACCTTAAACTGTTCTAAGGACAGGAAATACAGTCACATGGCAGGAATAGATAAATGTATTACATTTCTTATGCAAACCCTAGAACCAAAACAACTCTGTATTGGGATTCACTGCATCTATTTGCATGGAAATATTTCCCTTTAGGGAAGAAAACTAATCTCACCCATCTAAGAAGAAAGCAGGCTTGTAACTAAAAGAGCCTTAGGAGTTGGGCTTAGCTGGAAAAATAATAACGAGAATCAGTATGAACTTCTAAGTGCTTTGGTAACAGTTTCAGTTGAAATCTTGATTTACTTCCCAAGCTATAACCCCAGGGAGACAGGAAATGCAGGAAGAATGAAGGAAATGAAATACTATAAATTATCCCCATTGTGGTATTATCCTCAAGCAAATTTCTCTTATTCAGTACAAAATAAAGACCAAGCAAGTCCCTTATTTAACAATTGCCTCTCTATGGACCTTTCTTATTGATTCAACAATGGTCTCTTGTTATTTATTATCTAAGGAATATTCTTCCATTTTCTAAGATTGGCATTCAACGACCTCTTATCTAACTTTCACTTTGTCCTCCTTTCAAAAGAGAACTCAGGGGGCTCTGGTTAAAGACATTTTATGTCCCTCCAAACATGGCATCCTTATAATACTTCACTATAGGCATTACAGCACGGGTATCACTTC
This sequence comes from Cryptoprocta ferox, assembly GCA_028646485.1. Classification (NCBI taxonomy): domain Eukaryota; kingdom Metazoa; phylum Chordata; class Mammalia; order Carnivora; family Eupleridae; genus Cryptoprocta; species Cryptoprocta ferox. Next base: position 68,001,453 of record CM053566.1, on the reverse strand, counting down.
CTTTCACTTAAAAAAACACTTCTCTGAAAGCAGCTTGCAAGTAGCTATTTGGAAACGTCTTTATTATAAGTCTTTTTCTTTTAATTGAAGTATAATTGATATATAACAATATATTAATTTCAGGTATATAACATAATTATTCAATATTGCATACATTGTGAAGCAATCACCGTAATAAGTTTAGTTACCATCCATTACCTTACATAGTTAGAACATTTTTTTTTTCTGATGAGAACTTTTAAGATTTACTCTCTTGGCAACTTTCAAATATCTACTACAATATTATTAACTGTTGTCACCATGCTGTATACAACCATGTGACTTACTAATTTTATAACTTGAAGCTGTGCCTCTTGACCCCATTTACCCATTTTTCCTTGCTCCCCTACTCACATCCCCTCTGGCAACCACCATTCTGTTCTTGGTATCTATGGATTTTGTTTTATTTGTTCATTATTTTGTTTTTTAGATTCCACATGTAAATGAAATCAAATGGTATTTGTCTTCTCTCTATAATTTATTTCACTTAGCATAATACCCTCAAGGTTCATCCATGCTGTTGCAAATGGTAAGACTTTGTTATTTTATGACTGAGTAGAATTCCGTAATATATATATACCACATCCTCTTTCTCCCCTGAACCATCAATGGGCACTTGGGTTATTTCCATATTTTGGCTATTGTAAATAATGGTGCAATTGACACAGAGGTGTATATATCTTTTTGAATTCATGTTTTTGTTTTTCTTCAATACACAGAAGAGGAATTTATGTATCATATGGTAGTTCTATTTTTAATTCTGTGAGAAACCTCCATATTGTTTTCCATAGTGGCTGCACCAATTGACATTTCCACCAGCAGTACACAAGGGTCCTTTTCTTGATAACATTTCCAGTACTTATTATTTCTTGTCTTTTTGATAATAGCCATTCTGACAGGTATGAGGTGATGCTTCATTGTGATTTTCCATTTGCACTCCCTGATCATAGTGATGTTGAACATCTTTTCATGTACTCACTGGCCATTTGTGTGTCCTTTTTGGAAAAGTATCTATTCAGATCCTCTGCCCATTTTTAAATTAGACTGCCTTTTTTATATTGAATTGTATGAGTTCTTTATGTATTTTTGATATTAACCCCTTATCAGATATATGATTTGCAAATGTTTTCTCCCATTCAGTACATTGCCTTTTCATTTCATTGATGGTTTTCTTTGCTGTGCAGAAGCTTTTTAGTTTGATGTAGTACTACTTGTTTATCTTTGTTTTTGTTGTCTTTGCTTTTGGAGTCAGATCCAAAAATTCATCACCAATACCATGTCAAATAACTTATTTTCTATGTTTTCCTCTAAAATTTTTATGTTTCAGGTTTTACATTCAAGTCTTTAATACATTCTGAGTTAGTTTTTGTGAAATGGTGTAAAATAATAGTCTAGTTTCATTCTTTTGCATGTGACTCTCCAGTTTTCCCAACGTAATTTATTGAAGAAACTGCCTTTTCCCCATTGTATAATCTCGCCTCCTTTGTCATAAATTAATTGGCCATATATGCACGACTTTATTTGAGGGCTCTCTGTCATGTTCTATTGGTCTATATATCTGTTTTTTAAATTTTTTAAATGTTTATTCATTTTTGAGAGACAGAGCATGAGCGGGGGAGGGGCAGAGATAGAGGGAGACACAGAATCCAAAGCAGGCTCTAGACTCTGAGATGTCAACATAGAGCCTGAGGCGGGGCTCGAACTCATGAGCCATGAGATCATGACCTGAGCTGAAGTTGGACCCTCAACCGACTGAGCCACCCAGGCACCCCTATTGATCTACATATCAGTTTTTATGCCAATACCATACTGTTTTGATTATTTAGCTTTGTAATATAGTTTGAGATCAGGGAGCATGATGCCTTTACGTTTGTTCTTCTTTCTCAAGGTCGCTTTAGCTATTTGAGGTCTTTTGTGACTTCATTCAGATTTTAGAATTATTTGATCTATTCCTGGGGAAAATGCCACCAGAATTTTTATAGAGATTGCACTGAATCTATAAATTGCTTTGAGTAATAGCAACATTTTAATATTATGAATTCTTCCAATCTGTGAACATGGAATATCTTTCCATTTTTGTGTCTTTAATTCCTTTCATCTATGTCTTTATACTTTTCAGTGTACAGGTCTTTCACCTCCTTGGTTTATTTTATTTCTAGGTATTATTTTTATGCAACTCTAAGTGGGATAGTTTTCTTAATTTCTCTGATAGTTCATCGTTAGTATATAGAAGCACAATGGATTTTGTATATTGATTTTGTACCCTGCAACTTAGTAAATTTGTTTATTAGTTCTAACAATTTGGGGGCAGTGTCTTTGGGGATTTCTAGATATATAAAACCACGTCTGCAAATAGTGACAGTTTTACTTCTTCCTTTCCAACTTGGATGACTTTTATTTCTTTTTCTTGCCTAATTCCTCTAATTAGGACACATAATACTATGTTGAATAAAAGTGGCAAGAGTGGGCATTCTTGTCTTGTTCCTGATCTTAAAGGAAAAGCTGTCAGCTTTGATGAGTACGATGTTGAGTATGGTATTAGCTGTGGGCCTGTTATATCTGGCCTTTATTAGAGTTGCATTCCCTTATACTCCTCTGTTGAGAGTTTTTGTCATGAATGGATGTTGAATTTTTTCAAATCCTTTTTCTGCATCTACAAAGATGATTATATGAAATTCATCCTTTGTTTTGTTATATATCCCTTTATCCCTGGAATAAATCCCGCTTGATCATGTTGTATGATCCCTTTACTGTATTGTCGAATTCAGTTAGCTAAAATATTAATGAGGATTTTTACATTTATATTTATCAGAGATATTGGCCTATAATTTTCTTTTGTGGTGTTCTTCTCTGGTTTGGTATCAGGGTAATACTGGGTGTTACTGGCTTTGTGAAATGACTTTAGAAGTGTAAGCTTTGTTGGGGCATCTGCGCAGCTTAGTCGGATAAGCATCCAACCTCAGCTCAGGTCATGATCTCACAGTTTGTGAGTTCGAGCCCCGCGTCAGGCCCTGTGCTGACAGCTCAGAGCCTGGAGCCTGCTTTGGATTCTGCATCTCCCTCTTTCTCTGCCCCTCTACCACTTGCACTGTCTTTCTTTAAAAAAAAAAAAAAAAAAAAAAGTAACCTTTGAATGACTGGCAGAATTGATCAGTGAGAGCATCTGGTTCTAGGCTTTTGTTTGTTGGGAAATTTTTGATTAGTATTTTAATATACTTACTAGTAATCAGTCTAATCGGATTTTCTATTTATTTATAATTCAGTCCTGGAAGATTGTATATTTCTAGGAATTTGTCCATTTCTTCTAGGTTATCCCATTTATTGGTGTAGAATTGTTCATGGTAGTCTCTTATGATCCTTTCTATTTCTGTGATATTGGTTGTAACTTCTCTTTTAACTACAATTTTACTTATTTGAGCTCTCTATTTGTTGATAAGTCTAGCTAAATATTTGTCAATTTTGTCCATCTTTTCAAAGAACCAGCTTTTACTGGGTGTTGAATGTAAATGAGGAATCACTGAATTCTACTCCTAAAAACCAATATTGCACTGTATGCTAACTAGAATTTAAATAAAAATTTGAAAAGGTAAACAAAAACAAAAACACACAAGGAATCAGTCCTTAGTTTCCTTGGTCTTTTTTCTTTTTAATTTTCTTAACATTTATTCATTTCTGAGAGTGATAGAGACAGAGTGTGAGTGGGGGAGGGGCAGAGAGAGAGGGAGACACAGAATCTTAAGCAGGCTCCAGGCTCTGAGCTGTCAGCACAGAGCTTGACACAGGGCTCGAACTCATAGACCACAAGATCACGACCTGAGCTGAAGTCGGATGCTTAAACAACTGAGCTACCCAGGCACCCTTCATTGGTCTTTTTTATTATCTGTTGAGTCTCTATTTCATTTATTTCTATTCTGATCTTTGTTATTTCCCTTCTTTTACTATGAACTTCATTTGTTATTCTTTTTTAGTTCCTTTAGGTTAAAGTTAAATCGCTTATGTGAGATTTTTCTTATTTCTTGGTGTAGGACTGCATTTTCCCTATTAGAACTGCTTCTCCTGTATCCTATACATTTTGATACGTTGCATTTCCATTTTCATTTTTCTCAAGGTGTTTTTATTTCTCCTTTGATTTTTTTGTTGACCCATTGGCATGTTGTTTGATAGCCACATATCTGTCCCTCAAGGGCATCTCCAAAACAGATGGTTTATGGTTCAGCAGGGTCAGCGGAGTTTACAATTATAGTCCTATGGGACTGTACATATTTGTGTACTTTAAAAGCTGCTGTTGGAGGATCAGGCTTCCAATCAGCCTAAAACTAGATGGTGACTGAGATGCCTCTTTTTGGGACACTGACAGGGCTTGGCACACCCTCAACAACTGTGATCTATCAAGAATAAATCGGGCTGCTTTGATAATCACAAAGGTTTGAGAGACAACCAGGAACTAGGGCAAGGTTGAATTATAAGTTTCATCTCCTACACAAGGCCACTCCTTCAAGACTGAGAGAGGTAGTTATTTTGCCTAATACAGACAAATAAACCCAGAGAGTCAAGCAAAAGGAGGAAACAGAGGAATGTGTTTCAAATGAAAGCAAAAGATAAAACCTTAGAGAAAAACCTTAATGATAAGTAATTTATCTAATAAAGAGCGTATTGACCAACTACGGTGTGCAAAGATGAGTGTTACTCACTGACGGAATGTTTGCTTGCCTCTGGTCAAAATATGATAATAGAAGCTGGTGCTGGGTTTGTATTTAATTATATACTTCCAGAACTATACAGAGAATTTTGAAGTCTTCTGACCCCTCAGACTCCTTCAAAATGAAGCATCAAGGCCTGAGCACTTTAAGTGACACAAAGCTAATTAGTGATTGCTCACTAATTCTTGTTTGCTGCTTTGGTATTTGTCCCTACTTGAGCACACTACAGAGCACCTTACAATCATCAGTCCAATATCTTTGTTTTAGGTACAAGATAAATCAGAATAATTTGTTTGTCCTGAGTGACATAGAGTGAACTTACGGCAAAAATTAGTATTAGAATCCAACAATGTCCCTTGGCTATACTGTCTTTCTCTATTTTTTATTTGTTTTTGGTCATTTGCAAGCTCAAGAGAGGTTGTTTGGTCTACTGACCCCCCAACATTTAAGACCCATCTCAGATGATCCTTTATTTATGAAATCTTTCCTGATTCTTCCCAAACTTGACATATATTTTCCCTCTTTAACTCTTAATATTTGTAACACATTTTAGTTATTTCTCTTATTGAATTTTATACTGTATTTATTTACTAGGGTGCTTATTTAATTTCCTTCATTGAATTGTCAGTTCTTTGAAGGTAAAACATTTATCTGTTCTATTTTCATATCATCTACAGTTATTAACACAATACCATACACATAATGGTTTTCTTAAGTATTTGGTAAATTGAATGGAATTCATGAGAAACTTTCCACATAAATTATAAATTACAGTGAAGGAAGTTTCTGAATCAAAGGCCAGGGAATTGACAACAATCTTAATTGTCATGCTTCCAACTAGAAATTGGATTTAAGAATACATGGTTATTATCTAATAGAGGCCAAAGAATTGTCTGGAAAAAAACAAGAAAAGAACTTAGGTTATAAGATATCCATTAATCTTACACCTAACATTCATCAGATTCTTGCAAAATAGTTCTTTTGTTCTAACCCAAATCCTTTCTCATTCCCCAGAGAAAGGAAAGATTCCACACTCACTGAGTCACAACTTGTTTCACAGAAGGATTTCTCCCTGTTCCAAAGGAAGGACAAGATTAGTTACAGAAAAGTGCAATTCTTTTTATTTTTTTCCCAATCTGGCACAAGATTTTATTTATTTTTTAAATTTATAGTTTATTGTCAGGTTGGTTTCCATATAACACCCAGTGCTCTTCCCCACAAGTGTCCTCCACCATGACCATCACCCTCCTTCCCCTTTCCCTCTCCCCCTTCCGCCCTCAGTTTGTTTTCAGTATTCAAGAGTCTCTTGTGCTTTGTCTCCCTCCCTCTCCCTAACTCTTTTCCCCCCTTTCCCCTCCCCATGGTTCTCTGTTGGGTTTCTCCTGTTAGACCTATGAGTGAAAACATATGGTATCTGTCCTTCTCTGCCTGACTTATTTCGCTTAGCATGACACCCTCGAGGTCCATCCATTTTGCTACGAATGGCCAGATTTCATTCTTTCTCATTACCATGTAGTATTCCATTGTATAGATAAACCACATCTTCCTGATCCATTCATCAGTTGATGGACATTTAGGCTCTTTCCATGATTTGGCTATTGTTGAAAGTGCCGCTACAAACATTGGGGTACATGTGCCCCTATGCATGAATATTTCTGTATCCCTTTGTATTGGTTTTCCTACAGCATGCTGTCTTTTCTGAAGAAGATGGCATTGTTACTTCTTTGTAGGGGGAAGGGAAGTCAGTAAGAGAATTTGGTACATAATCAAATTGACACTCTAGTGAGAACATTCAGGAAAGTCAACTTGATGAGTTAGGGAAATAAATGAATCAAAAGTATAATAATATTTTTAAAGGATAATACATGTTTGATTAACTAAAATAATCAGAGCTTTTAAGGTAATAAATTTTGTTTTGGACCAAACCATTCAAACAAATGAGCTACATGTAAAAGTTCAGAGCCTTTGCATTTACTTGAGGAACAATTAGGGTAAACACAAAATTTAAATTTCTTTATGGTGGGTACAATAATTTGACTTAAATGTCCAACAGCTTTTAATGTACTGAACATTATAAAAAAGGATCATTCCTCAGTTCAGATGTGCTTTACATTTTATTTTTGGCTTTAGATATTAATAACCACCTTTATTAATTTTACATAATATGAAGCAATGCTATTCAGTTAGAAGTGTGGAAAAAGAATCAGACTAGAACTTGAGAGTTTAGTGAGAGGAGTCAAGTTTATGGATACAAGATTTGAGCAAATTGAGATTTTAAGAGTCAGATTACTAAACAATGACACACTGGCTGCACTTACAAACAGATAATAGTCCCTGAAAAAAGTATTAATTCAATAAAAATCAGCCAATGTTTATTGAGATTCTGCTCTATTGGGTATAATCTGGATAGCTATTTGCCAGGGATAGAGCCCAAGGGATAATCATTCATTCTTTCTGCCTCATAATCCAAATTAGAGTGGACCTTCCTAAGTGTAATATGGTGAGCATGCATGGCAAGTTTTAGAAAAATGCCAAATCTGGGGTTAAGAGACATCAAATTATGGTTAGCTGGTATTTCTTCATAATATTCCAAAGCAGGTCACATTATTGGTATTTTAAACCTGTTCCATGTCACTCTGTGTATATGTGTGTGAGGTACATACAACTTTTATTTCATTGTTCTTCAAATATCTTACTGTGTTTCTTCCCTACTTCTTATATAAATGTATTTACAAGACCAATGCAGATATAATTGCTTGCAAAAAAAATTTTAGAGGACCATGTCTTTTTCAACTGGAAATTAGAATTTTTTGTGTGTGTATTACCTAGTGCCATCCAGATTATTAAATTATTGGGTCATACCTCATACTTTCATATGCAGACGAACTGGATACATATATATTAAGGGTCTTCTAAAAGAAGATTTGCCACAAAACCAATGGAGCACAAATTTCAGGCCTCCTTACTTGCCTGGGGTAATCAAAACATCATATTTTTGCTAAATGTATAAAAATATGGTATTTTAGCTTTCATTGGTTAAAAACACTGTCAACTTCCAAGATGACTTTTCCTCTGTCACATTTCCTATTATATCAGACATATATAAGTGGCCATGAGTATTTTGGGCCCATGATCAGGGAATGTGGAGTTGAAAATCAGCCGTTTTAACCACAATTTACATGGTCTGAGTATTTGCAAAGTCCTGATTTCATATACATGAAAAGCAGCTTCTTTGATCTCCTTAACAGCATTTGTAAAGATCTCAGATCTTTAACAAATGAAGACCTGAGATAATATTCAGATAAAAAATTAACTGAAAATTAAACAAAAGTGATAATGATCATGATGAAATCAAGCAAGAAGAAGATTGTAACAAAACATCAAATAAAAACACTTATCTGCCAAAAGAAATACTTTATTAAGAGGAATTCTTACTTTTAGAGAGAAGTAATGAATCAACCCTCATCATAGTTTGATGGTTTAATTAATGAAGAGGTACAAATCCATGAACACTGGAAAAAGATTTAAATTTCTTTTTCACATTTCACACAAAATACAGATTACAATAAGTATAACACAAATGCATTGTATATCATTACAACAAGAACATCAATGACAAACTGGTAAATGAATATCATTGATTTATTTTTTTAAATTTTTTAAGTTTATTTATTTTTGAGAGAGAGAGAGAGACAAAGCACAAGCAGGGGAGAGGAAGAGAGAGACGGAGACACAGAATCTGAAGCAGGCTTCAGGCTCTGAGCTGTCAGCACAGAGCCAGATATGGGGCTCAAACTCACAAACTGTGAGATCATGACCTAAGCTGAAGTTGGCTGCTTAACCTACTCTGCCACCCAGGTGCCCCATGAGTATCATCAATTTAAACAGCACTTAAGATTAGATACCACACAAGAAAACCTAAATTATCTTAAAAACTGCAGCTCATAAATAAGAGAAATCTGATAGAGGTTTGCCAAATTTGTCTACAATTCTATAAATTATATCTCACTACCAAAAAAAGGTATGAAGCTGAAAAAACCTTTTCTGCATAATCAATAAGTTAAATGCATGTGTATATACATGCCAGTGTGTGCACACATATAGATTCTGACCTATTATGCTAACAGAGATGAATTACCTTTCTATTCTTTCCATAAAAAAAATCTTACAAATCTTTATAAGAACATTAAGCCCAAAAATAGCTCATAGAAAAACAAGGTATTATAGAAGTATGTGAAACAATTTATTAATAAAAATATTTCCAGGTTTTCTGTTTCCTGTATTTTTCACATTTTAGAAAAATATATAATTTCTTGTGATTTTCTGTCACTTCAGATAATTATTTGCTTCTGTATTTAATTTTGTAATCATAATCAATTAATTTATAATCAAATCAAAGAGGATCCCCCTCAGAATTACAAGCTTCAGGATCCATAAAACCTATTACTTTCTTTTATTACAAGGATGATTTCAACTAGAACTATCTTGTTCTTAAATATTTGCAAAGAAAAATAACCCTTTTCAGTCTCTATGCCATCAAAACACTATTCCTCAGAAATAGTTCATTGCCCCTGCTACAATTTATACAGTTTGTTCATATTCAGTTTTTAGAGGACATATATAATATTTTTTATGTTTATTTATTTTTGAGAGAGAGAGAGAAGGAGCACAATTTTGGGAGGGGCAGAGAGAAGGAGAGACAGAATACCAAGCAGGCTCCACACCATCAGCGCAGAGCCCTATGCAGGGCTCCACCTCACCAATCAGGAGATCATGACCCAAGCCAAGATCAAGAGTCAGATGCCTAATTGACTATGCCACCCAGGTGCCCCATCAGAATTTTTTGTATGCACAACAAAAGATATTGGAATTGATAAAATTATATAATTCAAAGCTTTCTCAGGAAATAGTGGACTGAATTTCATATTACCTTTTTTATTATTATACTATTCATCACTGTCTTTCAAAAAAAGCTTATGGTCAAAAGGTATGACTAACTGCAAATGCTATAAGGAAATAGTCCTTTAATTAATAACCAACAGACAAGTTGTAGTGCTTAGAACTCACTCAGATATTGCTAGAGCAATAGCCCCTTTCCTGCCCCCACAATGTTCTAATTTTATCTTCAAATTTTGGTCCCAAATTTCCTGATATTAGTTTGCATATCCATGGGTTTCCAGGATCTCTGTTTTGTCCCAACTCTGGTGTCCTTTTGAATACTTGGGACTGGGCTGCTTTCCTATTCTGTTCTTGCTTCATGTGTTGATATTTGTGGATGTCCCTGAGATTTTGCCTGTTCCTGCTCTGAAACTGGGACTGCTGCCTATTGGCTCCCCCAAAAGCTGACCTCATGGAGAATAATGGGCCTCTGCCCATCTGATTGCTGGCTCTATCCTGACCCCTAGCGACCACTGCAGAAACCACCCTATTGGAAGCCCTTACCATTGGCGGGCCATATCCAGTAGGTAGACAGGGCTGAACTGTCTCAATGTGGACTGCCCTAGTAATTTTCTACTTATACTAAGTATGAAACATTAGTTAGAAATTAAGAAATTTCTGAAAATTAAGGTGATGGGAACAAGAAATTCATCCTCTTTTAAGCATAATGAAGTTTCTTAAACTGACCTTAGTAATTTATTTCTCTTTCACCTTCATTACTCATTCATTCAAGCTAACGTGAGCATCTAGCAAAGTGCTGAGATAAACTGGACAAATTTGCATCACAGTTTGGCCTGTGGCTAGCCGTTGTCCAGACTTGTAAACACAGTCAGCCCAGAATGGAGCAGAGCACAGGTTCTGGAGTGATGACCCATAGCATCCCCTTACTTGCCACACTGAACAGGTAGTTCTGAATAACAGAGTGGCTGCTACCCATCCTTTAAAAAAAATGCAGTATTTTAGGGTCTGGAAAAACTGAACCAGCATTTAGTGTTCTGAATGAATATATGATGTAGAGTCACTTAAAATAATCTAAGAGACCTAATCAGGTGCAATGTAGAATAGAAAGGAAAAACTTTCAGCTGAAAGAAAGACAGACAGTAACATAAAGAAAAAGCAGAAATAGTATCAATGATTACAAGGAAATACAAAATGGTGCTTTCATGTGGTACTTCTGTTATTTAAAAAATATATATCACTAGAGGTTGATAACTTCTTGATCTTTCTTGTTGAATTTTGTACAATAGACATCATGTTAAATAGAATTACTTAGCCAACAGATCAATTATCATCTCATACTTTTTTCAGTGGATGTTAACACTGCTCGGTTATCATTCTTACTGCTCAATGATAGACGTTTTCACTTTCATACAGAGACAAACCACAGATAGACAGTACTACCAAATCTGCCTTGAAATGGCCAACAAAAACAATGTCCGTATTCATGGACTGAGGTCTCCGTGAGTTAATTGCTTTTTTTTTTATTTCATGCAGGGCTCTGGACAAAGAACAGTTTATAGTGACACTTATTTGCCTACCATGTAATACTTAGTGTCCTCTTGTATAATATTTTTATATGACCCTTACCCATGGACAGCTAGATTACTTTTTTGCAGACTCATTTGGCTTATGGAACTCTGACAGCTATGTTGGAATAGGGGCATTTGCTATTATTGGCTTTTCCTACCAGGAACTGAAACGGAATGTTAATAAAGATGGGGATGTGGAGTCAGACCAGGCGCATTTGCACAATAAAACTAGGGCTGAGTGAAGGCCCTGTGCAGTCCATACTGTTGGCTTGTTTTATTTGGGCTCTCTTAGCTCTGAAAAAGGTAAATGCCCAAGTGCTTAGCAGGATGAAGACACCTGTGAAAGCCTATAGAAATGTTTTTTTGTTTTAGGAAAAAACCTAGGGGAGGCTATGATAAATAAACAAACAATAAAATGTATTACAAATAACGTATAGAACTGCAGTGTGGCTTTACCAGTTTTTCAGGAGCTTACGATCTGTCTAACATCGTGCTAAGCACTTCAGATGTATTATTACCTCATTTAACTTTCACAACCAACTTGGGTACAGATGAAGAAACAGTTGCCAGAGAAATTAAAATACCCAAAGCCAAGTGATTATTAAGTAGCCAAGCCTACAAGTTATAGTAACAGTCGGAATGTGCTGCATGGAGATATATACAGAAAGTAGAGGGGCAAGTGGATAGCTTGGAAAAACCAGGAAAAGAGCACAAAAATCACAAGATAAGTGATTATAAATATACATCTGGCAGAGCTATTCCATCCACATGGGTGGGGCTGAGTAAAAATGTCTACTGTAGCAGACATCTCTGTTCTGCTCTGCAAGAGGGCTTTAACAGACATCTGGCTGCTAGACGGAGCATAGAAATGTCTAGATCTCTATGCCTGAGCCATTTCCTACCCTAGTGCAGGTACCTTTTAAGGTTAAAAACAACAAACAACCAAAATAAAAACCTGTTTTGTGCTGTTTTCTTAGAACTCCACTAGTTCATTCCTCAACACCCTCTTACAATGTGATTATACGTCCATATCCATGATTTCACTTATTTGGTTTCTTCCCCACTACTCTGATTTGGCAAAGCAGATGTTTCCCCACTTGACAGCAGTGATTCTCAATGTTGTCTGCACATTAGAATCACCTGGGAGACTTTGAAAATATACGAATACCTGGGTCCCATCCAACACAATGAAATCATCATCTTTGAGGAAGGGGGTCAATGTGTCTGGCATCATAAAAGTTCCCCAGAGGATTCCAGTGGGTAGCCAAGGCCAAGAGGTGCCATGAAGCCTGAATAAAGAGAGGTTCATGGCTTAAGTTTACAAATTATTATCAGAAGTGGGCCAACCACCCACTATGTTCCCCTGCCATTTACACATGAATGGAGCAGAGAAAAATATACAATGGTGAGTTATGAAGTGCTAAATGAATGAATGGTTGTAAGCAATAATAACTTCTTTGATTAGAACCATGTTTTCATCCTAACCTCACAATTTAAGCTTTAGAATGTGAGCCACATGAGGCCACTGAAAACTACAAACCCCCAGCTAGTCTGAACTCTTACTTCAAAGCCCCAGGAAAGTGACAACCAGAGGAATGTGAACTTCAGGAACAATTTTCCCAGCTCAGCATTTTCTCTAATTACTGTACCAATTGCCTTCTCACAAACCTGATAGATGTGATGCTCAATTTTTATGGATCTGCTTTATTCTGTGCTTTGTTAATTTCCTTTCATCTTTTACATCTTCCCTTGAGCACTTGGGTATATTTAACCACCTCATTAATCATATTTTGTGTAATCAGAGAGAAATACAATCCACACATAAGTTGGTTTCAAAATAGGTGTCTCACTCCATCTCATTTCTGAATTTTTAGGTTTACATTGCCACATTCCAGTGGATCCTTGAATTCATTGTGCCCAAAACAGAACTCAGCATTTTTCAACTGCCTCTATAGTCTGGTGAGCCCCAAATCTATATTCCTGCCTGGATTCCTTTCAAATATCTTATTATCTGTGGTGGCTCCTTCAAGAGTAATCCAGGCACCTCAAAATCAAGGTATCTAAAACCAAATTAATCATTTTTGTCTTCATGCCTATTTCTCCCCACCAAATTCTCACTTAGCATCAGAACCACTCACCCAGTTAACTAAACTAGAATACTGGCCATCATTCTTGATTTTCCTGTTATCACTGCTTCTCATATCAATTGGTCACTAAATGTTACTGATCTCATCTCCTCTGTATTTCTCCTGCCTTCCTCTTCAACACTCCCACCTCAGCCCCAGTTAAGGTTCTTACCTCTTGTCAAGTGTACTACTACAATGCCTGAAGCTTCTAGCATTGTCTTTCTCAGATGCATTGCCATGAAACAGCCAGGGTATAAAAAATGTAAGCCTGGCTAGTCCACTGCCCTCTTAACTTACAGTGTCTCCCCAGGACAGGATAAAGTCCTGTGTCTTCAGCTAGCCTTGGATCCTTCTGTGAACTGGCAGCTGTCTCTCCCTCCACTCAGCTTCTGTCAGCCTCTGTCTAGGACTCAATTCTCCAGAAATGATAAATCCTTCCAAGTTGCTTTGTAACCTGTGCCTTTGTCCCTCTACCTTTTGTTTAGCTAACTCCTGCCTATCACCAAAGACTCACGTATGTTACACGCTCTTCCAGGAAACTGCACCTTGTCCTCAATGCCTCCCAGGCTCCTTTGCTTTCATAATATTCTGTGAAATTAATCCTCCTCCTGCTCCTTCTGTACAATGTAAGTTCCTTGAATTCAGTGACCGAACTCTATCGTCAGCAGCTAGACAGAGTCTAGCACTCAAAGAAACATTGTGAATTATGAATTCCTCCATGTTACTCAGTATATACTTCCTTCACAGTCTTTATTGTCTTGTATAGTATTTATAGTGTTCTTCCTCTCCCTTTTCAACCAGACTGTTACCTCCAGGAGAGTTGTCAAGGACAGTTTTGTATTCATCTTTGTTTCTTTGGTGTTAATCATATGGCCTGAACATGAATAGGTGCTCAATTAGTGACAACTAAAAGAAAGAAGGAAACAAGGAAGGAAAGGAAGGTCCAATCTCCATCTAATGGTTCAGAACAATTTGAAAACTTTTAACATTAAAAATCTAAATAAAATGTGTGATATTATCCTTCATTTCTCTATTCAAACAAGTGAAACAAATATTCTGGGAGCTTTGAGAGATAGGTACTATCTTCACCTATCTGATTATAAATAGAATATTTGTCTTACAATATTTCAGAGTTGAATCATCATAAGATTCTGAAAGGGATCTTCAATTTCACTGATAGAAAATTGAAGGAAATAGTTCCCTTGACATGTATGAATGGACAGAGACACACTTGAAAGAATGGCTACTAAGGGGAAAAAATGGAACTTCCATTGTATATAAATGCAACATGAGTCATCTACCTTCACTGGTTAGGGATTCAAGAATAGGTATTTTTAAAAAGCTTGTCAGGTATTTTAGAACAGTAGATATTTTTTGTATTTTTTAAAATGGTTGTTTATTTTTGAGAGAAAGAGAGAGTGTGGGAGGAGCAGAGAGAGAGAGAGAGAGACAGAGACAGACACAGAGAATCCAAAACAGGCTCTGTGCTGACAGTGCAGAGCCAGATGCGGGGTTAGAACCCACAAACCATGAGATCATTACCTGACCTGAAGTCAGACACTTAACCAACTAAGCCATCCAGGTGCCCCAAACAGATGTTTTTTTTTTAAAGCTCAAAGCAAAGAGCAAATTAATAATAAGTATTAGTTGGTAATAAAACAGTAGCTAACATTGTTAGAGCTAGCAGGAAAACAAACTCTAATATTATTTGCAGCGTTGCTGGTGAATGCTATAAATACTTAGAAAATCTTGTTATTTTCTTCCTTCCCTGTCATCTCTCTCCACATCCACATAAGTCACTCATAATTTTAGCTTTTTTGGACTCTCTAGTCTCAGCCATTTAGTGACTTTTCACATATTAACAAATTTTTTTAGAAATGAAAAAAAATGTTTTCCAGCTTTTTGTGCTATTATTTGTAGTTGGAAGGGAACTATCTTTACAGAAGCCCTTTACAATATCTGTTAGTGCATTTGAGGAGGAGGGTGACTCATATTAGGAATTGGCAGCTGTCAGCATCTGTCATAGGAAGTTAGGGTCTGTGAGCCAAAACCCTAGCAACTGAGAACATACCAGCAAGTCTTAGACTGGGCACTAGGACAAGGCACTCAGGCTGGAAGAAAGTCCTGAGATCTGTCTGAGTCCATCCACCATTTGTGGAAAATGTTATCTCTACCCACCAGTGTCAAATTCACCTGGGCTGCTTGTTGAAGATGCTCATTTGTGCTTCAACGCAGACCTGTGACACCAGATTCTTTGGAAGGAGGACTCAGGAGTCTGAATGTGACCCATCTTCCCAGAGGATTCAGAGGCATGCTGGAGTTTGGAAATATCAGTTTCAAACCATATACCAAATATCTGTACTTATATAGCCCCTTTCCCTTCCACTCAAAAGAACCACATTATTTTAGGAAGAGCCTTCATTCTGCTTATGCTAGGCATTGTGTTTGGGAACTTCTGCATTTTACTAACATGAAATTACTGTAACATTCTGCATAGTGAATCCCCAAGTGTGTTAATGCACAGACATGAGAACTTCTGGGAAGAAGAGAGAATCCAGCTCATTGAATTCCCACACAGTTCCTCTGACATTTTTAGAGAGCACTCAAAAGACTTACCCCTCAGAGCCAGCCTCACAGAAAATATGTTAATCCTTATGAGAACAGAGATGATTTTGTGGATGTAATACATTATAACTTTAAATAGGATAAGGTCAACCACTGAGAAAGTCTTAATAAAGAGAATATAAAATACTCGAGCTGGAAATTCTAATTTCACAACTAATAACTAACATTGGCTATTAAATCCATGCATATTTTGGAACGTCACAATTACTTGGTAGGCAGGGTGTGGGAAGCAAAAAGAATTTAAAAGAACTCATACACAGGTGTGTGGATACACATCACACACACATACACACACACACACACACACACACACACATACACACACTGAAACATCAAGAACTATTATTCAGTTTTGTTTAAAAATCCTCCCACATTCTTTAGACTGAATCATCACTGTGGTCATCTATAAAACACCAGCAGCTATCATTCTCAATTCACGGCTCACATTCATGGCAACATGGCATTGGTCGTATCCATTTTGCTAAGGTTTTTATTTTTTTACTCTATGAATAAGACTAAAACTGAAATCTATGTATTAAAAGGCTTTGTTGTGGGGGCATCTGGGTGGCTCAGTCAGTTAAGTGTCTGACTCTTGATTTCAGCTCAGGTCATGAGCTCACAGTTTGTGGGATCAAGCTCCACATGAGGCTCTGTGCTAAAGGTGCAGAGCCTGCTTGGGATTCTTTCTCCCACTCTATCTCTGCCCCTTCCCTGCTCTCTCTCTCTTCAAATAAATAAATAAATAAATAAATAGTTTTAAAAAGGCTTTTGCTGCTTTTAACTATATTACCTAGAAGGAGGAAGCCATGACTATTAACAACCTGTATTATATTAATTTGTATTTGTTTATAAGGTCATATGAAGACCTTGAGACATTGGGCCAGCAAACCTTGGACATTGGTATTAGAAAAACAAATCTACAGGATGCAGTCTCCCTTTTACAAGTAAAAATAGAGATAGCTCAGGAATAGCTTGAGGCTATAGAGGATTTGAGATTGTGGAGAGGAGGAGGGTGCTGTGAAATAGAAAGTAGGTCGGGAACACCAAAGCCAAACATGAACATTCTGTCTTGGCTCGTCTGATGGAATATAACATGGGAACATGAAGCAGACACACGTTTCTCAGCTTCATGGAGACCTCAGAAGTGGGCAGCCCAAGGAGAGACTGATTTTATTTTACTCCTAGGTAAACACTAAATCTCTGTACTGTTTCTCTTTGCTATTTGGAGGCCATTTTCCTCCTGTTCTCCAAGCCAGGATTCCTAGATAAAGGTTGATTTATGTTATAATCTTGAGAATAAGTTACCTGGAACAAAACCATCATGGAAAGAGTGGCATACAAAAAATGAATTGGGGATTGAGTATAATAGTAACTGTTATGCAGTAAGCACTTAATATATGTCACCCATTTTGCTAAGTGTTTTACATATACTAATTTCTCTTTCAGTATAACCCTGTGATGAAGGAATTGTTATTTTCAGTTGTTCAGATGCCAAAACAAAGGCTAATTCATATAAGCAAGGATAGCAGGTAGGTGATAGAGCAAAAGTTTACACTCATGTCTGATTTCTCTGGTCCCCTCAGTCTTCATTGCTAGAATGCCTCCCAAAACTAAGAGTGTTAGGCTGTTAACCACATTTGGGGCACCTGGGTGTCTCAGCTGGTTAAGTGTCCAACTCATAATTTCAGTTCAGGTAAAGATCCCACGGTACTGAAATTGATCCCTGGTCAGGCTCTGTGCTGAGCATGGAGCCTGCTTAGGATTCTCTCTCCCTCTCCCTCTGCCCCTCCCTCTCTCACATGCTTGTTCACATTCTCTCTCTCTCTCTCTCTCTCTCTCTCAAGTAAATAAATAAGAGTGCTAACTACATAAAGAGCATTAAATGTAAGATTACTATACCTTCAAACTCCTCTGATCTACATAAAATAAAGTCAAATTTGTTTTTAAACCTTACAAAGTTTCAAGAAAGTTTTCACAGATTCAGGTATGACCCGTGTGGAAATACTTCAAAACAGGTCTTTAAAAATTAAAATTATTAATGTCACTGAGGGCTCAGGCCTTCCATAGAGCCTCCTAGTAGTAGCAGCTGTATCAAATAATATTCTTGCCATCCTGAAGCCAAAGTCAACTTCCTGGTTTTTATCTCCTCCAATTAGCAATTAAGATTCTTACTTAGGGACTCCTGGGTGGCTCAGTTGGTTGAGTATCTGACTCTTGGTTTCAGCTCAGGCCATGATCCCAGGGTCATAGGACTGAGCCCCGCATCAGCCTCCATGATGAACATGGAGCCTGCTTAGGATTCTCTCTCTCTCTCTCTCTCTCTCTCTCTCTGCCCCTCTCTCCAGATTGTGCTCTCTCTCTTTCTAATAAATAAATATTTTAAAAAATAAAAAATTCTTAATACTGGAGACCTAAATAAAATTTATTCTTGCCATCTAATAACCAGGGTGTAATCTTTCTTCAAGTTTTCCCCTAGTTGGGGACTGTTTCTTTTTTTTAGAATGAGCTCTACTAATTTCACTCTTCTCTAAGACAAAATTAGTCAATGGACTTCCTCATCCACCTAACAATCTCCTTATAGCTTCATTTCATATAACAACATCGTTTGACACACCTTTCCCACGTAGAGTGAGATACCTCCCCTCTCTATGCTCCCATAGCATTCTGCACATACGCATCCTATGGCCTGTACATCATCCTTCTACACAGCTGTAGAGTAGTGCCATTGCACCAAGCCGACTGCAATATCCATCCTTGTATCTGTCTTCACCAGCATGGTGGTCAACTCAACTGCTGTATCTCAATAAATATTTACAAACTGACTGAATGAACGGCTCCAATGACTCTTTGAAGTATTATGTTTCATCCGAGGACATTGGTCCTGACCTTCTATACATCCTCCAGTAAAAGAAGAAAAGTAATGAGTCTAGATTGTGGGTGATGAGATACAGGGTCACCTATGATCTGGACCTCACGATTCTAGTATTATCAGTAGAGCCCAAATCGTAAAGAAAAAAGTGTTTTTTTATCTTCTCTTAGATTTCTTTATCACATTTTGAAATAAAAATAACCAAAAACCTTGCCCTGAAATGAGGTAGGGAAACAAATATTAAAGATCCATATCTACTGATCTTCCTGTCTCCAATATAAGCTGCCAAAAAGATGTACATGTAGCCATGGCTCAAAAACCTTCAAATGAATGAAATTACTTAATTTCATTCTACTTAATTAACATAACAGTCATCCACTATTTAAAGAGAGGCAGTACAATGGTTAAAAGCATAGATAGACTCAGGCACACCTCTTGGCACAAATTCTCTCAAGAGATGTTTACCATATCAATTATGTTGAAATTACTCCTTCAGCTACTGGTTTTAACCACTACTATCTCTTGTCTGGACTATTTTGACAGCCTTGGAATTGGTCTCCCTCCTTCTACGCATACTCCTTTCCCTCACCACCTCCCCTAATGGCTTCCCATCTTCCTGGGCATAAAGGCCAGAGTTCCATAAAATTATTCATGCTATCCACTATGGCTCTCTTGTGTATCTGATCTCACCTCCTATTATCCTCCTCTCTTTTTTCTAGCTAAATTTACCTCCTTGCTCTTCTTTAACATGGCAAACCCAGTCACCTGCAAGGGCCTGGACACTTACTATTTTCCATTCTTCTGCTTTATATGCTCTTTTCTGCATTTGTTAGCTGTGTGGCTCATTGAACCATTGAACTCAAGTCTCTGCCTAAGGTCCACATGGTCAGAGTTTCCTTCCCTCACCACTCAATCTCAATCAGCCCAAGCTCTCCCAGCCCTTGAACTTCCTTAATTATCCCCATTTAACATACCATAAATGCATTTGTATATTTTTGGTGTTCCATCCAGAACTCCAGGATAACAGAGATTCTATCACCAGTGCCTTACAGAGGATCTGGTCCATAGTAGGCCCTGAATAAACATCTACTGAATAAATAATTAGATACCTCTTCTAAAAAAAAACAAAAGTTGGGGCACCTGGGTGACTTAGTCAGTTAAGCGCCCGACTTTGGCTCAGGTCATGATCTCATGATTTGTGGGTTCGAGCCCCATGTCAGGCTCTGTGCTAGACAGATTCTGTCTCCCTCTCTCTCTGACTCTCCCCTGCTCACGCTGTCTCTCTCTCTCTCTCTCTCTCTCAAAAAATAAATAAAACATTTAGAAAAAAACCAAAAAGCTTACAATTCAGTTATGTTAAGAGGATATAAAATGTTGAAAACTGTAGCATATGAAAGCTATGCTTGAATGATATGCCATGTGGTAGTAATGTAGAATTAAGGGTCAGATGTGCCATAATTGGCATTGAAAATAAGTTTGATGTCTTTGCATGCTTAAAATTATGTTATACAGGACCAGGAAGGAAAATTATTCGCTGTTTTGCTGTTTCTCTGTTTCTGTCTAGATTGCCGAGAATCCCTTCCCATATTGGAAGACACTCTTTCGAGGATAGCCTGTTCTCATAGGCTTCCAAAAGTAGTACAGGGTTTGAACATCCTGTCAAAACTTGTTTCCACAATTTGATTTGGCATGGATGCAAAATTTATAGGGTGGTATTGCACATTTTTGAGATGAGACCTACCATTGATGTCCTGGGATACAGCCACCATCTGCAGAGGAAACCAGAATGTTATACAACTGGAGCCTTTGGCCTTGATATTCAAGTAGTCAGTCTCCTCCTTTGGCTTGACTCCAGGATTAGCTGTGTTCTCTCTCACAGTCTAGAAACACAGAAAATGGGCAAGCCAGATTGGCTTCCACCTACCACTCAGCTGTCTTCAGGACACCTGTTCTCCTAATTACTTGCTTTGTACTCAGAAAATGCAAATAAACTTGATTATTAGCAGAAGCAAAACACAGGAATGAAGGTAAACCTTTTGCAGAAATTAGCAAATGAATTCTTAGTAAATAAATTATGAACGATTTAAGTGACCTTATACTTTTTAATATTTGTGTATGTGATTGACCCTAACGTCTTCCTGCCTTTCATTCTTATAAATTCAGATAATTCTATACATGTTCTTTTAGGTTTAAAAAAACAAGCTAGGATGCTTATAAACTCGGAAGTATGAAACTACATCCAGAAATTTTAGCTACAAAATAAACTGCATGGACACTGAGTCCAACACTGTGCTCCACCCACCATTATGACTCAGCGAAGGGCCTCTCCTGTACTTTCTTGGGAGATAATGTTTCAAGTTTATAGTTTCCTCCAGGGTGACAATTAAGTCACCTTTATAAGCAATTGCCTTCAAAAGGTTTCTTCCTGGGTCATTTGCCCTACTCAGAAAATAAAACTGCTTTAGATCCCTTTGTCCTTTTAAGCTTTACATGTGAAAACATTCACTATTCAGTGAAAAGCTGCATTAACGTCCATGCTGAAACATACCTTTATTTGTATCATAAACCTTTAGGCTTAAAACAGTCCCTCAAGACTGATTTTGCCAGAAGGAAGAATGTCAGAGTTCCCAGAACTTATTTTCATGAGTAGTTAAAACTCTAGAATACATCTTCAAAATTTATAGACGCCTTTAGTCCTTACCAACTGCCACCTTCTACCTCTAGGCAAGAGGAGAATTAAGCCATCAAGGCTGAGGGGGGGGGTCACTTTTTAATTTAGCAAAAGGGCTTGCTTCACCATATTCAATAAGGCTGGCATTCTGCATAGAAGCTTAGCATGGCCACTCGGTCGCGATAACATGCTAATTCATAAAGCTTTCCAGATGGACAACAGGCATGTAGTATACAAAATTTTGTGTAACAAAAAGGACTTCACATTTATATTTGTCTGAATTGGCACAGAGAAACACTGAGGAGGTAATAGAACCAATCAGCTTTAGGGAGCAGAAGTATGGGGAATTTGATGGGTAAGGAGGGTAACATAGGTGAGTCTTCTTGGATAGCCTTATTGCTTGAGTTTGAGCCATGAAAATTTATTACATATTCAAAACAAGGTCCCATAGGGAGATACAGCCTCCCTTAATAATATTTAATTTATCTTTGAAAATAATTATGATACCATTTGGCTCTTTAGTTTTGTATGCCAAGGATATTATTCAATATCCATTACTTCCAAGGACATGCTTCTTAAGAAAGTGGACCACAATTAGATAATTATCATGACCAAAACACTAGCTAGGATTTATGGAAAATAAAGTCCAAGTTTTTAGTCTGATCATTTTTTTTCCTGCTGAATTTCTCAGTTCTCTTTCTTCTATTAATAAAAATATACTAGAAATAATATTTCTCTCTTCATTTCATCATATCTATCACTAATCAAATTTTTTAAATTACCATTTACTGAAAGGTGTTATGTTCTGGTATATATGTCCTAACCTTTACACTGTACTAATGAGGTAAGCTGTGACCCAGGACATTTAAGTGACTTGCCCACATTGCTAAGTCAGCATATGTGCCTAGCTCTGCCTGATTAGAAGCTCTCACTCTGTCCATAAGATTATTTTAGCCACTTCCAAGGCATGGAATCTACTTGAAAGTAAGCAATTTGGGGTGTCTGGGTGGCTCAGCTGGTTAAGCGTCCAACTTCGGCTCAGGTATGATCTCGCAGTTCATGAGTTTGAGCCCCATGTTGAGCTCTGTGCTGACAGCTCAGAGCCTGGAGCCTGCTTCAGATTCTGTGTCTCCCTCTCTCTCTTCCCTTCCCCCACTGTGCGCGCGCACGCGTGCTCTCTCTCTCTCCAAAAGAAATATTTAACAAAATTTTAAAAAAAAGAAAGTAAGCGATACATTGACCAGAGATATTTCACTGCTAAGCCGAGAAAATTCAGGCAGGCATCTTATAAATGAAAAATGAGACAGAAGTTTCTTTTTCCTTTCCTGTTCTAACATCCAGATGAGTTATGCTGCATTGCTGCCTATAATGAGAATAGGTTCTGGAAATGTACATTAGAAAAATGATCTGTTAAAATGTTTATCCAATGGATGGAAAGAATGTCTTATCATTTCCTTCCCAACCCTGAGGCTCTATAATTCTATTTAGACAGCAAGGAGTTAGGAGGACAATGTCTATGAATCATTTCATTTTTCAGGGGACTAGTTAATAAAATGCATAAGATAAAATCACTCTTATAAAGATCCTCAGTATTACTGCCTTCTGTAGAATCAGTCAAGTAATGGTACTTTAATAATATGAGCCATAGGATGAATTCTTCCTTCAGTCACATGAACTTGTCACCAGGCCATACACAAACCATAAAAGACAAAAAAAAAAAAAAAAAAACGTGTTAGAGAAGTTAGAGAAGGTCATCAAGAGGATGTGACCACTAGTTGACCCAAGAGCTGAACCCAAGACAATTGGAGGCTCCTCACCGCCTCCCCAGTCCTGGGAACATTCGTTCCGCCCACAGTTCTCATGCTAGAAGCTGTTTCAAGGATAGCACCTTGAGAACAACTTGCTGTTGAGACTATCCAGACATGACTGGACACAGTTAAGACCTCGATGGAAATTTCTAGTATTCTGGCAGGGGGGTGCCGAGATCTACTTGTTTTGAGACAAGCCTCCTGTGTAAGTTCCCTCGCTTGTAGAATTCTGGCATGGCCCACCTGTGGTCTTACCCTGCCCAGTGTGTGCAGGAGCCAGATTCGGATTTCCCCCGGGAACTCCCAAGGTTACAAACTTACAAAAGGTAAATGGGACTATATCAAAACCAAAGCCTATAGCTCTCAGTAACTTATAAAAATGAAAAAGAAAAAGAAACTATACATACTTTCTCTATACAATTGAGCAATCATACCCCTTGTTATTTATGCCTGTGAACTGAAACTTTATGTTCACACAAAACCTGCGCGAGGATGTTTGTAGGAGCTTTCTTCATAACGGCTAAAACCTGAAAGCAAGCAAGATGTCCTTCAAGCAGAAAATGGAATATTATTCAGCGCTTTAAAAAAAAAAAAAAAGAAGAGCTATCAGGGCACCTGGGCGGCTAAGTCGGTTGAGCGTCCAACTTCAGCTCAGGGCATGACCTCGCGGTTCATGAGTTCAAGCCCCACATCAGGCTCACTGCTGGCAACCAGTCAGTGCAGAGCCTGCTTTGGATCCTCTGTCCTCCTCTCTCTGTCCCTCCCCCACTGTGCTCTCCCAAAAGTAAATACATATTTTTTTAAAAAAGAGCTATCAAGCTATGGAAAGACATGGAGGAGATTTAAATGCATATTACTAAGTGAAAGAAGCCAATATGAAAAGTCTGCAGACTATTTTATTCCAACTATATGACGTTCTGGGAAAGACAATACTATGCAGAAAGTAAAAAGATCAGTGGTTGCCAGGGGTTGGAGTGAGGAGGGAGGGATGAATATGTAAAGCAAAGAGAATTTTATGGCAAATACTGTGTAGGAAACCATAGTGGTGGATACATGTCATTCTACATTTGTCCAAACCCACAGAACATATACACGGAGAGCGACCCCTAAGGCAAATTAGGGACTTTGGGTGATTATGGTGTGTCGATGTAGGTTCATCAATTGTAACAAATGTACTACTTTGGAGGGGGATGACATGAATGGGGGAGGCCGTGCATGTGTCAGGGCATGGGCTATATGGCAAATCTCTGTACCTGCTTCTCAATTTTAAACGGCTGTAAAAAAAAAAAAAGGCTTTAAAAAAAGACAAGTCATTGAATGAGAGAACATATTTGTAATACAAGTATCTTACCAAGGATTTGTATCCAGAATATATAGAGAACTCTCACAATTCTATGACAAGGAACTCAATACAAAAGTGGGCAAAAGATTTGAACCTCCCAAAAGATAAAGACGTGTAATAAGCCCACATAAAGATGCTCAAACCCTTAGTCTATTGGAGAAATGAAAATTAAAATCATAATGAGATCCCACTACACATCCACTGGAAGAACTAAACTTAAAAACATTAACAATATCAGGTGCAGGTGAGAATCTGGAGAAATTAGAACTCTCATATATTTCTTCTGGGGAAAGTATAAAGCAGAAAATACTTTGGAAAACTATTTGGCAGCTTCTTACGAAGCTAAATGTACACTTACATAGCTTAACGATTCCACTCTTAGGTAGTCACCAAGAGAAATAAAAACATACCTCTATACAAAGACTTGAAAAATCAAGGTTCATAGCAACTTTATTCCTCGTATCCAAAGAAATGGAAAATTACCTAACGTCCATCAATAGGAGAATGGATAAGCAAATTGTAGTATATTCATAAAATAGACTACCATTCAAATTTTTAAAATAAAATCTTGAACTACTGGTACATGCAAGGTCATGGGTCAGTATCAGAAACATTACACTGAGTGAAAGAAGTCATACACAAAATAGTACATATTGCATGATTCCATTTACATGTATTGCCAGAGGAGGCAAATAAATTTACAGTGACAGCATATTAGAGGCAGCCTACAGCTAGGGTTTATTGCAAAGGGACATCAAGGGACTTTTTAGGGGTGGTAATATTCTCTATCCTGATTGTTCCTGTGATTATATAGTAGTATACAGTTTATTGTGTGCAGAGTACAGCACAACAAAGTTTAATGAAAAAATATTCTGAGTCAGATCAAGATTTGTCCCTCAAACAGAAGATGCAGATTAAACTTTTGAAAATCTTGTGAGTGTGTTCATGTTCTAAAAAAGTATTTAAAGGGTGCCTAGGTAGCTCATCCGGTTAAGCGTCCAACTTCAGCTCAGGTCATGATCTCACAGTTCATGGGTTCGAACCCCGCATTGGGCTCTGTGCTGACAGCTCAGAGCCTGGAGCCTGCTTTGGATTCTGTGTCTCCCTCTCTCTCTGCCCCTCCCCCACTTGTGCTTTGCCTCTCTCTGTCTCTCAAAAATAAATAAATGTAAAAAAATTTAAAAATAAATAAATAAAATTAAAAAGTATTTAAGGTAAATAAGTAAGTATTTTACATTATGTAAAATCTGCTTACAATGTCTGGAATATGGTAGGTGATCAACAATATTAATTTCACTTTTTTCTTTCTAGTTGTTCCTATGTGGAAATTATAAATAATGTACTCAAAGGCAGTCAGCCATAAAAAAAACCTGAGAAATATACACAGAAGTACAAAATTAGAAGTCAATGTTTAGTTATCTAAGAACAATGAAAAGGATTTGATATTACATGGAAATCTTCCCTCATTTGTGGCTTATGATATGACCAGGGTTTTAGAATACCCTTGTGGTTTACTTTCCAAATTCTGGTATTTGTCACTTTTTATTGTACCCATTTGGCATCTAGCACACATTTCCTGTATTAGTCATTGCATTTTTAAGTATACATTCTTGTTTTTCAACTTTATCTCAAATTCCAAAAGGCAACAATTATACCTACTATCTCTTTTTTTAATGGCTGATTTGTTTAGAGGAAACATTCAATAAAAGTTCAACATATTGTTGATAATATTGATATTCTCATCTTTGAAAATTTCTTGCCTCATTAATATTATTTAGTCAAATAACTTAGATATTATCAAGTTACTTCCATATAAAATGAAAAAAGAATTATTTAAGAGGTTCAGCAGATAATTTAAGGTCCTCTTCTTTCTCTTGATACATTCGAAAATCTAGGATCATTCATGTATTCACTTGCTTAATCTCTCAATGAACACATATGGAACATTTCCCCTTGCCAAGTTTATGTTAAGTGCTGGAGACACAGAGGTTATTACAGGTTCAAATTCTAGAAAGGATGTCAAATATAGCAAAACACATTTATAATGGTAGGATAAATACATCATGAGGGATGTGTGGAAAGGGAAAGAGATGATGCTAAGTTAATGTACCGGATAACATTCAAAAATAAAATTTTGATCCATCTATTCATTAGCTAATCTAAATTTTTACAGTTAGATTTAATGCCATTAATGTCATAATGCAGATGATCTGCAATTGATACTATAAATAAAGGTTGGGTCATTTGGGCATTAAAACTGTGGTTATTTTCCCAGCCAAGGAGAGTAACCCTCTCTTTCCTGATTAAATACCCGCAACTATGACTGAAGTCAGTCAACCCATCCAAGTCTTTTATTTACAAGAAAGAAACTTTGTTTGCATAAGACAGCCCAAACAAGTAATGGTGAACCAGAAAATTAAATGGTGAACTAGTAAATTATATCAGAAACTGACTTCTTCCATTTCAGACCATGGTGGAAAGTCAAGGTAACTATATGGGCAACTTTTTTCCACAGAGATAAACATGTTTGGCAATTTTGAATGAGAATTTGGACACTAGGATTATGTCTACTTATATAATTTGTTTGATGTAAGAAAGTACTCTGTGACAATCTGCTCCCTTTCTTTTTGCCAAAAAAAAAAAAAAAAAAGAAAATGATAACATGAAAACACAATTCTTTCACATATAAGATTTATGCAGTCAAAAACTCAAACGTTCTTGCTGCCTTTGTCAAGAACTCCTTCCAAGATGATACATGATGTTTCTTTTCTATAGTTTCCCACCTCACTCCCTCCACAACCTTTCCTTACCTAGGAAATTTCTACGTTCCCTCTAGATCCTTATTTAAATGCCAGTTTCTCGGAGATGCATTCTTGACACTATCCTGCCCTAAACACACCCAGCTTATATCCCAACAGACTAGGAAAGGATTCCTGTCATAAGCACTTTTTCATAAAACTTATAATGAATTAGTTATATGTTTATTTTCTGCCTTCCTTTCCAGTCTGCACCCTCCATATGGGCAGACACGGCTTCTAACTTGTTCGTATTCTAGGCACTCAGAGCTATTTGTTTAATAAATGGTAAAATTTACAAACAATAATGAAATCCAGGGAAATAATCCTTTCATTTTGTTAATGAGAAATCCCAGGTAAAGTAGTTCTCTACTATAAAATTAATTCTCCTAATTTTTAAATAGCATCCAATTTGATACATGTCCTATTTCCTTACTGCACTATTGAGTGTTATTATAAAACATAGGTTCTGTTTAACGTGGAAGTTACTTTTACAGCAATATGTGTAATTCCATTTTGTTATAATTGAGTTCAGAACAATGAAATTCTATGTGAAGCAAAAAGCTATAGAAATTTCCATAGATACCCTGGTTGCCCTGACTTACATGTTTTCTGTTTTGAGCCTACTGTTTTACCAAAACCATTCACTATATTCCAACTTCTATGGTTTTTTAAGGGAGTGGATTGAATTACCTTGAGTAAACTAAATGATACATAATATATTTTGGTAGTTATTACACTTTTAAAAAGTGTATTTGCTCTAAAGCCTTTTTAAATATAATAATACCAAAATATATCATGCATCATTTGCTTTACTCATATAATTTTCCAGTTGGGCGTGATCAAGATACATATAAAGTCTACTCAAACAGTAGGCATTTAATAATTTTAACTTTTAGATGGTTATAAATTCTATCACAATGAAAACTGTCAGAAAAATTCTCTGCCACCTGGAAGTAAGGCAAAAATGTGGGCAATACACCTTTAATATCATACAGGGTCAATGACCACCTGAGGATTGTGTAGGTAGGTACAACACTGTTCAGAACTTTCTGTGAAGATGGAAGTGTTGCCCAATATGGTAGTCACTGGGCAAGTGTAGCCACTGAGCACATATAAAGTGGACAGTGTGACTGAGAGATGAAAGTTTTTATTATAATTTTAATTAATTTAATTTTAAGTTTAAATAGCCACATTTAAATAACTTGTGGCTACCCTCTCAGACAGCACAGGTCCAGATAAATATACTACTTAGTTCGTCTCATTTTTTATTATTAATTAAAAATCCCAGACTGAGTACAATTACTTGTTAATTTGTAGAATTTTTCCATTAAATATGTGAACATTTTTTGCCCAGTGGGACAAATAATTTCAAATATTTATGGTCTGCTGGATATTAGCAAGTTTTAAAATCTGTAATTTTATCCAAACACATCTTTGTTAAATTGCCTATATATACATATTTCTCATATTTTCTCTGCAGCAATCATAACAACTAGTTTCCTCATTCACTAATAAGTTATGGGAAATTGTTTACATATGTGCCCTTTATATTCACCAGAAAGTCATGATTTGAAAATTAGACTTTAGCAGTTTTGGAGGTGACCCCCACTAGCCCTCAAAATTAACTCACAAAATTATTTTTGAGATCAGACAGCACCTGAGAAATCACAAGGATTTGCTATTTTACTTTATAAACGTAAAAAGAGAGAGAGAGAGAAAAGATGCAAGAAACAATTAGGTTTCGTGGCTCCATAATTACTCATTAGTTCAATAGTACTGTAGCAGCTACATGGACAGAATTATAAAATCAGGAGAGCTCAGACTTCCTTAGGCTAATTTGCATAGTAAAAGATAATTAATATAAACATTTCAGAAGTTAGATGCTTTTGGGGGAAGGCCCTAGAAATTCTTCAATGCCTTCCATAAGATGTTCTTACCCTCAGGGAAAACATTGGTTAAACCATTATGAACACCTATTAGAAAACCTCATTCCCCTCAATTCTGACATCATTGGTTATTGTTATAAATTAACCACAGTCAGCTTTATCATCAAACAGCTCTCAGTTGATGCTTCCTGAAAGCTCTGCTGTAAACTATGGGCCAGAATTGGTGTTTTTAACAAAGTACAGTCCCAGAGCCTTGTCAAACAGACACACCAAGTACTCTTCAAGGAGTAGACTCCTGGGGATAGCTTCTAGACTAACAAGGCTTGGACAACTTTCAGGCTGTACCAGAGGAATGAGACAGGATTTGCTGAACTCTCTGTAGTCCAGAAGCAGACATATTACATTAAAGCAGAATGCTGGCCCCTATGTCCAGGGCAACAAGTATTTATCATCAGGACTAAGTGACTTTGTGAGGAATATTTAATTGTTATTTGTCTGGAATATGGTTGGCATTATTTTAACTATTTTTTTAATAAATGTGTAAGGACACCCTTTCTTTCTTAAACTATCTCTAATCCTAACCTTAGAATCTCAGAAGATTATTAAATTAATGTCATGATATCGGAGTCTCACTGACCCAGTAGGAATTCGGAAGGAAATATTTTTACTGCATCTCTTTACTTTCCATGGCAATAGGTTATTTGCATAGGATTAATACCATTGTGTTCCCATTTTTTTACCAGCATGTAACTGCACAAAGTCTATGCTTGGAATGTCATATCTGAGAAAAATTCTGGTTTAATAAAGTATGGCAATCATCAGTAAGGAACATATATGGAGTAGACGCCCACAGAACCCTTTTAGGATATTGGTCTAGTACCTAAGTCTCTGCCTTTCATGTAGTATGAAGGTTACTTCCAAAATGCTAAGGATGATAGGCGTCTTTAGAAGGGATGATTTCACCTAAATTCATAGGTAAAGCAGGTGAAATCTAGTAGAGAGAGTGTTTTGGGGTTGGTTTCCCAGACTTAGGATAGGTGAGGTACTAAAGACAATTTAAACATTTAACTCAAGACTATAAAAATTTCAGAAAGAAGTAAATTTTATGGTCATAGCAGTTAATAAGTACTTAAGACCTTAGATTCGCAAAGCAAACTCTAGAGAGTCTATTTGGGTAACTGATGCACCTATGGAAAAAATCAGGTCAAACCTGAGCTCTGGTAAGACTTCACTTACAGAACAGGTGATCACAGGCTAGATTTGGGACACAGGCGTAGTTGGTCAAGCCCTCATCTAGACTGAAAATAAGGCAAAAACAGGACAGAAAGCACTTTCAATAATATATGGGGACAAGGACCATCCAAGGATTGTCTAAGAGAAGATATTTAGTTCATCTCATTGTTTACTATTGATTAAAAGTCCCAGATTTAGTGAAGTTATTTGTTAACTTGTAGGCTTTCGTCCTGTAGAACTGCAAACAATTTTTGCCTGATAGAACAGATAGCGCCAAAGATAAACCCTTTTTCCACAATCTTATCCAAACCCTTCTTTTGGAAATTTCCTACATATACATATTAGTTTCTTAAAGTGCTTTTCAAACTGTTCATTACATCCTACATCTATCCTTCATAATTAATGAGTTAAAATTTTTTACACGTTTGTTTTATATTTGCCTGAGACTTATGATTTTACATCTTAAAATTATGCTTTAACAAACTCTATGCTGATATAATAAAGCCAGGGTGAAGATCCTAAGAAAAGATTCTCCTTCCGCATCTGACACAACATGACCTGAACACTGGGAACTTCAGGATCATCATGGCTAAAAGGGAGGTGGCCGACCAAGGATTTCAAAAGTCCCTTCCAAACTTCATTTTAGATATTCTAAAACTGAAAGTTTTAATACATCAATAGAGACAGAATATTATTGAGAGAGAACTTTTAACATTCTGAGAAGAACTCAAACAGACTTGGAATGCACTCAGGGTTTTTATTCCAGTAACAACTAAAGGGATCCATTCACAATGAAAAAGCACCATTCAAGTAATCACTTTGCCAGGAGCAATTGCTCTTTAATTGAGCTATTTGTTCTTAAGATAGATAACTTTTGACAGACACATAGAATGATACAAGATTTATATCTTTCCTGGAGTTTTTTCTTGTCAAGGCATAAAATAGGGTCATTCTTTTTCAGAGAGCATATGCAATGCTCAGATAGTAAATCTCCACACCCTTTTTGTACTGAGTGCAAAGTTGCTATAGATCTCAAGTGGAATTATGATCTAGTTTGAACTTAGACAAATGGAAAATTGTGAATAACTAAAACTTTTCCAAAGGGCATTGGAATAGTCTGCTAAGGGTCATAAAAAGTGTTATATTTTAAGGTTTTTAAAAAAATAGTTTATAAAAGAAGTGAAAGGCAAGATAATAATTAAAACAACATAGATAAAAGTATAACACCTACAATATCCATGGTACAGATGAATCATTTTGGGATGCCATCACTAATGGTCTTGGTTGGAATATTTTCTGTATTAAGAAAATACAGGATATTGCAACATAGACCATCTAAAATCCAGTTATGAATTAATTCTAACCTTGAAAATGAGGATTGAGGGGTGCCTGGGTGGCTCAGTTGGTTGGGCGTCCGACTTCGGCTCAGGTCATGATCTTGCCATTCCCGAGTTCAAGCCCCGCATCGGGCTCTGTGCTGACAGCTCAGAGCCTGGAGCCTGTTTCAGATTCTGTTTCCGTCTCTCTCTGCCCCTCCCTGCTAGCACTCTGTCTCTGTTGCTCTCTCTCAAAAATAAATAAGCATTAAAAAAATTTTTTAAAAAAGAAAGAAAATGAGGATTGACTTACAGGGCCTATGGTTATCAGAGTAGGCCCAGTAGAAATTTGGCCTTAGAATCAGCAACATTTAAAGTATTAAACCAATCATTTATTTGGTCATCATGTAGATGTGGTTGAACAGGAAAATCTCAAGTGTTCAGTTCAAAAATCTGATTATTTTTTAAAATATTTATTTATTTATTTATTTGGCCAGGGGTGGGGGACGTGGCGGGAAGAGTAGGCAGAGAAAGAATCCCAAGCAGGCTCTGTGCTATTAGCGCAGAGCCCAGTTCAGGGCTCAATCTCACAAGCAGTGAGATAGTGACCTGAGCTGATATCAAGAGTCAGATGCTTAACCTGGTTAAGCCACCCAGGTACTCCCAGAAATCTGGTTATTTTATCTTAAACCCTTACACAGTACCCTGGGGTAAAAGTTTAAAAATGTGCCTAGTTAGAAATAATCTCAATGAGATGCATGAATAAAAGTGAAATTTTGTAACAGGGTCAAATGTGATTTAATAGCTATTTTTAAATCTAGACATTATCTTCTACAGTTTCAAGTCTGGATTATATTACCTTTTGTATTGTATATGGATGAATTAAACTGTATAAGTTTCTGATACAAAAATGTGTTCGTAAATTTTCATGCATAAAAAGAATGTTCATGTATGGTTAAAAAGAATAACTTTATTGGTTGCAGATTTCACAGATGTCTATTAGATTGAAAGTGTACACTGTATTGCTCAAATTTTCTTTAAAAAAATTTTTTTTTCAATGTTTATTTTTGAGAGACAGAGACAGAGCATGAATCGAGGAGGGGCAGAGAGAGAGGGAGACACAGAATCCGAAGCAGGCTCCAGACTCTGAGCCGTCAGCACAGAGCTGGACGTGGAGCTCAAACCCAAGAACCGTGAGATTATGACCTGAGCCAAAGTCAGATGCCCAACCAACTAAGCCACCCAGGCGCCCCTCAAATTTTCTATTCATATTAATTTTTGCCCAGTGTTTGAGAGAATTTTGGTACAATCTTACTACAATTGTGGATTCATCAATTTCTCCTTGCTTTATATATTTTGTTTATATTATTCTAGGTTCTGTCATTAGGTGCTTACAAGTTTAAGATAGATATACCTTACTGGTGAATTGTAAATTTAATCACTATTTAACAACCCTTTTATTTTTTAATTTTTTAAGTTTATTTATTTATTTTGAGATGGCGGGGGGGATGGGCAGAGGGAGAGAGAGAGAATCCCAAGCAGGCTCCCTACTGTCAGCACAGAGCTCGATGCGGTGCTTGAACCCACGAACCCTGAGATCATGACCTGAGCCAAAACCAAAAGTCCAACAATTAACCGACTGAGTCATCCAGGTGCCCCATTTTAAATTTAATTATGCTTTTTGCTTTAAAAGGTAATTTAGCAATTATCTGCCTGTTAGATGTTTATGTAGTATCTGCCTTTTAGATATTTTGTATTACCTTCTTCCTTCATTTAGTGGTATTGATTTATTACTAAAATTCAATAGATTTGCAATAAAGAAACTAAGACCTAAACAGTTAAAGTTATATTTTTGAGAACACACAAATGGAGCATGACAGAGCTATAGGTAAATTTAAATATTAGCAGTGTAAGATCTCATGAACTTGAATTCTATCTCCTATCCTGACCCTCTCAACTTGTTTTTTCACCCTCAGCAACAGCCTTTGCTTTTTTGTTCTGGTCCTGCACAAGGAGAGATTTTAGTCTGAGCTTGGAAATGTGTCTGTGGCTGCCAATCCGGAAGATTCTATCTCCTTCTAGAAGACCAGGAATGTAACCAAACCAAATCTTGACGTGTCAGGATTTCTTCCCTCAACCATGCTTCTTTTCAATGCGAGCCTCTTGCATGCTTTTAGTTTGGTTTAGTTTTCTATTTTGGATTCTGTCTGATGATAAAGTCATTTCAATTACATCCAGATGATAACACCCAAGATTAATGTTTTCCTTTGAAAGGACTCAATAGCAATGGTGGGGTGGGGGGAATAACTTAAAAATCACTGCAAGGAATTTTTCACTAAATATATATGTTCAAGGATGTGTGTGTAGAAATAAATAAATATATATATATATATATATATATATATATATGGAATATATGTGATTGTTTGAATGCAAGTATATATTTTATGGCTGTGCACTGATAAAATGTAAAGCTCCAAGGTGTTTAGACATGAGTCACTCCAAGTATTACTAAACTACCTTCTTTATCAATGAACTCACTTCTTAAACTTGAGCATACACCCTGTGCTGTGCACCGTAAAGTGCCGTGTTCATCTCACTGAACTTCTCAAGAAGTTGTGTTTAAAGGCCAAGGGTAAGTACAGTCCTCTCAGCGGATGTGTGTCAACCTCCTTGGAGCTGGTCCTCTCTCTCCAGCCTTCCCCGGAAGGAACAGCACCTCCATTAATCAACCACCATGTTGGTGGTTTCTGAAGAGACCATCCGAAATGTACCACAACTGCACCTAACAAAGCTCCTAATTGAAAGTCGGTCTTTAGAAGATTCTGGAACAATGCTCTCTCTTTCCGCTGTCTATGGGAGTGGCTCTCTTTCCTCCCTCAGCTGTGTGATATAGAATCACCACAAGACGTTAAGGAAAAGGATGCAGGAGTGATAAATGGTCTAATACTTGTTTATTTGACTAGATATTCAAAGAAGTGAATTCATAGAGTTGCAACAACACTTGTAAGTCATAAAGGAAATTAAATTTGCCCCAGATATTGTCATGGACACTCAACATGTTACCTCATTTTTCTCAAAACTCTGTAAAATTTTATCAGTGGAATAAAATGCTCAAGATTTAAAGACTTAAGAATGACCTAGAATGGATTTAAATTGCTGTGTGAAGTCTGCACTCTTTTTGTAACAGCACACTGCTGCTCATTATTTGGCTGCCTGTCTCACTCAGATCGCTGATGATCTGTCACTTTTTTGGGGAGTCTTGTAGACAACCACATCTAAAAAAGCCACTAAGTCATTCTTTATCACTATTCTCTTCTAATTTTCAAGTTAGTGCCTGTTAGATATATTCTGGCTTAATTTATACTAAGTTATACTAATTTAAAAAGAATTTTAATAAAATGTATTTGGTTACCTACTTCCCTCCACAAGGTGATGAAGCCCATGAATGGTAGGATGTATCTTATTTACTGGTCTAACTTTCATACCTGGCATACAGTGAGGAATTGACAAATATCAATTAAATAAAGATAATCCAAAAATATTAAGTGCTGTGTCCATAAAATCTTATATTAATTCCAAAGTGTGAATGGCAAAGTTCATTTGCAACTTAAACATCTATGGAATCGTGATTAATGTATTTTTTAAGTTTATTTATTTTGACACAGAAAGAGAGAAAGATAGTAGGGGAGGGGCAGAGAAAGGGGGGGAGAGAGATTCCTAGGCAGGCTCCATACTGACAGCCCAGAGCCCCACACAGGGCTCAAACTCCCGAACCATGAGATCATAACCTGAGCTGAAACCCAGAGACACTTAACCAAACTGAGCCACCCAGGCTCTCCATGATTAATATTTATCAAAAATTTCCTTAAGAAGAAGGTCTTAACTTCTTCCCTATTAATTAAAAGACATAAGTGGAGGGAAGTAAGAGAGTATGAGTATCCTCTGTTCACATCAGTTATAGTTGCGTGAACCAGGAGGGATAATTGAAACAAGGTTTTGGATAAAACTGCTTATCAGTAATCCATGGCACACATTTCATTTTGCTAATTGGTCTCTTACACCCAAAGGCCGAATCTCATTTATTTAAAAGCTTTGTGCTGTACCTAGCAACTTATTTCTTTATAAGTAAAATCAATTTTGGACAAAAACCTTTGCTTTTGAGAAAAGCTTATTCCTAAAACTATATGGATAGTAACTTTTCCCTTTTGCCACACTTCAATAAAATACGTGTTGTCCCTCCTGGTTCACACAGGCACATATGATGTGGACACAGCATGCTGCTAACATACTTTCCTTCCACTTACTTTAACCCTCTCATTTAACAAGAAAAAGATCACACTTAGATTTCAAGGAAATTCTCAAGTTCCACATAAGTCCTATTCACTGTGGCTTGTATATGTGGCCAAGAGGTTTGCAAACATTCTTGGTAGCATTGTGATCAGCTTTCAGGGCATATCAAGGACTATCTGTCATTTCTTTCTACTCTTTTCTTTATCCCTTTAACACCCAGCGCTTCCCACAGCATTGACAATTCTTTGCATTTTCCATGGCTTCTACTAGGAGATATCTTTTCTTACTCAAAGCAGAAAATCAAAAGAAAAGTTAATTGAAATGACACAAGTTTTGCTGATGATGTTCCCTTTCTCCCATTATGTTAGCTCCATCTGGGTGGTTTAATAATATAAAAGCTCTCTTTTTTCATCTCTTTCTTAAATATCTTACTAAGTACCCCATTCACAGGAGAATCCCTATTTTGGAATATATTATGTCCTTTAGGGAAAAAAAAGCACGGCTAAGGGTGAAATCAGTGTAACCAGATTTGCTATTTGCTGAACTTCTTTTAAATAAAAATTTGTATGTTAAAATTAATCTTTTAGAAACATCTACCTTGCCATTATTCAGTAAATGTAGACAATGTTGATATTCACCTGGATCTCCTGGGAAGCCAGACTTGTCAAGGCCTGAAGAGATTAACCTCAGGGATAAAAATCACCAGATGATCACTACTTTCCCACTTTAACAAATTAGTTCTAGTTTTGCATTGGATTCTGTGGCTTAAACCACACATGTTTGCCAGCAGTTCTGGGCTTGGGCGGAACACCGTGCCCAGTTAGCTTAGGTCTTGGACTCAGGTCTAGTCAGTACACTTAATTTCAAGACTTAAATTCAGAAACAAAGTTCGTGTTCTGAAAAGAGTATCAAATTCTGAATAAGATCTATCTTCTCAGGGGTTTTCCCCCTATCATCATTGAATTCAATGCATCTTTAAACCCCGCATATAATTATTTTTCGATTATTTATGGTAAGACGTGTCTGATGAATATGATGTAAAACTAAAGTTTACGGCTGCAAATCACATGTTGGGCAAGAATTTTCAAAACTAAGTTTTAATTGGAAAGAATTGAGTCATCTTCCCAGACTGAGAATATAGAAACGCTTTTTGAAAAGAGAAAGGGAGAAAATTTATTAACATAAAGCTCATGTAGTTACGTAGTATGTTGTTATACCAACTAAAAATAAATGTAAAAAATTTCTTTTGCTTCACAAAATATTGGAAGTCTGTTACCACCCCCAATATTATTTCCCCAACTTTCTCCAGAAGTGAGGCATTGCTTTCATAAAAGATTCTCCCTGTTTAAGAAATATTATAAAGCAATATTAACATGTTATTTTTACATGAGCATATTCATTGGCATTTAAGTATATTGCATATTAATTATTACAACTAATTTCTATTACATTAAAAATATAGGTAGTATTCATATAGTAAACATTCAATCAGAATGTTTAAATGCAAAAAAGTATAGAATAAAATAAGACTCAATCCCTCCATCCCTCATATCTTCTGTTCCTCTTTTTTTATACCAAATAAAGAGTTTTAAGAGAAATATAGGTATACTTACAAAATCTTAATACCTAAACAATTTTAAATCTCATGTATGGTATTTCAATATATCAAATATAAGTACTTTAAAAACATAATTTTTGAACTATTAAATGTATATTTAAATTCTTTAAAAAATACTTTTCATTAAGGTCACATTTTCAATGTTGATGCCTTGCTTTGAGTCTCAGTTTAATATTTTCCTTCCTGAAATAAATTTAATGCCATTGTTTATCTTAAAATTTCCCATGAATTAACCATTGATATGACTCAACATTGTATTCATTTATAAATACGTTTATCTATTTCATTTTGGTATGAGGTACCTAAATTTGATCTAATTTCTAAGGTAATAATCTAACCTAACAATCTGACAAGGGTTTAAAGTTTGCAAAGAGCTTTTAATACATGAAATGGGCATCAAGGCCCTGCAAAAGCATTTGCGGTTGATTTGTAATACTTAAAGAGAATGTCCAATTTTCTTTGTGGGGTTATCTTCATTTGGGTTTTCTAGTAGCAAACTACTCCCTTATCACACATAACCAGATTTATTGTTGAACAGGAAAGGGAAGCTTAGATAACTAATTTTTTTAATGTTTCTGCGTGTAATCTACTAATTGTAGTATTGAGTGGAGTATGGGCAAAAGAAAGCAAACTCGATTTCTCCTCAACGGCTTTGCACTGAGAGGTAGAGAACGGTGTTAACAGCTTTCTGGTAGCCCACATCTATGAGGACTATTTGGAATGCAGAAATAAAGAAAGCATTAAAAAGACTCCTACACTGCACCACGGCAATGATTAGAAAGGACAATCTTTGAGCTTTGAAAACAGAAAGCAGAAAGCCTGCAAGCAGTCTGCAGCCCTGAGCAGAATCTCTTCCCCATCAAAACTCTGTTGCAAATCCAGCTTCTCCTCTTGCAAACCCACAGGCTGGGAGAGGGAACCACTGTCACTCCAAACTGGAGCTTCAGGGCCATCATTAGTGGTTTCTGTCACTGTCTTGGTGCTTTTCCTTCATGAATGAAATATGCAAATGGCATTTTACATTAGCTCTTTCCGTGATGAAGAAGAAGGTCAAGAGATACAACTAGCACAGCCAGCACGATAGAGATCTGTGACCAATGTACTTACACCTTCAAATGTCTCCAGATTTCAGCCTCTGGAAATATCTAGCCCATTTCTTTATGGCACTGTTGCTTCCATCAGCTGTGGAAATTAACATAAAATAATA
This sequence comes from Cryptoprocta ferox, assembly GCA_028646485.1. Taxonomy (NCBI): domain Eukaryota; kingdom Metazoa; phylum Chordata; class Mammalia; order Carnivora; family Eupleridae; genus Cryptoprocta; species Cryptoprocta ferox. Next base: position 67,962,455 of record CM053566.1, on the reverse strand, counting down.
TAGTGACCCAATGAGTGCTGGACAGCCTTCCAGAGCATCCAATTAAGTGAACACTAACGGCGCACGGATGGTGTACAAAATCTGAATGATAAATAGCAAGTAAATACCTTCCAACGGGCCAGAAGGGGGAAGGATGCTGAGCTACTGCTGCTGTCGGCTCTCTTGTGTAACAGCAAAGGCGGCTCAGTGCCTCTGACAGGCTGTGAAGCGCGGCTGCCTATCGGCGTCGGGGCGGTCCTAGTGCCTGCTTCAGGTTACACTAGGTAACTCTGAAGAGCTTCCCTGCTTCTTGTCATTCGTGTTCAGGGTCTCACCAAGGGCTTTCAGGGGCATCAGCTCGTTAAGCATCAGGGCAGCGGAGTTGGGGTTTTGGAAAATGATTAGTAGCAAATGGGGTCTGCCAGTATTTCCAGACACTGCGATGGAAGCCAGAAAGGATTACATATCTTGTCTGCTAAATAAACGGTGCTCTTGAAAATCTTACAGTCAGAGAGGCCTTTTTCAAGGAAACCTGTGTGCACATATACTATATTGATCACATCTATTTATTCTGCTCTTCCACGCATATTGAAAATGTAAAGGAAACAAGAATAAAGAAGCAGGGGACATTTTAAAGTTTGATATATTTTCCTAGCATTTGCAAAAAGTGTCTAAGGCCTAAAAGCTCCATGTTCAATACCATATTCTGTTCAAAAACCTAAACTAAAATACATGCAAAAATTAAAAAATAAAGGCTTTCAGAAGCTTATTCTCTGAGAGGCAAAGTGTGGTTGTGCCATTCCATATAAACACTACTCTCCACCTTTATGCATTTGCCCCATTTCTTTTTCTTTATGGCATCTTTCTCCGACAACTTCATGCTTTTTTAATTTAGTTTTTGTCTAACTTCCCCCTGTAACATAACATCTATAAAGGAATCTTCTCTATTTACTTTGAAAAAGTAGCCAGGAAGATTACTCAGCACATATTTGTGGAAACAATAAACTAGACAGTAAACTGAGAAATTACATTACAGAAAACAAGTACAGAAGTCAATCTCTTAACTGATTAAATTCAACTAGCATTATCTCTCTGAGAAGCTATTTTATTTAAGGACTGTGTTAAGTATACATTAGCCTTTAAGAAATTTGTAATTTAAAGGTAGAGAAAAGATATTAATATGTGTATAATCAAACAATTATGTGTACATATACTATTTGCCATAAGAGAATGAACAATATTAAGTCAGGAGGTGCTATATTTGCTAAGGGTTTCTGTGCTTTGACATTATGAGTATGGTGTTGAGCCAGGGAATTGGGTCTGAGAAATCAACACTGATTTCTCCCTGCCACCTCCCCAAATACATAGTTATAGTTTGGTTGGTTTTATGCAGGTTGGTTCAGAATGTGCCAGAATCTGGAAGGTTAACTCTAATAAGATTTGTTCGCAGAGTAAATACAGGTACTAACACTGGTGAAGAGAAGAAGGGCAGGCAGGTAGGTTCTCAGGCTTGGGATTACCTTCACATTGGCAGGAAGTCAGCAGGAGGGTTCCGGCATCCACCTAAAGATGGTCACCTTCTGGAGGAGCAAGGGGCTGCTCATACGCAGTGACCCCGGTCATTAGACCATGTTGGTGAGTTATGGCAGCCAGGGGAGAGGTACTGCAGCTGGTAAGAAGATATGCTGTCAAGGTGGTGGCTCAGAGGTTAAGATTCCAGGAGGGGAGAGAGAGAGAAAGATTGGAGTTCAAGATAAGACTGTCCTCATGGAGCACTCAAGGTGGGATTTTCTCAAAGGAAAAGTAGAGTCCAAGAGATGCAGGGTCAGACTGAGAACAACAATGAGGGGCACTGATTCTTTTTAAGATTCGAGGATCCAGAGAGTCAAGTTAAGCCAGAGTAATTTTGTCTCAATGAAAGAAAGGTTGCTTTGTTCAGTCCACAAATTGTGATTCACTTGTACGTTTCATTTCTTTCTACTTCTCAGTTCAGCATGTTTTCTGAAATGAGATTCTGTTTTACAAAGAGAAAGTTGACTAGCCAAAAAGGTGCTAAGACACACTCTAGAGATGCTGGTAATTATGCTAGGTGCATGGACGAGACATAGCAGAGGAAGAATTCTGGCTGGTGTAAGAGGGAGGAATGCCCCTTCACCACAGAGGTCTTTGTAGCCACTGATTTTTATAGGTGTGACAGAGCCCCTGGGGAGCAATGCACTGTGTCAATGGCTGGGCCTCATATATACACTGACATGTCATCTCCGCCATGATACATGTGGAGGAGGGAAGCTTAGGGCTGCTGAGAGACACATCACCATATATATATATATATATCAAAGAGACTCAAACAACACAGAAAACTATCTTGATCTAGTGGATACAATGGAAAACAGAGAATGTACCTTCTTCTTATACCAATATAGAATATTTATCAAAATTGATCATGTACTAGGTCATAAAGCAAGTTGGAAAAACTTCTAATGAATCAGTATCACACAAACCATGTTCTCTGACCAGAGTGCAGTTGCTTATGTCAGTAACAGAATGATCAGTAAATCATTCCTGTAGCGTTGACAAATAAAACCACACTTTTAGGGGCACCTGGGTGGCTCAGTTGGTTAAGCATCTGACTTTGGCTCAGGTCACGATCTCATGGTTCGTGAGTTCAGGCCCCATGTTGGGCTCTGTGCTGACAGCTCAGAGCCTGGAGCCTGCTTTGGATTCTGTGTCTCCCTCTCTCTCTACTCCTCCCCCTCACACTCTCTTTTTCTCAAAAATAAATAGACATTTAAAAAATATATTTACATTTAAATAATTCATTGGTCAAAGACAAAAATGAATGCAGAAATTTAAAAATAATTAGAAACATATAATCATTAAAAACTCCCTACAGGAGGCTATGAAAACATACTTAAATCTGTAGTTTCAAGTTCTTATATCAGCAAATGAAAAGACAGAAAATTAAGTTAAGAGATAATAAAAACTACAAAATAAATCAATAAAATAGGAAACTAGGGAGGTATGTAAAACATTAAGAATCACCAAAGCCAAAAGGATATTTTTCAAAAAGTTAATGAAATAGATAAATATTTGGCTAGAGTGGTTAAAGATAAGAGAGAGAAGGCACAAAACTCATTGAGGAAAACTTCCAAAAAATGGGACCCCTGGTTGGCTCAGTTGGTTAAGCGTCAGACTCTTGATTTCAACTTAAGTCATGATCTCATGGTCCTGGGATCAAGCCCTGTGTTGGGCTAGACATAGAGCCTGCTTAAGATTCTCTCTCTCTCTCTCTCTCTCTCTGCCCCTATCACCCCCTCTCTCTTTCTCTCAAGAGAAAGAAAAGAAGCAATGTAAAAAAACAGTGTTTTAGTTTCTGAAATAGTTAAACATACACCTACGATATAACCCAAACATTTCACTCTTAGGTATTTGTCCAAAAAAGGAAACAACAGTACAAAGCCTTATGTGAATTTTCATAGAGCTTTAGTTGTACCAATAGAAAATAGAAAACAACTCAAATGTCTGTCAACAGATGAATGGTTAAATAAATTGTGGTGTATCTGTACAGCAAGATACTACTCCATAATAATAAAGAATTAACATGCAACAACATATATGAATCTCAAAACAATTATGCTGAGTTTTGTAAAAAGCAGACAAGAAAGGGTACATACTATGATTTCATTATATAAACTACTGAAGGATGCAAATTAGTCTATGGTTTCAGAAATCAGGTCAGTGGCTGTGGGGAGGCATGGGAGGAAAAAGGATGAGCTGCAAAGGGGCAAGAAGAGATTGTTGGGAGTGATGGCTGGTGGGTATGTGTGCTCATTATCTGCCTGCAGCGATAGTTTCACGGTGTTTACATAGGTCAAAATCACTATGTTAGGCCTAGTCCTCAAGAACCAGATACCATGACAGGATCAGACTTCAGGAGGTCTACTGGGGAGAAAACCAGTGAGCAAAATGGGAAAAGGAAGACAGGACTCTGGTGCAAGACTGATCAAGTGTAGGACACATGAGGGTAAGGAAAGCAAGATGGAAAACAGGAAGGTCTTGGGCTAGAGTGTAATTTTATGAAATTTAGCAAGGCCAACACAGTTCTCTGGGCCCATGAGTGGAGTCCTGCTACTCAAAGGAATGAACTTCTCTTAGGTCCCTGCCATATTTGGTCACTGAATAGGAGTGGCCCATGGGAAGTGTGGCCTGGGGGCAAAATATAGTGATGGATTTCAGAATACAATAGTCGGGACTGTTAGTCAATTACTCTCTTAGCCCTAGAAGATCTGAGAAGTACATTGCCATGGCTGCCCTCTCACCAAATTAAACTCTTTAAATATGTACAATCATATGTCACTATGCCTCAATAAAATTAGAAAAAGAAAGACACAATGGCAGATGAGGCAGAGATGAAACATAACAAGAGAACACTATGGACAACTTTACGCCAATAGATTTGGAAACTTGGAAGTAGACAAATTCCTAGAAAAATTTAATTTACCAAAACTGATTTGAAAGAAACCAACTGTCTGATTAATCCTAGCATTATGAAAGAAATTAAAAGAACAAGAATGCTACAATCAAGTAATCCTATTCATGGGACGATACCCAAGAGACATCTACAAGAATGCTCACAGCAGCAGTGTCTGAGTAATAAAAACCTGAAACATTTAAATAGTCATGAAAAGGGGACTAGATAAACCAGCTGTGCTCTATTTACACAATACAATACAGCAGAAAAAAAGTATAATCTTTACACACGTCAAATTTTAGAACATAATAACTAAAAAAGTAAATCCCAGAAAATTAAACATGATACGCAAAGTTTTTATAGAGGTAAAAAACAGCAGAATTAAACTATATTATTTAATGCAAATGTGATAAAACAATATATTTTAAGTAACAAGGAATTCATAATAAGGCTAGTGGCCATTTCTAAGGTAGGCTGGTGAAGCATGACATGCATTTTATTGGTAATGACCTAATTCTTTTATTTATGGGCATTCATTATATTATTCTGCTTTTTGCCTTAACATATATCCTCTATTAATCCTTTGTATGTAGCTCTTAATCCTTTTTGTATGTATTAAAAAAGAATACATATCTTTTTTAACATTTAAATTTTCTTTAAATCCAAGTTAGTTAACAATCATTTAAATCCAATGATTTCAGGAATAGAATTTAGTGATTCATCACTTATGTACTCATCCCAACAAGTGCCCTACTTACTGCCATCACCCATTTTAGCTCAGCCCCTCACCCACCTCCCCTCCAGTAACCCTCAGTTTGTTCTTTGTATTTAAGAGTCTCTTATGGTTTGCCTTCCTCTCTGTTTTACCTTATTTTTCCTTTCCTTGCCCTATGTTCATCTGTTTTGGTTCTTAAATTCCACATATGAATGAAATCTTATGATGTTTATCTTTCTCTGACTAATTTCACTTAGCATAATTCCCTTTAGTTCCATCCATGTTTGCAAATGGCAAGATTTCATTCTTTTTGATTGCCAAGTAATATTCCATTGTATGTTGTGGTGTATGTATACACCACATCTTCTTTATCCATTCATCTGTCGATAGACATTTTGGCTCTTTCCATAAACTGGCTGTTGCTGATAGTGCTGCTATAAACATTGGGATGCATGTGTCCCTTCAAAACAGCACACCTGTATCCTGTGGATAAATACCTAGTAGTGCAATTGCTGGATCATAGGGTAGTCCTATTTTTAATTTTTTGAGGAACCTCCATACTGTTTTCCAGAGTGGCTGCACCAGTTTGCATTCCCACCAGCAGTGCAAAAGGATTCCCCTTTCTCCACATCGCCAACATCTGTTGCTTCCTGAGTTGTTAATTTTAGCCATTCTGACAGGTGTGGTTGTACCTCATTGTGGTTTTGATTTGTATTTCCCTGATGATGAGTGATGTTGAGCAATAATAGATATATTCTTAAAAGAGAAATCAAAGAGAGAAAACAGCCTGTGCAGAGGTATTAGGGCAGCAAGTTGGAAAAATAACATGGGACAAATGAGAGACAGGACAGCCACTGAGGCATGATGCGTTTGGTGGCAGGGGAGAAGCATGGTTCACTGGCATCAATGTAGTACCAGGACCAGGCCTATCACAGCCAACATCTTCTCACAAGAAGATGATCTTTGCAAACTTGATCTTCCTTCTCTTAGCAAGTGTGATTAGTCATTTTATTACTGCAGATTTACAAACAGGCTTAACTTACAAGGCCTTTTAGGTTATGCACAATTAATTCAGAATTCATGAATCAGTGGAATTTTCCAATCCCTCATGAAGACCTGTTACATTTTTAGTTTGGAAACATGATTTAGCAGACCATGTCAATTTCTTATTGCATCTCACTGCTGTCACTACAAAATTTCACCTAAAAATACCATTTTCCCCTAGTTACAAAAAGAAGTAACATATAATTATTGTAGAATATGTAAAAATACAGATAAGCACTAAGTAGATAATAAAACTCACTGTGATGCCAGGACCCAGGATTATTTGCTGTTTAAAGATCGGTGTACAGGGGCACCTGGGTGGCTCAGTCGGTTAAGCCTCTGACTTCGGCTCAGGTCATGATCTTGCTGTTTGTGAGTTCGAGTCCTGCATGGGGCTCTGTGCTGACAGCTCAGAGCCTAGAGCCTGGACCCTGCTTTGGATTCTGTGTCTCCCTCTCTCTCTGCCCCTTCCTTGCTTGTGCTGTCTCTCTTTCTCACTCAACAATAAATAAACATTAAAAATAAATAAATAAATAAAGACTGGTGTACATACACATACACTAACACCTTATATTTCACAAAACTGGAAATGTTGTAGATATCATTTTAAAGCCCGTCATTTCTCATATTTTTGTTAATAATGTCATATTGTCTCTAATTAATTACATAAGATTCAAATAGCAGGGTAGGCAAATTATGACCTACACACCAAATCCAGCCTGCCACTTGTTTTTATAAATAAAATTTTATTGGAACACAGTCATGTTCATTGCTTTACATATTGTCTGTGGCTACAACAACAGAGTTGAGTAGTTGTGATAAAGACTGCATCATAAAACTATTTGACCCTTTGCATAAAAGGTGCCAACTCTTTCTAAAAGACACACTTACTTTTAATGGCCATATAGTATTCCATTTTATAGATGTATCATTAATTGACTAATTTCTCGTTAGTATACATTTTGACTATGTTTAATTTTTTTCCTATACTGATTACCTTGACTTATAAATCTTTACAGGCATCCTAAAAATTAAATTATTGATAAAAGCGTATGTCCTATATATGGCTTTTAAAAACATAAGGCCAACTTTTCTTTCATAGGATTGCACCAAGTGACAGCACTGCCATTCACAAAGGAAATTTCTGGAAACAATCTTTATCCCCATTGTATGTGCATTCTGACCACCTAATTTTGATCATTTACTCTTGATGGCTATTAATGATTTCTTATTGGCAATATTAGTTTTCAGTCTGTCTTCCTCAACCTTCCTTAGGCTCTATTTTCTCCCAGCATTTACATTCAACCTCTGTTCTCACCCTGGCTCTATAATATCCTGCCAGCATTGAGCACCTTCATTTTGGCATATTTTACTTCTATAATGGAATGCTGAAGTATTCTCTTTACTAGTCCACTAGTCTACTCCTTATAGTTACATCTTCCTCTATTTTTTAAAAATATATACTCCTGCCAGATTGTTTCCTTTTTAAAGTTTTAATTATATTAATTTTGTGCTCAAAAATCTGCAAAGAATTTCCATTGCTAAAGAATAAAGTTAAAATTCCTTTCATTGGTAATTAATACTCTTCGAATTGGGCCCAACTTGCCTTTCACCTTAATTTTCTTTGTTTGTGTATCAAACTGTGACCTTTAAAACAATTGAACAATTCCCTATCTCCAATCATGGATTTTTAAACCCTCGTATATCTTTGGTGAGTTTGATATGCACATGTCTGTTTATCATTTACCCTAATGCCTTCTGTCCAACCCATCTAATTATACCCATTCTTCAAAGCCTAGCCTTCATGTAATTTCTCTTACAAGGGTTTTGCTTCATTCCATCAGCCAAAAAATATATCCTCCTCCTATGAATTCTCCATAGTAGTTATATTTTTATCTGTACCTGTCATATAATATTTACTTTGTACACAATGACCTCAGAAAGTATTTTAGTTCGTTACTGGTTTTACACTAAATTGCTACATGCTTTGTGCCTCTTTTTTCTTTGAATCCTCATTGTACTGGGCCTTCCACAAGATAGACAAGTTATCATTGAATGAATGAATGAATAAATGAATGGGTGGATCACTAACTTAATAGAGGATAAACATGAAGTAGTCCAATACTTTATGACTCATCCAGCATTGGAAATAAATCAGAGAATTGTGGATCTAGGCCTTCTCATAGTATTACACAATCTATTACATCAATGCAACTGCTATTTATTCACCTAAAAAGCAGGACTTGTTAGACACAATACATACACCTCATAATGCATCAAGATAGAGTACAAATACATCAAGTCAACCGGGGATGAATCTGTTTTTTTCTAATTAGATCTCACAAAGGCAGTTACTGCTGATCAATTTCACTAACTGTGGTGCTTGATGTGGTACTTACCAACTTGAGAAACAGGGACAGCGGTACTTAAGCTTGAGGACATTTCCCAGAGAGAGAAGCAGTGAGGACTTAGTCTATTCTGGTTCATTACATTAGACACAGATTAGGTGGTGGGTTTTGTTTTGTCCTCTCTCTTTGCTGTTAAAGATTTATTCATAAAATTCCAGATGACAGAGGGACAAGAAAAGCATACTATTCATAATTAATATTTCCAATAGAATATAAGTCCATCAGATGACAAAGAAGCATTTGTCATTGCAGGAGGTTAAAAAAAAATCATCCAGCATGTGTATGAGTGCATTAGTACACTTTTTGCTGCACATCAGCTTTATCTAGATTCTTTTGTAAGATGTGGAGAAAAAAAAAGATTTGTACTGCAAGTCAATTCTTTAAATGTTTTATTTATTTTTGAGAGAGTGCAAGCAGGAGAGGGGCAGAGAGAGGGAGAGGATCTGAAGCAGGCTCTGCACTAACAGCAGAAAGCCCGATGTGGGGCTTGAACTCACGAACCATGAGATCATGACCCGAGACGAAGTCAGACGCTCAACCGACTGAGCCACCCAGGTGCCCCTGCAAGTCAATTTTGTCTAGGTCCCTTCCATTCCCAGTTGTATTACCTTGGGAAAATTATTTCACTTCTTTGGGCTTCTTTTTACTACCAGTAAATGAGCTCAGCTAGGTGACATCAAAGCCCCTTTCCACCTCTGAGCATCTGGATTCTACATCACATGCACAGAGAGTGAGAGCAGGACCTCAGACAGACAAACTGGACCTGCCATGGAGAAGCCTACATTGTGTTGTGTGACTGTCACTGGAGTGTCTATGCTATAAGACCTTTCTAGGTATCTCCCTGCGTATCCCAGACTAAACTCGCACTGCATAAAAAATATGCATTTTCTGTTTAGAATTGGCTAGGAATTCTTGTCTTCCACAGGGAAGTAGATAGAATGTCCTGGTCTGGGGCACAAATTGATGGATATACAAAGCTCTCTTTGTTTCAATGACTCCGTCAGCAAAAGTCATATGTTGTGCATGAGTTTTTGCTTAATCTTTCTATTTTACATTTGTGTTTACAATAGTGCAATTTCGGCAACATTTATGAGAACATGATTGAGTCATTCCCTTTCATAGATATCAGACGAGGACAGCACTTTTTACAAATATCTGTTCTCTTTCTAGTTTGCTTTAGCTTATTTTCCTTATACTTCCAAAAATCCCAATTGTGCTGCCAAGGTCAGCTTTCTACCATACTGCCTTGCTCAAAAATTTGAGCGATTAGATTAGAATAATGCCATACCAGAACTTAAAAGGATCACAGAAATAATTTAGTTCAGTCCCTTCATCTTACAGTTATTAAAACTGAAGACCCTGGAGATGTAATAGTTTAAGGTCACTGTATTTGCCTGGGTTTCCTAGAAAACAGAGCCCAAAGCGAGGCTTAAATAGTAATGCTTTCTTGGGAGGAAAACCCAGGTTGCTAAGAGTAAGGGAAAGGGGAAGTAAGGTAGCAAAGGGAAGAAAGGAAATGTACAAGGATGTATTGTTACACTGATTCCCAGGCTCAAAGATACAAAGCTGGTAACTCTACAGATGCCAGTCTAGCAAGCCAGCTCTAGAAATCTGTACCATGCCTCAAAATAGTCTGCTAGAGAGAGAAGGAAGAGAGAATTGACCTGCCAGAATTGACCCTTCTTGTTCCTCTATTACTCTTCCAAGTTTACCTGATGGGAAGGAAGTTAACTTCCCCACACTTCTAGGTTGTGCTACCTGGCCACTTTGTAATCTTCAGGGAAGTCAAATCCCACAGCCTGTAGCATGTTGCCTGAAGTGTCGGTAGAAGTCAAGAGACTCTGGGTGAGGTGCCAGTGAGTCTCCGGGGGCAGAAACAAACCCAAATGGAGTTGATTGCTCCTGCAATTGTCAAAGCAGAATAAGAGGCTGAGTACTTTGGAGACAGGTAAACCCAAGAGAAAACTGAAAGTGGGTCCAAAATCATCATAGCTTCCTAATGACAAAATCATAACTATAAGTCAATATCCTTACACTAAATTTAATATTCACACAACAGCCAAATTTCTCAGTTTGTCCTCCAAGATTTCCATAATCTGAATTTACCTTATTTATTCAGCTTATTGCCAACTAAACTAATTTATGAGAATTAGCATTATCTGCATCTAAACAGCTCAGCTATTGGGATTGAGGACCGGGAATACTTGTGTCAACACAACTTGACTGTGTTTTCCAGGGAATTCTTGCCCAGATAGATAAGAATGTAAACCAATTTAAAAAAAAGAAAGAAAGAAAGAAAAGAAAAGTAAGTGTTTGCTTTAGAAAATTATTGCAAACCCATTTATCCAGGAAAATAGTTTGCTCATCTGGGCATAGAGCTTGCTTATCAAACAATAGTTTGCTTATCAACATTATTTTCAAGATCTTCCAAGATTGTGCCCATCAATCTTAAACAATTATTTCACACTTTGCCCAATTCTGATCATTTACTTTGTAGGACCTGCCTTAAATTCATGAGCCTAGGACTCTACTTTCCAGATAAGTATTTGGTTGACTTGGTCAGCCCCCAGAAAACCCACCAGGAGATAGGCAATTTATTCATTTCGTTGTGGTTTAGGTAGAAATGACCAGTTAACTCACACAAATAAGGTAATCATTGTCTGACTCCCTAAAATAAAATCAGAAAAGGCCCCACACAGAAAGAATAAGATCAATTATCTATTTAATTCAAGATATTCAAATTTCCAGAGTTAACGAAAATTAAAACAGATCTATTTAAAATTATATGACTATCACCCAATTTCATTATGCATCGTCCCTGTTTTATCATATAGATTCATATATTTTACGGTGCATTCCTGTTTGTAAAATAGTGTAAAATTTTTCCTCAGAAGTGGAAATTTGAATTTGAATGCCAGCTAACTTGATAGGAGCTTTAGAATTGGAATTATCGTATCATAGCTGTAGGTTAATTTAGCACAGATCCTGCCGAGGGTGATTTAATAATTGCTGAAGTAGTAGAAGCATCTTCTCTGACAGACTTCAGCCATGTCTCCTACAGGACCAGACTACACTATAAAAAAAATCTTTTCTCCAACAATACTTCTCTGGCCACTGAGAGGCACACGTACATGTTTGGTGACACCAAAACAGCCTTGAAGAACGTGGTTTTCAAGTAGCCAACTAAGGTAGCTACTAATGATGGGTGAGCCAGGGATACAGTATGCTAAGCGCACCAGGAAGCAATATGCTTCCTTAGTTAGACCCCTCTTTTTCAGGTCCCATTCACTGCTTTTCTGAGAAAAGTTTAGAATAATTTTGCAACATTAGTAACAAAAGATTCATTACAGCTGTTTCTTCCTTATTTATATATTTAAGGGGTGCCTGGGCAACACAGTCGGCTGGGTGTCAGGTCATGATCTTATGGTTGGTGGGTTCGAGCCCTGCGTTGGGCTCTTTACCAAGAGCTCTGAGCCTTGAGCCTGCTTTGGATTCTGTGTCTCCTTCTCTCTCTTTCCCTCCCCCATGCATGCTCTGTTTCTCTCTCTCTCTCTCAAACGTAAATAAACATTGAAATAAATAAATAAATAAATAAATAAATAAATAAATAAATAAATAAAACCATGTAACTTAGTACCAGGCTAAATATGAAACAAAAGGGATCAGATGTAAATGCAACATGGATTCCGGAGGAGGTGGAAGAGAACTGCTGGCTCGTGGAAGAGGGCTGTATGGGAGAAGTGGAGCTCAGGTGGAAGTTGGTTTGAATAATGTCTACAGTCAAGTAAATGGTAAGTGCAGAAGGCCCTGAAGTCAAGGCCACATGGAACAGCAAAGGGAGGAATCTGGGCATTCTGTGCATTCAGAAGCTACACAAGTAAGCCTATAAGCCTTCTATAACCAATGAAATAAAAATATTATTTAAGATGGGGGAAGATAGTCAAAAGGCACGAACTTCCAGTTATAAGGTAAAATGAGTGCCAGGGTCATGATGTATGGCATTACAACTGCTCCCAATGCTGCTGCATGATACACAGGAAGGTTGTTAAGAAAGGAAATACTAAGAGCTCTTATCACAGGGAGAGATTTTCTTCCCTTTATTCTTCTCTTTTTGTCTTTTTATTGTACCTCTATAAGAAGATGGATGTTAGTTGAACCTATTATAGTAAACATTTCACAATATATGTAAATCAAACCATCATACTGTGTGCCTTAGATTTATACAGTGATGTATGTCAATTATTTCTCAATAAAACTGGAAAAAAATTTTCAGCCATGTGGACGAATCCCTGAAAGGGATTACAATGTAATAAAAATACTTGTTTTGTTAAGGCCATGAAATTGTGAATTACAAGATGTTTTCTTTTTTTCTTTGTACATTTTATTTTTTATTTTAACTTTATAGTTTATTGTCAGGTTGGTTTCCATATAACACCCAGTGCTCTTCCCCACAAGTGACCTCCACCAAGACCATCACCCCCCATTACCTTTCCCCCTTCCCCTTCCCCCCTCAGTTTGTTTTCAGTATTCAAGAGTCTCTCGTGTTTTGTCTCCCTCCCTCTCCCTAACTCTTTTTCCTCCTTCCCCTCC